>CM029461.1:8463520-9075225 GCA_017140185.1 Eucalyptus polyanthemos subsp. polyanthemos | reverse complement strand
GGCAAAGACGTGACCACAAGGGTACGTCATAGGACCATCATGAAATGTGACGTCTCAATCCGGCAATGGTGATAATGAAACGGCGGCCGCAACTGGCGCCAATGACACAGTCTGACGACAAATTTGTCGACCCGTCACAAACCGTCACTTATTCAGGGTCTGGCGAAATCCGAATGTCACAAATCTCCCCTCCTTAAAGAATTCCGTCCTCAAAATTGAACGTCACTTACGTCTCAATAAACAGATGAGGGTACCTTTGCCTCATTTCCCTTTTGCTTTCCCATGTGGCCTTTTCCACATCGTGGCGTCGCCCTAAGGTCTTAACTAGCAGAATTTTCTTCATTCAAAGAACTTGCTCCTTCCGATTCAGTACTTGAATTGGCTCTTCCGTGTACTGCACTTGCTCATCCACTTTGATGGCTTCATGATCGAATATGTGACCAGGATCGGGCTGATACTTCCTCAACTTCGACGTATGGAAAACGTCAAGTAGATTTGTCAATTTAGGAGGCAATGTCAGCCAACAAGCTACATCCCTTACCTTTTCGAGAATCTCGAAAGGTCCAACAAATCTAGGCCTCAACTTACCCTTTATCCCGAATCGCGATATTCTCTTCATCAGGGATACCTTTAGGAATACATGATCCCTATGCCAAATTCTAAGGGTCTTCTATGCTTATCCACATAGCTTTTCTTTTACCCATTTCATTCCAACAAATAGGAATTCTACAAGCTTAACCATACTTCCACTGCACCACTCTAATAAAATTATCCTAGAAACACTGCCCTTCCAGCTCAGTTCATAGTTTAGTTCATTCCTGCCCCCTTTTGTAATCCTAAAAGCCTGCCGGGAGCCACTCCTAACTCAAGCCCTCTGGCCTCGGCATCCCCTCCCCGCCCTCATCAGACCAGGTCATCACAGGTCCACCAACTTTCACTTGGTTCGAACCCGAACTACACATCTCCTGGAGGGTCTTGTTTCAATAGGGACTAACTTACAGAGATATTATCCGCTTGGCCTATCCCATACTAAGCCTCGTGGTTTTATTCTTTGGTGCATGGGTAATCACTATCCCAGGAGATCATCCATCCTAGTTCGTTGCTTATGGAGCCAGTCCTTTCCTACGATGGCATCAAAGTCATACATAACTATCACTACCAAGTCCATTTTCAGATCTCGTTCTCCTATGGTTATCTCACACATCTCACATACTAACGTGGACAAAACCATGTCCTTCAGTGGTGTAGAAATACGAAGAGGCATAACTAAAGATTTGGTTCCTATTTCTCCCAATCGGCTATATCTCTCAAACACAAATGAATGTTGTTGGAGAAATCTTCTTGAAGTGTTTTGAAGCTGACAAATCGTTTACATCGGTCTGGTCTGAAGGCTTGCAAACTCTGATGTTTAAAGTCTGAAGACCTCCGGACAGCCAGACTCAAGATTCAAAGTCTATCCTTATTGACAGTTTCTAATCCGTTGAAGAAAGGGTATCTAGAACTGGATATTTTATTAAGGATATGACATTATCGACTGGAGAAGATCTCTTGGCTAGATATGACTTATCGGAATCCCTTTGAATTGATCGAGATTGATTCGATGGTCAAGGATTCGATGATTGGCGAAATATTCATGGAAGGTTCTACTTATGGAAACCGAGATCCTGATTGTATGGGCGAACAGGACTGATGGGCTATCGACATATTCCTTTAATAGCTCGAATAATCTTCTTAATTGATTCCGTCCAACGAGTAGATTGGAGGAATTCCTTTGGAAAGTGCCAACGGGTATGATGGCATAAAGGAGTATAAAAAGAAGACGTTCTAAGCTGTTCAAGAGAGAGTGCGCGATAGAAGAATTCCAAAGTCTGAAGCCTCTTGTTGTTTAGTCAATTCATTTGAGCGAAAAACTTGTACTCAAAAGAGAGTTTATACTTGTGAGAAACCTTGAGGAAGTGTGATAGAATATCTACATTGTGGAATCAAGGAAGAACTGTGCTGTAACATCTCTTTTGTTCATAGTGGAATCCAGCCGATAGGCTGTCAGTGTGGAAGAGTGGACGTAGGCTTAGGATAAGCCGAACCACTATAAACCTTGTGTTTAATCTTCTCTTCCCTACTCTTTACTTTACTTTGATCGTAATTCATTTTGATTAAGCAAAAGAGTATTTCCTTTCTATCATCTGCTTAGTATTTTTGTGGTATCTCGAGAAATTATTTTTACACCTATTCACCCCCTCTAGGTGCTTATACTAGCTACATCAATTGGTATCAGAGTTTGTGTACTCACTTTGTTTGAAGTGTTTTACTTCATAGTTAAAGATCTATGGCTAGTATGTTGGCTCCAGGGCTAGTAGAAGGGCAAAGCAATACCAGACCACCTTACTTTGATGGAAATGATTACAACATATGGAAAAAAAAAATGAAGGCGTTTCTAAGATCAAATGATCTTCTGGCATGGGATGTTGTAGAAAAATGAATTACTCTTAATGCTGCACTTGTCTTAGAAAGAGGAAAAGATACTGTGGAGTCTAGTCAAATGACTCAGGAAGAGATAATCAAGAGACAAGTTCTTGATGCAAAAGCAATTTATTCTTTATATTGTGCTTTATCACCTACTGAATATAATAGAATATCTTCTTGTGTTACAGCTAAAGAAGTCTGGGATAGATTACATATTACCTATGAAGGAACCGATCGAGTGAAGGAGACCATAATCAATATTCTCCTTGGTCAATATGAAGCCTTTAGGATGAAATCAGGAGAATCTATAACTGACATATTTAGTCATTTTACAGATATCGTGAATGATCTTGAAAATCAAGGTCAACCAATTTTTGATCCCATGAAGGCAAATAAGCTACTGCGAGGACTCTCTAAGGATTGGAATCACATAAAGACCTCAATTAGAGAGACTCAAAGAATCATGCCACTATCTGTTGATGAGTTGGTTGGAACTCTTCAGTCTTATGAAGTAGAACGAATCAATGAAGACAAAGACCCTAAAGGTAAGAAATCCATTGCATTAAAATCCAATGATGATTCTGATGTTGCAGATTCTGAAGACGATATGGACGATGAGGAACTTGCTCTCATGATAAGAAGATTCAGAAAGCTCAATAGAAAAGGAAGAAGATTCAATCCAAGGAAACAAAGTTTTCAAAAGCAACAGACTAAGTTTGTTGAGGATGATGAATCAAACAAAGATGTAGTCTGCTTTGAATGTAAGAAAAAAGGACACATCAGACCCAACTGTCCTTTTCTGAGGAAGAAGAAAGGAAAAGCTGAAAAGTATCGAAAGGCTCTTAAAGCAGAAACTGGAGTGATACATAATGTGAAGAAAGTGATGATGATTATGCCAACATATGTCTGATGGCACAATCGGATTCAGATTCAAACTCCAAGACAGACTTAGACAGTGAATTTGAGGTGAGTAACTTCAAAATCCCTATTAAAGTTTCTAAATACATTAATGAGTTGTGTTTTAGTCTTAAGACTTCTCTTAAAAGGATTTCCGAACTCAAAAAGGAAAATTCTGCCTTAAAACAACAAGAAAATGTTTTGAAAGAAAAGGTAAAATGTTTAGATGTGAATGTTTCTTCTGTAAGAGAAAGTGAAAATAATTTTTCAAAAGAAAATGCATTCTTGAAAAATGATATCTCAAATATTTCCAAAAGATTTTCTATAGGATTTGAGAAACTAGAAAAAATACTTTTGTTCAAAGACCTTATTTCAACAAATCTGGTTTGGGAATCTCTTTGAAACCATTCCTTTAATTGATTTTCCTAAAGTGAAGGAAAGAATCAAACAAAGACCCTCAAGAGATGCTTACAAAAATCATTTTAAAAGGACTTTTGTAAAACCAGTTGTTTGCAATGCTCTTAGATGTTCGAAATGCAATAGTACATATCATTTTAAAAAAGAGTGTCCAATGGTTTGGAAACCTGTTAAGAAAGTATGGGCAAATACAACATATTATACTAACTCCAATGGACCCAAGAAAAGATGGGTACCAAAGAAAGTTTGAGTTTCTTTTTTAAATGCAGGTCACTATCAAGAAAAAGGTAAAATGGTATATGGATAGTGGATGCTCAAGACATATGACAGGAGATTCAAATTGTTTCATAAAGCTTGTTCAAACGAATGGTGGAAAAGTTTCTTTTGGAGGAAATAGCAAAGGAAGAATAGTGGGACTTGGAACTGTGAAGATTGGAAACCTCACAATAAATAATGTTTCTTTAGTTGAAGGACTCAACTACAATCTGCTCAGTGTCAGCCAGCTTTGTGATACCGGTTTCAAAATCTACTTTCAAGAGGGAATATGTTTTGGAACCAGTAAAGACTCTACTCAGTCATTTATGGGTCGAAGACATGGAAATATCTACCTCTTGGATGTGAAACCAGATGAATCACAATGTTTCATCTCAATACAAGATGAAGGAAGTTTATGGCATAGAAAGCTTGGACACATCAATATGAAGCAGATAACCAAAATTTCAGCAAAGAAGCTTGTTCGTGGTCTACCTAATCTATCATACCAAAAGTCCGACCTATGTACACCATGCATATTGGGAAAATAGGTAAGAAATTCCTTCAAACCAATAAATCAAGTTTCCACTAACCGTGTACTGCAGCTTCTGCATATGAATCTCTTTGGACCAACCAGAACTCAAAGTATTGGAGGTAAGAAATATTGCCTAGTAATTGTGGATGACTACTCACAATTTACTTGGTATATTTCCTGGCAAGTAAGTCTGAAACTTTCTCTTACTTTGAAAAATTTGCTAAAAATGTTCAAAATGAAAAGGGATATGTTATTTTAAGTATTAGAACAGATCATGGAGGTGAATTTCAAAATCAAGATTTTGCAAAGTTATGTGATAAATCTGGTTTTCAGCATATGTTCTCCTCTCCATATACTCCAGAGCAAAATGGAGTTGTTGAAAGAAAGAATAGATCGCTTCAAGAAATGGCAAGAACTCTCTTAATTGAAAGCAACATCTCTTCATGTTTTTGGGCTGAAGCAGTCTATACAGCATGTTACATTATTAATAGAGTTTTTCTAAGGCCTATTCTAGAAAAAACCCCTTATGAATTATTCAAAGAAAAGAAGCCCATTGTTTCATATTTTCATGTATTCGGATGCAAATGTTTTATACTGAAAAATGCAAATGATCGAGTTGGTAAGTTTGAAGAAAAGTCAGATGAAGGCATCTTCCTTGGATATTCAACCACTAGCAAAGCGTACAGAGTCTACAACAAGAAGACTCAAACAATGGAAGAATCAATGAATGTCAAATTCCAAGATTCCATACAAAATGAATCTATTCAGACTCATCTTGAAGAATCTGAACCTACTTCAGACTCTACAAAGTCTAAATCTCAAGAAGCAGCTCAGACTTTGAAGGAACAGCAGCAAGTGACTGTTGAAGAATCAAGCAAAGGAAGTGATCATCAATTTGACAAATTAACTAGCAACTGGAAGCATAAGTTCAGTCATCCCAAAGATCTTATCATTGGCGACATCAATGAAGGAATTTGCATAAGATCCAAAAGGCGCGAAGAATCTGGTGCTGTGGCTCTTATTTCTGAAATAAAACCCAAAAGCATAGAAGAAACTTTATCTAATGAAAGCTGGATTGAAGCCATGCAAGAAGAGCTCAGGCAATTCAGTATCAATGATGTCTGGGAATTGTCTCCTAAACCTAAAGGTAAATCTATTATTGGAGCTAAATGGGTTTTCAGAAACAAGATAGACGAGAAAGGCAAAGTCGTAAGAAACAAAGCAAGACTCGTGGCCAAGGGTTACAAGCAAGAAGAAGGGATCGACTATGACGAGACTTAAGCACCAGTAGTAAGGTTAGAAGCAATTCGTTTATTACTTGCATTTGCTTGTCACAAAAATTTCAGGTTATTTCAAATGGACGTCAAAAGTGCTTTTCTAAATGGATTCATCCATGAGGAAGTCTATGTGGAACAACCACTTGGGTTTGAGGAACAACCACCTGGGTTTGAAGACCCAAGGAAACCACACTCAGTATTCAAACTCAAAAAGGCCTTATATGGCTTGAAACAAGCACCTCGAGCTTGGTATGACAGGCTGAGTAAGTTTCTAATTCAAAACGGTTTCGTGAAAGGTAAAGTAGACACTACTCTATTTATCAAAAAGGAAAGTAAAAGTTTTGTACTAGTTCAAATATATGTCGATGATATCATATTCGGATTTCCTAATGAAAGTCTATGTAAGAAATTCTCTAAGACTATGCAGGATGAATTTGAAATGAGCATGATTGGTGAGTTAACCTTCTTTCTTGGACTTCAAGTGAAACAACTAAAGGAAGGAACATTTATTCGTCAAGAAAAATATGCTAATGATCTTGTCAAAAAGTTTGGATTGGACAATTGCAAAAAGACTGACATTCCAATGTCAAGTGCCTTGAAGATGACAAAGATGAAGAAGGAAAGAAAGTCGACCAGAAGCTATACAGGAGTATCATTGGCTCACTTCTTTATCTTACTGCTTCTAGACTTGACATTTTGTTTAGTGTTTGCATTTGTGCTAGATTTCAAGCAAACCCTAAAGAATCTCATTTAAGTGTTGCAAAGCGTATTATCAAATATATTGCTTCAACTTCAAGCATCGGCCTATGGTATCCTAAAAAGGGAGACTTTACTCTTCTTGGATACTCAGACGCAGATCGAGCCGGTTGCAGAGTTGATAGAAAGAGCACCTCAGGTACCCGTCAACTACTTGGAGGCGGGACGGTGTCTTGGTTTTCAAGAAAGTAGAGTACAGTAGCTCTCTCTACAGCAGAAGCAGAGTATGTAGCTCTTGGACTTTGCTGTTCATAAATTCTATGGATAAAGCAACAGTTAAGAGACTTTGGAATTGAAGACTCATGCACAAAGATTAATTGCGACAACACCAACACTATCAATCTCACCAAAAATCCAATTCTTCACTCAAGAGCAAAGCATATAGAGATTCGACATCACTTCATTAGAGACCATGTTCAAAATGGAGAAGTTTCGATTTAGTATGTTGATTCAAAGAACCAACTGGCGGATATATTCACAAAGCCCTTGGAGAAAAATCAATTTGAAATTATTCGCTCCAGACTCAACATATTAAGGTTTGAAGAAGTTAAAGTCTAGAGACTCTCAGACTCAAACAAACAAGACCTTGACTGTAAGTTAGTCTCTCTCTCTCGAATATTATCTTGAAAAGGTACGATCGTCGAACCGTGTCTTTTTATTGCTATCTTTAATCGGCGTAATTATTGCATCGTTTCCTTTTTCGAAAAAGAAGTTATTTTTTGAAATGACTATTTTCGTGGAAAAAGGACAGTTATTTGAAAAGGCATCTTTTTATTTGTGATGATTCGTATACCTCTCTTTTTAACCGATTGTATACTGTTGCTTCCTCCTCACTTCACTCTCAAAAACCCTAAAAAGCACCGATCCTCCATTCTTGTTTTTATCTCCTGCCTAATCTTCGAAAAAGTTGTCATTTTTCTTGGGGAAAGTCAAGCAAGGAATCTTTCAAAGTGCGAGAAAGATGTCGTCTTCAAGAAAGTCTTCAAGGATCGCAAGCAGGGGACCACGGCGAATGAATGAGGGCCTACGCACTTCGATCTCACCGAAGAAGAAGTGTCTCCTGATCAGCAACATAGCCCACAACATTCTCGACAGCGTCATTCTCCTCCATCTAGTCCTCAAGGCGTTGTTCATCAACAAGAGGAAGAAATCATTGAGGATGCAGATCCTGTAAGAGTTCAAAAGCCCGCCTTTATTTATAAGTTGTATCGTGCTTTAAAAGGAACTCGTACTCCTCTGAACTATGTCGATGATTTTCTAAAAGACAAAGGATATGGGAAGGGGTATATATTTTTGCAAAAAATGGAAAGTTTAGGAATTGCTTGTAAAGGGGTGGTAGAAGAATCCCTTGAAAATATCCCAAGTGATCCTCGTGATTGGGGATTTAATCCAAGAGATGGGAATGATGATGACAAATTGTTCATGCAATTTCAACCAAGGATGGGTATTGCGGCGGAAATTAGAGGAAAAAGAGGAGAGATGTTTAGATCGAAAGAACATAAGGGTCTGTATACTCAAAACTGCTGAAGCGTGGGGTGATAAACCCTAGGAGTGTAGATTTTGATTTTCTGGATGCTGTGAATGTGAACTTGAGAGAAAAGTTCGGTCATCTTCAACTTGAAAAGTTCTGCTCCGACATTACAGAGGCCTATGCTGAATTGACCGCATATTTCTATTCAAATCTTAGCTTTTTGGATGCGAATAGATTCTCCTTCAATGTCAAAGATCAAGATTTTGTTGTGGATATGAATATGCTGGCGGATGTGTTAGGAGTTGAGAGAGGAAGATATCAACCGATCAAAGTTTCTATTGCTCGGGCTATATTGGAACTGGTGAAGGACAGGAGAACAGACGAAAAGATCACCTACTTAAGGATGAGTGCATTCAACATCTTGCTTCACAAGATTGTGATCAATTGCCTTCGACCGAAATCAACTTCAAAGATTGATGTCTCAAGTTTAGAGGCAATGCTGATGTACGCCATTCTTACTGGGAAAAGGTTTTCTCTTCCTCACACTATCATGTTCCACATGTATAGAGCCGTGATGAAGGACATATGTCAACTTCCTTACCCAAGCCTTGTGACGAAGTTATTCAGACATCTAAATATTCAGCCTCCGCAAATCTTTTGTGTTCGATCGTGCGATCATATGGTGATAGGACTGAAAATGGTGACCAAGATGCGTTTGAAGGAACTAAGCAAGGAGTTGGAGAAATTTAAGGAAAAGACTCTTGTAAAGTCTCATCAATTCTCTTATGCATCAAAAAGGAAAGGGAAGGAGCCCATGGTTGCTCCAACCAAGAAAAGAAGAGCTCTCATCGTGGAAGATGAAGAGGATGATGACCTTACCATTTCGGCCATAGCTTTGAAGAAGCTAAGTCGCTCTGTTTCAGAATCCATGGAACATCATGAGAAAGAATGAGAGGAAAGACAAGGACAAGAGAAAGAAGAGAGAAGAAGAAGAAAAAGAAGCAGAAGAAAGAGCAGCTGGCGAAAAAGAAGCAGAGCAAGAAAGACCTGAAGAAGAAGAAGAGAGAATGAATCAAGAGGAAAGAGAGCTTGAAAAACACTCTTCTCCACCTAAAGGCACAGAGACAGGGGGAGACAATGAGGGAGTTAGCCGCTCTCCAACCGATCCAGAAGACATTCATGCCTCTCATTTTCCTGAAGAAGAACATGATGCTTCATCGCCAAATCTACGCGATTATTCTGATATGCCATCATCTGCAGAACATGCTGAAGCTAGTACGTAGACCGACAGCTCAGCAGATTTTTGCAAAATTATGGATATTCTCTTGGAGATGCGTGGTCAAATCTATGCTCTGGGATGCGAGGTTCAAAGTATACAGAATGCTGGTCAAGTTTCTTCAGTTTCATTATAAGATCAGATCCAAGCCCTCTCTGTTCAGATTCAGGCAAATGCTAAAAGTGAAGATGTTGCACATCTGAAGGAAGACTTGAAAAGGTTGGAAGGGATCGTTCAGTCCATGGGAGATTTCCAGCTTGTCCGCGTTCCCAAGCAATCTTGACTTCACTCCATTTTCATCTTAACCTTTTTTAATGCTGACAAAAAGGGGAGAAGTGCAAGATTTGAATCAAAACTTTGAATTTTTAATCGTTTGGATTGTTTGATTTGGATTAATGTTTGACTTTAATTTTGTGTCTGGATTTGGATTTGGATTTGACTACTATTGATATTGATATCTTATGGTTGGCTTTATGGCTTTATCTTATTCAAGACTAACCTATTTTCTGTGGTTGCAGATTCTAGTGTTATTCATTTAGCCATTTATCTCTATAAGATATGCATATGTGTTTGAGAAATATTTTGTAGGTCAAAGTTGTCCAAATCTGTAGGAAAGTTTTGTCACCATCAAAAAGGGGGAGATTGTTAGAGAAATCTTCTTGAAGTGTTTTGAAGCTGACAAATCATTTCCATCGGTCTGGTCTGAAGGCTTGCAGACTCTGATGTTTAAAGTCTGAAGACCTCCGGACAGCCAGACTCAAGATTTAAAGTCTATCCTCATTGGCAGTTTATAATCCGTTGAAGAAAGGGTATCCAGAACTTGATGTTTTATTAAGGATATGACCTTATCGACTGGAGAAGATCTCTTGGCTGGATATGACTTATTGGAATCCCTTTGAATTGATCGAGATTGATTCAATGGTCAAGGATCCGATGATTGGCGAAATATTCGTGGAAGGTTCTACTTATGGAAATCGAGATCCTGATTGTATGGGCGAACATGATTGATGGGCTATCGACATATTCCTTTAATAGCTCGAATAATCTTCTTAATTGATTCCGTCCAACGGGTATATTGGAGGAATTCCTTTGGAAAGTGCCAACGGGTATGATGGCATAAAGGAGTATAAAAAGAAGACGTTCTAAGCTGTTCAAGAGAGAGTGCGCGATAGAAGAATTCCAAAGTCTGAAGCCTCTTGTTGTTTAGTCAATTCATTTGAGCGAAAAATTTGTACTCAAAAGAGAGTTTATACTTGTGAGAAACCTCGAGGAAGTGTGATAGAATATCTACATTGTGGAATCAAGGAAGAACTGTCTTTGTAACATCTCTTTTGTTCATAGTGGAATCCAAAAGAGTGGCCTTAGGATAAGGAACCATTATAAACCTTGTGTTTAATCTTCTCTTCCCTACTCTTTACTTTACTTTGATTGTAATTCATTTTGGAAGAGTGGACGTAGGCTTAGGTGATAAGCTACATCCGAACCACTATAAACTTATCATTTTAGAAATCTTGTTTAATCTTCTCTTCCCTACTCTTTACTTTATGTTTTGATCGTAATTCATTTTGATTAAGCAAAAAGAGTATTTACCACACCTTTCTATTGTCTTGATACGGTACTTTTCCTGACCACTCTTGGTATTCGAAAGAAATTCGCTTCTTTTTCCCAAGGCACCTATTCCTAGTTGTCTCCTAATGTCCGTCCTCATGCCCTTCAAAAATCTTTTAGCCTTTTACTCTAGGTCATCAAGTATTTACCTCAGGAACAGTTAGTGACTCAGTGTCACTAATCAGCTAAGAAAGAAAAGTAACGTTCACACGTTACTAAAGTCACATAAGTAACATAAAAATGTTACTCACATGCATAGGTAACTTACAATCGTTACCGGTATTTTATGAGTGAACTCAATCACCTGTTGTTCATACGTAGTCAACTACCCCTAAAAAGTGTCTTATCGTGTGCATCATTAAATCCCTCTTTTCTACTAGTACATCTTATCACTCCAGCCAAGCTCTGATACCATTCTTTGTGGCGCCCCCTGACGGCCCCCGATCCGTTAGGGTCACCACACCTCTTTCCTGTCCTGAATGTCCTTTACTCTGATACCAATGGATTTCCGCGAATCCGTGATATTGGGGGTCTATTACACTTTTCAGTAGTCCTTGCACAATTTTATATGGCGGAAGCGAATCCAACAACTCCCTTCCTTAAATACTGAAATGATACTAGATAATCACATAGATAATAACCAAGCACTTTTTATTTACATATACTGGATGGACATCAGTCGTTGGTACATCAAAAGCCGAAGTTTTCCATACTTGGCTATATCCAAAAATTTGACCGACATTTCCAACAACTATTCACATGTCGTCCATCATCAAGTGCTAGTGTCCAAAAATTCCCTGCTATCCCCACTCCTCGGTCACTCTACACCACTCAATCCTCCATCATCGCCCTCTGGCAGTGGCGGTAGCTTTAACACTCTGTAATATGTTAGTCCCCACGAGGGGTGAGTATGACTACTCAGCAATTAAAGTTCTACTAAACTATATTACGTAATACTATCATCATCTACTTCCATGCAATCCAAAACAGGGTTCACGACCAAAACAATGGGTGTGCATTAAATCAACAGAGTTTTCCAACGAAATGGCAAGTGTAGTTTAATAACCGGAACACATCATTTCAATCACATGGGTCCCGATTATAAGGCCAAACCGTTATGACACGTCTCATACCGTGCCACACAATTTTGTCCCAAAATCAGGCGCAACTATTAAAATGGCGTAACTCAGCAAAACAATCAACTTTAAAACTCAACATAGTTTTGATTCACTATCACTATCTCCCGAAGGACAAGTGTTTGCGTCCCTCCAAGCATTCGCACGCAACTTGGCATCGCGAAAGCCTCCGATTTCATATTTCAGTCACCAGGCATCTAGAGCGTGTTACGTCACACCTCCAGGCATCTCGCATGTGACATCATAAATTTTCGACTCTGCTTTCAATTCAATAAATTGGGCATTCCATCAATGCGCCTATCGGGCTGTTCTCAGAGCTGATCACTCTTGAGATAACTAAACTATCTAAGGAAGCCATTGTGGATTTTAAGGCAAATAGATTTGAGAATTCAACCAGGAATCGGCTACTCGACCGTGTTTATCTACCGAAATCATTACAGCACATACGTAAATTGATTAGAGATCAGAGATAGGTCAGTTTGACTGAGATGAGTGATTAAACGTCGGTGATCCCACTAAATTGCAAAATTATCATCGGTCGGCATTAGTTTGATTTTTCTATCGTTTTGGTATCATGTGTCCGTATTTGAAATCTTGAGATTTTCACGACAACCGAGAGCCGCCAATGTGTCGAAAGGGTTCATTGTCGCTTGAAGAAAATCGATCATGGGTCATTTGTTCTAAAAAGTTCCGCAAGCTACCCGATAGCTTAGGTTACGCTAAAATCGTGCCGAAGTGAAATTAATGGCGAATTTGAATCCAATTTTAGAAATTGAAGGTTCTGTCATGTCACAATAAATTCTAAGAACGTCAACTCAGTCTAAGAAGATTTTTCTGCAACCCGAGACTTTTTGGGAAAAAGTCGTTCTAGGGCTATTTTTGTCCAGAAAAAGTCGGGGATTGTTTTTTACTGCGCAATTGGAATGCAAGATGGTTCAATTGGTGAGGAAAAATACCAATTTGAGTATTGGCTCAATAATGGCATTTATTGAGGCGATTGAATTGAAGAGAAAATCAAGTCCAATTGAGAGAGATTTGTGTCAAATTCGTAACTCCCCCACCACCATGACTTATGGACCATCTAAGTAGGCTTCTAAAAGGGATTAGTGCTGGAAAATTCCTGTGCAAGCCAGCCAAACTTGGTGTACAAGTTCAAGGAGACAAAGTGGTGGAAAAACTTGGCCATGGTGGTCCCTTCTTGCCCTCTCTTCCTTCCTCTCCAAGTCTGGCCAGCCATCCTCCCCCTCCTCTCTATTTTCGCCCACTAGCAGAAGCCAAAGATCACCGAAGCAACCCCACACCCTGCCACAGCCGCACGATGCAGCCAAAACGCCGCTCGCGCCACCGTGCCAGCCCATCGCTGCTCGCACACCCTCCACCTGCCGTGCCATCCTCGCCATTCCAATACCTTCCTCAACCTATGCCGAAGTCATTTGACCCACCTCCGACCCCCATGAGTCCTCGTCAAGGCCCGGTTTAGCCTTTTCCACCTTTCCTGATCAATTCCTGCCTCAACCAACCTTGTTTCATCTCTTTTGCAGCAACAAACAGAGGGTTTGTTAGTGGGTTTTCTAGCAATCCTTGGGCCCGTGTTTAGGTGGTTCCAAGCCTTGAAACCTAAGGCCGCTTTGAGAAGAATCATCCCCTATCACGTTCCCGTCGATTTGAACCAACGGGCTCGCAAAACAAGTGAGTTTAACTCACTAAACCTCACTTAGTAGGTTAATTATGCTTATGAGTTGTTTAGGTTAACTTAAGTATGGATTAGTGATAAGCTAGGATGATTAGATTAGCCTTAGAATGGATTAGTGTAACTTAATTAGTGAGATTGGTACAATTAGTGATGGATTAGTTGAATCCAGTAGAGTTCCTGCAATTTTGGTTTCTGGACCATCGCTATTTGTCATTTTTGTATATCGAAATGGGTTGCGAATTTGAGGTTGATATCTTCTTAAGAAATGTTTTATACATCCTCAGCTATAACATATATTTTTCTCAATATTTTTAGGGACTAAAAGAAGGAGATATCACTTCCATCATTTTCAAACAGAACTTCAGTTTTTGCTGGAATGGGTGACCGTTTAGGATTCTAGGGATTTTTATCAACTCTTAGGGTTCGAATTCAAAATGGTTTCTTCACAAAAGTTGTTTTTCATATCTTATAGTTTAACATAGTCAAAGTTCAAATCAAATGGACATGTTTTGGACCTCGAACCAAACTGATTTTGGAAAACAGACTTTCTGGAAATAGACCCAGTTTTGGTACTGAATTGAGTGATTTACTAAGTCGAATCTAGAAGGATCTAGATTAAGGTGTCTTCATTAAAAAAAAAAAAATGTTCATTTATGTGTCAGTTACAACATATTCAAATTTGGGAATTTTTCGAACTTGTTTGATTATATTTCTGGATTTAAACTTGGAGACATGCGAGTGTGCCTATTCTGCCGATTATAGCCTATTATGAGTTTGTGATGGTTCTTAAGGCTTTGATTACTAGAAATTGCACCTCTGATATATGGTTGGTTTGTGACAAGCTCTAGAATTTATTTAAAGTAGTTCGGTAATTTTCTAGGCTTGTTTAAGCTTCCAATTAGGCTATAACGGGCCTAAGTTGGATTTATTGCATTTATTTAATATTTTTCGTAATTAATTAATTATTTATTTATTTTCCGGAAATTCAACCGAGATGGCCGGTGATTGAAATTTTATGCTGAGTTCAGTGGTGCTTTCTATTTATTTAATTAAGCACTGGATTGTGATAATTGAGTGAAATTGGTGATGATGAGGATTTATCCCAAAAATTGGATAATGTGGGTATAAATCTAAGAATTGCCGAGTGGGGCAGTGATACCCCTAAATCTCACCAACTATAAGAAAATTGCCAAGTGAGGCCGTGATGCCATTAAATATCGAAAATTGCCAAGTGGGGCCGTGATGCCACTAAATATCGAAAATTGCCAAATGGGGCCGTGATACCACTAAATCTCACCAAATCTAAGAATTGTCGAGTGGGACTGTAATGCCACTAAATATCAAAAATTACTGAGTGGGGCCGTGATACCACTAAATCTCGCCAAATCTACGAATTGCCAAGTGGGATTGTAATGCCACTAAATATCAAAAATTGCTGAGTGGGGCCGTGATGCTACTAAATATAGAAAATTGCTCGGTGGGGCCATGATTACCACTAAACCAAAAAATTGCCAGGTGGGGCCATGATGATCACCAAATATAAAAAAGATGCCAATGGGGCCGTGATTACCACTTAATCTAGGTTGTGCCCATTGGACTGAAATCAAGAGTTGAAATTGATTAATCAAAATGACCATGTAATGGTCTTGATGACATGTAATCGACTGAGTCGATTGATCGATGAGTCGATCTGTCTCATGAGATGATGTGATTATCAGCATTTATGAATTGATTGACTTATAGGAAGGAACTGATGTGACAGTCTGATTTTTCGCTTCTGTTTTCAATTAAATAATTCGGGCTTTTCGTCGACGTGCTTATAGCGCTATTCTCTAAGCTAATCACTCATGAGATAACTTAACTAATCAGGAAAGTTATTAAAGGATTTTGATGCAACAGACTTGAGAATTCGACTAGGAATCGACTGCTCAACTGTGTTAGTCTACAAGGATCATTTCGGCACAGTCGAAAATCTATCAGAAATCGGAAATAGGTCGATTCGATAGAGATAAAATTAGGCTTGGGTGATTCCAACTAATTACAGAATTCCCGTCGATTGACATTACACGGATTTTTCTGGTGTTTTGGTACCCTGTGCTCGTAATTGAAACCTCGAGATTTTTCACGACAATCAAGAGTCGTTAATGCATCGAAGATGTACATTGTGGCTCGGGAATAATCGACCACGGGTCAGTGCACCAAAAATTTCCCGAAAACTAACCGATAGTTTAAATTGCGCTAAAATCACATTTTGATTGAAATTAACCGAGGAAATGATGTCGATTACAGAAATTTAAGAATTGTCACATGTCACAATTCATCCCAAGGACATTGTTGCGTCTTCTCAAAATTTATTGATAATGGAAATTGTTCACGAAATGTGCAAGATCAGCAAATTAAAAGAGCAAGGGAATTGCCACATTTTAAGTAGAATTTTAAGACCTCTAATGTGAAACAATTTAAGAGGTACTATAAGTTGTTACTAAGGGACTTGACCCTATTGAATTAGATGTTAGATTGGTAATTAAATAAAGAAGAGAAGTCTCCTCAAAAAGGAAATTCGTAGGAATTCCTCTCTCCTACAACTTCACCTCAATTTCCTTAGTATTTAATGGAGATTGACTTGGAAAAGATAGGGGGACCACTTGATAGAGAAAGGACTCAATCTCCATGGGAAAAAGCTACGAGAATCCACTTCAAAATTCGGATTCAGCAGTGCACATGGACTTCAACATTTTTTTTCATCCCATTTAGAAGAGACAACGTTGGAAACTTTGTGGGGCCCATGAGGGTGATGGGTGGCCAAAGTTTCCATGGAAAATTAGGCAAAAGGGCTGAAGGAAACTTCAATGAAACTTCCCAGCAATTTACACTCTCCTTCCCCACCCTTTTTCTCACGCATGGAAGTTTGTCTGCTATATTTTACACGGCAACTTCCATCTTTCCCTTTCTTCCTCTTAGTTTATTCTTCTCCCTTGTCCTTTTCAACGTACAAGCCGTTGTTTTCTTTTCCCTTGAACGTGCTACTTCCATTTTTGCTCCCTCTTGAACGACAAACCGGAGACTAAGAAACAAAACAAAGCAAGGCGTGAACGTGACGTTACCAAAAATATTCTTGGACCCACATAAACGTCGACCGCCTACCACCATGGTTTTTGTATATAAGTCATTTAGTTGGAATGAGGAAAAAGCCCCCTCACCCGCACAAGAACCGCACAACCGACCAAACTCCATATTTAGTTTCCTTTACTGAAAAATTTATAAGTTCGTGTGTTGCTGTTGCCATCGCACCACAGCAGATTCTTCTGCGGTTTCGGCTCAACACCATCACCAAAAGGACCAAGGCTGTTCTCTGTGTGCTTCCCAACCACCAACGAGAGCCGCCGTTAGCTATGGTTAGGTGAGTTGTCTTCTAAATCTGGACTAGGGGTTGAGTACCTCTATTAGGGATTCATACAAGTTAAAAATATGTAGATGACGTTAGATATGGATGGATGTTGGTTAGGAATGTTAGGATAGATATAGAAAAGCTTAGATAGGGTTTAGAGAGCAAGACAAACGTCGTGGAGGAAGATTCGGACTAGAACAGTAGCTGATTCCTGAAACAGTTTCCAGGACGTGTGTGTTTTACTAATTTCGTAGACAACTGTGTGTTGCGATTTTGAAGAAATTTTGTTCTGAAGAAACGTTTTGGACACCTTAAATAGTAACATATATTTTTCTCTTACTTTTTAGAAATTAAAAAGATGACGATTTTAATGACGTCATCTTCGGAACAGTAATTCGGACAGTTTTATAACCGCGACCTGTTATAATTCCGAGGGCTATTAATGACCTTTAGAGATTGAATTTTCAATTGGTTCCTTCATGAAAGTTGTTTGTTATAACTTTTAGTTTAACATACTTAAATTTCAAGTCAAACGGACCAGATTTTGACCCAAAAACAAACTGATTTTGGTAAGTTAGGCTCTCTGGAACTGGACCCGACTTTTGTGCTGGATAGAAATAATTTCTGGGCCGAATCCAGAGCGATCTGGATCTCGGTGTCTTCATGAAAAATGTTTTTTTTATATGTTTTCTAGCACGTTTCCGAATTTGAGAATTTTTCGAGATCGTATGAATGAGTTTCTGACTTTGAATCTGGGAGAGCGTAATTGGACTGTTTTCTGTGAATTTGAGTTAGTAAGAACGTATGGTTTTTTTGAAGAATTCTTGCTATGAAAGTGCTCAATTGATGCTGTGGATGCTATATATAATTGATTATTGAAATGTGACATCGATCATATGCATTCACAACATGAGATTCCGCCACGAGCCTTTGGGGCCAGGCGATGCTCCTTCGGGAATGCCCCACGTCAACGGATGCCGGTTGTAGTGGAGGCTGGACCGATGCTCCTTAATTGGAATGCCGTAGACATTGCCGCGCTCAACGGTGTGAGGCGATCCCCGGTTATGCCGGAAGACTGTTATCTGAGCATTAACATCATTTGTGACTCATGAGATGCCCGGTTTTGCCGGAAGACTGTTATCTGTTTCATTGACTGTGGCCTATATGCTTACATGGATATTCATGCCCTTGCTTATGCTCATGTTAAAGTGTTCTTGTGATGTTTGAATTTGATACTGTTAGGAATATTTTATTTGATCCTAATATACAGGAACTTGCTGGTATTAAAAGAGTGGTAAGAATTGTGATTAGATTGCATGCATGATGTACCATTCTCTTAATCTGGATTTAGGGGATTTACTCACTGAGATGTGATCTCACCCCTTAGAGGGCTAACATTTTTCAGGTCCCTAAATGGAGGAAGGCCGGATCGTGTACAGTCGATTGCAGTAAAGGAAGAATAGGATTCTCACTATCTCCTTCCAAGTGATGATGGGTTTTCCGTCAAGACTGGATGTAGGGTGATAGCTCACCCCCGAGATATTGAGAAGTACGGTACTGTAGTAGTAAACCCCAGTTTTATAGGTAGAAGCTTAGTTATAGGTAATTGAACAGCTTCACTTTTGTATCAGACCTTGGGGTGTTAAACTGGTCTATATGTATAAGTACTGTGATGTTGTAGGTGTGGCTTATTAAAAATAATATACTACATTTCTATCCCATTATTTTGTGGTATGGAGATTATTTTACGTTTCCGCATGTACAAAATAATAAATGGGTCGGCAACAGTTCCTGGGATGTTGCGCATTTTAAAATCGACCATTGAGGGATGTGCATGTGCCCGGGGTTCGGGTCGTGACAACTGAGGCCAAGGTAAGTCTTCTGACTCGTGTTGTGCTTAGGTAACCTTTAGGGCGTAATTAGCTTTCTAATCGAGTCTTGGGGGGTATAATTTGCTGAGACATTGTCTCAATGGTTATTGAATAACCATTTCAGGTCCTTAGGTGGTGTTGGCAAAGGACTAGAAGCCCTAGAGTTTAAGAGGCAAAGCCCGAAGAATCAGTGATCTTGTCCGATTAGCTAGTCGTAGGACAATTCTCTTTTATAGAGAGCCGATTCCTTCTGTAAACCTTTGTGTATAGACCCATCTGTTTATAAAAAGGTATTTTGTGAAAATTTGGCCCTACTTTCCTATCTCAATATTTTATTGTCTGGGGTTATTTATATGCTTCCACATGCGTATTAAAACGAATAGAGTCGGCGATGCGTCCTAGGACGTCACTATTATATCGACCAAGCAGGGATGGGCACGTGCTCGGAGAAACGAGACGTGACATCGCACCTCACCTAGCATCACGAGGAGTCGCCGAGACTCACCATGTCAATGGTTGCCCCTACCCTCCGGAACATGTATCATCATAAATCCGGGCATCCCGACACTCCCGAGGAACCTCTAGGGCTCACCGGTCCCTAGGCATCTAGAAGCATCGCCACTATTATCCTCCAGGCAACCCGTCTCCCGGGGCTTCGTCGTCCCGAGGGTCCGAGGGCAGCAATAACACATCAACCATGGTGTAGTGATTAAATCATTTTAAATGCCAAAACGTTCCTGTACCGATACTATGTGAAAACTGCTTTGATTTCAAAATCCCAAATGATGGTATGGGTCAAAATCCAATGAAATCTCAACGCCGTATCAAATCCCTATCAGTAAAATCTTTCATGAAGTCTAGAGTTCCAATACCAGAATAAATCAAAGAAGTTTTCTATCGTTCCACCCCGATCAAAATCCGAAATTTACAGGCGTGAACTTAAAACATTTTCACGTTTCAAAACTTGGAAAGAACAGGTGATGATTTTCACCAAAACCATAAGCATTTCTTGAAGTATTGGAAATCACAGTTCGGCAGGTCGATAACATCGGTCCCGACATGAAGATTTTTGAAACTAAAAACTTTGAAATACCAAAATCATAAGCCTTTCTTGAAATACCGAAATCGACACATAGGCGAGTCATCAAACTCAGTCCCAACCGTATGATTTTCAAAGTAGTTTGCATGTAAAATCTTAGAGCTTTGAAAACATTAAAAATCAGTACATACATAGGCGTCAAATTCACACTTCAGTGCGAGTATTCAAAACAACGTTAGTTTACGGAACACACTTCACCAAACGACGATGTAATTCACGTCGCATAGGTTAGTAAATATTAACTTGCCTTTGATTTGGTGCGTCAACGGCAAGCGAACCGCAAGTGGTAGCTTCGAGCACGGTTGAGGCGAGCAACTGGACAGTGTCACGGCGGATGGAGGCGCAGCTGGTGGCTAGCTACGGAACGGCAAGGAGACTGGTGGCGCGGTGGTGTGGGTGTTGTGGTGCGTTTGGTCGCCGGTGAGCGGTGTCAATGGCGGGACACAGGCAGAGCGGCAGGAGTTATTTGGTGAGGTCGCGGGCTTGGAGAATGAAGCAGCCGAAGACACCGAATGACTAAGGAAAGCTCTCCCCCCTTTCTGCCTTGTTTTATTCGAATGTTGACTGCATGGGTCAACACTTGAGATCCCTCGGTGGCTATTGTGACGAACGGCAGCTGGGTTGTGCGTGTCCATCAGCTGGAGTTTCCTTCTGCCAGTTGCTTCTTCATGCAAGTGGTGCGGTCAGCAAAGGAGAACGGCGTGCGTGTCACGCCCAAGGTGAAGGAGCGGCCACCTCTTTGCATGGCCAGCAGAAGACTTCCTTGGGGTTGACACGCCCTAGTCCACTACTTCCTCAAAGTGCATGGCTGTTGCATGGTCAACAAAAGGAATAAAGCATGGCTGAAGCACGGGAGTCGAGGGTCTTTACGTGCATGAGGAAAGGGCTGCACGATGGTCAACATTTTTCCCTTTGGTGACCACCGAATAGGTTGAGAAATTTACGTGCTGAAGGTGGGGGAACCTTCGGTTTGCTGAGGAAGGGCAGCTTGACGTGGCTTCATACGTTGCATGAAGAAGGGAATTTTACGTGGCTGCACGGTTTTGCATGGCCAACTCCTCCATTAGTTGACCAACAAGAAGAAAGGAACGTGCGTGGGAATTCAGGGTCAATGGTCTACATTTCCTTGGCTGTCCATGAAGAAACTAACGTGGTGGTAGTGTGGCCAAGGTCTTTGCATGGGAATGCATGTTCTAATGTGGTTGAAATTTCGTACACATCCGAAAGATGTTGGTCTCATGAGTTTTTGACGAGACGATAAGCCATACGAAAATCGGATTGTCTCGACGCGGTAAAGACGTGACCACGAGGGTACATCATAGGACCATCACGAAACATGACGTCGGTCCGGCAATGGTGATAATGAAATGGCGGCCGCAAGTGGCGCCAACAACAATCAGCATAAAATTCCATTAACCGGCTATCCTAGTACAATTTACGCTAATTATAATTAATTAAATAAATTACAATTAATTAAATAAATTGCAAATTATTTTAACTAGACTAACCTAATTGAACTAACTAAATTAATCTAACTAAGCTAACTAATTTAATCTAATTAAGCTAACTAAATAACCTAACCAACCACCTAACTACTAATCTTACTAACTTAGTTACGCTAACTAACTAATCACTAATCATAATTAACCTTAAACTAATCCCCCTAAGTGTAATTAACTTCCTAATCCAAGATTAGGTCGTTAACTCACCGGATTAGCAAGATAATAGGTTCACGGTAATGGCGACGAGAAGACAGTGAGATCCTGTGCCTATGGTGGCTCCAACAAAGGCTAGATAAGGCTGAAATCAGCCCTTAAGGCTCACGGCTTGGCCGGTCGAGTTGATTCTGTGAGCTAGCTGGTCTCGACTGGGATGGGGCTAGCTGGACCAAGATGATGGCTGGCTAGCACGGGAACGGGCGGTGAGTTGCGGACGGTCGGCCAGGGGCGGTTGGCTGGCAGCAACAGTCACGGGTTGGCGTGCTTGGGGTCGGCGAGAGTAGCAGGGCTAGTGGTTGTGGAGTAGTGGCAGTGCAGGCAGCCAGGCAAGGATGGTTGGCTCAACGGGCTAGAGGCTAGCGAACGACGGGGGGTGGGCTGCTAGTTCAGCTGAGCATAGGCTGAAGTTGAGATGGAAATAGAGGTTGAAGAAGATGAAGAAGAAGAAGAAAGCAAAGCTATTCTACAGGGAGGGGGGCTAGTCGCATAAGGAGGGAGAAGAGAGGGTACAAGAAGCCATGCAAGTCCAAGCAAGAGCCAATAGCCATCCACTTGAAATATCTTGGCACTTGAATGCAAAGCCTCCAAAGTCTTCTGCCCTCAATGTCCAAGCATCATCCAATGGGTGATTTTCCTTTCAATCCTTCATAAACAAACTCATTTAGGTAGCCAAAATTGCCCATAACTCAGCCCAACGAATTTCCCTTAATTTTCCTTCAATTCCCCACCAAATCAAGTCATCTTGGTGGCTAATATTCCCATGGCAGCAGCCCATTCGAATTTCCCTTTAACTCTTCACATAACAATTCAAATTGGTGACCGAAATTCAACCAAAAGTGCCCATCCGAATTTCCAAAAATTCGTTTTGTCCAATTTGATTTTTCCGCATAAAAGTCCCCACTCAACGGAATTTCTTCAAAAGATGAGACGAGGTCCTAAAAATAAATCGTGATATGCTCGAACGTTCGATTCTGAAATCGAATTCAATTTCGTGGATAAAATCAATCGAACGCGATTTTAGTACAATCAAACCTACCGGGTAGCTTTTAGGGTTTTATCACAATTATATCTTTTAACGGCTTCACCTAATGTATTAGTTAACTCATGAGTGAACAGCTCAGAGAAAAAGGACCATAGGCACATCGATAAAAAGCCCATTTCATTTTATCGAGACAGGTCAAAAATTCAAAATGTCACAAGATAAAATATATCCCATGCTCTTGATCCTTGAACTATCCTATCTTGTCGCGTATCCATTGTCTATCAAATACTTACTACACACATACACTTGCACATATCAACACAAACTATAATCAATATCAAAATCATATTTCTGCACACATCCAAATTTTCAACAAAGACAAGGAAAATATCCTATTAATCAAATATAAAATTGTATTCAATAATGAAATGAATATGAGCACTAAAATAAGTATCAAATTTCTCAAAATGGGCAGAAGGGATGAGATGCCATTAGCACAAAAAACCCAATCTTTGAAGTGTGCAAATACCAATGCAAACCACTACGAATGGTAGTAGGTACTAAACAATCCGCTCCAGCTCTCTTGCGTAACTCAATGTCTAATTGATAAGCTGCAGGGAAGGAATTTCCTTTTTTTGTCGGTTGGAAGGAATTTCCTTTGAAGATGTAGATTCCTTTGCTTATGAAAATATTCCAACCTGCTCTTAATCAACCACTGGGGATGCTGCTAAATTCCAACAGATAACATATGTAATTGTTCAGGCTCCACAATACAACTTTTACGTGGATAAATTCTTCCACACACTATGAAGCACTTTTTCGAGCACGAGGTTTCCATACTGAGCACACCTTGTCAAGTTCAAACTCAACAGAGCCATAGCAAGGGCCGAATAACACATAGATGCAATATGTGTAAGTTTAACATCAGTCCAAGATTCCAGAAAGAAGATAAACAATCATAATAGTTGAAGAGGACATAGATTAGCAACTCAATACGAGAGATATTATGAAATCCTTTCGAAGGTCCGTACTGATGCCAGAGATTTTATGTAACTTGTGGTTATTCATCAATTTTCCGTTTCCACATCTACTATTATTTTGGGGGGCCCACTCCCCTGACAACCCACAAGCTCTCTCTCTCTCTCTCTCTCTTGCTGGACAGCTAAGGCCACCCCTGACCAGCCACATCAGTATCCCTCTCTCATAAGCCAATCTTCCTAACCTCTTCGAATATTTCGTTCGTACGGTCATATGTGTAGACATGTGATACTTCTTCAGGTACTGCCTTCAATTTGGAACATAGGCTGATCCCTAATCGAGAAAGATGAGGCATGGCTCCTTTGGCGACCCTCCACTCCTCCAAATTTACCATACCATGAAGAACTAAATGCTTGAGTTGAGGAAAGCCTCCTGCAGAGCAAACCATTTCCTTTCCAACAAAAGCATATTTTCCCAATAGGAGAAAAACCAAGTGATCCAAGATCTCCAATATTGGCATCGGATCTTGTTCGAGTTGGGACTCCAACAAGACCAACTTCCTCAGTTGCTGGGGTAGACTCTTATGTTCTGGTAACTTCTCTACTTTTCCATATATGGACAGCTTACAAGAATGGCAATAGTTTGATATTCTACTCAAATCACCTTCAGTCCATGAACAATTTGCAAAATAGAAAGAGGAGGATCGAAGATGTTCCAAATTGAATTTAGCAAGTTGCGAAAATATCTCCAGCTCGATAGGATCATACCAGTCGGAGACAGTCAATTTTTGCAGGTTGGTTAGCTTGCTAACATCGTTCACATCACATTCCTTCGGATTAAAGTTTCTCAATGTCCGTAGATTCTTTAAAGTGCCCAACTGCAGCTTCTTCCGGTCCCCATGGAATTTCTCCTTAACGACAAATTTGTAGGGAAGATGGAGATACCTCAACCTTCTCATCTTCCACAACACATTTGGCATGGTTACCATAACATAATACGCACTTAGGTCCAAGAATTCCATACATACAAGGTTCCCCATAGATTGTGGCAAGCCCTCAAACTCACTACATGCTAAACTTAAGAGTCTTAAATGGACTAGGTCTCCCAATGATTCAGGTAAATTTCCTTTAATCCGAGAAAGATCCAGTTTCAGAACTCTGAGAAACTTACATTTGATAAAAATAGGTTCAAATTGCTCCCACGTCCCTTTGACAAATCCCCCAGAATGGAAGAACATAAGAGTTCGAATGTGGGGCATAGTCATTCCAATTTGTTCTACTCTTGGAGTAATATGTCCTTCACCGATCACACGCATATTAAGAGAAAGCCTTCGTGTTTTGCAAGTTGACTCGACTTCTATTGCCATTGAAGAACTACCCTCCCTTTCATCATCATGTTGAATGTTATGAAATCTTAGAAACCTCTCCTGCCTAGCCTTGAAGACACATAAGTCTTGTATCAAGTCATGGAGGCGGCAAGTTTTGATATTTCCTTTCAAGTTGAGCCGTACTTGGACCAGCCCCCTCTTAACCAACTCCACTAAATATTGCTCCGCTACATCTTCCATTGTAATTTCTCTCTCTTCGTCATATGCATCGGGTAGCACAAAACCTTCAGCAATCCACATGTGAAAGACTTTTGTTGCGGGGAATTCCGCATCCTTCGGAAAGCTAGCCAAATAAAGGAAGCATGCCTTTAGATGCCATGGTAGATCGTCATAGCTTAAGGCCAACACTTTTAATACATCACTCTTATCATTGAAATGCAAATTGATGTTTCTATAAACTATCCCCCACTCATTGACCGCTAGAAGTCCACCAAGCATAATAATAGCCAAGGGTAATCCTCCACACTTCTTAAGGAGCTCATCTCCTAACCTCTTCATGTCTTTAGTGATCACTACACAATTTAGGCAACAAATTGAAACTCAGTAATCATAGAAAGATGCAATTGTCATAAGAAGATAACTTCAAGGATGAATATTTGCTTTTAGATATATATATAAGCAAGATGTCATAGTTCTTTATGTAGCATGGTTCATTTATGCTTTTGTAAGTGGAAAGACCATAGAGACCACACCAAAGCTCCTATATATGCCTCCATCTACGCCTGAAAGATCAAGAACCCTAAATTGACTTATGGAATGTATTGTCTTTGTTATTTGTGGCTTGTATTAAATGACTTGAGCAAATGTATAACAACAATAATCCTACTTCGAAGAAAAATGAAAGCAACGCAAAGATAAATCTCCTGTGACTTGAGTGTGCTACTAATCTCCCGTGAAATTCTAGTGAAATCTTCCACTCTATTTTGTCGCATAAAAATTTACTGTGTTTGTAAGTCCCAAATCTTATTGTTAAGCCAACTATTCACAAATGCAAGAATAGGTGGACTTGAAATAAAGCCTATGGAAGAAGTAACATAGCTAGGGTTCACATGATTTGATAAATCCTATCGAAATGGCTTATTATGTTGGTCATATGAAACCCTCTTGGATATTTATCCTAATCGGAGGAAAAGAGGAGCAAAGTTTTGATAGTTGGCTTAGAGGTACAACTGTTAGCTATTAAGAAACAAAAGAGGTATCTGAGTCGTCAAATATTGAAATTATGGTGTACAATGCTCGAAATATTGATCAATTGAACTCCACTATAGCTATCAATGCATATATTGCAAAAGCTTCTAAAAGGTCAAATTGAGCAATAAAGTACCTGGTATTTGTCCCTCTATCTCTGATTGTCTTGCGATGGCTTCTACAGCTTGGTCAGTAGCAATACCTTGACCAACTCCAGGTCCAACAAAAGAAAGTTCAACAGCTAATCTTGCAATAATAACAGAAGCATCATAAATTTGAATTGAACAGGCAATATAATCTCTTGAAGCTGCTATATGTTAGGTTAATAACTTTAGAGAAATCTAACCTTTCGTTTCAGGGAATGCCCTCCTGTTTAGTAGAATCCAGCTCTCCTTGTCTGATAAGCACTGGGGTTCATGGAGAAAACAATGAGGATCGATATACTCCGCTACTTTTTTATTGCGGGTTGTAATCAATAGCTTGCTTGTCGTGTCCTTGACTGGGAATGCAGCTTGAAGATTGTCCCATGCCTCCATGGCCCAAATATCGTCAAGAACCACAATGCATCTCTTCTCTTTTTGGGTCGTGTATAGAGTTTCGAACAATTCGTCATCTCTCATACTTGTAACGTTCTTTGTAACCCTCTTTCTTTTATTAGGGATTATTAACTTAACAAAAATTCCCTCCAAGATATCTCTCACGTGGTATTCTTGAGATACGCAAGCCCAAGCGAGACTATCGAAATGGTTCTTCACTTCGTCATGAGCAAAGACTTTCTTGGCAAGTGTGGTCTTACCCAAACCACCCATTCCACAAATGGAAATAACTCTGTGCCGTTCTCCATCCTTCAACAGCTCATTCACCAACACCTCGATACTATCTTCCCTCCCAACAAAGTCCTCCTCCTCGAAATGGGCATAAGTCCGTTTGGGCGTGGAAGCTCTCGCATGTTTGTGTTCGCCCTCATTCAAAGGTTGTATGCCATAACCCCGCATACTCGTTCTAAGATTGGAGATGCTGGATACTAAGCCATCAATCTCTATCCCCACCACATGAACCTGCACGCACGTGCACTTCGCCATGAAGTGAGCATACGCTTTGATGATATTTTGTCCCTTCTTTGGCGCGACTCGGAGGATGTATTGCTCGATGACGTCCTCAGCATCATAGGCAATGTCTTGGAGCTGTGCGACCCATTCTTGAACAGCTTGGTCATGCTCTCGTCTCGCATCGGCATCCCTCAGGAAGCACTGGATTAGCTTTAGCTCCTTTTTCAGGTCCTTGACCTTGTCCTCCATGCCCCACAAGAATTTGGCCTCGTCAATGAGCAGCTTTCCTATTGTCTGCCCCACGGACAAAACAACAGACTCAGCCATTAGTAACGCACTTCTTAGACTATGATCAGTGGAGCTTATGATAGAGAATGACTTGAGAATTCACTTCTGATGCGTTAACAAGCTGTGAACATATAGGCCTACGGACTAAATGGGTGCTCTCCTCTGCCGCTTTGGTGTAGCACTCCTTTACCTTGTGCGTAGCTATGGCTTCCTTTCCTCATTCCCCCATAAACCCTAAAACAATACCAAACGCCCGAATCACCCACACTTTATCCGCTCCTACCCGACAAACACGCTGGGAAACATTCTGTTTTCTTTCCTCCTAGTCTCACTAAAACCCATAAAACCCTAAATATTCCGTTGCTTGTCCATCCGGAAGAGATTTTCTTCTATGTGAACCTCCCTTACGATTATTTGCTGCTTTGGTCCCAATCTGCATTGTGACAGTGATGGCAGGGGAAGATGGAGCCTCTGGACGTCTGGAAAACCTCTGCAATAAGTTAGGTAAGTTGCTGAATGAACAAGAAATGACTATTCAAGATGAAGAGTTTTCGGCAGAAAAGATTCTAGAATGCCAATTTTTCCTAGTGGGTTATCTCTAATTAAAACCCTAACTTCAACTTTCAAGCCTTCCTGATAGCAATGAAGAAAGCATGGAGAAATGAGAATTTAACAATGAAATCACTAGGAAATGGCTTAATATCTTTCACTTTTAACAATGAGGAAGATAAAAATCGAGTTCTGGAAGGAGGACCCTGGTCTTACTCAAATCATTTATTACTCTTGAAATTTTGGGAGCCGGATTTACACCCCCCCCCCCCCCTCCTCTTCCCCCAAGATTGTTATGAATTCAAAACTTGTATTCTGGGTAAGAATTCTTGGCCTCCCACTTGAATGGTACTTCGTTGGAATTGTGAAAAAAAAGTAGCTAGCTCACTAGGGAAAGTGGTAGAAGTGAGAATAGATGCTGGGGGTCCTGTTGTTTAAAAAATTGTGAAAGCGAAAGTGGAGTTGGATATTTAGGATGAACTGAGAGTTGGGTATTTGGCTCGGCATAGGGGTAAGAAGATTTGGCTTGATTTTAAATTTGAAAGATTGCCTTTCTTTTGCTATTCGTGCCGTAAAATTGGGTACTATGCAAGTTTCTATCTTGACAGTCCTTATAAGGAGGAATAGTTAAAGACAAAGATAGGAAGTTGTTTTGGGAGTTGGCTTAAAGCAGAAAATTTTGATATAGCCCTTTCTAGGAAGGGTTCTACCAAAAGGAGGTGAATGAAAACGAACCTAAAGAAATTATCCCCGAAACTCCAATACACTAAAGACAGGAAATGTTGGTGAAGGTTGTTCAATCAATTCCTTCTCGACCTACAGGAAACTCGAAAAAAAGCGGGGAACAGAACCCTTATTTGCTGAACCTGCAGAAAACAATGCACAGGAATATTTTAATTTGAATGCAGGACAAGGAAAACTTCTGCTTACCGGACCCACCCGAGAAAAAGGGAAGGGAATGATGCTAGAACAGAACAAAACAATACAGAAAACCGAAAAGGAAAATGCAGCAAGGAACCTAAAACCCCTTCAATTAAAAACAGAGGAGGTCTAGCTCTAATCAAACCCCATCTCCAACTCCCCTCCGGTTGGATGAGACCTAATTACTTGAAGCTCCAATTCGCATGTCCGAAGATAGTGAAATATGCGATTTGGTGGCTAGCCCTAATAAGCCACCGGGTGACAAATGAAGTTCCTGAGTTGGAACCGTCAAAGACTGGGTACTCCCTTGATAGTCCAGAATCTACGAGCCTTGGGGGCTCAAGAAAGGCACAACCTAGTTTTCTTAATGGAAATAAAGAATAGGGAAGCGGTGGTTCAAAGAGTAAAAAAGCGTTTAAATTTCTAGCACTGTTTTGTGGTAAATTCAATGGGGATTAGTGGGGGTCTAGCCATTTTCTGGGATGATCTTTTGCATCTAAATATTGAATTTTCTTTGGTGTTGTGGACTTGGTATGTAAAAAAGTGGGAGAAAGGCGCCATATGCGAGTCACGTTTATTCATGCATCAATGACTTTCCAGGAAGGCTCCAACTATGGAGAAATTTACAGCAGATAAGCAATATAAACAACCTCCCCTAGGTTTGTTTAGGTGATATCAATGAAGTGCTTTACCATTAAGAAAAGGTAGGAAAGAGGAGGCTAGAGCATTATAGAATGACAGCCTTCCATGATTGCTTAAGTGCTTCTGGTTTAATGGATATAGACTGTAAAGGTTGTGCATTCACATGGGCAAATAACGAGAAGGAGCTGTCTTTGTAAAGGAAAAATTGGATCGGATAATCAGTAATTTTGAGTGGAGAATTGAGTATCCAGCACCTGAAGCATATGCGTTTCCAGCTGTTGGGTCCGACCACAACCTTATTTTGTTGGCCACTATTGAAAATCCAGTAAAACGAAGAAGGGAGTTCAAAATAGAAGACTTTCGGTTCGATGACATAAGCTATAGGAAGACAGTTGAAACATCTTGGTCATCCTCTAGTGTGATAAATGTAGATCTACCAAGAAGGCTAAACAAAGTGGCCTTGGACTTGAAAAAATGGAGCAAATCTCAATTCTCAAACAGTAATCATAGAATTACTCTTTTGAAGAAGGAACTCCAAGAAATCTCAAACTCAACCAGGTTGGGGGTTGATTTACAAAGAGAGATGCAAATAAAAAAAGAAATTGAACAGTTATGGAGGAATGAGGAAATGTATTAGGGCATGAGATTGAGAATACAATGAATGAAGTAAAGAGATAAAAATACTAAATTCTTTCATGTGACAACAATCCAAAGAAGGTTGAAGAATAGGATCTCTATGTTAAAAGCTAAGGATGGCACATGGATCCGTGATGATGAACGGTTATAGTAAATGATAATTGAATAGTTCGAAAATCTGTACTAATCAGTTGGCCCCAGAAACTTCCACCCTGTGCTGGAATGTATTCCTACCTTAGTAGACAAACAAATATATCAACAGTTAACAGCAGAAGTAACTTTTGAAGAGGTAAAAACTACTGCTTTTCAAGTGGGTTCACTGAAAGCTCTTGGACCGAATGGGTTTAATGGTAAATTCTTCCAGTTTCACGAGGAAGAGATTTAGAATGATGTTTTTAATGATGATATGGAATTTTGCGACTCAGGTCATATGAAACCAGAATTAAACAGTACACTGATTATTTTTGTCCCAAAAATCCCAAACCATAAAACCTTGGATCAATTCCGTCCTATTAGCCTTTACAATTCTGCCTACAAAATTATATCAAAAATTCTGGCAAATAGGCTCAAATCTTGGCTCCCATACCTAATTGAACAAGAGCAAAGTGTGTTTATAAGCGGAAGGCAAATTCAAGATAATATTTTCATAGTATAGGAAGTTTTGCATCATCTAATGGTTAGCAAGTGGAGGAAAAGGTTCCAAGCAGTTTTGAAACTAGATATGAGAAAGGCATATGATAGGATAGAATGGGATTTTCTAGAAGCTTTTATGCATAAATTAGGGTTCAAGGGAAAATAGATAATGTGGGTTATGCAGTGTGTGACAACAATCTCATTCAGTGTAAAATTCAATGGCTAACCCCTTCCTACTTTCCAACCTTCTAGGGATTTAAGACAAGGTGATCCTCTCTCCCCTTATTTGTTCTACTAGTGGTGATAATTCTATCTTTATTAATGAAGAAGGCAGTGTTAGAAACTACCGTAAAAGGGATTAAATTGAACATATATTGTCCCACCCTGTCCCATCTTCTATTTGCAAATGATTCCATCTTTTTTCTACATGGAAATATTCAGGAATGTCAAAATTTAGCGGAAGTATTGCACTAATACTGTTTTGCTTCAGGCCAAGGGATTAATCTCAACAAATAAGGGATTTACTTTGGGGCGGGCTGCCCTCATCAGCTCAAAGCAAATATGGCGCATACATTGGGAATTCCAGAATTAGAGAGAGTAGGTAAATACCTAGGAATCCCTTCTAATTTAGGGGGATACAAGGGGATACAAAGAAACAAATATTCAATTGGATTTTAGGGAGAGTTAATACGAAGCTAGAGGGTTGGAAAGAAAAATTACTTTCGAAGGCGAGAAATGAAATCTCATTAAATGCAGTGGTGTAAACAATTCCGCAATATGCAATCTCCATTTTAAAAATTCCAGTATCCATTTACAAAGCAATAGAACAAAGAATAGCAAATTTCTAGTGGAAAAACAATGAATCACATTTAGAAATACATTGGAAGAATCGGGAGACTTTGAAGTTGAGAAAAGATAATGGAGGATTGGGATTCAAAGATTTGTTCAAGGTTAACAAAGCCATGCTTGGTAAAGAAACTTGGAGAATGATGCAAAATCTTTCATCTTTATGGAGTCTCCTCAAAGGGTCCATTTTCCTTATAGGGACTTTTGGCATGCAAAAAGAGGGAATAGGCCTTCTTAGGGTTTGCAAAGCCTATTGGCAAGAAGAGAGGCTATTTCCAATATAGTTAAGTGGATAGTAGGTTCAGAAAAGACATTAGAATTCAAGAGGATAGATGCCTGAATCAAGAAGTAATAGGAGGACCAACAACAAGAGCTGAGCTAAAGATTGTGGGAGCTCCTATAAATCAAGTAGAGAACACCTATGATATAGCCAAGCTAAACGGCTTATTGATGAGGACGCGGCACAATAAATCGTCACAATTCCTTTGCAAACCAGTCACTACATGACCAACTGATCTAAACTAACTTTGGGTCAGGTAAGGGTGCACATGACAAAATTTTTGACCAGAAATTGATTTCTCAATTTCTATTCCATGGACGAGTTTCTGAATAAAAAAACGCGTTTGATAACAATTCAAAATTTCTATTTCTGAAATAAAAATTTGTTTGACAACAGAATAAAATTTATAGTTTTAGGAGCGGCAACGACTGACGTTCGGTGGTCGAAATTTGACGTTCGGCGATCGGCATTCAACGTCCGATGACTGGCGGTGAGCAGCCAAAGTCCGAAGTCCGAAATCTGATGTTCAACGTCCAACGCCAAGTCTAGTGATCAACGGCGGGCGACTAAAGTTTGAAGTCCAACACCGCAGTCCGGTGACTGGCAACTGGCATCCAACGTCCAGAGTTTGACGTCTAACGTCCAACATCCGGAGTCTGGCGACAAGAGGCCGGCGTCGAGTGGCCAGTGGCTGAAGTCCAATGCCGGTGGCAAGCGACGGACGGTCACCAACGAACATCCGGTTGGTGATGAGCCTCTAGCATCCAATGATTGGCAATGAGTAGCCAACGACCGGTGGGTGTCTGGCATTCAACGACGGGTGGTTGGCGGCAGACGGCTGAAGTGTGGTGGCCGGCAGCTGACGTTCGATTGCCAACGATTGGCGGCTGGTAGCCGAGGCCAATGGCGGGCAACCGGCAACCAACTGCGAGCGTCTAGCATCCCATGGGCGGTAAGTGAGCGACACAGCGTGACGAGAGTGAACAATGAGAAAAATTTTGATTTCTCATTTTTGTTCTAGAAATAGAAAAGCTAAAAATATTAACTTCTGATTTTTATTCCAAATCTATTTTTGGAATAGAAATCTGTTCCAGAAATAGAAAAATGAAATTGTGTTACTAAACAGATTTCTATTCCAAATTTGTTCTAAAGAACAGAAAAATAGAGAACTAGAGAAACAGAAATTTTGTCATGTGCACTCTAAATACTCAATAAAGAGTTGCTACAACCTACTTCGAACTGAAGAGATAAAACAACAACAGAGCTTGGCGTCATCATCTATCATCATTCCTCGAAATTTCTGGACTAGAATTTGGAATATGCATGCAACTCCAAACACCAGAATTTTTCCTATGGCAGATATGTCAAAATGGACTCCCCACGAGGCAGTCGTCGCCTAGTGACGATTGCCTCGTAGTCACCATGGCTGGGTAATGCCTCACTAGTGGTTGGCGGGGCCGGCCTCGCTAGGTTTGGCCATGGCAAGCACAAGCCTTGCCTAACAACGGCGAGGCCGGCCTTGCCCAGGCATGGTGAGGGCCAACCTCACTAATGGTTGGCAAGACTCACCCTCTCTAGTCGCTACAGGGGGCAAGCCTCGCCATTGGCTGAGGAGGCTAACCTCACCAGTCAAAGGAAGGAGGAAGAAGGGAAAAAAAAGAGAAAAAAAAATATTTAAAAATTGTCACGAGAGTGTTCGCCAGACAGCCAGTGTCCACATCAGTGCCGGTCCACTGGCCAAATTTGACCAGATGAATTGAATTGGCACAATTGCAAAAGATTTAGGACTAAATTGGCAAAAAATTATTTACGATTGAATAAGAAAAATGGCAATAAGTTTAAGATTGTTTTAGTAATTTTCCTATTTGTTTTGTGTAAATCGATGTTCTTACACAAACAGTTACCGAAAAACTAGATACATAATAAAAAGAAAATAATATTACTTTATTTGAATGTGTGTTTTTTTATGAGTTTAAAAATCGTTTTAGAAGAAGAAAAAAAAAGTTGGGATTTTTATTATAGATCTATTGCCCGTGTAAGAATTTATCTGCAATCACTGAATGATTGACACATCGAATAACTCGATAATAATATTATCTTCAAAGTGTGTAAAAGTTTTGTTGTCCTAGTGGTGGACCTTAGCTCAGCTCAAGAGGATTTTAGGTCTAACCCCACTACTCTTGAGATCACTATAAATTTAAAGTGATAATTATACAAATGGTCCATAAATTTTGACCTAACAGGTAATGTCATTCTAAATTTCTATTTATTTAAGGTGAGTCCTAAACTTTAGTCAAATATGCAATATCGTCTCTAAATTTTTAACTATCTAAACTTTAGATACTTGTTCAATTTAGTCCTTAGACTATATAGAAATGTTTAATATTGTCTGTAAACTTGAATTAATGAAAGGAATACATTGAACATTTTCATATAATCTATGAACTAAATTAAATATGTATCAAAATTTCAAAGACCTCATTGAACAAATTAAAAATTTAGAATAACATTACACATTGAGTTAAAGTTTAAGAATTACAATAAATAGGTCAAAGTTTAGGGGCAATTTGCGTCATTCTTTTCAAATTCAAATCCCAAAGGCACAGCTATGGAAGCTGTGAAGAAATGGAATGCTGCCTTCATGAAGCTTCAAAGCACTTGAAGCTTCTTATTCAAGGACCGCAAGGTCTCTCGTGACGGCTCTCTCCACTCTCTCCACGCCTTCATTGGTAAGGTACGTGCGATTCTCACTTGTCACTCTCACTACTTAATTTGTAACAGAGCTTCTTCATGTCATGAAAAAGTTGCCTCACTTGCCTCCCAATCAACCCCCTCATCAATCTCATTTAGTAAAAAGCATACATTTTTCAAGCGAAAAATCAATTTTTTTTTTTTTTTGATCTTTCTCTTATAAGTAACCTGCCAGGTAAAAAGTCGATACTCAACAAGGTACAAGGAGCACAAACTTAGCAAAAATATTGAGGTATAAAAGATCACCAAAGATGAATTAATCGGGCTTACAATCATACTATACTAGAAGCACAGAATGAATTCATGCATCATGACTCTAAACATATGATATACATACATATGCATGTGAAAGCCACAAACCAAGGAAAGCTTCCACTAGCCACTGGCCAGAAGAAGCAAGTGAACCAATATCTATGTCATTCAAACGACCCAAAAAGAGAAAAAAAAAACAGAATAAAGCGCAATTCACATCACTTTAAAGAACGTAAAAATAAAACATCAAAATTCTAAATCAACAAAATACCGATGCAATGATTACGATAATATTATAAAACTAAAAGCACAAAAACTAGAAAAAGAAGAGGAATCAATTCGATTGGGAAAAGAGCCACTCACAAGCTTAATCGCAACTTCCTTGTTTGTCTGCATATTGGTACCTGAAAGTAATTCACGAAAAACTTCAATCAAAATCAATCCAAAAGCAAAATGCATAAAGCAAAAACCAAGTATCTATTAGCGAGCAGCCATCGAAGTAAATCTCTCCGAACGATCCGCTTCCAATCTTACAATAGAGCCGGAAACATTAACTCAGAATGATTATTGGTACTGGGATTGGGTTAATAAGCTCATCATCTTCATCCTCATTCTCATCCTCATCATTATCATTATCATTATCATCGTCATCACTCTGCACAGCTAACTATATAAAGGTGATGGCAGATATGAATAGGTAATGGCACATGGGGTAATAGCAATAATTCAGCATCGCATTTTTGCTTTATTTACCGTTAAAAGATTGGCTACACACCTTCACCCAAAAAAAAAAGAAAAGATTGGTTACACACAGGCAAAGATCAATAATTCAGCATCATATCCTCGCCTTATGTCCCGTCAAAAGAATATTGGTTTCGCATGGGCTAATGGCGCCTATGCAGCATCACACCTTTGCTCTCTGTGTTGTCAAAAGTTTATCATGGTGAATCACTTTATGTGCCGTCAATACAGCATCATATTGGTTTCACACGGGCTAATACTGATAGCAACATTTTTGTTCCTTGTGGTGGAAAGCGTACCTGAGTAAATTATATCTACTGTAAGATATATCATGGCCCATACCATCTAATAAATATGTACACACAAACCAGACTTGTCCACGTTAATTAAATTCAGCTCCACAAAATTAAGGGTAAATTGCGTTGATTGAACTGCCCGTATAATTTGGAAACTCCACATATGCATGATTTAGCAAAGTGCTACAGTGATTTTGCAGTGAGTTAATAGTTCAATTTTGCAACTCTATAATAAAAATGTGGGGGGTTTCCATGATATCAGGTTAGAAACCACCATCCAAAAAGTAATTAACTAGATGATTTTGAATACTTTAACATGTGATTGCAAGATGTCACATACAACTTTATACTTATATATGATGTGTATGTTTATTGTCTATTCATTCAGAAACATACAAAAGATTAATGAGAGGTTGTTGCATTTGGTTTTTTTTTTTTTTTTTCCCTTTTTTCTTTTTGACTATCCAGGGGACAAGCGTAAAGGCCAGATTTCCTGGGAACAGCAGGATTGCGCTTAGCAGCAACCAGAACGAAGTTTAGTTTTCTTGGCCAGAGTTCCTTGATTTCTCGACTCTCGCATTCCACAGCAGAGACGCAATATAATGGGCAGCTGCAGTACGGTGTGGGGTAGTGCAGCCATGTGGGTAAGAATTGGATAAACGTGATTAGCATTCTCGACAGACATGCACAGTACTGCCTTTCATTGCATGCCCCCAACAAGAGTACATAATGCATCTCTTTATAAACTAATCTTCATATCTCTAGCACTACTCTGTAAATACGATAAAATCTCCGCTGCTAGGATCTTGGAAAGTAACAACCATGGACCATAGGAAGGGTAAAGCCTTACCTATTCCCCATAAACCGAGACGATCTTACGACAGAGTTGGAACTTGTTGCCAACCACAACTCCTTCGGAGAGCAAATTTCAAAGCTCCGGCTACAAAGGGAAGAACCCTAGCAATGCACGCTCTTATCCAAGGACTATAGAAGAGACTTCGTTGTGATCAAACCACCACAACTAAGCCAGTGATAAAGAGTGTGTGAGTTGGTCATTACTAGAGGTGAGTATGGTCTGGGTTGAGCCGATCCACCCCCTAACCCTAGGACCAATCTGCACAGTATTGATTCTCAATTTTTGAAACCAAGGACTAAACCAACCCAATAGGTTTGGTTCGGTTTCAGGGTCAATCCGGAACCAACTGATAATTTTTATCAAGACCTAAACATAGCAAGAGGAGCTAAAATAATTGACAAAATCATGAATTGAGGTCAAAAGAGCAAAAGGACATGAAGCCAGGAAGGAGGAAGTGGGTACTTTGCTCTTAAATTTAATTGCTAGTCAGATTAAAATATAGCTATGCAGCATTCACAGTTACTCGGTAATGATAAGTTCACAAAGTTTAGAGAGTTTGTTAATGCGTATCTACGATCAAGTGCGTTTTACCTTGCCAAACAACTCCCAAGTCAAGTGAATTTGGCTTGATTCTTGTGCCAGATTATTCAATTTCTGGGAAGGTCATAAGCACTACAGTGACAGAGCCTGCAACCAATAAAGAAGCCGGTTTCTAAGAAAATCCACGGGACAATTTGAAGGAATGGTAAAAAAATCTGCAGGAAGTTCTTCATATGTCATTATGCATATGTCATTATGACCGCTAATGCGCTTGCAATTTTGTACATCACACGTGATAACTATCCAGAAGAATTTTTACTTCGTGTTACAAAAAAGGTTCTTCTCTCTCATTAGCCGAGGAACTTCTTCCTGGTCAACTCAGAGAAGCACTTCGATTATAATGCCCCGTATTACTTCTTTTCTTTTGTTCGAAAAATACTAGTAGAATGTTCGATAGCCGCACTATGCTTCTTCAAGCAGCTCAAGGGTATGTAAAAAAACTTCTGTGGTCTCCTTCTGTTCTTGCGTTTTTGAGCCTACATTTTAAAATTAAAAGAGGACATATTCAACGCGATAGCAACTGAAATTGGGGGACATCACCGAAATTTCCCTTTTTTTCCCAGCAAAAGTTTGGCATTTTTTACCTAGTTTCAGTTCATAAACTGCAAGCTCGTGTCTTAATCGAGCTTGCAGTTCCAACGTGCCACGACAATCCTCCCCAGATTGAAAAACGTGAATCAAGACAGTTCAATTGCTACTTTAGTTAAAATCGCGACAGATGATGAGCATGAATTGGTTTTCCTCGCACCTAGATTCCAATCAAAGCTAAAACCCATCTCCAAAAAGGGAAAGAAAAGCCCAAAAGAACACATCGGATGCAATCGCCCCAGTCGATCGAACATCCAAAAGGGGAGGTTGCGAGGACTAATACCCAGCCAAACTGATCACGTACATCAAGCAAACGTGGAAAAATACATATCCAACACAAATCAGGAGCATACGTGAGGTTGAAGCTCTAAAATCAAATACGAAGTAAAACTCACCAGCCAAGTTATGTTCAGAAAGCTGAGGCGAGCCGAATAGTAGGACTTCTAATTAGGGCTTTTTTTTTTTTTCCTTATAATTTACTCGGTGACGAGCGAGTTCAGTGAAGAGAGGCAAGCGGTTCGAGCCGGGCGAGCGGGGCGAGCAGCGCGAGTGACCAGAGGCAAAAAGGTATGTTGTTCCTTTCGATTTTGACAAATCGAAGGACAAAGAAACAGAATAGAAGAGAACGTACTCCGGTGGAGGACACTGTGAGGAGCTTTACGATGCAAACTTCACGTCGTTTTGAATGCCATGAGTTTGTGACTGTGAGGACTCCTCACGCTGTGAAGAATATACTCTGGAGGAGGACATCATGAGGAGCTCTACGGTGTAAACTTCATTCCGTTTTGAAAGCTATGAGTCCGTGACCGTGAGGACTCCTCACACTGAGAGGCTCACAGTCTCAGAGACATAAGGCTTTTGTGAGGAGTCAACAGCTTAGACTTCTATGTTGTGACGCTGCAAAAGACTAAAAGTCTAAGCTGTTGGCACAGTTCAACTTAGGTTTGAATATATAAAAAATTATAAATATATATATGATATATTATATATAATATACATAGTAAGGATTGGTTCAAATTGAATCAATCTTAAATTTTCAGAATTAAGAACCAATCCATGTAGTATTGATCTAAGGATCTTAGAATTAAGAATCGACCATATCTTCCTAAAAAGCAAACTATGACTAATGGGGTTGAGCTGGTATAGGATTCGTGTAAGGTTCATCTTAGACTGGTGCTCATCTCTAATCATTGCAAGAATTGGGCATGCGTATCGTTCAACAGTAACACTGGGTTCTGGTCGTCCAGCTGTGTCCTCATCATTATCATCATCTGTCACTTAGGCAATGGCGTAAGTTATGGCACGTGGGCTGCTAGCAATAATTCAGCGTCATATTCTTCTGTCGTCAGAAGATTGGTTTCTCTTTCTCATGGACCCGTAGCTTTATTTGCGGTCAATTCAGCATCTGCTTTATGTGCTGTCAAAAGATTCGTTTCTCGGGGGCTAATAATAGAGCCACCAGTCAGACTAGTCCAAGTTAATTAAATCAACTCCACAAAATTAAAGGTATATTACGATGATCGAACCGCTCGTATAATTTGTAAACTCTACTTATGCATTTCTCTCCTTCTGAAGCTTTAGAGATGTGCTACGGTGATACTGCAGTGCAGTGAGTTGGTAGTTAAATGTTTTGACTTTAGAATGTAAGGTTGGTGGGTATCTATAACGTCATATTAGATATTATAATCCACAAGATCAAAAGCAATTAGTCAAATGCAAAAGGACTGCATGTTCCTAATGCCCATGAAAAGCTCCATCGTCGATTACTTTAACATGTGACTGCAACATGATATATTCTAATGGATGTTATATGTAATTTGTATTTGTCTATTCATGCATGGTCTTACAAAAGATTAATGAGAAATTTTTTTTCTTTTTTCTTTTACAAACCATGGCACGACATAGAGGATAGATAACATAAATAACCCGTGGAACACCCTACAGACCTCCCAACCTCATTAAGTTCAGGTCTTTAGTATGTACAATTGGCTTGATCCAAAATAATTTGCATGTAATTAGTGATACCAACGGGTGATCTCTCAATTCGTAATGTGAAAAGCTCCCGACAATCTAGCCAAATAAGAAACAAGCGAGTTGTTAAGATGTTCGAGATTTTGCATTTCAAATAGTTTGAGATTCAAAAGGAAAAGAAATATTATGGAACCCTATCTGCAAGTGATTGGTCCACAATAAGAGTGAGGATTGAGATTATAGATTAGTGCCAAAAAAAAAAGTTAAGGAGAGGACACGAGACTTATTTTCTCAATTATTCTTAATCCGTAACTGGGATGGCCTGTTTAACGTTCTAAGAGCGTAATTTTTTTCGTGGTCGTTGGGGTGACGAAGACCTCAGAGTACATGATCGTAGATGATGATGATGATGATGATGATCCTTTTATCGACAAAGATGAGACGAGCGACGATGAAAGAGAGAAATGATTAGAGTTTCTTCGCGATGTGGGTAATAATCACCTGCACCAAAGCCCAAATTGGTTCTTTTTTTCCTTACCAAAAAAAAAAAAACAAAAATTGGTTCTTTCATTACCCAATCAACGACTGGTTGGCACCCAATGTTAGCGCCAACTACAAGATTGTTCATCTTAAGCCTTGAAGAAATTGGAGTTCAAGGTTAATTTTAATAATTTCCAAGAAAAATGCAAGGCCAATAAACAGCATAAAAGAGCGAACTAAGATGGGATGGATACATTCGGTTGGTTTGGTATGGCAAAATTTAGGAAAATCAACAAATTTCATGTTTTGGTTTCAAATTTGATTTGACATGCTGATTTCAAATCCATTAATCTTCTTATGTTATTATTGTCTATTGCCATTGCTACTGGGTTTTGCGAAGTGAGCAATTCACTAGCAAATTTATTAGCTTTCAAGAAGTTGCTTCAAATTTGACAACTAGGTGGAGCAAGTCGCCAAGTAGTGCTCACGCAGTATTTTGATTTCTCCGTTCAATACGACTTCCCAACGGCCTCCACAATGTCTTCGTTGGTGTGGTATGCGTAGATATCACTAGGTACAGTCCTTGATTCGGACGGACATCAATCCCAACTTGAGGAAAACGTGGCATGGCTCTTTTAGCAACTCTCCATTCCTCTAAATTTTACAGCCAGACCAAGAACAACCTCGTCAGATGCAGGGGCAAATACTTGCGCTCATAAGTTTACCGACTTATGAGGTTACCTCATACTTTTGGAGAGGCGCAGATTCCGATCAGACTACTTTGTAGTTTTGGCAGTTTGTCTCACATTTTTGTAGAGGAAACAAAAAAAGAAAACAATCACAGCTTTTCTCAATGGATGATGGAGTAAATTTATTTGGAAAGTAGAGATACTCCAAGAGTATATGATACATGTCTATGCAGACCAATTTGAAAATTTGGGGGTTTTTAGTGGAATAATTTCTTATCTATTTCGAAATCAATATATTGAAAATGAAAATCTTTCTTTATTAGATACGATTAATGAGCATCCCTAAAGCACTTTAATGAGATCATGATAAATTTATAAAAGGCTCTCAAAAGTAGGAAAGGAGGGCAGGCTCTTTCTTCCATTCATAATAAGGATTTCCATAAGATAATGATGTCACCTCTCATATGCATGATTCAACAAATGAGCACCGAAAGAGGTGGAGAAAAAGTTAGTTTGATAAATGAAAAACTTCTACAGAAAACACTTTTGGCCAGACAACTGTAAGAAAAGAAGATGTAAAGAAACGCCAATGGACATTGCAGGGTAGTCAATAAACAGAAAGTGTCAAAAAAAGAAAAAGAAAAAGGCATGAGCTGTCGGAGGCTCGGAGCTAAAAATTCATTACAGGAATTCTACGTAGAATGGCAAAACACGAGAGGTTGCTTCTTGCTTCATGCTTCACGTTTCGACCACCAATGCTTCGTCTCTTTTCTTTTTGTCCTTGTTGGGTCCCTTTGATGGACAACTACACGAAAAAATTGTAAAGAAAGAAGGAAGCACAGGAGCTGAAGAAATTATGAGAAGAAACTGAGGTACCTCACTGTTGTTGCTCGTCCCTTTGATTAATATGTATTGAAAAAGCCAATTGGTATTTTTTTAATCACGGTTTTCTATTTTTTCCCGTTGATGGTTTACATCTCATTGTTCATCTAGATGCAAGAATCAAACTATACAAACCGAAAGCGACACCGTGCTTCTATTTCATGCGCTTGAAGAATGATGTGCAACAACTTGTGCTGATGTTTCTAAAGTTGCTTCCTAATGGTGGACTCCCTCTAATCAAAGATGAGGGATTTTTCAAGTTTTAAAGCACAGATCCAACAATTTCAATTAGTGCTAAATAGCGCCAGTGTTTCTAATTTGCATTGTGCCAGCACTACCTGTCGGCTGATACATCATTATTATTACCTCTAAATTCTCCAAAGCTTTGTAGAAATTCATAGCTACTCTTTTTTGATGGTTTCTTTTTCCTCGTTGAGGGAAAGAAAATAGGTACGGGTTTTTTAGTTGCATGAAATCAAATTTTTTGTTGTATCGCATGATTTGAACCCACCTGTCAAGACTTAGTTGACCTGTAATGCGATGATAACCTCAATATAGTAATAATTAGCATTGAGATAGAGCTTTTAATGACTCGAAGGCAAATGCTTCGAGCATATTCTGAAAATGCGATAAGGTTACTTCTTGGTCCACGACAGTGATGTATTGCTGTCTTTGGTATGAGCTATCAATCTCTCTCCGGTCCCTTTCTATTCTTTCGTTTGGCACTTTTTCTATGATTGAGAAACAATCAGAAGGATATGCTTCAATTGGAGTTGATTAATTGAGTTGAAAAAATCTTAAAATCTTTTGATTAATTCAGCCGGATCTCTATTCATTAAAATCTAATCAAAGTTGTGAATTATTTGCTTGTCGAAGATTTGATTTGATCAAACTTTTTTGAAGAAAATGGTTTAGGACTGGTGCATTTTTACCTGCCCATATTCTCTTCGGCCGTGGGATGGCAAATGAACGAGAGCCCATTATTTATGAGTTTGAATCTGTCTCCCTAAAGCTTTAAATGAAGGGCCTAGTTCTGCCATTGCTCGTCGACTTTAGGGCCGCAACCTGCTTTGCTTCCATAATTGCACACAGGCCCATTTCGTTGTGTAGATTTCAACCCGCGAGGGCATTTTGTCAAACACCTGGCCAGCATTTAAAAAAAATGCTCGGATCTTCCCTTATCTTTGGTTTAGCAACGACTTTGACGATCACATCTGCAACGCGACGAGGAATGACTCCCACTTCGTCTAGTCCCGTGTCAGCGTCTTTCGAGAAACATTGGATTTGCGCCACCTCCTCTCGCATGCCCTTCGCTTGTCCCGTCACCAAACCCGCAAGAGTTTCGCATCTTCTATGAGCACGTTGCGAGATTCTCCACAGCGAGTGGAATAAAAGATTCCGCCATCGAAGCTCACAAGGATGAGAGGGAAAATGAAACGAACAAAATGAGTAAATTCCAGAATGACAGTGTTCTATGATAATGCAGCTTTCACGAGACTTTGATGTTTAGTAGCTTCTAATTCTAAAAGTTCACTCGGCCAATGGCTCTAGATTTAAATGGGAAGGTGATATCAAAGTTGGTCCCTAAATTCTTAACAATGTTCAATTTGATCTTTGAAATTTAATTTCGATCGAGTGGGTCTTTGTTCTCATTAATTTAAGGTGCAAGAGCTAGATGGGAGCCAATCTTCTTCTTCTTCTTCTTTTCCCAAGAAATATCGATTTAATTTGTTAAAAGTTTAATATTACGAAAAACTTCAAACCGATACACCTGTGACAAATTTATTCAAAATTAATCTTTTGACCATGAAAAATCCTAAATTAGTACACTTCTGACAAATTTGTTCAAAACAAATTTTTTGATAATCAAAAACCTCAAACTAGTACACTTATAATAAATTTACCTCAAACTAATTTTTTTATTACAAAAAAAAAAAAAACCAAAACCAGTATCGTTGTGATATATCCACCCTCCGTTAGTTTTCGTTAAATTTTATTGTCAAATTAGTGAGTTAGATGATATAAATAGTTAACGGGTATATACTCTCTTGATTTGAATTTCCACAATGGAAATGAAGATGCTTTATTCATTTCCATGCAAAATAATCAAGCATCCTGCATCCATGTTCCCAGGCAAATCCCAAAGGAAAAGTTGGCTAAGCTTCTTCCAGAGACTTGGATCACCAACTATGAAAAGTTGCATCAGAATAACAAGCCTTTCTAATCATCATACTCTGAGTTCGTCAGAAAGAACGATTGTACTATTTCCATCAAATTTGACAAGGAAAAAGAAGAAAGCCCTTCTATCTTCAAAACTCTTTTCATGATTAAAATATGTGTTCTTGAGTCAATTTCCAAGCCAGATCCAAAAAAGCTTATTCAATACTTCAAAAGTGATTGACATCTTGTCCATTACTACAAGGACCGGTATGATCGCTGTTTCTGGAATCTTTTTTGTCAATGTTCTTATTACACAAACTCTCCCGACGAGGTAGATCCAAATGCAAAATCTCGAGGAAAACACAAGAAGCCAAAGAATGCTATGTACCAAAAGTACCTAAATGGAGATTCCTCCGTTGACACTCTTGGTGAGTGCGACAAATTCCAGTTTTATGGTTTCTTATGCACCAACTCCACCACCAGAGTTCGTTACTCCACCCCCATTCTCACCAACTCCACCACCATCACCTCCTCCATCTCCTCCTCAGAAAAAACTAGCTCTTTCCCCGTTTTATAAGCCAATCCTAAAGTGGGTGAAAAAACATTCCTACCCATTTAGAGGCTCCAGCAGAAACACCACATAGTTCTTCCATCGCCATGTTCCATGAGACAGACTTTCCCCCTCTTGTTCAAGAAAGTTCTAAACTCTCGTTTCCTGTTCCAGAAGAATTCATTGATCAACAAGGTAAATATCGGCATGCTCTGTTGGAGAAATCTTTCCAGAATATTTTGAAGCTGACAAAACATTTCTATCAGTCTAGTCTAGATATTTAAAGACCGACAGTTTAAAGTCTGAAGACTTTGTATTCACCAGACTCAAGACTCAAGACTCAAGACTCAAGACTCAAGACTTAAGACTCAAGACTATTCTCACTGACAGTCTTTCTAATCCAGCGATGAAGGAAATCCAAAGCCGAAGTATATGGTTGAGGATTCGATCCTACCCTCTGGAAAAGATTCTTTGGTTGGATAATCATTTCGGATTCTTTTATTGTTATCTAGATCAATTGAAGATCCGACGGTCGACGAAATATTCTTGGAATGTTCTATTCTTGGAAACCAAGATCCTGATTGTATGGGCGAACAGGATTGATGGGCTATCATCAGATTCCTTAAATAGCTCGGATGATCTTCTTAATTGATTACGTCCAACGGGTAGATTGGAGGAATGCCTTTGGTAAGTGTCAACGGCTATGATGGCATAAAGGAGTATAAAAGGAAGACATTCTAGTGGTTTTAAGTGTGTGATCGATAGAAAAATTCCAGAGTCTGAAGAACCTTGATTGTTAGTCGATACAGTTTGAGCAAAATTGTATACACAGAGAGTGTTTATACTTGGTGACACCTTGAGCGAGTGTGGTAGATCATCTACACCTAGAAATCAAGGAAGATCAACACTGTAACATCTCTTTGTTCATAGTGGAATCCAGCCAATTGGCTGTCAGTGCAGAAGAGTGGACGTAGGCTTGAATCAAGCCGAACCACTATAAACCGCGTGTTCAATTCTCTCTTTCCCTTACTTAGTCTTACGATTGATTTTTAATTATTGCAAATCCTTCAACTGTCTAAGTATTGCGCAATCTTCAAGAAAATTTTTGTATACCTATTCACCCCCCCTCTAGGTACTCGTTCTAGATATATCATGCTCCCAAGATACCCACCCCCACTGATGTGGATGAACATGGAAGACAAAAAAGGACCCCTGTTGCTGAAGCTATCCTAAATTGGCAATTGGAGACTCTTTTAGTACATAACAATGTGTTCAAAGCAATTGATTCCAAGATTGTGAATGTGCAACAAGATTTTCGAAGATATGATGAAACCACTAAGAAGATGCTTTCCAATTTCCAAAAGAGGTTTCATGCCTTGGAATCCAAATAGCATTTAGGGTATCATCATCTCGAAAGTCCTAAGGCGAAAATAAAGAATCTTCAAAGGCAAATCTAGCTCCTTGAAGAAGGAAGGTTCAATCCTTTTAATCAATTTCCAACCACGGTACAAACAGAGCATTTGCCTCCACCACCTCAGACGTCTATCTTTGCTACCCTCACAGATGTTCCTATTAGACAAGGCAAGACAGATGTGATAGAGATGCGAAATCGCCTCAAAGAATTGGATTGAGTAAGGAAAGAAAAGGGAAAAGAGAAAATGCTCGAAGAATCATCTCTTGTTATTCAATAGCCTGATCCTGCCATTCCCAAAGATCAGATCTTATTTCTAGCAGAACAAGCTTTTCCAAATATCTTTGATATTGAATCAGATTCCGTATCTCTCTCATCCTCTTTATCCTTTTCAATCCCTGCCATTGATTCATTTCCTATTATGCTAGTAACTTCATCAATATTCATGGCCGATCCTCCAGACCAAAATATGGAATCAAACCCTTCTAAATCAGAGGTTGTTCAGCCAAACAATCCCTCCCAGCATGTGTCTACTATATCAAGACAGTTTTTTACTGTTGATGATATTCCCTATCACAAATGGCCAAAAAGACTTGAAGAATTTCATACTTGGTTAAATGCCCAAGCTCTTACCAATCAAGATAAATATGATATTCTTTTTGGTTTTGTCACAAGGTTTACAGGCAGCCTCAAGCATTGGTGGCAACCGATGACAGAACAAGACCAGTTTCAATTCTTACTCTCACCTAACTTCGGTCTTGCCATTACCATTCTATATCATTTCTTCGTTGGAAAACCTTTTGACCTCCAAGAGCTTAAAATGAGAGAATTTTTCGAAAAAAAATGCTGCTCTCTCTAGAAAAAACATTTTGATAAATATTATCAAAAAATGCTTAAACTTTTCTATGGTATCGGGGTTAATCCAAACCCGAAGCACGTATTCCTAACTTTCATCCCCAAAGAATTATCTCAACAAGTTGAGAGAGCTTTTCTCAGCAGACAAAGGAGGATTCAGGATATTCCACTGGGAGAAATTTAACAAAAAATCCATTTGTGCCTTGATGATTTGTGTATAAAGCGCCAAATGGTCCAGACTTATCTCACAGATAATAGAGAACTTGACACAGTTTGTTCTCACCAGAAGCTAAAGATCAAATGCTCCAAGCGAGATTGTGATGGTTCTTGAGGAAAATCTTCCAGAAAAAAGAAGCACTTCAAGAAGCTCTTGATAAAGAAATCCAAGCATGGCTCTAAACATTTCCGAATAAAGAAGAAATGACGATATCTACGCAAAAGGAAAGATCGCTCAGGCCATAAGAAATCAAATCGATACTTCATCTATAATTAGAAAGGACATTTTGCCAAAAATTGTCCCCAAGCAAGAAAATGTTAGAATCATCAAATACATCATATAGAGAATAAAATTGGTATTTCTCTTGAAAATGATGATATCGAATCTTTATTTTTTGCGGATGAAGAACCATCTAAACAAACTCCTTGTGCCAACCTTGTTACCAAACCTCCAGTGAAACTGATTCGAATTCAGATTCTGAAGATATTTTTCACATATCTCTAGCATATTCAGAACAAAGCACTGACATATTTTCAAGCCAAATTTATTATCTCCATTTTCCTGTAAAAATCTTCACTTCAAAGTTTGCAAAATCTATTACTGTCATTGCTCTCATAGATACTAGAGCAAGTTCTTCAATTTTAGATACTAAAGTTCTTCCTAAAGAATATTAGACTTCCTGTGTTCGATATTTCAATTCTGCCTCAAGACACACTTTTTCTACAAATGTAAGAACTACCCCAGTAACTGTTCAGTTTTTTCCCCAGTGTTCCATAACCACAAAAAAATTTTAATCTAGTCTTCCCAACAAAGATTTGATCATTGGTTGGAATATCATGACTTAGATTTCTCAGCTTTGTATCATTCCTGGAAAAGGTTTTAAGTATAAGGATCGATTTTTTGAATTTGTCAATATTCAAAGACTTTTTTCCATTCAAATGAGTCTATTAGATCCAATCATGCAAAGGTTGTTGGAATCTTGTTCATAATCTCATTCTGAATTCGCTCAAAAGTGTTCTCATCCTTTATGGCAAAATCCAGAGTTCTTTGTTCGCCTTTCTTTAAAAAAGAATGAAGATATCAATCCAATCAAGGTGAGTCACATGAGAATGAAGTCAGAACACCTGGTTTTTAGCTCAAAGGGAATGCTTAAAACTATTACAACAAGACCTTATTGAAATCTTCAATTCTCAATGGGTTTGTGAAGCTTTTTATGTCAATAAGCGTGTCGAGCAAAACAGAAGAAAGACGAGACTGATAATTAATTACTAGCCTCTTAACCTTTTTCTCCAAGATGACAAATTCCCTTTACCATCCAGAAATTCCCTATTTACTAGATTATCCAAGGCCCAAATCTACTCCAAAGTTGATCTCAAAGCCAAATTTTGGCAATTGGGCATCCATCCTGAAGACAGACCCAAAATAGGGTTCTATATTCCAAACCAACACTTCTAAATGGAAATTTCTCCCTTTTGGCCTAAAAGTAGCACTATCCCTTTTTCAAAAGACTATGTGTCGAATTTTCCAACCAATCTTGTCAAATACAGTAGTATACATCAATAATATCTTGCTCTACAATCCTAATGAGCAATCACATTGCCAACTTCTTGAGCAGTTCGCACAAATTGTGAAAAAGCATGGGATTATGCTTTCTTAAAGGAAGATAAATATCACCCAGATAGAAATTGAATTTATTGGTATGTACCTTAATAAAGATACATATTACCCAGGGCCATATATTGCTCAAGAATTATTAAAGTTCCCTAAAGAAAATTTCATAACAAAGCAAGTTCAGCAATTTTTTGGGATAATTAATTATCTCAGAGATTTTGTTCCAAACATTGCAAAACCGCTGATTCCACTACAATCGATGCTAAAGAAAAATCCCCCACCTTGGGGAAAATCTCAAACTAAAGTAGTCGCTGAACTTAAGGATATTATGCAGGCTCTTCCTCCATTACAGATCCCATCAACAGGGAAAAAAATTCTCCAGATTGACGCCACTAATGAATACTAGGCAGCTGTCCTATTTGAAGAAATTGATGGTAAAAGACAACTATGTGCCTACAAAAGTGAAAAGTTTTCCCAAGCTAAAATGCATTATCACTCCACTTTCAAAGAAATATTGGCGGTAAAAAATGGGATAAAAAAGTTTGAATTTCATCTCATTGGTCATCACTTCCTGGTAGAATTGGATATGGCATCCTTTCCTCAGATGACCAAGTTTAAACAGAAGCAGATCCCAAATTCTCAACTATTTTGATGGGCTGAATGGTTTTCAAAATACTCCTTTGAAACCAAACACATTGTTAGAAAGAAGAACGTACTTGTTGACTTCTTGTCAAGACAAAAAGCATCAATAGAAATTAACATGTACATCATGAGGCATGCTTTTCATACTCTCCATCACAATGAAAAGTATAGGATTGAGAAGATAAAAGATTGGCCAAGTTGGTGATACCTCAAAGAGATTGTTGAACAAATCCAGAATGACAGCCTCACTGAAAACTTGGAAAGCCTCATGTGGCAATACCACACAGATCTATTCAGATTCCATTAAGGTTCGATTCTTTATCTTTTTGGATTAAATTCGGACTATCCATTCATACATCCTCTGATCTGGAAGGAAAATGATTTCCTAATCAACTAAGATGGTTCTTGTGATACTTAACCAATAAATACTTAATAGTTATTAAAATTCCAATTAAAAGATTCATTGCCAACTTTACTAGGATATTTGGACTCAGTAAAGGAAACATTGAAAAAGAAAGTGACAAAAATATCTTGGCCTTCCTCAATTGATTTTATCCTCCTACTCACTGGAAACATCTCTTGCAACAAGAACTAATAACCACCCGACCAAACCCTAAGGTCCATACTATTTTGTTTTTCCAACGTCCATAGGCTTTTGTCACAAATAATGGCAGCATTACCAATGCCCCTCAAATTATAGGAACCACATCCTATAAACCTCAACCGCACAATACAGAAGCTTGGATTTACAAATCCTTTCTAGGGCATGTTGGTTGCTGTGAACACCAGTACCGAGAACTCCAAAAGGTTTTGTGCCAAAAAAATAAAATCATTCTTGAAGATGAATGGAATTATAATGTACCCACTGCATGGGATCATCATAGCCTTGCACCAAAAGCCAAGGAAGCACTCGAAGAATTCAAACAAACTGCATCATTACAAGAGCAAGAAATGGCAGACACAAATGATACTACGCAGTCCTCTCAAGATGCACGGTCCTCTTAAGACCTCTATGCATGATTGTGACATCCTAATTTTTGAGTCTGATTTCGAGGAAAAGAAATGGGCCTTTCATCGATGTGACTATAGCATTTTTCTCTGAGTTGGCCACTCATAAGTTAACTAGCCTATCAGGTGAAGCCGTTAAGGAATCCAAACATAATAGACTTGAGAATTCGACCAAGAATTGACTGATTGACCGTGTTAATCTATAAGGGTCATTACGGCACCGTCAAAATCGATCAGAGACTGGAGATAGGTCGATTTGATAGAGGTATGTGATTAATGTTTGGGTGATTCCACCTAATTGCAAAATTTCTGTCGAACAGCACTAGACCGATTTTTCATGTCATTTTCGTACCCTAAGTTTTGAAACCTCGAGTTTTCATGACAACCGAGAGTCACCAATGTGTCGAAGATGTACGTTGTGGTTCAAAAATAATCGACCACAAGTCAATTGCATTAAAAATTCCTAAAAGCTACATGGTAGATTAGGACACACTAAAATCATTTCAGATTGAAATTAACCGCAAAATTGAACTCGATTTCAGAAAATGAAAGTTCTGTCATGTCATGATTCATTTTAGGAACGTTGACTCATTCTTTGAAGAATTTTCGAAGATTCCGGGATTTTTACGAAAAATCGATTCGGATGTTTCGGAAAAAGAACGAAAATTCGGATGGGCCAAATCGAATGGATTTTTGGCCTCCTTACCGAGCTATTTGGCAAAAGAGACTTGTAGAAATTGTGTGGGCTTTTTCTTCAACAAAATTGGACATCGAATTGGGAGATTTCGGGAAGAAATTGAAGTCCAACATTTGAAATTCGGAGCTTTGTAGAGGGGGCTGGATTTTTAGCATCAAAATTGGATTAATTAGTGGAATTTATGCTAGAAAGAATTAGGAGACAAGCATTCAATTAAATGGATTACATTCTTGACTTTGCCCCCCTTTTCCCCATCTTCCTTCACACGCTATCTTCACCGGTTCTTCCCCCCTTCGCTGTCTTCTTTTTAATTCGTTCGAAGCCGACTCCTCCTCCTTAAAACAGAACCGCCTCTGCCTTCTTTCATTTTCGTCTTCTTCGCTGCTCCCTCACCGAATCAACGCCACCAACTGCTTTCTTTTCATTTTTTTTCTTCACGTGCCCCCATTCGCTGACATCTCTCCACCGATCCCCTTCGGTCTCTACTTCTTTTTCATTTGTTTCCTTTCGAATTTGCTGCCCCACCGCTCAATCATCACCATCTCATCTCCTGCTGCCGCGTGCCATCTCTATCCACCGAGTCCACTCCATTCCATCGAAGCCGTGGCGTTGACTCCAGCTGCTCACCCGGCAGCAACGCCCGCGAGAGATCCCCACCGAAGCAGCTACCAGCTCGCCTCTCTCTCCCCAAATTTGTTGCTCCATCTTCGATCAACCAGCGGCCCTCCATCCGGCGTCTTCGACTAGGTCCAACAGCCCACGCAATTTTCTTTTCAGCCCATCAATTGAAGTCTTCAGCCGCAGCAGCCCACGCCAATTTCCAGCCCATCTTCAGCCTTTGGTCCAGCCCACTCGAAGTCAGCCCGCAAATCGAGCCCAGCAATTTTCTGTGGGCTTGCAAGGCCTTTTTGGACCGGTCCAAGTGTCCATTGACGCCACCGAAAGTTCAGGTTTCTGCCGCCGTCGCACCGCCGTCGCCATGAACCGATTTTCACGCTAAACCGGTGAGTTTGTGTTCTAATCCCTAATTAGTAGGTTAATGACGTTTAAAGAGTGTTTAGATTGGTTTAAGATTAGATTAGAGTAGTTTTAGTTTATTTAATTAATTTAGGTTAGTTAGATTAGTAAATTAGGTGGTTAGAGTTTAAAATTAGTTAGCCTATTAGGTAGCCTTATAGTTAGAATGGTTAGGATAATTTAATTAGTTCAATAGGTGGTTAGATTAGCAATTTTTAGCCTAAGTTTATATTTTTAGTATTTAAATTGATTTATTTAATTAATTTCGGTAATTATTTAATTATTAATTATTTTTCGGAAATTAGACCGGGATAGCTGGTGACCGGAATTTCGTGCTAATTGCAATGGTGTGGTTAATTTATGCAATTGAGTGTTAATTTATGCAAATTGAGTGCTGATTGGAATTTTGAGTATTTAATTCCAAAAATTTGTGAATTTCGATATTTATTCATAAAATCCCGGGTGTCGGATTTTAACACTGAAAATTGGGTTTATATACCATATAAAATAGTGGGATTTTCAATTAGAGGTTATGAATTTTCTAGGTCCAATATGATTGTGTACCCACACACGATTATTTTCACCGGGTATTTTCAATACAAAAAAAATAGGCCAAAATCACTATTTTAATTAAGGCATTTGAGTGCAATGCACGATGTCCCGGGCCAAGATTGATTGGTCGTGTGTTAGTTGAGTGATTACGCCGGACGTTACTAAATCCCTTTTTGGGTTACCCATGCATTAAGGTAGCGGGTCGCAATAGATTATGGACCTACGCTCCTTCGGGAATGTTGTCTTTGAGAGACGAAGTCATGCTCAATAGGGAAGAGACGATGTCTGGCTACGCCAGTAGACCGCCGAACTTGAGAGTCGGCCGTACCCTTAAATGGGTGTAATTATCAATTGGAACGCATGATTGATTGAGATAGATGCACCGAATTATCGAACAAAATTGTGTAGCATGGTATGGGACGTGCCATAATGATTTAGTTCTATAATCGAGACCCCTTGTTTTGTTGAGATAAAGCTATTGTCGTTCCAATTGTTTGAGCATGATTGTTGTGTATATCTATGATGTAAATTGTACTAACCTGCAGAAATGATCTGAGATGAGGTAAGTCTCTGTGATTGTATGGTTAGGACACTTCTAGGCGTATTACCCTCTTAAGCGGGGTTCAGAGCATGAACTCGCTGAAACTTATATCTCACCCTGTCATGGGCTTAAATTTTTCAGGACCGTAGGGCGGAGGACCTAAAGCCGAGCTAACGTGACCTAAAGTGTAAGTCAGAGAGGACGGCTTCTTTTTGAAATCTTCTAGGTATAGACTTTTGTACATAACTCAATATGTTTATAAAAGTATGTTTGTTTGTAAATGTGCTATCCTACTTTTTTATCCCGAGATAGTTACTGTCAGGGGATTTGTTGTTATTATTATTTTTTTTTTGTAAGTCAGGGAATTTGTTATTCGCTTCCACATGTGCAATAAAATGAAAAAGTCGGCGACTCGTTTTGGGAAGTCACAAAATTTTATCGACCACAGAGGGATGGGCACGCGCTCGAGGATCGAGGCGTGACAACGATGAGAATGTGCTCTTTCCCAAGACCCCTATGATCAATGACCTTTGTCATTATCCCTATGTATGGACAAATCCTACTATGCACAACCATCGAATTAGCCTCAGTCAAGCATGCCTGCCGACATTACAGGCTCTTTCAAGAATCATGAGGAAGCATCCTCGTCAAACCAAGTTCTCTCACCAGATTCACTTGCAAGACTAGAGCAAAAATATGAAAAACACCTTCTGGCAATGCATAATTTAGACAACTTAGAGTATGATTACAATGCTTGCGATGGACAATACTACTAACCATACAAGTCACTGTAGCAAGTCACTGTAGCAGTAGGCTAGAGAAATCACTATTCACTATCACTGTTCATACCGTGTAAATAATTCCCTACTGAAAGTTTTCGGTGCCTCTGTTTGTTTCAGGACCTGTGAGCTTGGTCTTTTTTTTGTATGACCTCTTATTGTCAAGCCCCGAACCTCGAGCGCGCCAACATCCCACCATGGTCATGCAAATGCGACATTCCCAGGTAGTGTCACCGACCCCATTCATTTATTATTGCGCAAGCGAAACGTATTATAAAACCCCTGACAATGAAATAAGGGATAGAAAAGCAGGCAACCAATCACAATACCAAACACTCATTTATAAACACATAGGTTTAAATACAATACTGGACTGTCTACAAAATAGACCAGCTCGACAAAATGGTACTATCCTAAAACCAACTAGTATGACACATTCACCGATTCTTCAAGTTCCACCTTTCCAGACTTAGGGCTTCAGGTCCTCCACGACCGCCATTTAGAGACCTAAAATTTTGGCCCACAACGGGATGAGACATTGTCTCAGCAAGTTCAACCCCCTAAACCCCTATTAGAAAGAAAATACACCCCGGATGGCCCAGCCACATCACACAGAAGACTTACCTCGTCTTAATTCCTTCCTGTAGATTAGCACAATTTGTATCACACAATCTCAGGTAGTAATAATAATTCAAACAATTGGAACGCCATCACTTTCATATAAATCACAATCGTATTTAGCACGCATTCCAATTATTATTCACTGCCACACAAAGGCATAGCTTACTCACAGTTCGACTATCTACTTGCATATAGCTAGGCATCGCCTCCCCACCTTGAAGCGTGGCTTCATCAGTACGTCGACGGTGTTCCCAAAGGAGCATGGGCCCAGAATCAACTGCGACCTACAACCACTACGTGGGCATCCCATATAGGGGCAAGTCCGGCTCAACAACCTAGGACAAATTCCTCTTAATTATCACATAACAAAATCATACTCGGCCCTAGAACACTTTGCATTTCACTCAATACTTCCACTTAAAATAGTGATCCCAGCCATTTTTCTTCATATTAAAAATATCTAAGAAAGTAGTTGTGTGAGTGGGTACATAATTGAATTCGAACCAAAAAAACTAACAGCATTCCTTTTCAAACCCCACTGCTTAATATAATATTTAAAATCCATTTTTAGTGTCAAACTCGACACTCGGGATTTTCTGAAAAAACTATATACTTCTCACAATCACCACTCAGATTCACAATTCAGCAATCAATTGCACAAATCATCACTAAATTTACAATATCCACTCATCAAATTAATAATCTAAATACACAATAGTTGATCGCGAAATTCTGAGAATTTCGAGTCCTGAAATAATTTTCAGAATTTATTAAATAATTAAATTTATTCCGAAAATTAATTAAATAATAATATCCATATTTTTCACAATCCACACTCAATTTATAATATCTAACCATCAATTTCAAAATCCGATACACAGCAGCGATCAACACAAAATTCTAAGAAAATAAGGTCCGGAAATAATTTTCGAAATTTAATAAATAATTAAATTCATTCCGAAAATTAATTAAATAATATTATTTTAATAATTTTCGTAATATAATATATTATTAAATAATCCAATAATTTCAAAACATTTATGTAAATCAAAAATAAATTCCTTTAAGTCACATCAATGTTTATATTAATATAAGCATTCACTTAGTCTTAAATTAAACACACTTTTTAAGTTAATTAAGCACCTTAATATAATCTACACTTAAATAAATTAAACTAACCGCCTAATAACACTTAATATAAACTAAGCACACTTAAAGCATAATTAACCCTCTAATCAAGGTTTAGTGAGCTAAACTCACCCGACTAACGAACCGATCGGACCAAAACGACGGGGACGCCGAGGGGAACAACTTTCCTCAAAGCGGGCCAAACATCCGGGGTCAGGAAGCCAACCAAAACTCCACTGCGATACCCATTCTTTTGCTCACTAATCGTTGCTAGTTGGGGGCGGATTCGGCGCTGGTTAAGGCATGCAAGAGCCGAGATGGGAGGAGGAGACCGAATCGGACCTAGGCGGTGGCAATAGGAGCTCCAGCAGTGGTCCACAGCGGCTAAGACGAGCTAGATAGCTCGCTGGAACGGTGAGCTGGGCGAGAGGGAGGCCGAGATGTAAGGAGCAGCGGCAAGTCGACAGCGTGTAGCTCGGCGGCGAACAGCGAAGGGCAAAGGCGCGAGACAACAGCGGTAGTTTGACTGGGCTGCAGGTAGCTTCAGCGATGGTCTTCAGCAACGCACGACGGCATCGAGCGAGCGGGGAAAGAGGCGGTTGGGCTGCTAGACGACGGACGACGGTTGGGCTAGCGTGCGGACGAAAGCAGGCAACGGCTAGGCTTGACGGGCGACGAAGCGACCACCGGCGACGAGCAACTCCAGCGACAAAGCGGGCGGCGAAGGGGGGCGTCCAGTCGGGCTGGTCTCGCACGAATTCCCTCTCTCTCTCTCTCTCTCTCTCTCTCTCTCTCTCTCTTCCAAAATCACAATGAAGAAGATGATGGAGATAGGGGGAAGTGACATCCCACCTTTTTGGGGTCCAATCTCCACCCTCCACTTGTCCATTTCTCCTTCACTTGGCCCCAACCACCATAACATCAAGTGATGTCATCTTCCACTATCTCAATTCTTCCACAACCTCTTCCAATGGTTGCAATTTCATTTTCCACTGAGGCATGAAACCTTGTACATTAATTTCTTTAATTCCATTCAATTCTCTTCTAATTGAGTCCAATTGAAGTCCATAAAATTAATCCAATGCCACCACACTTCAATTCACATATTTACTTGACCATAGAACCATCTTGATCTCAAAAATACCACCAAAAGCGGGCCTACCAATTTTCCAAACCAAATTAACCATACTTTGATTATTTTGCTGAAAAACTCGGCTTTCATGAAAAATCTGCTGAAGATGAGTCAATGTTCCTAAAATGATTTGTGACACACCCAGACTTCCAATTTCTGAATTCGATCTCAATTCACGGTTGATTTCACTCTTGCACAATATTAGCACGTCATAATCTACCGGATAGCTTTTAGAAATTTTTATGCATTTGACCTGTGGTTGATCAAGCCACAATGTACATCTTTGACACATTAACGGCTCTCGATTGTTGGGGTAATCTCAAGGGCTTCAAATACGGGCACAAGGTACCCAACCGACAGAAAAGTCGGTCTAGTGCCGATCTACAAGAATTGTGCGATCTTGTGCGATATAGTGGAATCTCCCACACTTAATCACATGCCTCTATCGAGTCGACCTATCTCCGGTCTCTAATCAATTTGTAATTGTACCATAATGACCCTTGCAAATTAGCTCGGTCGAAAGGTCGCTTCATGGTCAAATTCTCGAGTCTGATACATTAGAATCTCTTAACGGCTTCACCTAATAGACTAGTTTTCACATAAATGGCCAACTCAATGAAAAGAACTATATGCATGCCAACAAAATGCCCGTCTCAATTTATTGAAAATAGAATTGGAAAATTGGGATGTCACACTTATTACCTATAAAAGGCAATGTAATGTGTTGGGCAGAGTCCCTTGAAGTAACGTGAGTGTTTTATGAAAACTCTCAATGGCTTTTTAAACTCTTCTTCTTCTCTAGCCTGATAAGATCCTCTGAGAAATACAGATAAGATAGTTAGAAATGTTACCATCTTAGCATTTCTGAGTATCTCTAGGCTCTGAACTAAATGGCAGAGTAGTTTTCTGCTGAAAGGTTGTCCCTGAAGGGCTTGAACGAGAGTTATTTGCCCACTGTGGGAAGGCATACTTGCAGGAAACTGACTCCGTCTTCCCTGATTCTAAGTCTAGATCCATCCAATGTATTAATTCAATTTAACATATGGTATATTTGTTTCAAATGTATCAGTTTAGAATTTATGTTTAGGCAAATTTATTATAGATGTACTAGTATGTGGTTTTTCATACTTAAAAAATTAATTTTGAGTAAATTTGTTACAAACGCTATGACATCCTGAATTTCAAGTTCAGATTTCGATTGGATAAGTTGGGCCTTTCATCGATGTGACTATAGTGATTTTCTCTAAGATGGCCACTTAGGATAACTTAGTCGTTAAGGGATTTTAAACACAATAGACTTGAGAATTCAATCAGGAATCGACTACTCAACCATGCTAGTCTACAAGGGTCATTACGATACAATTAAAAATTGATCAGAGACCGGAGATAGGTTGATTCGACTGAGATGTGTGATCAAAGTGTGGGTGATTTCACCTGATTGCAAAATTCTCGACAATCGGCACTAGATCGATTTTCTGTCGTTTTGGGTACCCTGTGTTCGTAATTGAAACCTCGAGATTTTCACAACCACCGAGAGTCGTCAATGTGTCAAAGAGGTGTACGTGTGGCTCGAAGAAAATCGACCGCGGGTCAATTGCACCAAAAATTCCTAAAAACTACTCGGTAGGCTAGGTTACACTAAAATCGCGTCTGATTGAAATTAACCGCAAATTTGAACCCGATTTCAGAAATTGATAGTTCTATCATGTCACGAGTCATTTTAGAAACGTTAACTCATCTTTCGAGGAATTTTCGATGAGTTCGGGATTTTTATGGAAAATCGATTCAGACGATTCAGAAAACGAACGAAAATTTGGATTGGCCAATTTGAAGAGATTTTTAGCTTCTGGTGTGAACTACTAGGTGAAAGGAATTGGTGTGATCTTTTTCTTCAACAAAATTGGACCTCAATTGGAGAGGTTTGTTCAAAAATCGAATTCCGAGAAAAAGGAAATAGAATTCAAATTTAAGGGAATTTATGAGTTAGAGGGACTGTCTTATTTTAGACTTCAATTATGTAAATTGATGTTGAAATTGGCCTTGGATGACTAATTATTCTTGTGTTAAAGTTGAGCAAAATTATAATTTTGTTTTATTTTTACTTTTCCCCCTCCCTTTTCTTTCCTCATTCTCGCAACCCCCCGGCGCCCCCTTTTTGGCCGACGTTTCCCCCACTGCAGTCTTCTTTTGGATTTCTTTGACCGCTGGGCCCCCCTTCTCCTATTCCATTTGCGTACTCTCTCTCTCTCTCTCTCTCTCTCTGAGCCGCACGTTTCTCCCCTCACACTCCCTGCATTCTTCTCTCTCTCTCTCTCTCTCTCTCTCTCTCTCTCTCTGAGCCGCACGTTTCTTTTTCTTTTTCCCCTCACAGCCAACACTCCCTGTATTCTTATCTTTTAATCCCTATTTTTGTTTCTTCCTTAGTCTTCTCTCTGGCTTAGCTGGCTTCGACGACCCCCGTCTCTTTCGGTTTTTCTTTCATTCACCTGCACATGTTTCTCCCCCTACTGAACCCCATCAAATTGTCTTCGGCTGCCACCGCTCCACCATTCCTCCAAGTTGGCCCGCCTTTGCAGCTCAATAGCAACACTCACGCGTCCCCGCCAGCAGCGCACTCGTGTACTCCTCCGAATCAGCCGCCCGTCAAAGCCCTGACGTCGACCCCGCATCTCTGCGTCCGAAGCGGCCCACGTTTCCAACCCCATTTGGTTGGGTGTTCGGCCTAGCTTAGCCACCCGACGTCCTCGAGCTCAACAGCCTGCATCTCTCCGAATTTCAGCCACTAGTTTCGCATCTCAGCTCAACCGCAGCCCTGTGTCCAACCATCAACCCCGAATCAGTATAGGGCTGAATCGAAGCAGCCCATTCAATTCAATTGTGGGATTTGCAAGGCCATTTTCGGGCCCATCCTGGCCCCGCTTAGCAGTCCCACTTTGATGTTTATCAAGCCCCTCCGCGCCCCGTTCGTTTTGATCCGAGCAAATCATTAAACAAGTGAGTTTAACTCACTAATTCTTGCTTAGTAAGTTAATAATATTTAAGGTTTGATTAGTTTAAATTAAGTATGGATTAAGTGGATAGTTAGATTAGATTAGCAATTTAATTTATCGTTGTTGCATGTTAGGCGGTTAGTTTAGTGCAATTAGCAAGCGAATAAGCTCTAGTATTTATCTAGAGTAGTTCAGAAATTTTCCGGGCTCGTTTTGGCTTTTAATTAGGTTTTCGGGCCTAAGTTGCATGTTTGGCATTTAATAATTAATTTCCATAATTATTTATTTAATTATTTTTCGAAAATTAAATTGGGATAGCCGGTGACCGGAATTTTATGCTAATTGCAATGGTGTGATCTATTTATTTAATTGAGTTTTAATTTGTGCTGATTGTGTGTAATTTGTGATTTTGGGAATTTATTCCTAAATTTATTTAATTTCATATATTAATTAGAAAATAACCGAGCGTCAGTTTACAGCGCCAAAAATATGTTTTGGACTATGGAAAATTTATGGGATTTTCAAATGTGAAAATATTGTATTTTTGGCTAAAGCCAACCGTGTTCCCACACACGATTTTTTTTTTATCAGAAATGATTAAAATAGTGATTTGATTAAATTATTATTTTCAGCATACTATGAGAGTATGTTTAGCAGCTTCCGGTGATTATTATTATTATCAGTATACTATGAAAGTATATTTGGCAGCTTCTGGTGAACATTATTATTCAGCATACTATGAGAGTATGTCCGGCAACTTCTAGTGAGCATTATTATTATCAGTATATTATGAACCAACAACTTCTGACGAGTATATATAATATATTATATCGGTATTTAAGGCAGCTTCTAGTGAGCATATATATAGTATATTATCTCAGTATTTAAAACAGCTTTTAGTAAGCTATACTATCTATTATCAGCTTAAAGTAAGCAATCATGAATTATGATTGAACTTTATAAATAGTATTGATTGAGATTATCGGGGAATGATCTTGATGACATGTAATCAACTGAGTCGATTGATCGATGATTTGATCTGATTGATTGAAATGATTGGATGGTTATTCGAATTATATTGACTTGCAAGAAAGAACTGAGGCTAAGGTAAGACTTCCGACTTGTGATTGAGCTTAGGTAGCCATTTAGGCGTATTTTTTTCCTAGTCAGGGCTTAAGGGGTTGAACTTGCTAAAACGACGTCTCACCCCATTGTGGGATAACATTTTCAGGTTCTTAGATGACGCATCCTTCGGAACATCACAGTCGTCCTGTGAGGTATACTGAGCGGGTTTCGAGTTTCCTTGATCCCAGAAGTTCTTGGACCTATGAGCTAATTGTGTCCACTATCTAGGTTGAAGAGGTCCCACATCAAGAAATACATAATCGATTCAGGGCGTGGTACCGCTATGCTCCCAACAGTGTTAGACTAGGTCCCCTTAGGACCTTTGATATCCCCGCTACGGTGATTGATGCTGCCTTGGATGAAGACCCAGCTGACCCTCCTGATGGCGCAGTGGAGAACCTGTCACCTCACCCTGACCCTATGGACTTTGCCGAATCGGCAAATGAATCGGACTAGCTGGCCATAGGACAGCTTGTTTTGAGAAGTCGACCTTTTTGTAGACCTTGTAAATATCAACTAGTAATGTATATGAATTAGTCTAATATGTATAAAGGTGTGATTGGTTTTCGAAAATTATGACCCTACTATTCTATCCCATCTTGTTACTATCTATGGATTAATTATTCATTTCCACATGCGCATTAAAATGAATGGGTCGGCGACGCGTCTTGGGATGTCGCAATTTAATCAACCAAGAAAGGATAGGCACATGTTCGGAGGATCGAGGCGTGACAAGCATACCACTTTAGATTTTATAGTTAAAAAATTAATTCAAAATAAATTTATATCATTTATATTTTATCTAATATTAAGTTAAACCATACGCGCGCGCACTAATCGAATTAATATATTTCTTTATTTTACGCTCAGTCTTCTCTATTGAGTCAACCCACCCTTGCATTATATGCAAGAACGCTAGGCTACTTCCCAGCCATCTGAGTGCAATTATTTCGAAGTTGACATGACGTATTCTGAAAGAAAGTAAAGAGAAAAAGGGAAGAGAAGGCTGAAGCGGACGAATCCGAGAGAGAGATAGATTTTCTCTATTCAAATTGAATTGTAAATGTACAGACTCCAAAGATATAAGACTAGGATTGTACAATTAATGGAAATAAAGAATTCTATGAATCAATCTATATCAATCTTGATCTAAATCTAATCCTTAATTGATGTACAAAATCATAATCAAATCAGATCATAAATTACCAAAAGCTACATATTTTCTAACACTCCCCCTCAAGCTGATGGCTTGTAGATGTCCAAGACACCCAGCTTGCTTAATAGATATGCATGCTGTCTGTGACACAAAGGTTTGGTGAAGATATCTGCTGGCTGCTCCGTTGTCCTAATTCCTTCTGTTTTGATTACTCCTTCTTGGATTTTCTCTCGTGTAAAGTGACAGTCCACTTCTATATGCTTGGTCCTCTCATGAACTATAGGATTTGCTGCTAGTTTGAGAGCTGCATCATTATCGCAATGCAAATTTGTTGGTCCATACACTTGTACTCCGAGATCCTTAAGCAATCCCCGTATCCACACTATCTGACAAGTGGCCTTAGTCATAGCTCGATACTCTGCTTCAGCTGAAGATAGAGATACAGTAGGCTGCTTCTTTGTCTTCCATGAGAGAAGAGATTTTCCTAGCTTGATGCAATATCCGGTGACCGATCTTCGACTTATGGGACATGTAGCATAATCAGCATCACAATACGCTGTCATCTTCATGTCACATTGTTTAGAAAGAAGTATTCCCAGTCCTGGACATCCTTTTAAGTACTTCACAACTTTTAAGGCAGCATCCATATGAGACCGCTTCGGATTATGCATGAACTGGCTAAGTGTCTGAACTGCATATGAGATGTCGGGTCTAGTCATAGTCAGATATATGAGCTTTCCGACAAGTCTTTGATATCCTGATGGATCTCTGAGAATGGGATCATCATTTTGAGATATGCCTTTATCATATTCTGCAGTAGTCAACTTAGTGTTCTGTTCAATGGGAATAACGGCTGGCTTGCATCCTGATAAACCTGCTTCTGATATAATATCTAACACAAACTTTCGCTGACTAAGGGAAATTCCTTGATCAGACCGAGCAATTTCAATTCCAAGGAAATATTTAGGTGCCCCTAAATCTTTAATGTGGAAGGTGGCATGTAAATATTCCTTGAAATTATCTATAGCAGATTTATCATTTCTCATAACAAGAATATCATCGACATATATCATCAAATAAATAGATGACATACCTTCAGTCCGTGTGAATAAAGCATAGTCATATTTAGAATGTTGGAAGCCTGCTTTTGCAAGAGCATTTGCAAATTTGGTGTACCATTGTTTGGACGCTTGCTTTAATCCATATAAGGAGTTGCGGAGACGACATACTCGATTCTCCCCCTGTCTCCGTAAGCCTTGAGGAATGTCCATATATATTTCCTCGTCTAGATCACCGTGTAAGAAGGCATTGTGCACGTCCATTTGATGTAGGGTCCAATCATGAATGGCGGCAACAGTAAAAAATGAACAAACTGTGACATCTGTGGCAACTGGAGAGAATGTCTCGTGATAATCGAAACCTTCTCTTTGTGTGAATCCCTTAGCTACCAAGCGTGCCTTATATCGTTCAATGGATCCATCAGCACGATATTTCGTTTTGTAGACCCATTTGCAGCCAATCGGTTTACGATCAATCGGAAGTGGGACAAGATCCCACGTATTATTATCGGTTAGTGCCTGAAGTTCTACCTTCATAGCCTGCTGCCACTTTGGATTACTGGATGCCTCAAGATAACTAGACGGTTCCCTCTCTTGTGATAACCGAGTAACACAACATCTATGTTCCTGTGATAGTCTATGGAAGGAAACATAGGAAGAGATTGGGTATTGAGTACCTGAAGAATTGTGAGTAGCATAGATATAGTCCTTGCTCTAGGTTGGAGGTCGTGTGGCACGACCAGAACGTCGTGGATAAAGAATTTCCACAGAAGAAGATGTCTCATTGTGGGATGGCGAAGGAATATCCGTATTTTCCTCAATAGCATGAGAGTTGTCGAGTCTTGTTTCCAGAACATCATCAGATCTAGTAGGATTTGAAGTTGGTGCTGTTGCTGGAATAAATGGAGGAATAGGAGGAATAATCCTCGATTCCGCTAGCGGTATGTAAGTGGGACTGTGAGGTAATTCTTCATCAGGTAAGAGGCCATGAGGTATGTTTTCTGTGGTCTCATCTAAAGATCCTTTCTCAGAGAAAGGGAAAATATCTTCATGAAAAATGACGTCACGACTTACAAGAAATTCCTTTGTAGAGATGTCAAGGACATGATATCCTTTTTGTAAGTTGGGATATCCCATGAAAACGCATCTCCGTGCACGTGGACTTAGCTTGTCTCGAGGTCCTATTGTTGCAGCATAGCATAGACAACCGAAGATTTTGAGATGCTGCAACTCCGGCTTCTTCTTAAATAGCAATTCAAAGGGAGTTTTCCCTTTAAGTAGCCGAGTAGGCATGCGGTTGATTAAATAAGCCGCAGTAATTACACAATCACCCCAATATTCATCTGGGACTGATGCTTGAAACTTCAGGGCTCGTGCGACTTCCAATAGGTGCCGGTGTTTTCTTTCAACCACTCCATTTTGCTGTGGAGTATAAACACATGAGCTTTCATGTTGGATGCCATGTGAGTTAAATAGCAAGGAGCAATCATGGCTGAAGAATTCTCTTCCATTATCAGTACGTATCCGCTTAATGGTCTTTCCAAACTGATTTTGGGATAATGCTAGGAAAACCTTTAAGTTAGAATAAGTCTGATCCTTAGACTGCATCAAGAAAATCCAGGTCGCACGAGAATAATCATCTACTATAGTGAGAAAATAACGAGATCCATCATGATTTATCGTGTGGTAGGGTCCCCAAATATCCACATGAATCAAAGAAAAAATTTCACTAGTACGGGAGCTACCGGATGGAAAAGGCGCACGAGATTGTTTGGCAAGGGGACATATGGGACATTGTGAACAAGGATAAGAGGCACTATGCCCTAATCTCAAATGCATAATAAGATTTTTATCATTGCTAATCAAGTTACACAATGATGATTTATTCAGGGAATTGCAGGAAGAATTGAAAGTACTTGTCCAGAAAAAAAGTCCTTCAGAGAGTCTACCCAAGCCCATCGGTTTCCCAGTCGAAAGGTCCTGAAATAAACAAGTGTCAGCATTGAAGATTACCCGACAAGAATTTTCTTGGCAGGATTTGGACACAGAAATCAGATTAAATTTGAATTCTAGGACATAGAGAACATTCTGAAGAATAATCTGGGAATTTAGATTCACTGTTCCTGTCACATTGACATGGGTAATATTCCCATTGGGTAATTCCACTGAAATAGGATGAGCCAATCTGCCATTTATACTTGAAAAATATCCCTTGTCACATATAATGTGATCACTTGCCCCTGAATCAATTATCCATGCTTTCCTGGAGATAGAATTAATCAAGCAATGCGTAATACCTGAGAAACTTCTTCCTTTGTTGGAAGTATCCATTTTCTGCAGTGCCTGCATCAGCTGGTGATATTGATCATAGGAAATGGGCTGATCAACATTTTTCCCAGTCGGTCCACTAATTTGATAAGCTGCTGAAATCTTTCTCTCCTTTTCACCAGGTTTCCCATGCAATTTCCAGCAATTATCAATCACATGATTAGTACGTTTGCAATATTCGCAAAAAAATTTACCCTTTCCCTTGAAATTTTTCGCGAAATTCCTTGATGACGTGGCAAAAATCTGGCCGTCGGTCCCTTTAAGCGCGGACTCCTGTCCACCGTTGGATCTGATCGCAAGATCAAGTCCTTGCGAGCCGTCCGATCCTCGCAGCCCATCTCGTCCGTCCATTCGAGGGTATTTAAGGGCCCCGAATTCCTCTTCAGCGAAACCTAATTTCGCTCGCCCCTCTTTCTCTCGATTTAGGGTTAGGGTTTTGGTGGTCGTGTCTCGCCGCTCACCGCGAGCAGCAAGTGCGACGCTCTCGCCGCTCCTGGTGTGGTCTGGTGTCGCGAGCCGCTGATTCTCCTCCTGCACAACGAGCTGAAAGATCTGTCCGATCGGTGGCATCGGATCCATGGCGAGGATCTATGAGCAAAAACCGAGGTATGTTTCGTTCAAAATAAGGAGAAAGCGTGTAGCTTTCTCCCTGTCCTTGATGGATCTATACTGCTTGATTATCGACTCTGGGCCCTCGAGCCTCTCCTCGGCCGCTTCGAGGTTGTTCCACAGAGACGAGAGCCTGTTAAAACAGGCTGTGACCGTCATGTTCCCCTGCTTCAGGTCGTTTAATTCCTGCATGAGGTTAAAGATTTTTGCCTGATCTAATCTCCCATACATTTCTTTAATGTTATCCCACATGCTTTTTGCATCTTCTGTTGGTGGGAGTCCAGCCGCGACCTCTGAGGAGATGCAGTTGCCGATCCATGTTCGGATCAAGCGATTGATCTTCCTCCAGAGTCGCGCTAATCGCTCTTCGGTAGGCACTGGAATGGTTCCGTCGAGGAAACCTTCCTTGTCTTTTGTCGCCAGGGCACGCTGGAACTCCTGTGCCCACTTCGTGTAGTTTTCGGGTCCGGTCAGCTGCTGACTGATTAGCCGCAGTTCTGGTCCGTCGGCATTGGAAACGAACAGTGGGTCGCCGGGTTCCAGTCGTCCGGGGAACGCCGCCGCTGGAAACGGTAGAAAACCGGGTGCGAAATTCGGGTAGGTATTCGCTCCTAGACCCGATTCGCCTGACCCAATCGGATAATCCGCATTGTAAAGACCCGGGTAGGGATTTGTTCCCATACCCAGCTCGCCTGACCCGCCTGTCCGCTCCATTCCTTCGGTTGGGCTTGCCCCACTTGTGGTTGGCAGGCCCACGTTGGTTTGGACGTGGCTCTGGTGGCCCACATAGCCAGGCGATGACGAATTAGGGCTCGGCCCAAGGTAAAGCGGATAAGGAATCCACTGGTAAGGTTGGCCCATCATGGGTTGCCCCATACCGAACTGAGCCTGCGTGGGCCGCCACTGGATGGGTTGGACTTGGAACGGAATTTGTCCATTGGTTGAAGATCCTTCGATTGAAGGGTGAATTGCAGGTGAATTCCGAGCCTGCGAGATCTGGGGAACGACTACTTCAGAGGGCTGGTCACGGATGACTGAGGCTTCTTCTTGTGGATTAGCCATGGTAAGTTAAAAAAAAATCTTCCTTGAGAGAAACTCTAGTGCCTGAAAATATTCTGTTTTGTAGGTCAGAATTTTGGGCAGAAGGTCGAGATGGAAGATAGAGGCGGAAGCTGAGAACCGAAGCCAACAAGGCTCTGATACCATGAAAGAAAGTAAAGAGAAAAAGGGAAGAGAAGGCTGAAGCGGACGAATCCGAGAGAGAGATAGATTTTCTCTATTCAAATTGAATTGTAAATGTACAGACTCCAAAGATATAAGACTAGGATTGTACAATTAATGGAAATAAAGAATTCTATGAATCAATCTATATCAATCTAGATCTAAATCTAATCCTTAATTGATGTACAAAATCATAATCAAATCAGATCATAAATTACCAAAAGCTGCATATTTTCTAACATATTCATTATCAAAAATTCCATCCATTCTGCAATTTTGCCCATTCTGTTCGTTTCGTTTTCCCTATCATCCTCGTGGACTTCAATTCAGGGGGAATCCGTCGTTTCGCTCCTTATGGAGAGTAGAAGAACTCGGGACTTGCTCATGGAAGATTGCGCAAGTTCTCCCACGCGCCGGGAGAGAACAAGGTGAAGGGCGAAGGGCACGCGAGAGGAAGTGGAGCGAATTCCATGCTTCTCCAAAAAGACGCTGGATGGGAAGCATATGAAGAAACGAGAATCTTCACTCGTGGCGTTGAAATCGTCGCCATGAAAGCTGCAATGGAATGGGCAGAAGATCCGAGCGTTTCGTAGCGCTGGTCAGATGTTTGACATATGCGCCGGCGATAGTAGAAACTGGGGTGGCTTAAAGCCGAATTCGGGGTGTTGCTTGCGGAATGAGTAATTCATTTCTTTATATATCTACACGTTCTTTTTTATGCGTGCCTACTTTATTCTTTCCCTTCGGATAACAGACATGAAGTTGCTGGAGGTAGCGAAAAAACAAATGATTATGTATCGATTGGCGACGCACGGCAAATGCTGCTGTTCTCCTGCGATGAGGGAATTTTAGCTTTCTCTACCTGGAATTCTGTTTTTAAATTGACTAATTCGTTCATAAGGATAATATACTCTCCAGCACCAGTTCAGGCCTACGGAGGGTCTCTTGAAACCTCTTCTATGGGGCTGCTAATTTATATCCTTTTCAAGGGTTAGGAAAGTTTACTATTGTGGTACTGCGGACAGATATAAAACCGACACTTACCACATCTACGTGTTGTTTGGCGTGCAAGGTAGGCTCAGTATGGAAACCCCGTGCTTTAAGAAGTGCCGATGTAGATAGCAAACAGTAGATTCATAGTGTGCTGAAGAATTCATCCAGGTCAAAAGTTGTGCGGTGCCTGAACATTTCTTTATTTGTTCGAATGCAGGACCATCCCTAGTGGGTTTGTATATTTCCAGAAGGCGAAGGAACATCCGGAGTGGCTCCCGAGTGCGGAGCTTGAACATTTCTATATCTATCATTACTTGTTTCTCACTTTTATTTTGTACACTGATGATAGGAAAATAAATCATTAAACAAGCCCAATTCTAGTGTTGACATGTATATTGTATTTAATTTTAATAAATGAATGCATTCCATTGAGGTTCCATTTTATCGTCACTTGTTTGAAAAGTATTTTACACCAGCACGATACCTTATTTAATCCTTTATTTTCAGCATATTTGAGAAAAGGCATTTGGCATGAATAAGATCCTCAATGAGTCAGGAGAGTTGGATGTGATAGAAGAGAAACTCTTGTGTAAAGAATTGATGATCGAAGTTCAAGAAAAGAATGCTTGAGAAAAGGAAATCACCATCGCTTTGAAGAATTTGGGGCTGCTATGCTCATCATCAATTGAATTGTTAACAATGGAATTGAGGATCCACTTGGGCCTGCTATGCGCATCATCAATTGAATTGTTAACATTATAATTGAGGATCCACTTAGTTGAAAGTTGCATCTATAATTGTGGATCCCAAACTTGGGCAACAAGTTAGACTTCTAGCTGAAGCTCAGCTTACACAACAATCATCTCTAAAATTGATTGCATCATATTTGTAGGAGCCTATCATTTTTTTCAAGGATGAACTGAAACTTAGATTCTCTCTTTTCAACCATTGGGTGTAATAGTTTCGAAGCCCGCGTATATATTATCATAATTTATCTATTATCCAATTTGCCCATTTTGTTCATTTCATTTTCCCCTATCATCTGTGTGGATTATTTATTCATATTTCTGGAATATATATAATTGAAGTGAGAGTTATTTCAACTCTATACAATTCGAACTTGTAATTGATTGATGAGATTTGATACGGAGCTTATAGTGAAAATTCAAAAGGACGGAGCACGCATGATTGATAAAGTGATAATTGGTTCTCAAATGCAAGGATTAAATAATTCACTTTTAACTGGATCTTTTAACAAATGGTTAACATTACGAAAAACTCCAAACTGGTATACAAGTGACAACTTTATTCCAAGCTAATCTTTTTACCATGAAAAAACCCCAAACTGATACATCAGTGACAAATAAAGAATCTAAGAACAACTTTCCATAAATGAATTAGAGAATACAATTGATATTGTCATCAATATATAATTTAGATATTTAACAAGTAAAACAAAAATATCTTTTTAGATAAAGGAGTTACAAAATGGATAGATTTTTTCATGAACCTAGTCCTAAAGAAGAATGTCATTAAACTAAGCTTGGGAGCGGTCGTTTTGATGTCGATGCATTGCTGTCCCCCTTTATTTTGCATTTCCTCCAAAGTTAACTCCCATGTTTATTGGAGGAACCTATGTTGTATTACTTACTCCAGCTTGCAAATGAGCTCTTGTAATCCAATCCATGCAGCCTACAAATATCATCCGTCCTCCGAAAACCATTAGATCAAGTTGCTATTGGGGAAGTTATATGAGAGGAAGGAAGTTTTGCTTCACTAATAGAAGAGCTTCAGCATTCAGATAATTCTTATGATGCTGCTCAAAGACAGAGCGCCAGCTGCTAAACTAGCTTTGGTGGACTATGGGACACTGGAAATCTAACTGATAACTTCGTCAATGAAAAGTTTCCTGGTCCCATGAAGTCTAAAAAGGTTGGTTTAGCCATGATTTCTTTCAATTTAGCGTTTTTTTTTAATTATTATTTTTATTTTTATTTTTTAATTTTAATGTTAGCTTTCTCATAGTTTATGTTTCCTTAGCTACATTGTATAATTTCATCTGAATCATCCTCTGATTTCAATGAATTTCTCTCTACGGGGGGATTTGAAATTGGCAACTCCCACCTATTCCACAGCTACTTGTACTGTTAAATTTACGGTAATCAATTCTTTCAGCTCCATTTTTTAACCATTGGTGGCAAGGATGTGACTATAAGCATCTTAGAACTCCATTAGAACTTCACGAATTTTGATGTTTGTTGAAACTCTTTGGTGCAGACTACGATACAAGCAGAAACAAATTAGCTGCAGGTAGCAACTGCTGGTAGGAAACCAAAATCTAGTTCTGTATTCACCTAGTGGACATTCTCAATTGCATTGAATTCTGTATGACTAGCATATACATCTGGTCCAATTATCGCTTCCAGCCTTCTCACGAGCAAGCTGACCCCAAATGTTGTGGCAACAAGCCTTGCATCAAAAGCATCTCTTTCACGCATTCTTGGGGGTGATGCTGATGATGAATTGAAGACCCCTGAAGGAGATAGGGATCAATTGAAAGTGACGGCCGAGTGTCCCAGTTTTGATCTTGGATTTTGAACAATGGTCATTGCTCAATTGACTGTATTGCTACTCTCAAGAATCTGAATGGAGTGCTCAAAAATCTCGTGCCTATCGCATTTGAAATTTGTACGATCGAGCTCTTGTTTTTATGGGGAGTGTTTTAGTGCCAAGTTCATTTATAGGTGTTTGGTCTGAAACACTTCATATTTATACGACATAATCAATGTATTTGCAGCGCTATTCAACATATTGAGGTTCACTATGCTTACATATCAAAATGGAAAGAGGCCACCCGCGTTGATCTGAGATATTAGTTAAAATTAAGATAAGTGAACGCATGGTGAAGAAATTCGGCTGAGGAAGCAGAAATAATACTGTGTATGTTCTCATGTCTTCAAATATCTATATGGCAGGTCAAAGTTGCATCATAGACCGTTCATTTGTAGACAATGCTTGTTCAATTCCTATCGAGAAAGATGCTCGGTTTAGATGCTCCGTTAGATAACATATACCCAGCCCTTGAAAGTTGCCCAGTTTTAGCTGTGTCTTAGCATTGAGATCATCTAACAGCAGCTTCTTAGTGATCAAACTGAGGGTCAAGCAGCCTGTGACTGTGATAAATAGCTGCTTAAGCCATTTTATTGGTTCCTTCCAAGGGCTGCCCAGTTTTAGCTGTGTTTTCTGAACTGTGAGCCTATCTTTATATAATTACCAAGAGGAAACAGTATCTCAGCTTCCACAACATTCTTTATTATTTACCTTTCCTGTTTGTAATAACAGGCAAGAGTGAAAAATAAACTATAGAGCGGCAACGATCTTCCAAAGGAATTCCTTGTAGAAATTGTGATTTTATCAGGACTTTCTTTTCATTCGGTTTCTTATTGCATTAAATTATTCTCAAAATCTTAAGCTAGCTTAAGCTACCATAACAAATACAGCATAGGTCATACTTGTGGTGCAAAGAAACTGTGATATGGGTTTCTCCACTTTCTTTTATCCCCTGTTCTACTTAGTTCTCGTCCAAGAACATGTATAGCTTGCAGTCCTTTCTTGCCTTCCGCATGCTAAGCAAAGCCTTGAAGAGACAGTTGTTCATGAATATCGCTCGATATCAGTTCTCCTATTCCTCTCAACATGAGTATAAATTAAAGTGGATCCTTGGGTTTCCAACGGGTACGGGATGTTCATGTGGGGGATATAATGTCAATTCAGAAGAGAATCAGTCATAAAAAATCGTGTCCTCAAGATGTCCGAAGAACAAGAAAAGTTGTTCTGTAACCCATGAATTTTCTGTCTGATAGACCAATCTTGCTACGTGCAATATGCTATGGTAGTTAAACCAGAAAATGGGTCATACAACTTTAGCCTATAGACATTTTGCCATTTAAGCCACTTGTCATGTAGTATCGCAGATTCTTAGCTTCTGAAACTGAGAGAAAGTTACTAAGCACGAGCCAACACCAAATTTTGTGTCCTAATAAACCAAGGGATAAATCTTGTGAAGGAAGCGTGCCTGGTAAGGTATATCGTAGGTGGTGCTTCGGAGTGCTGAGAAAGGACTCCATCCTCTACGAACATTTCACGCATCCGCATTCTGTAAAACACAAGGACAAGGTTGAAAGTTCTAATCATATGCTTTCTCACTCCATCCAGCAATTTCATCGCTGTTGTTCAAAGGGAAAGAGTAACGTAAGCACACATAAAAGAATCTTAAGAGCAATGTAAATGCCGGTGACAACAACTTAGCACGCGTTTTGTTTTGTTTTTCGAAATGAACAGGTATGGCATATTGCAGGCGAGTCCGAACTCAAGGACATCAAGCATGACAGGTGAGCTTGGACTTTTGCTGACCCATCTATGCCCATGCCAGGCCGTGTCTTTCTCTTGATGTATCTCCTGGATTGTGAATCCGTTCTTGATTTTCCCTGGGATACAGTTTCTGCACATCTTTATATTACATACAGAGTCTTTTCATGATCAATAAAGATTCTCTCAGCTCTGATGCTTCGTATATCAATTCTTCTCAATCAAGGTGGTTTCATATATTTTCGTGGCTTCTCTTGAAAATCATTGGAGCTTTTTAGCATATATCCAAACTTCCCTTAGAAAAATGGTCTCAATGTTCTCTATGCAGTTATATTCGAGAGTGTTATTGTTGTCTTGGCACTGCAGTTGACATGATATTCCTTTTGATGTAGATTGATACGCCATGTATACAACTCAATTAACTCAAAAGTCGAAGAAATGTCATGATGGCTTCTTAAGTTGTACGAGCAGTGGATCTATGACTAGGCAGGTCAAGCTCTAGAGTCTTCATTTCCTCCTGATTTTTACCCTTAGATAATACCAGCTATCTTGTTGCTGGATTAAATTTCAGCTCTTCCTTCCTTTATCAGTTGGTTTTCCTCTTCATGACGTATACCTTTCTCAGCAAATTAGTGAAAAAATTTTGTCAGGATAAATATGGCTCAGATGATCGAAAACTTATTTGGGTCTTTTACGAGGTTTTCTTGTATGATATGAGCTGGAAACATTTAGATGGCAGGTTCCTGAACAAAGCTGAAGAAGTAAGCCCTGGGGAGATGATGGAATTTCCTGGTCATTTGGTTGAACGTGGCAACAGTGAAGCAAACGATGAATTTTTTAGGGATCTAAATGCGTGTGGAAACAGTTTCAATTCTATTCAAAAATTAATATGCAAAAGCAGCAGCATAATGTTATTAATGTTAAATCTGCTTTAAAAGGTACCCGGAATACAGTTCAATTCGATTCATATCCTGGTGTTCTATAAAGTGTTTATTTTACATGTTTAGTCTTTTTATGAAGGTAATATACCTTGCCTCCTAACCTAAAGTCTTAAAATTCCAATAGATTATTAACATTTCTCCCTCATTGTTTATATCCCATGGACCCTATCATTCAGCTGCTCTGTAATTGATGTAATTGGGTGATACTCCATACTCACCAGAATGATATTGCAAACACATTGTGATTCAGAGCTTTAAGGATGCAAGTCCAAGGGATGTTCATGAGATGTGGGATGATTTCCGCAAGGCCTTGAACTTGCAGATGCCATGAATCAATTCGTTGTTTTTATTTGAAGTTAATATTTTCTTCATTGACCAGATAAAGAGAGTCGACAATTGAAAAGTCATCATTTTTATCCATGTTATCTCTTTCTTTTCCGTTGAGGAGCATGATTCCTTTCTCTTCATGTTTTGCATGATCTACAATAATGACCCGATTCTGTTTGTGATGCACTGGACATGTATTCAATAGTACTCTTTCAGAAGGAAAAAATATGGCCAGATGCCTCAGAATGGGGCAAAGGTGAGTATATTAAATGCCAGAATATCAGGGGCAACAGGTCGGATTTTGTTTCATAATAGATAAAAGCTTCACCGAAAATACAAAACTATCTATTGAGTTTTCAACTTTGTGCTTCACAGAAGGTCTGAGTGTGTCCATTCATTTGAAAAATCCATAATTCACCTTGATTGGTTACGTTCTTGAGATTTTCCTAGCTCTAGCACTGTGCTCTAGGTACTTAAGAATGACTCATAAGTACGAGAACTTCATGCAAAAGAGGAGGGCAATGAACCGAGTTACATGGATTCCTCAGGATATTCCTTTATTCTTACATTTTCTTATGAAGTTTTCATTACTTAGCAAGTTGTTCGTTCTACTTGCCAATAAATTTTCTAATGAAGTTTTCATTAACCATGTTCTTGATATTGCCGTGGATTTACTGCCGCCTTTTAGCTTGAGGTTATGGAAATAACGAATTCAATAACAGATTCATTATTTTTCTTCAGTCGTTTCTGACACACATGAGAATGTGAATGTTCTTTTGTGGGCGGTGTCCTTCCTTTATTTTTGTGTTAGTTTAACTGAGCATATCCTACTTGGAGATTGACACTTCCCTGTCATGTAGAACGGCAGGTTTTGTACACCACACAAGTAACTCAAAAGGCCAAGAAATACCATGATGGTTTTTTGCAGCTTGAAGTTCGCGGATCCCTAGGGAGGCAGGTCATTCCGAAGCACTTTTAAGGATGTTTTCATCCTTAAGCCATTGTTCTTTAGATTAAACTGGGCTGGCTACTTTGTTTGCTGATCCAACATGAACCACTTCATTTGTTTTTCAGATAATGGTTCATTATGTGACCCAAGCATCACACTAAGTGCATATCACTACGCAAAAAAGTTATAAGGCCCTAAGCACCCCTTCTTTATAGGTCCTGGAATAACTTTTCTGCTCATTATTATATCCCCCTTGGATTATTCAGGTCCCACTGTATGATGCTAGCAGGAAAGTCTTGGCAAATAAATATCTTAGGAAAGCCGAAGTGCTGGGAACTGGAAAATCACTGGTATTCAATTCTTACTAAGTTGATATTGGGGAACACGCAGTAGAAGAAAAAGTGCTGTCGGGTTTGAATGATCGTGAACCACATCGCGCTGCTGGTGAATTGAGGACAGGCCATGGGTGGGGGTGGATGGTGTTAAAGTTGATCAATCGTCCTGATGTTATAATCCTACCTATTGAGCTCCGGTCGAAAAAACTTCAAACTCGCGAAGAAAGGTTTCAATGTGAGTTGGAGGACGATGAGAATACGTTTTTTTCTCCAATGCCACAGCATGAATATGCACTTGATGTCGTGATAAGTTGTGGGATTTTTCATTACATTCAAGTGACAGTCGAATAAGATAAGATTCATACCAATGAAATATGTCACATCATTTTTGTCACGTGGTGTAACGAGTGAAATGATTCATAGATGATTAATTCATCAGATAGAATACTTTTCCAGAGGAAGAGTTGTGCTCAGTGACAGAGTTTGTGCAAACCTTTTGCCTTTTGAGAGACCTGGCAGACCATTGTGGAAAAACTATGATGTGATTCAACAAATCCCATCTGCAGCAATTATTGAGGAGGAAAGGAAGGTGTAGATTGGAGGCCGCAAACTCCGTCTCATTCTCTACCTCACCTGTCCCAGTTGCAAGAACGTCAACGTCCCTGCCTTCTCTCTCTCTCTCTCTCTCTCCTCATCTCTGTAGCAGGAGTTACAGCTTCACAAGCTCAAAGGAAGTGGAGGGAAATGCCTAATGTTGATCTTTCTTCATTTGGAAGTGGTTGATGGAGTTAGCTGGATGTGTTTTGAGTGGTATGAAGGGATTTTGATTGCATCGACTTTGAGGTCTCGATGCCATCCAATTATTTTCGCATCCATCGGTAGAGCCAGATTTCAACTACCTACTACACTGGAAGTAATATCCCATTTCTGCCTTTGATCGTTGTAACATAGTAGAATTGCATACTTTGAGACACTGATGTAGGTGATGAAATTTTTTACTAGGCTGAATTAAAAACCAATCTGCTCTTGTCGGGGGTCCTATTTAAACTTGCTGAAACGATCCGATTGTCGCCAGCACATGCCTTTGGATAAATAACAAACTAGCAATAAAAGAGCATCTTCAACTTTGCACATTCGGTTTGGTCTTATGTTTAAATGTAACTATATGCTTGTTAATTAGCGTGCTTCAATTGATGGGCAGGGTAAGGACTTACTGTTTCATATGTTTCCAAATTTGTCTCTACCTGCACCTTTTCATTCAATTGAAGATCATCCATTCATCCATTTTCCATTTTTGTAGGTCAATTAGGTAGCCCCTGATGATGTGCATCATGTTATAGGAGATGATGAAGAGCAAGCGCCTCGAGTCAGATACTATAGCTTGAGTGAAACAATTGAAGCTTATACTACAATTTGGTGTCGGTCTAAATGGTGTCTACCCCTGCTTGCTTGTGTATGTCGGGCAGGGGGATTTAGGTTTATTTGTCAATATTATCACTATGTTCTTTTAGCTTTTAACTGAATTTAGTACCCAACATTTACATCTTCATGAAGGTGTTGATATCGATGCTACCACCAAAAATGGAATAAAAGTAGCCAGAATTCCAGGTGACGTCATGGGAAATGCAGCATCATGTGCAGAGATGGAGATTTATCTAATGCTGGATTTACTCTGAAAGCAAGTATGTTTGATCACTAGAAAAATCTTTGGTAGCTGGGGTACTTCATGCGATTCATTCTTATATGCTAAGTCCACAGGTTAGGTATGTCATGCTTCTTTTTGTTCAATCATAGGAAATGACAAGTTGAATTTTCTAACCGTAACATTTTCTGAAATGTGAATGAATCCCCTACCGTTTTGCATTCTCATATTTTTATTGTCTAAGTTCCAAGTGAATGTTTAATCATCAGGGCCAGTAAATTCTGTTTGAAGCCTATGTAGTTTTTTCTAAATGAAAGTGCGTGGGTGTTTATATCTTCATCGATATACTGGGAAACAGGAAAGAAAAATCGTTCAAATTATACCCCAACTTTCAAAACATAACACATCCTGCATAAGGCCTACATCTGAATGAAAATGTTCATTTACAATTCAAGTTGACATAAGGCTTCCGATAAGGCTTCCTGTGTTGGCATGACACCACTTGACGTAGGGCTTCCCACATTTGCATTCATTGGTTGCATGCCGCTACTGCCAGCCATATTACTCATAGGTGCATCCATTGAAGGTGTCGCCATCATGGTCGAATTCCCATTATGCGACAATCCAGGAGGTGGAATCATTGTTATGGTTGAATTAGGATTGACTGGATTTCGATTATTAGGAGAACGACGCTTGATCAAACTATGCAAACGGGACTCCAATGTGCCTAAATTCACGTACTCATCCTACATAATTGTAATTTTAAATTAGCAAAAGAATGTCAAGTGCTATTCACCAAAAATAAATAAATAAAGAAAAGAAAGGAAATACTGATAATGACGAGAAAAAATAGGTGAAATCAGGCAAGTGAACTGAACAAATAATTGGCTTTCGCAAATGTAAAATGTGTAACAATAAAAAATAAAAATAAAAATAAAAAACCAATAAGTGGCAATCATAAGCTGCTTCTTGTACTTTTACAAAGAAGAAGAGGAGAGAAATGATGAGGAATGGGAAGACCTTTGAGCGAGAAGATTTAAAGAGACCTTCTTCCAGGCGTTTAACAATCTCCTTCAGCTTCTGCATTTGAGAGTCATTCATTGGCTGCAGATGCCGCTGTGCTAAGAGAACAAAGTTGAAAAGGGACAGTAAAAAGTTCAATCAGCAAACAAGGACTCAATGGAACTGTGGAGGTTAAAGTACAAGAAGAAGTGCTCTAGATTAGATTACATCTTCTCTTGCATATAGTTCCGAGCTCTAAGAAGATCCATGTCCACACTCAACCCAGAATGAGGGACACCACTGCCTGCAGCCACTAAATTCAGGACAACATTGCCACTTTGCTGGGACACCCCAGGCAACTGAGTGCCCGATTGACTACATACATGCCCTGACGTATCTGCCTGTACATTCATCACATCAATCTGCAAAAGCTCTCACTCTTCCTGTAATCATTCAAACTCGCTACACATGCCTGAGCTTGTGCCACATACATTAAAACTCTATTCACAGTGAACAAACCACACCCAATACCACCAGGCACCGGCGCAGACAACCATAACAAGAAATTATAGAGAGCACATGCCTTTGGATAAATTCTGTTTGGCATAAGGCTTGACATAAGGCTTCCTGTGTTTGCATTTGTTGGCTGCATGCTGCTACTCCCAGCCATATAACTCATTAGTGCATCCACTGAAGATGTCGCCATAATGGTCAAACTCCCATTATGCAACAATCCAGGGGTTAGAATCATCATCGTCATTGCATTAGGATTGACTGGATTTTGATTATTAGGAGGTGGATGATTGATCAAACTATGCAACTGGGACTCCAATGTACCTAAATTCATATACTCATCCTACATGATTGTAATTTTCAAGCAGCAACAGAATGTCAAGTACTATTTACCGAAAAGAAAGGAAATACTGATAATAACGAGAAAAAATAGGTGAAACCAGGCAAGAGAAATGAACAGATTATTGGCTTTCGCAAATGTAAAATGTAAAACACTAAAAAAAAACTCAATAAAGGGCAATCATAAGCCGCTTCTTGTACTTCTACAAAGAAGAAGAGGAGAGAAATGATGAGAAATGGGACCTTTGAGTGAGAAGATTTAAAGAGACCGTCTTCCAGGCGTTGAGCAATATCCTTCAGCTTATGTATTTGAGAATCATCAATTGGCTGCTGATGCTGCTGTGCTAAGAGAAAAAAGCTTAAAAGGGACAGTAAAAAGTTCAATCAGCAAACAAGGACCAGTGGAACCCAGGAGGTTAAAAGCACAAGAACAAGTGCTCTAAACTAAATTACATCTTCTCTTGCATATAGTGCCGAGCTCCGAGAGTATCCATGTCCACGCCAAACGCAGCATGAGAAGCGCCGCTGCCTGCAGCTACCATATTTGGGATGACGTTGCCATTTTGCTGGGACACCCCATGCAACTGAGCACCCGACTGACCAGATACATGCCCCGACATATCCGCCTGAACATTCATCACATCATTCTACAAAAAGGGTCGACGCATGCCCGAGCCGGAACGACATACATAACCAAAAAAAAAAAAAGTGCAGACAGCCATAACGAGAGATTATAGAGAGCATCAACAAAACAAGCAAAAGCAGACGACGTTCCACATCACTCGCTCGAGAATCTTTCAAGCAAGGGAAGAGGGAGAAAATTGGGAGAAATTCACACCCAGATGCAGCAAAAAAAAAAATCAAATCTGAAGCGTCGAGTGCGAAACAAAAGACGACGAAATCGGGACCGACGAAGCTGAAGCGATGTGCGATTGGGGACAAAAAGAGCGACGGTGCAGTAGGAGTGATCTCAATTGGGAGCTCAATCGGATCGATCGCGACGATCTACGATCATCTCAATTCAGAGCGAGAATTCCCTTTATTGGAGAAATCATTCGTTGATCAGATACGAAGAAAGAAATTCCACAATTTTTTTGATTGAATTTCCTTTCTCGAAGGCCTTATTACTGCACATAAAGTTTGACCGGTTTGACCGCTTGGGACGTTTCCTTTTGTATTGCGTACGGTGTGCCTTCAAAGGAGGGGCTTTTATGTAAATTGCGGGGTGAGTGCCCCTTAATTCGCTGAGTACGGTGCGGAGCCAACTTCTTTCTTTTTTCCTAAAAAAAGAATTAAATGAATTTTCCCTTCAGGAGAAAAAACAAATTGTAGAGCCGACTCCATTTGTGGTTCAATCGGTCCTTGACCAATTCAGAAATCAGTTATCAATTGGGCTAAATTTTCCCTTCAAGAGAAAAATAAAATTATAGAGTCGACTGCATTAATTTTTGGAGTTGTCTAAGCCGAGCATTTTACACATACTTTTCTTTGAATGTAGCAACACACTTTGACTTATTTTTCAAGTTCTTTGAGTTCTCTTCAAACTAACTGAGACCTAAAATAGGGTACTCTTGAGGAGATGGTGGAATAGGGCCACTGTTCAACCATAAGAATTTTCAAGTAAGTCTACATAAAAATGATGAGTGCAAAATGGTCAATAAAGCAATAGGGATGGGAAATCTTTCTCATAATCTAGCAATTTAGGCCTAATGCCTATTAGTGTCTGCAAATGCACGTGACATGAGTATGAACAAACAATTTTAAGCAACACCATGACAAAAGTTACCCTGCATCTGTATTTTAAGGCTTTAGTTGAAAAAAATCTCGCTCAGGGACATCTTGATCTTCCATCTTCACACTTATAATAACAGCACGCTCATTAAGTACTAAAGAGTTCTTTAGGAAGGCAGGTGATGTGAGGCTTCCACATTCAATTCAGCAACTGAATGACATTTAATCTTTCTCACCATAAACCAACTCTAACTTATGTCATGCATCTTCTATATAAGTCTCAAGCATTCGCCGTGGTCCACTGTGCATGCAAATCCAGTGAAAGTGCAGTTTTGCAAAAGATCTTGTAAACCCAATGAAAAGCGAGGTGGCATAGTCTTTGCACTTGTCAGCTTTTTATTAGTATCGTCATCTTGAAGATCAAGTAAGACTACACTGTAAAGATGGAAACAACACATTTATTGTGGAGCAGAAGGGCCTACTGAAAAGAAACAAGAAAAGCCAACGGTAATTTAAAAAAAAAAAAACAGAAGGAATAAACAAGAAAATAAGTATTAAGAAATTGGAAACATTTGGGTGGTTAGGAATTCCTCAAATGTTTAGTATTACATCATCATAAGATATGACGAGATCCATCAATGATGGTCACATCCTAACAGCAAGGAGTTAATTCATCATAACGCCTTGATTCAGAAGAGGCGGACCATTGTTGCATACCCACCCATTAAATTCTTCCTCTTGCTCTTCCTCGATCCGTCAGAAGTATCAATTAAGCAAACTAATGATGACTTTCATTGTTCTTTCGCAGCAAGAGGAACATCACTTATCAAAGAGGGGCAACGGCCCTTAGCAATGATTTTGCCATGCAAAGGCTACATCATGGATCACTCAAGACTCTATCAAATTGCAAACCCCAGATTCATTGACTCTGCTCAATCTTGAGAGTGTTATGCAGCAAATATAGAAAGCAAAATCACATGTTCACAGAGCTTAATCCAGAGTCTAGGAAAAAATAAGGGGAAAAGAAATTTCTTATATGATTGTCCTATGCCGTCTCTTCGGAATACCATCAATTAGGAGCAAGCACAAGCCCATAGCCGGTGGCTATTTCAACCTACTGAACTAAAAATTGAATTGGACACAAGCAACCCTAGTTGGCCTTCCTATGTCAATGCTTTGCAACTCTTTGACCAATGGAGACAATTGATGTCATCAAGTGTGCATATATTTGATTCTACCACAACAAATTAAACCTAATTGTATCTAGGCCTATTCATAAGGTTAGACTAATTAAGAACGACGTATACATTCGCCAAGTTGTCCATCTCCATGTGACTAGACTGATTTCAGTTTCCGGTTCTTCCAAGCAGGTAAACCGAGGAAAATATACTACATACCAAATACAAAATTGTATTCAACAACGGAATGGATATGATTACTAAGAATAAGTATCAAATTTCTCAAAAAGAGCAAAAGGATGAGATGCCATCAGCACAAAATAACCAATCTTCAAAGTGTCATGCCCTAATCCTCGAGCATGCGCCCATTCTTATGTTAGAGGACGCATCGCCGACCCTTTCATTTTAATACGCATGCGGAAGTAGATAAGAAATTCCTAAACAATAAAATAATGTGATAGAAAAGTGGGGCCATATTTTTCAAACCTGAAAAACCATAACCACACTTTTATACAAGCAAACCTCATAATATATATTACAGTACTATTCACAAGTCAGACCTATCACACATTAGATCACAACTTAGAGTTTGCAAAACAGAATGGGGTCTTAGTTTTCATCTGGGTCATACTCTGGATCCTCATCGGGATCATCCTCCTCTTCTTCATCTTCAGGGTCTTCTTCAAGGTCCTTCTCTTCAGGTTCGTTCTCAAGCTCCTCATCAGGTTCCTCCTCTTCGACGTCCACTCCTTCTTTGACACCCCAACTGGAGTCTATGTTAGAGTATACCGGAGATTCAGGATTGTCGAGCTGGGGATTCTTTGCATCCATTACTAACCCATCCTTACGATCTATCGTCCTCTCTCTCTCTCTGAACACCTATTCCATTATGTGCAAAGACACATCACTTTCTGGTATGGGACCCTCTTTTCACCCATCATGGTAGTAACGGTACCATGATCGATACTCATGGGGCATCTTATCGGGTTTATTCACGTCAACCCAGACAGTGGACTTGATCAGTATGTATTCCAGTCCTTCAGGGTGGCTATGTATATGGAAGTGGTATCTTATCTTTGTGATCTCCTCGGGAATACCAAAATGCATGGGAGGACGAGGAGGTGAAGGTATTGCCATCTAAGAGCTTGAAATGTTATCCCACAACGGGGTGAGACAATGTCTCGGCGAATTCTACCCCTAAAACTCGATTAAGAAACCAATACGCCATAAGGGCTGCCTATGCATAACACAAGTCAGAGGACTTACCTTGGCCTCAATTCAATCCTGCAAATCAATATCATTTACAGATACCTCAAATCACATCAACCACTCAATTCAAAACATCATATCAAAACATTGATCAATCGATCTAGTCAATTACATGTCATCACGATCTTTACCAGTCGATACATTTAATACTATCTATAAGGTCCTATCAAATTAGGACCGCTCACCCAAAACTGAAAATATAGATAGTATAACTCGTCCAAAGTTGATAATATAGTATATTATGTATATGCTCACCCAAAGATGATAGATTAAGGCCCCCGAACCAATTTAGTATACTATATATGCTCGTCCAAAACTGATAATAAGTTGCTCACCCAAAGCTGATATTATGGTATACTATTTATATGCTTGCCCAAAGCTAATAAAATAGGGTTCCCGGGCCATTATAGTATACCACTACCACCATACAATCAATTTATCATTTTTATAATACCCGATAAAAATAGACGTGTGTGGGTACATGGTCGGCCTTAGCCAAAATATAATAATTTCACTTTTGATTCATCCACTCCTTTTAGCAATCCAAAAACAGATTTTTACGCTATAGACCAACGCCTGGTAATTTTCCAATTAATTACCAAAATTAATTCATTTAGGAATAAATCTTAAAATCACAATTAAATCAATTCAGCACAAATTAAAGCTCGAATAAATAAACAGACTACACCATGATAATCAACATAAAATTTTGGTTACCGGCTATCATGGTCTAATCTATGGAAAATAAATAAATAATTAATTAATTACAAAAAAATATTAAATAAATGCCAATAAATCCAATTTAGGCCCGTAATGCCTAATTGGATGCTGAAACGGACCCGAAAAAATTTTGAGGTTCGTTCAATAAATACTAAAACATATTTCCTTGTTAATTACAATAATCATTTGCCTAACATGCATGGATAAGGCACTAAATTAATCAACCTAATTGCACTTAATTAAATCTAATCAACATCTAAACATCATTAACCCACTAAGCGAGGTTTAGTGAGTTAAACTCACTTGTTTCAAGATTCGATCAGATCAAATCGTCAAGAACGTCGCGGGGGACGGAAAACTCCAAAGCAGGCCTAGCCTTCGGGGCCCGGAACCACCTCACAACAGGCCAAACAACATCTCTAAAACCCACTATTTTTCTGTTCTATTCTTACTAAAACAGAAGACCATAAGTTTGGTTTAGGGTGGGGATTGATCGAGGAAGAATGTAAGAACCAAACCGGGCCTTGGCGGGCACTCACGAGGGTCGGAGGCAAATTGGTGGAACGGAGCAGGAACACACACAGTTGGGTGGTGGTTTGCGCGGCACGCGGACGGGGGCAGAATCGGTGATGACAGCATGCAACTTGCGGTCCGATGGTGGTGCGGCTGCTCCAGCTTCTCTCCTGCACCTCTGGTCTTCGCACAACAGCTTTGATGGAGGAGGAAGAGGACTTGGACAGTGTATAAGGGAGAGAGGGAGAGATGGCGGACAAGGGGGCCGCCAAGGGCCATTTCTTCCATTCTCTTGTCTCCTTGACCATCCACCACCACCCATTTCTTCCTTGGTTGCAATTCAGCCAACCATGCACCCCTCACAACCTTTGAAATGGTCCAAAATGCGCTAGGCAAGGGGGCATACGAATTTGACATGAGTTGGCTTCAATTGGACTTCATTTCTTTCTCAATTCAATCTCAATTGGCTCTCACAAATTCAATTGACACCTCAAAGATCAAATTGGTATTTTTCCTCACTAATTGATCCCACTTGCTTCCCAAATTCGTGATAAAAAATGATCCCCAGCTTTTTTTAAACAAAAACGGCCATAGGTCGACTTTTTCCAAAAATAGTCTCGGATTGCAAAAATATCTTCTAAGACTGAGTCGACATTCCTAGAATTTATTGTAACATGACAGAATCTTTAATTTCTGAAATCAGACTCAAATTCACAGTTAATTTCCATTCGGCACGTTTTTAGCGTGACCTAAGCTACCGAGTAACTTTCAAAAATTTTTCAGTGCAAATGACCCTTGATTGATTTTCTTCGAGCCACAGTGAATCCACTCGACTCACTGGTGACTCTCGGTTATCGTGAAAATCTCGAGGATTCAAATACGGACACAGGGTACCAAAATAATTAAAAAAAATCAGTCTAGTGTCGGCCGACGAGAATTTCCCAATTTAGTGGTGTCACCCACGATTAGCCACACATCTCAGTCGAACCAATTTATCTCTGATTTCAAATCGATTTTTAACTGTGCCATAATAGCTTCTAAAGATACAGTTGAGAAGTCGATTCCTAATCGAATTATCAAGTCTATTGCCTTAAAATTCATTAATGACTTCCCTAGATGGTTTAGTTATCTCGAGAGTGATCAGCTATAAGAATAGCCCTATAAGCGCGTCAATGAAATGCCCGATTTATTCAATAGAAGACGAGATTGAAATCTGGAATGTCACACAAAGTGTGCAAATACCAATGCAAACCACTATGCACTGTCGCAAGTCCTAAACAATCCACTCCAGCTCTCTTGTATAACCCAATATCTGATTGATAAGCTATAGGGAAGGAATTTCCTTCGAAGATGCAGATTCCTTGGCCTTTTGAAAATATACAAACCTGCTCTTAATCTGCCATTGGGGATGCTCCTTCATTCCAACAAGTAACATATGTCATTGTTCAGCCTCCACAATACAGCTTTTATGTGGATAAATTCTTCCACACACACTTCGAAACACTTTTTCAAGCACAAGGTTTCCATACCGAGCACAAATTGCCAAGTTCGAACTTAGCAGAGTGATAGCAACGGCCAAATGACACATGGATGTTGTAAGTGTAAGTTTAACATCAGTCCTTAATTCCAGAAGAAAAATAATAATCATAATAATTGAAGAGAACATAGATTAGCAACTCAATAGAACATGTTTTATGATACCCTTTGAAGATCTGAACTAATACATGAGCGGATATTATCTTTTTGACTAAATTAGTCAATTGAGAACAGAATTCCACGTAGATAAAGCCAAAATCTTCTCATAATATTTACCTCCTTATATATACTGCAAGTTCTTGGTTGCAGGAGAAGAGCAACATTTGCCGTGGGTCACCAATTGACAAATAATCATATGCTTTCTCGTTAGATCCAACAATTTCATCACCGTCGTTCAAAGGGAAAGATTAATGTGAGCACACATGAAAGAATCTTTAAATTATATCTTGTAGCTTTTACATGTAGGAGAAGGGATACTAATAAAAACAAAAGAAAAATGTAGGAGACTGGGAGATGCAAAATGCACGGTTGTATTTCTTGTCAGCGTTTATCTATAGACAAATAAATCAATTGCACAAGCCAAAAGCAACATGCCCATTAATGTACCCTAGTTCCTATTCCACATCCGCATTTCGTCAAACATCTTACCAGCACTAGGGAAATGATTGGATCTCCTCTCCTCTGCAATGCATCAGCTTCCACGATGATGTCTTCCAATTGTCACAATTGTCAAAGAGAAGAAGACACACAGGAGAATTGCTAATGCTCGTTACTATTCATCAGAACATAAGCCTATTAAATAGGTAGAACATCCAAACCACTTAGCAAGAAAATAGCTACAGAATAGCAACAACAAAACCCACCAACATACCCGATTAACCAGAACATTTGCAGAAACAAACTCCTAAAAACAAGCCACTTCCTATTGACTAAGACTCCATAATTACATTTTTGAAGAAACATAAAAACTAAAAGCACATAAATAAATAAATAAATAAATAAAACTTGAAGTTAACTACTTCAACACCAACACCACAAGCGACGGCTCTTATTTCTTCAGATGCCTCCTGTTAGCCGTCTTTTGGAGACGCATCGAATTCACTCCTCCTCCTCCTCCTCCTCCTCCTCCTCCTCCTCACGGTGCTCGCGAGAACCTTGCAGTCTTCCATGAGCAAAGTCGCTGAGTTCTCCCAACAGCGAGTGAAACAATAGATTCCAGTTCCACCCCCCACTGGCTTGCAAGTCCTCATGGATGAGAGAGAAACCGAAACGAATGATGATTTATGATGGAAACAAGACATGGAAAATAATTTGTCAAGGAATGCCATAATACTCTATTTCCACTCATGATATATGAGATTAAATATTTATTCTCAATGGCCCACCCCCCTAACAGCCCATAAGCTCATGCCCCTCTCCCTCCTCTCCTGCTGGACAGCTGAGGCCACCTTTTCAGCTCGTTGTATATTTCGTCCCCACCGTAATATGTAGAGACATGTGAAGGTACCACCCTCAATTTAGGACAATGCTCGATCCCTAATCGAGAAAGATGAGGCGCGGCTCCTTCAGCGGCCCTCCACTCCTCCAAATTAGGTAATGCATAAAAAATTAAATGCTTGAGTTGAGGAAAGCCTCCTGTGGAGCAAACCATTTCATTTCCCCATAAAGCATAATATCCCACAATGAGAAAAACCAAGCTTTTCAATTTTTCCAATATTGGCATTGGATCTTCTCTGAGTTGGGAACATATTAAGACTAGCTTCCTTAATTGTTGGGGTAGACTCTTATGTTCTAGCAGCTTCTCTATTTTTCCGTTAATGAATAGCTTACATGAATGGGGATAATTTGATATTTTACTCAGTTCACCTTCAGTCCATGAATTATAAGAATGTGCGAAATAAATAGTCAAGGATTGAAGATGTTTCAAATTGAATTTAGCAAGTTGCGGATCATACGAATCAACGACAATCAGTTTTTGCAGATTGGTAAGCTTGCCCACATCATTCACATCACATTCCTTTAGACTAAAGTTTCTCAATGTCCGTAGATTCTTTAAAGTGCCCAACCGCAACTTCTTATGGGCCCCATGGAATTTCTCCTTGACATCAAACTTGTAGGGAAGACGGAGATACCTCAACCATCTCATCTTCCACAACACATTTGGGATGGAAACCCTAATATATTGAAGCATAACCAAGTCCAAGAATTCCATACATACAAGGTTTCCCATAGATTGTGGCAAGCTCGTAAACCCACTACGTGCTAAACTTAAGAATCTTAGATGGACTAGGTCTCCCACTGATTCAGGTAGACTTCCTACTTTCCCATCAAGATCGTCTAGCTTCAGAACTCTGAGAAACTTATAATTGATGAAATTGGGTTGAAATTGCTCCCAATTACATCCCCTAGATTGGAAGAACAAAAGAGTTCGAAGGTGGGGCATAGTCCTTCCTATTTGTTCCACCCTCAGAGTTATGTTTCCTTCACCAATCCCATTCATAGTGAGAGAAAGCCTTCGTGTTCTGCAAGCCATTGAAGAACTACCCTCCCTTTCATTGTCATGTTGAATTTTACGAAAGCTTAGAAACCTCTCATGGCTAGTCTTGGAGACACATACCTCTCGCGTCGAGTCATGGAGGCGGCAGGTTCCAATATTTCCATTCCAGTTGAGTCGTGCTTGGACCAACCCCCTCTTAACCAAATCCATGAAATATTGCTCTGCTACATCTTCCATTGTAATTTCTCTCTTTACGTCATTAGGCAGCACAAAGCCTTCAGCAATCCACATGCGAAGGACTGTCTTCACAGGGATTTCTGCATCCTCCGGAAAGCTACCCAAATAGAGGAAACATGGCTTTAAATGCCACAGTAGATCATCATAGCTTAAGGCCAAAACTTCAAATAAAACACTCTTATCACTCAAATGCAAATTGATGTTTCTATAAACCGTCTCCCACTCGTTGTCCGCCAAAAGTCCACCAAGCACAATAACAGCCAAAGGTAATCCCCCACACTTATCAAGGAGTTCATCTCCTAACTTCTTCATGCCTTCGGTGATTTCTACATAATATCAAGTAATAAATTGAAACTCGATAGTAGTAGGAAGATGCAACTGTCATAAGAAGATAACTTCGAGGATAAATATTTTCTTTTTGATATATGAGTTGGATGTTGTAGTTCCTTATGTTCTATGGTTCATTTATGCTTTTGTAAAGGGAAAAACTATAGAGACCCCAACAAAGCTCCTATATATGCCTCCATCTACGCCTGAAAGATCAAGAACACTCATTTGACTAATGGAATGTATTGTCTTTGTTATCTGTTGCTTGAATTAATTGACTTGAGCATATGTATAACAACAATAATCCTACTCAATGAAGAAAAATGAAAGCAACGAGGGGATATATCACCCGTGACTTGAATGTGCTACCGATTTCCCTCAAAATTCTAGTGAAATCTTCATGTTGTCACTCTATTTTGTCACATAAAGATTCACAATTTTCATAACAATCCCAAGTCTTATTGTTAAGCCAATTATTCACAAATGCAAGAAAGGGTGGACCTAAAATGAAGCCTATGGAAAGTAACATAGCTAGGCTTCATATTATTTCATAAATCCTATCAAAATTACTTATTATGATGGTCAAATGAAAGCTTTTTCGATATTTATCCTTATTGGAGGATAGGAGGAGCAAAGTTTTGGATGTTGGCTTAGAGGTACAATTGTCAGCTATTGAGAAACAAAAGGTGCATCTGATTCCTCAAATATTGAAATTACGGTGTCTAATACTTGATATATTGATCATTTGAACTCCACTGTAACTATTGATTCATTAATTGCGAAAGCCTCCGAAAGGCCAAATTGAGCAATGAAGTACCTGGTATTTGTCCCTCCATCTCTAATTGTCTTGCAATACCTTCTACAGCTTGATCCACGGCAATACCTTGACCAACTCCAAGCCCAACAGAAGAAAGTTCAACAGCTATTCCGACAATAATTATAGAAGCGTCATAAATTAGAATCAAGCAGGCAACATAATCCTTTGAAGCCACAATATGTTAGGTTAATAACTTTAGTGAAGTCTTACCTTTCACTTCAGGAAATGCCCTCTTCTTTAGCAGAATCCAGCTCTCCTCGTGCGATAAGCACTGAGGTTCATGGAGAAAACAATGAGGATTGATATGCTCTGCTACTTCTTTATTGCGGGTTGTTATCAATAGCTTGCTTCTCGTGTCCTTGATCGGGAATGCGGCTTGAAGACTGTCCCATGCCTGTTTGGTCCAAATATCATCAAGAACCACGATACATCTCTTCTGTTTTTGGGTCATGTATAGAGTTTCTACCAATTCGTCATTTCTCATATCTGTAACCTCTTCTCTTTTGTTAGGGATCAACTTAACAAGAATTCCCTCCAAGATATCCCTCACGTGATATTCTTGAGATATGCAAGCCCAAGCAGAACCATCAAAATGGTTCTTCAATTTGTCGTGATTGAAGACTTTCTGAGCGTGTGTGGTCTTTCCCAAACCACCCATTCCCCATAGAGCAACAACTCTGTGTTTTCCATCCTTCAGCTCTTTTACCAACGCCTCGATACCATCTTCCCTCCCGACAAAATCCTCCTCCTGGAAATGGGCATAAGTCCGTTTCGGCAGCGAAGCTCTCACGCGTTTGCGTTCGCCCTCATGCAGAGGTTGTATGCCATATTTCTGCATCTTATTACCAATATCGGAAATTCTGGATTTTAAGCCCTCGATCTCTGTCCCCACCTCATGAACCTGCACACACGAGCACTTCGCCATGAAGCAAGCATACGCTTTGATGATGTTTTGTCCCTCCGTTAGCGCCGCTTTGAGGTAGTATCTCTCGATGACGTCCTCAGCATCATAGGCAAAGTCTCGGAGTTGTGCGACACATTCTTCTATAACTTCCTTGCACTCTCGTCTTGCATCCACATCCATCAGCAAGGCCTGGACCTGCCTCAGCTCGCTGTGCAGGTCCTTGACCTTGCCCTCCACTCCCCTCAAGAATTTGGCCTCGTCGATGAGCAGGTTTCCTATTTTCTCCACCGCGAACGAAACAACAGACTCAGCCATTGGTATTGCACTGCTCAGACTTTGATCAGTGGAGATTATGATAGAGAATGACTTGAGAATTCACTTCTGATGCGTTAACAAGCTGTGAACATATAGGCCTGCAAGTTGCAAAGAAGAAAGGAAAGGAATTAAGTCCTTAGAAAGTTGCATATTGCATTGCTAATGCATATTCTACATCCCCCGACACAAGAAAAGCACCCCCAAGAAGAAAATAATGGAGTAATGGAGAAGTCTACAGGTATATATTCTCTCCGTAGGTAGAAGAAATGCTTGATAGCAACAGCTTGATGCTGCATAGGTTTTCAATTTTGACTGTCCTCACGGATTGTTCTGTTCTGTGGTTTTGGTCCTTATGCTCTCCGTGATTGAGCTTGTTCTGAGTGGATTAGGCCATGCCGTGATTGATGGTTGGATTTTTGACAGGTAATGCTGTATGATGACAGCAAGCAGCTGTTGGAATGCAAGACTTTCAAGAACGAAGTTGTTTGTTCCAGTGAGACGTTCAATGCTTATTTGGTTGACGTTGGAGAGCCTGAAGCAGGGCAAAAGCCTCTCAATGATACTTATATTCACAGCCGAGCAAAGAAAGTTCCTAAGCGAACAACTTCCCTTCACAGAAACAATTTCGTCAAAGTATCTGGTTGCGCCGGTATTGTGTATTCTTACATATTTGTTTTCCTCATGTTGTTGTCTCCAATTATTTGAAATTTGACAACTCATACTCGTACATTCGCAATGTTGTGATTATCTGCCTGTGTTATTGTATAATCCATTTCACTTACGTTTTAAGAAGATGAGAAGACCAAAGTGGAGAAGAATAAACAACAGATGATCAACCTAAGCCCATCACAGAAAATTATTAGAGGTTGGTGATGAAATCCTTCATAATCTAACTCTCTTGATAGCTATTAAATGCTGGCTACAAAACTTAGCATCTGTGTTTCTCCTTTTCCAGAATTCAAGAAGAATGAAATGAACAAGTATGGCATATTACCAAGAGGTCCCAACTCAAGACATCGAGTATGGCAGGTGAGTTTGGACTTTTGCAGATTCATATATGCCATGCCTGGCCATATATCATTTCCTTTGATGTTGTATCCTGGATTGTGAATCATTTCTTAATTTCCTCTAGGTTTATAGTTTCTACTTATCTTCATACTACACATAGAATCTGTTCAAGGACAATAGATGTTCTCTCAACTCTGATGCTTTGTGTATCAATTCTTCTCAATCACGGCCGTTTTATGTTCACATTTTTCTCATGGCTTCTCTTGAAAATCATTGGGAGCTTCTTAGCATATTTCCAAACTTTCCCGCAGAAACTGGTCTGAATATTCTGCTAGTTATATTCTGAAGTTTGTTATTATGGTCTCAGCACTACAGTTGACGTAATCTTCCTTTTGATATAGATTGGCATGTCTTGTATACAACCCGGTTAACTCAAAAGTCGAAGAATCATGATGGCTTCTTACGTTCTACAAGCAGTGGACCAATTACTAGGCAGGTCAAGCTCTACAGTCTACGTTTCCTACTGATCTTTTTGACAATTTTCTCATGCATGTGAAAGTCACAGACCAAAGAAAGCTTCCACTTGTTAATAACAATCATTCTAATGATTGAAAGTTAGCATCAATGACTTATTGGAAGCAAGTGAACCATTATCTACGCCAATCAAACGACCCAAGAAAAAAAAAAAACAAAACAAGCCGCAGTCCACATGGCTTTATAGAACGCAAAAATAAAACATCAAAATATTAAATCAACAAAATATCAATGCAATGACTATAACAATACTAAAGTGACTAAAACGAGCAAAAACTAGAAAAAGAAGAATGCACAGAGAAAAAACCAAATATCAGTTAGCGACTCACAAACTTAGTTGCGCCCTTCTTGTTCGTCTGAGTGTTAGTACCTAAAAACAATCCACGAAAAACTTAAATCAAAATCAAACTAAAAGCAAAACGAATAAAGCAAAAATTGAGTATCAATTAGCGAGTAGTCCACCGACGTAGATCTCTCCGAACGATCCGCTGCCAATTTTACGACCGAGCTCGAAACAATAAGTCAAAATGATTATTGCTCATTAATACACTAGGATTGGGACAAAGTGCTCATCATCACTCTCCACAGCTAAACTATATATAGGCGACAGGCATATCGGTAATGTCACATCAGCTATAGCAATAGGTCTAAAAGGAGTCGTTGGAAAATCAAACGTGCCCATAACCGGACTTTCAAAAGATTGGTTTCACCACGGGCCATGAGCAATATTCAGCATCGTATCTTTTGCTCATATCTTTTGCTCTATGTGCCGTCTAAAGAAGATTGGTTTCGCCTGGGCCGACGGCAATAATTTAACATCAATCATCATATTTTCGCTTGACGTCAAAAGATTGCTTTCTCAGGGCCAATAAATTTATGTGCCGTGAATTGATCCATCATAATTTTGCTTCACGTGTCGTCAACAAATTGTTTTCACACAAGCTAATGCCGATAGCAACTTTTTTTTTTTTTTTTTCACGTGGTGGGAAAAACGCACAACCGTAGATTATATCTATGGTAAGATATATCAAGGCTCGTACCACCTAATAAACACGTATACACACATCAATCAGGCTCATCCATGTTAATCAAATTCAACTCCTCAAAAGCAAAGGTAAATTGCAATGATCGAACTATATGACTAATTTAGAAATTTTATATATGTACTTCTCGCATTCTAAAGATTTAGTGAAGTGCTATATTGATTTCACAGCGAGTTAATAATCAAACGTTTTGGCTCTAAGTCTTCGTTCGTTTTATGAAAAACACCACATTTTCGGAGAATATTTTTCAGAAAGTCATTTTTCAAAAAATTATCATTATTTTCCGCTATTCGTTTAAAATCTAAAAATGAAGTGAAAAATATTTTTCATTATTCGATAAGGAAAATATTTTTTTTTTTATATGCACTTTTGTTAGATAATTTTATTTTTTATTTTTAAAATCAATTTTAAAATTATTTTGTTTGAAATCCATTTTTAATTAATTTTCTTTTTCTTTCTTTTTATCTTCTTTTTCTTTTGCCCGTCACCAGCCACAACAACAGCCAGTGACCGACCAGAGGCCAACTTTCGTTGGCGAGCGGTGAGGGGCAAGCTTGAGCTCGCCGGCTTCTGGCCTCTCTAGATTAGCGAGCCAGAGGCAAGCTGGCTCTCTAATGTGGCTTGCGGTGAGCGACGTGCCTTGAGCTTGCCACTCGCTAGAGATTGGCGAGCACAAGGGTGAGCCTCAAGCTTGCCGCTGGTTCGCTGAGCTGGCGACTAGTGAGCTTGAGCTCGCCAAAGGTCGGTAAGCCTTGAGCTCACCGCTCACCAAATATCGGCAAGCCAGGCGAGGCTCAGGGCCCAAGGCCAATGAGCTCGAGGCTCGCTTGTGGCCAGTCACCAGCTATAGCTGTGCCGGGGACTAGCCAAAGAAGAAGGTGGAAAAAAAGAAAAAGAAAAATAATTTAAAACTTGAATTATTAGAAAAGAAAACAAGAAAGAAGGAGGCGAGTAAGGTATGAGATAACAGAGAGAGAGAGAGAGCGAGTAAGAAAAATATTTTTCCCAATTTTAAAAATGGAAAACATTTTTCCCTCTTTTACAATATTTTTTTTCCTTGGTGGAAAATATTTTCCACAACTAATTTATTTTCCATGAGACAATTACCAAAATATCCAAAAAATGTTTTATTGGAAGTTATTTTTTATGAAACGAACACAGCTTAAAATACAAGTGCAGTGGATATGACATTAGAGATTATAATCCAAAAGTTTAAAAGCAATTAGTTAGACACAAAAAGACCGCATGTATATAATGCCTATGAAAACTCCACCATTGAATACTTTTATATGTGGCGGCAATATACTATACACAACTTTATACTTATAGAGAGGATACAATACTTATTTTCTCAACTACTTTTAGACCTTACCGACCAAAAAAAAAAACTATTTTTAGACCTTGAACCGAAAGAAAATATCAAATAGTTAATAGCCACCACATTATCAACCTACATGGCGTGCATGAGAACAAAGTGGTTACTTAAAATAGCCAATTTCAAAATTGGTCAGCAGCCAAATTTAGCCCCAACTACACGATTGTTCATCTTAAACCTTGAAGAAATTGGAGTTCGAGGCTAATTTTGATAATTTTCAAGAAAAATGCATTGCCAATATACAGCATAATAGAGTGAATTAAGATGGGATAAATATGTTCTGGTTGGTTTGGTTTGACAAAATCTAGTGAAATCAACAAATTTTATGGTTCCGAATTTGATTTGACATGGCAATGCCAAACCAATTAATCTTCTTACGTTATTATTGTTTATTGTCACTGCTACTTAATTTGCAAAATGAGCAATTCACTAGCAAAATTATTAGCTTTCAAGAAATGTCGCTTTAAATTTGACAACGACACAAAGCAAGTCGCCAAGTATTACTCACATAGCATTTCCATTTCTCCCTTTGACGTGGCTTCCGAACGGCCTCCATAATGTCTTCCTCAATGTTGCATAGCTGGATTCCTTTAGATACGTCCTCAATTTGGATAGACAACGATCCCGACTAGAAAAAAGACGTGGCATGTCTCCTTTTGTGACTCTCCATTTCATTCCACGGCCCAACCAAGACCAACCTCCTCAGATGTAGGGGCATATACTTGTGTTCTGACATCTTCTTGGTTTGGCCATGTAAGTATAGTTTATAAGGATAGGGTTGCCAGACATTCTACTCAAATCATCTAGACATCTTCTTGGTTTGGCCATGAAGATAACAATCTCTTTTTATTTGACATGATTAATGAGTGCCATGAAAGACTCTTTAATAAGATTTCGATAAATTTATAAAAAGCCTTTAAAGTAGTATTGGGGGCGACTCGTTCTTACTACTTTCATTCACATGTTTAGAGAAGGATTACCATAAGATTATAATGTGACATCTCATCTACCAAAATAAACAATTAGTATCACAAGAGATGGAGAAAAAGTTTGTTAGATAGATGACAATTTTTGTAGAAAAAACTTTTGCCCAAACAGCTGTAAGAAAAAGACGAACTCTCGCGATGTAGAGTTTCTCCCTACCAATATGGTAGTCGTCATCTTCCATCTAAACCCTAATTTTCAGAAATTCTCTTTTCTTTCAGACCTTCTGTCTAAACTCTAGTTTATCCGTCAGTTTCACCCATGATTTGCTTGGATGGGCTCCATCTCCTCACCTTTGGACGTATTGACATCACATACTTCCCCATTTTGTGTCATCATCTTATCTCAAAACCCTCAACTTCCACTGTGTAGATTTCCAACCACCGTCTTCGCTGGTTCCGCATAGATTTCGTATGCATCCAACAAGCTTTCCATTACGCCACTTCCAAATTCTGCATGCAACCAATTTAGTAACCCACCTTGCCTGGTTTTCCACTTGAAGCTATTCCCATAATGGAGGATACCGATTCAGCTGAGGAGGCTCGATTAGCTGTGTTATGTAGTCGGTTAGGCCGACTTTGGTCAACCCAGGCAATTGAAGTGTGGGACGAAGCACATCCTGCAGAGAAAGTCGAAGAATGTAAGTTGATCCTTGTGGGCAAACTTCTTGCAAACACATATGTTAACTTTCTAGCTTTTCAGCACACGATGAAAAAAGCTTGGTGTTCAGACCATGTTGATATTACTCAACAAGAAGAAGGACTTTATGTGTTCAAATTTAATTCGGAGGGGAAAAACAGCATGTTCTAGATAATGGACCCTGGTTATTCTCTAGCAATTTGGTTATACTCAAACCCTGGGTTCCTAACACGCCCCTGCACTGCTATAGCTTTACTACTTGTGCTTTTCGGGTGCAAGTATTCGGTCTACCATTAGAACGATGTACAGAGCAGCTATTAAGTAAGGCAGTTTGGGATGTTGGCAAGGTTGTGGAAGTCAGAATTGAGGCGAAAGAAGGATCGACTTTAAGAGTAGGGAGAGTTAGAGTTGAAATTAATCTCAATGAACCTCTTAAACCGGGTAAACTCATTCGTGTGGAGGGGAAAAATATTTGGCTTGATTTCCATTATGAATGGTTGCCACATTATTGCTATTCCTGTGGTGTTTTAGGCCACTATGCATCCTACTGTAAAGACATTCCATATGATGAGGCCAAATTTGAAGGGCAGGACAAGATGTACCATGGACAATGGTTACGAGCTGAAGTTAGGGAACACAGCCCTTTCTGGCAAGCGTTCTATGAATTTAACACTACTTAAGAAGAATTTGAAGAAACGGTTTCTGAAACACCTCAACCTGGGTTGTTGTTACTCCCTGCTACACCTCACGATATACACACACAACCAGCCTTTATGGATAAATAAACCGTTCAGCATATCCATACCTCAACCGTAAACTTAATGCCCACTTCCCCTCTTGTTGACACTTCACAAGCCGTTATTCCGAATAAGATGGAATCTGTTGCTTCCCCCGTACAAGCAAACAAGACAGAGGTCAAAGCATTTACATCTGAAGTGTCATCATCCAAAAAATCCAAAAATCCTCGCTTGCAGGCTAAGATTACTCCTTTAAAGAAAGCAAAGAGAATTTCTACTTATGGGTTACGTCCTATTCAGCCAGATATACTCGATGAAAGCACTCTGATGTAGACTCCAGTACTCCAGGCCGAAAGGGCCAATGAGGGGGCTGTGGTGGCTTGCCCGAATAAGCCACCAATTGACAAATGAAGATCCTAAGCTGGAATTGTCAAGGACTAGGCAATTCCCTGACAATTCGAGCATTAAGGGCCTTAGTGGCTCAAGATAGGCCCGATATAATCTTTTTGATGGAGACTCGGAATCAAGAACCTGTTATTAACCAAATCCAACGGAGACTAAATTATAGCAAGAGTTTTGTGGTGAATCCTCAAGGTTTGGCTAGAGGGATGGTTCTTTTTTGAACTAACCAAATTTTACTTACTGTCAAGGCTCATACCTCCCATTTGATTGACACTTGTTTTGAAGATAGTGGCGTCACTTCTATGTGCCTTACTGTTTTGCATGCTCCGACTGTTTATCAACAGAGACAACTATTTTGGGTAGAATTGAGGCGACTTAGCCACTTAAACACTCAACCTTGGGTGTGTTTAGGGGATTTTAATGAAGTTTTATATCACTGGGAGAAAGTAAGTAAGCGACTAGCTGAGCCTTATAGACTGCACTCCTTTTGGGAATTACTACATGATTGTACTTTGATGGATCTAGAGACTAAGGGTTGTGCCTATACTTGGGTCAACAATAGAAGTGGGCATGAAATGGTAAAAGAGAGACTGGACCGAGCTTTGTGCACTATTGAATGGCGTTTAACTTATCCAGAAGCTAAAGTTGTGGCTTTACCTACTATAGGGTCGGATCATAGTCCGATCCTGTTAACTATCAATATCAAAACAAGTAGGAGGAACAAAGTTTTTACCTTCGAATCCTTTTGGCTTGAACATGAAGAATGCCGACAGGTGGTAGTGGATTCTTGGTCAGTATTTTCACTCAATAGCTCCTCAATTTCCTAGAAGATTCGGGCAACGACTAGAGCGCTGGCCAAGTGGAGTAAATCCACTTTCACAGAAGGTCATCGTCAAAGAAATCTTCTGCGGGAGCAACTTCAACAATACACTAATCACCCTACTTGCAATTATGACGAACATCGGGTTATATCTTTGAAAGAACAAATTCAGAAAATATGGTTACAGGAAGAATAATATTGGGGGATGTGTTCTAGGATTAAATGGATACGATGGGGGGATAGAAATACAAAAATCTTTCATGCCACCACAGTACAAAGAAGAAAAAGAAATAGAATCAATATCTTGAAGGATGACAATGAAGAGTGGATTAGAAAACCAGATCAGCTGAAACATAAGACTCTTTCTTTCTTTAAGAAGCTTTACACTTCGTGTGGTCAGAGAGCCTTTGAACCTATTCTAATGCAATGTCCTCAGGTTGTAACAGAAGCTATGAACACACACCTAACAGCTGAAATTACTCGAGAGGAAGTCAAGAAGGCAACATTTCAATTAGGAGCCACAAAAGCCCCAGGACTTTATGGTTTAAATGGACTGTTCTATCATGGTTATTGGGATATTATTCAGGAAGATGTTTTTCAAATAGTCCAAAAAATTTTCATCACAGGAAGAATGCCAGCTGATATTAACAGAACATCCATCTCCCTAATCCCTAAGATTCCAAACCCCAAGAGGTTAGATCAATTTCGGGCGAGTTCTAGCAATAATTCTGCAGTTTTATTTGTCTCCGCTACAGCGACACATTAGCCTTCGACGACCTTTGCAGCCTTCAAGCAAGGCCCAACAGCAATTCCAACGATCTTTCAGTCCAACGATCATCTAGTGACGCTAGCCAGCCCAATCATGCGAAGCTCTTCATCGACGCTTCAAACGAGTCCTGCACCACCCTCCATAGCATTGCTGGATGTAGGGAATAATGGATTCCTTAAAACCAGTTTCGACACTTAATCAAACCCCTAAAACGAATACAGAAGACGAGCCCAGAAAACATATGTATCACTGATCAAAGATACACTACGGAATCGAGCGTACCTATTTGTTACTGATTAAACACTAACATTGAAGTTCGAGGAAGAATCCTAATCCTGTTCTACCGTGGAGAATACCCTCTTAAGGGGAGGTACTATCCTTTTGGGAGGGGGAGAGAACTTCAAACGTATGTACACCAAAAGGTACGTTCCCTTTTTTGTTTTTTTTTTCTCAAAACATCTCTTCCAACGGACGCAACCCCTCAACGCATCATTTCATATTTCAACCCTTCATTGGGTCGGGTTCTTAGGCCCAACATGGGCAGACGGGCCTACTTAGGCCCATCAAATTATAGAGTAAACCCATCACCAGAGGCTCTCCATCAATGACCAAGGGCACTATTGGCGAGCGCAGATTCTCTCACGTATCTTCTCTAATATTGTTTGTTTTATTTGAAGGAAATCCTGGACTTAGTTGAAGACCACCTTCAGTCACCATAGCAACAAGGGTGACGTGCACAGAATCACGGAAAATTCAATTAATGCGCGGTCACGTTCACACAAAACAAGAGGCAAAAGCGATGAAAGGACTTAGAGAGCGATGCACTGAAGCGGTGAAATTTGTCTTCTTCTTGAATAATCCACACGTGGGAAGCAAAAGTTTCTCAAATGATCTTGCCATTTAGCAAACCCCGGCCTCCATCCGAAACTAGTGAAGTCTCTTGCGACGATTTGGTAGCGGTTCGAGCCCGCTGCAGCTGCCGCCCTCCTGTCGAGCATCATCCATGACCCGCGACCCAGCTGCTACTCGCCAATCACCGACGCTGCTCCTCCCTGCAGTTGCTGCTCGCCAGTCACCGACGCCAACCAACCTGCTGCCCCCCTTTCCTTAGGTTGATTACTTTTCTTTTTATTTTTATCTTTCATTTATTTTATGTTATTTTATTTGATTTACTTTTTTAAGTTTTGCTATTATTGTACCAATTAGAACATTGGGAGTTGATTTTCGTTTTATTGCAGTCATTATCCACATGGATTTTGCCCAAAATTATTTTAATCATTTAATTTAATTCGTAAGACGTCGGATCATTTTTTTAATTATATTAATTTTTGGTGCATTGCGATAGTATTTTAATTGTTAAATCATTATAATTATTAATTTGATTTGTAAAATTTCAGATCAAATTTTTAATTATTTTGAATTTTTATATATGTTGTGATATTTAGGGTTAAAATAATCATTAATTTAAGCCGTGAGACAACGGAACATTTTTTCGATTATTTTAATCATTTATTTGATGAATGTCTTGATTAGTTTAGATATAATGTTTATTTGATAATTGCTTGTCTTGGAAAAACACTAAAAAAAAAAAAAAATCAAAATCATGCATCGAGCATATAGATTTAGTAAATTAGGATTGCATTTTTAGGATTACATATTTTTAGGATTGCACTTTTAGATAGATGATTTTTGTAATAAATTAGGATTGATTTTTTTTATATACAAACAAACTTTTAAATAATGTTGGCACATTTGATAATCTCTTTTTCTAAAAAATAGTTTTCTAAGATAGAATGGGGTTTAGGTCAAATTAATCCCTAAAATAAATTAGAAAATTATTCATTGTAGATAGTTTAATTAGGGTTTTTATTAATTCCGAATTTAAAAAAAATACAAAAATATTAGGCGCATGTAAATTAGTTTGCATAATAGGTTCATTTAATTAGAATTTGTTTATTAATATAATTAGGTCATGTAGTTAAAATGCATGCTTTATAAAAAAAATCTAATTTCAAGAAAAACCCAAAAAATAATTGCTTGCTTTGTGTGCTTAATTCTTTTGAATGTTTAATAGTGGATGAACATCCGTGTGGTGACAATTCAAGTTAAAATAAATCTTAATTGCTTGCAAAAACATTTTTTAAAAGATAAAATAAAATGGTACCGAAATGGTATTAGAGAAATCTAGTGTAATCAAGTCTCCATACCCAAAATCTCTGGTTCATAAGAGTAAAATAATCCTCCCATTATTTTACTTAGGTGTTTAATCGACCTACCATAAATTGATTAGTGACGACTCCTAGCTAATAATCTTTTGCATGCTAAATATTTGAACCGTAAGTTGTAAATTAGTATGAGTTTGGGAGAGCCCAAGCTAAGTTTAAAATTTAATAGTTCATTAGCCTAAACTAGGTGGTGCACCCGAAATTTTAGGTCGCGACAACGGAGATTGTGGGTTAATTGATTCGATCACAAAATATTGTCACAATATTTAGAAGATATAATAGGAATTGTAATATTATTTGATTTCCTTTTGTATTATAAATATGGGCACGTACATGTACGAAATACAGAAAAGTACAATCACAATTTCCTCCATTTTCTTCATTTCTTGTCATGGTATCAAAGCAAAGCATTCTGACCTAGCTTCCCCAAATACCCTGATTGCCTTCTGTAGTCTTTTAAGTTGTTGCAAATTTCTTTCTGCAAAACAAATTGACACGCCGATTAGGAATTCATACGTTCAAACACCGTGCCCAAAAATCAAAGCAACAAATCAAGCAGCAGCAACAATGACCAAGAGATGATCTCACCTGTGGAGGAATCGTTCGACACCAACAATTTTCCTGAGAGTCTAGCTTCAGATCAGATTGACCGAACCCAGAATTTGCAGCAACAACTTTCGGCTCCATCGCCCACATCTGTTCAACCCTCTGCACCAATCCAATGGCCACCAAGGCAGTGGATTCCAGTCCCAGGCCCATGGGCCGATGGACCCAATCAACAACAATGGGCTCCTTACAGCCCATCTGGAGAAGGTACGAATCATGGGCTCCAAATTGATGGATCGGGTCACAGATCCGAATCGAGTTCGACGGGACATGGGATCGGGTCACAGATCCAAATCGAGTTCGACGGGTCATGGGATGAATCACTACCCGGGTTCTACCCGTACCCCATCCTCGGCGCCGGCCACCATCCAAAAGCTGGGGACGTTCTTTACACCTCGCCAGCCGACGGACCGGAGCTCTGAATCATGAACCTGCAACTTACCGGTCCAGACAACTACAATGCGTGGGCTCGAGATTTCCGGTGGGCTCTTGTGACCAAGGACAAAGATGGGTTCCTTGATGGAACTGTGCCTGTTCCCGACGACGACCGTATGCGGCGACGATGTTGGCGGAGGTGTAATCAGCTCGTGCGCACTGGATCGGGACTCGCATGGCCGCCGATATCATCGCCGCCAGCCCTCCACCGACTGAAGATTCGAAACAAATGTGGGACAACATCGAGAAATGTATGGGAAGTTGGACAGAGCGAAGCAATTTTCGCTCACTCAAGCTCGTCGGATCTGAAGCAAGGGAACCTATCGGTTACCGCTTGCTTCAACCGACTCTCCTCTCTCGGGAATGAGCTCGAGGCTGCTGAGGTAGAGCTCAGAGGACCCAAAGAGACTCTCGAGCGGCACAGACGGATTAGAGAGAGGGAGAAGGTTACCCGTTTTCTGTCGATTCTGAATGAAGGCTTCTCAAGGACATCAAGCATGACAGGTGAGTTTGGACTTTTGCTGACTCATCTATGCCCATGCCAGGCCGTGTCTTTCTCTTGATGTGTCTCCTGGATTGTGAATCCCTTCTTGATTTTCTTTGGGATACGGTTTCTGCACATTTTTATATTACCTACAGAGTCTTTGCAAGATCAATAAAGATTCTCTCAACTCTGATGCTTTGTATATCAAGTCTTCTCAATCAAGGTGGTTTCATATATTTTTGTGGCATTGGAGCTTTTTAGCATATATCCAAACTTCCCTTAGAAAAATGGTCTCAATGTTCTCTCTGCGGTTATATTCGAGAGTGTTATTGTTGTCTCGGCACTGCAGTTGACATGATATTCCTTTTGATGTAGATTGATACGCCTTGTATACGACTCAATTAACTCCAAAGTTGAAGAAATATCATGATGGTTTCTTACGTTGTACGAGCAGTGGATCTATGACTAGGCAGGTCAAGCTCTACAGTCTTCATCTCCTTCTGATTTTTACCCTTAGACAATACCAGCTATCTTGTTGTTGGATTAAATTTCAGCTCTTCCTTCCTTTGTTTGTTGGTTTTCCTCTCCATGACGTATACCTTTCTCAGCGGACTAGTGAAAAAATTTTGTCGGGCTAAATATGGCTCAGATGATTGAAACCTTATTTGGGTCTTTTACCAGGTTTTCTTGTATGCTATGAGCTGGAAACATTTAAACATTTAGATGGCAGGTTCCTGAACAAAGCTGAAGAAGTAAGCCCTGGGGAGATAATGGAATTTCCTGGTCATTTGGTAGAAGTTGGCAACAGTGAAGCAAATCATGAATCTTTAAGGGATCTAAATGCATGTGAAAACAGTTTTGATTCTCTTCAAAAATTAATACGCAAAAGCAGCAGCATAATGTTACTAATGTTAAATCTGCTTTAAAAGGTACCTGGAATACAGTTAAATTTGATCCATTTCCTGGGGTTCTATAAAGTGTTTATTTTTCCTGTTTAGTCTTTATATGAAGGTAATTTGCCTTACCTCCTAGCCTAAAGTCTTAAACTTCCGGTAGATTATCAACATTTTTTACCTCATTGTTTATATCCTATGGACCCTATCATTCAGCTGCTCTGCAATTGATGTAATTGGGTGATACTCCATACTCACCAAAATGATATTGCAAACACATTGTGATTCAGAGCTTTAAAGATACAAGTCCAAGGGATGTTCATGAGACGTGGGATGATTTCCACAAGTCCTTGAACTTGCAGATGCCATGAATCAATTTGTTGTATCTATTTGAAGTTAATACTTTCTTCATTGACCAGATAAAGAGAGTGGACAATTGAAAATCATCATTGTTATCCGTGCTATCTCTTTCTTTTCTGTTGAGGAGCATGATTCCCTTCTCTTCATGTTTTGCATGATCTACAATAATTACCTGATTGTGTTTGTGATGCACTGAAACATGTATTCATTAATACTCCTTCAGAAGAAAAAAAAATGGCCAAGATGCATCAGAATAGGGCAAAGATGAGTATATTAGATGCTGGAAAATCAGGGGTAACAAGTCAGACTCTGTTTAGATGCATATTCAGCTTACCACTAGTGTTTACTAGTTGCCTTATCTCTAGGTTTGTTGCATGTTCTAATACAATCGTGATCTCAAAAAAATTTTGGTTGATGAAATCAAAGTTGCCTGTTAGGAGACTTTGTTGCATTTTTCATAGGCAAGACATTATACTGCTTAACCAGATGGATTCTTAAAATTCCTTACATATGACAGAAATCACACTTTAGTTCAAAAAGAAAAATTCATAATAGATAAAAGCTTCACCAATAATATAAAGCTATCTATTGAGTTTTTGGCTTTGTGCTTCAGAGAAGGTCTAAGTGTGTCCATTCATTTGAAAAATCCATAATTCACCTAATTCACCTTGACTGGCTACGTTCTTGAGAATTTCCTAGCTCTAGCACCGTGCTCTAGGTACTTAAGAATGAGTCACAAGTACGAGAACCTCGTGCAAAAGAGGAGGGCAATGAACCGAGTTACATGGATTCCTCAGGGTATTCTTTTATGCTTACAATTTCTTGTGAAGTTTTCATTACTTAGCCAGTTGTTCGTTCTGCTTGCCGATAGATTTTCTAATGAAGTTTCCATTAACTAGCCAACTACGTTCTTGATATAGCTGTGCATTTACTGCCTCCTCTTAGCTCGAGGTTATGGAAATCACAAAATCAATAACAAGTTCATTATTATTCTTCAGTCATTTCCGAGACAAGTTCAATCGATCACGCATGGGCATACGAATGTTCTTTTGCAGGTGTACTTCCGTTATTTTTGTGTTAGTTTAACTGAGCATATCCTACATGGATATTGACACTTCCCTGTCACGTAGAATGGCAAGTTTTGTACACCACACAAATAAACTCTAAAGGCCAAGAAATACCATGATGGTTTTTTGCAGCATGAAGTTCGCGGATCCCTAGGGAGGCAGGTCATACGAAGCACTTTCAAGGATGTTTCCATCCTTTTGCCACTGTTCTTTAATTAAACTAGGCTGGCTACTTTGTTTGCTGATCCAACATGAATCACTTATGTTTTTGGAACAGTGGTTCATTATGTGACCCAACCATCACATTAATTCAAGTGCATTTCACTACCCAAAAAAGTTATAAGGCCCTAAGCAACCCTTTTTTATAGGTCCTGGAATAACTTCTGCTCATTATTGTATACCCTTGGATCATTCAGGTCCCACTATATGATGCTAGCAGGAAAGTCTTGGCAAATAAATTTCTTAGGAAAGATGAAGTGCTGGGAACTGGAAAATCACTCGTATTCAATTCTCACTTAGTTGATATCAGGGAACATGGAGTAGAAGAAAAGGTGCTGCTGGGTTTGAATGATTGGGAACCATGTCGTGCTGCTGGAGATATGAGCAAAGGCCATGGGGAGGTGAATGGCTTTAAAGTTGATCAATCGTCCTGATGTTATAATCCTACATAATGAGCTCCGGTCGAAAAACCTTCAAACTCGAGAAGCAATGTTTTGATGTAACTTGGAGGACGACGAGAGTACACTCTTTCTCCAATGCCATAGCATGAATATGTACTCGATGTCATGATGAGTTGTGGGATTTCATTCCATTCAAGTGACGTTGAATAAGATGGGATTCATACCAATGAGATATGTCGCATTCATAGATGATTAGTTCATTGGATAAAATACTTTTCCATAGGAAGAGTTGTGCTCAGTGACAGAGTCTGCAAACCTTTTGCCTTTTGAGAGACCTGGCAGACCTCTGTGGAAAAACTATGATGTGATTTAACAAAACCCATCTCTAGCAATTATTGAGGAGGAAAGGGAGGTGTAGATTGTGGAGGCTGCAAACTCCATCTCATTCTCTACATCACCAGTCCCCAGTTGTAAGTATGTCAACATCCCTGCCTTCTCTTCACCCCCCCCCCCCCTCTCCCCCGTCTCTGTAGCAGGAATTATAGCTTCACAAGCTCAAAGGAAGAGGAGGGAAATACTTAATGTTTCCCTTTCTTCATTTGTAGTGGTTGGTGAAGTTATCTGGATGTGTTTTGAGCAGTAAGAAGGGATTTGATTGTATCACCTTTGAGGTCTCGAAGCCATCCAATTATTTTTGCATCCATTTGTAGAGCCAGATTTCAACTACTTAATGCACTGAAGTGATATCCCATTTCTGCCTCTGATCATTGTAAAATAGTAGAACTGTATACTTTGAGGAACTGTAGTAGGTGATGATATTTTCTTGGCTGAAATAAAAACCAATCTGCTCTTGTTGGGGTCCTACTTAAACTTGCTGGAACGATCCCATTGTCGCCAGCACATGCCTTTGGATAAATAACAGACTAGGAATAAAAAAGCATGTTGAAGTTTGCACATTTGGTTTGGTTTTATGTTTAAATGTAAATATATCCTCGTTAATTAGTGTACTTCAGTTTATGACAGTGTAAGGACTTACTGTTTCATATGTTTCCAAATTCATTGATCTGTTTTCCATTTTCTTAGGTCGATGAGGTGGCCCTTGATGATGTGCCTCATGTTATAGGAAACTACCATATTTGTGTGGTGAAGAGCAAGTGCCTTGACTCAGATACTATATCTCAAGTGAAACAATTGAAGTTTAAATTGCAATTTGTTGTCGGTCTGGACGGTGTCTGCCCCTGCTTGCTTGCGTATGTCGGGCTGGGGGAGTTTAGTTTATTTTGTCGGTATAATTACTATGTTTTGTTAGATCTTAATTGAATTTAGTACTCAACATTTACATCTTCATGAAGGTGTTGATGTGGACGCAGTCACCAAAAATGGCATAAAAGTTGCCAGCATTCCAGATGACATCACGGGAAATGCAGCATCATGTGCAGAGATGTTGATTCATCGGATGCTGGGTTTACTTTGAAAGCAAGTATGTTTGATCGCTAGAAAAATCTTAAGTAGCTGGGGTACTTAATTTGATTCATTCTTACATGCTAAGTCCACGGGTTTGTCATGCTTCTTTCTATTCAGTCATAGGGAATGATAGGTTGAATATTCTAGCTGTAACATTTTCTGAAATGTGAATGCATCCCCTACTGTTTTACATTCTCATCCTTTTCTCGTTGAAGTTCCAAGTGTATGTTTGATCATCATTGCCAGTAAATTCTGTTTGAAGCCTATGTAGTTTCTTCTAAATGAAAGTGCGAGGGCGTTTATATCTTCATTGATATACTGTGAAACAGGAAAATCGTCCAAATTATACCCCAACTTTCAAAACATAGCAAAACATCCTGCACGGGGCATACATCTGAATAAAAATGTTCATTTACAATTCAAGTTGACATAAGGCTTCACATAAGGCTTCCCGTGTTTGCATTCGCTGGTTGCATGCTGCTACTGCCAGCCATATTACTCTTAATTGTATCCACTGAAGATGTCGCCATCATGGTCGAACTCCCATATGTGACAATTCAGGAGTTGGAATTATCGTTGTCATTGAATTAGGATTGACTGGATTATGATTATTGAGAGATGGAGGCTTGATCAAACTACGCAACCAGGACACCAATGTGCCCATATTCATATACTCATCCTACATAATTGTAACTTCAAAGTAGCAAAAAAAATGGCAAGTCCTATTCACCATAAAAAAAATTGAAATATTGAATGTCCCGAGAAAAAATAGGTGAAACTAGACAAGAGAATGATCAAATTATTGGCTTTCGCAGATGTTAAATGTAACCCACTGAAAAAAAAAAAAAAAAGCCAATAAAAGGCAATCATAAGCCGCTTTTTGTACTTTTACAAAAGAGAGGAGAGAAAAGATGAGGATGGGAAGGCCTTTGAGCGAGCAGATTTGAAGAGACCCTGTTCCAAGTGTTTAACAATATCATTCAGCTTCTACATTTGAGTCATTAATTGGCTGCAGATGCCGCTGTGCTAAGAGAACAAAATTGAAAAGGGAAAATAAAAGGTTCAATCAGTGAACAGGGACCGATGGAATTGTGGAGGTTGAAGCACAAGAACAAGTACTCTAGATTAGATTACATCTTCTCTTGCATATAGTTCTGAGCTGTGAGAAGATCCATGTCCAAAAGCTTAACGCAGCATGAGGGACACCACTGCCTGCAGCTACTAAATTCAAGACAACATTGCCACTTTGTTGGGACACCCTAGGCAACCCGATTGACTAAATACATCCCGACATATCTGCTTGTACATTCATCACATCAACCCACAAAAGCTCTCACTCTTCCTATAATCATTGCAACTTGCAAGAGGTCTACACATGCCTGAGCTTGTGCTACATACATAAAAACTCTACTCACAGTGAACAAACCACACCCAATACCGCCAGGCACCAATGCGGACGACCATACTAAGAAATTATAGAGAGCACATGCCTTTGGATAAATTTTGTTTGGCGTAAGGCTTGACATATGGCTTCCTGTGTTTGCATTCGTTGGTTGCATGCTGCTACTCTCAGCCAAATAACTCACAGGGGCATCCACTGAAGATGTCGCCATCATGGTTGAACTCCCATTATTCGACAATCCAAGAGTTGGAGTCATTGCTGTCATTGCATTCGGATTGACTAGATTTGGATTATTAAGAGATGGACGCTTGATCAAACTATGCAACAGGGACTCCGATGTGCCTAAATTCATATGCTCATCCTACATAATTGTAATTTTCAAGTAGCAAAAGAATGTCAAGTACTATTTACCAAAAAGAAAGGAAATACTGATAATAACGAGAAAAAAAAAAAAAAGGTGAAACCAGGCAAGATAAATGAACAGAGTATTGGCATTTGAAAATATATAATCTAGAACAGTAAACCCAATGAAGGGCAATCATAAGCCGCTTTTTGTACTTTTACAAAAGAGAGGAGAGAACGCTGAAGATGGGAAGACCTTTGTGTGAGAACATTTGAAGAGACCGTCTTCCATGCGTTTAACATTATCCTTCAGCTTCTGCATTTGAGAATCATCAATTGGTTGATGATGCCGCTGTGTAAGAGAACAAAGCTTAAAAGGGACAGTAAAAAGTTCAATCAGCAAACAAGGACCAATGGAATTGTGGAGGTTAAAGCATAAGAACAAGTGCTCTAGTCTAAATTACATCTTCTCTTGCATATAGTTCCGAGCTCTGAGAGTATCCGTGTCCATGCCGAACGCAGCTGAGGGGCACCGCTGCCTGGAGCTACCATGTTCGGACGACATTGCCATCTCGCCGGGACACCCCAGGCAACTGAGTGCCTGACTGACTAGATACATGGCCCGACATATCCGGCCGTACATTCTCACATCGATCTACAAAAAAGCTCTCACTCACTCTTTCTGTAATCAGTCAAACTCGCAAAGGGTCCACGCATGCCCGAGTTGGTGCGACATACTTAAAAAAAAAAAAGGCTCTTTTCACGGCGAACAAACCACACCCGATACCGCCAGGCACCAGTGCAGATAGCCATGACAAGAATAGAGAGAATCAACAAAACAAGCAAAAGCAGACGAAATATTACATCACTCTCTCGAAAATCTTTCAAGCACGGGAAGAGGGAGAAAATTGGGAGAAATTCACATTCAGATGCTGAAAAAAATCAAAGCTTTTATAATGGGAGACAGATTGAAGGACTGGAGAACCGTCGCGAGCGAAACAGGAGCCTTATAAGACCCGGAATCCCCACGTAGCAAGAGAACAAAACGCTGGAGAGGATGAAATCGTGACCAACGAACCTGAAGCGATGTGCTATCGGCGACGAGAAGAGCGACGGTGCAGTGGCAGTGATCTCAATTCAGAGCTCAAACGGGATTGATCGCAACGATCATCTGAATTCGGAGCTAAAAAGATAAGATGAAGTATCACCCAATTCCATAAACACGAAAGAAGTGGAAAATATAGAGAAGATATTATTAAATTATGTCTCGATTTCAAACTCAAAATCCAATGCGAATTCATAATATTGAGGACGATTTACTGGAGAAATCATTGTTGATCAGACGCGAAGAAAGAAATCCCACATTTCTCTTATTTTGATTGAATTTCCTTACTCGAAGGCCCTATAATTGCACGTAAAGGGTTTGACCGGTTTTGACTGCTTGGACTCCTCCGTGTACCCGAGAGTGCGTACGAATGAGGGGCTCATACGCAAATTGTGTGGTCAGAGGCCCTTAATTCCCTTAGTAAGGTGCAAGAGCTAAGATTGGAGCCAACTTCTTCCTTTTCGCCTAAAAAAAAGAATTAAATGAATTCATTTAGTGCATGTACAACTTTTTGTATTAGTGATTCCGTCAGTTCTTGACCGGTTCACGAGTCAATTACCCATTGGGCTAAGAAAAAAGAAATTGTAAAGTCAACTGCATTAATTACTAGAGTCGTCTAAGCCGAGCAGATCTCGGATACTTTCAGCTCATGATGCAGCTGCACACTTGAACTTATTTCCCAAGTCCTTCTGAGTTTTCTTCAAATTGACCAAGATCCTGCAGCACAACATAATAATCTATTGGTTTTTATTGATTCAAGATCATCTTGATGCGGGCTTTAAGTCGCACGTGCAAACAAAAAGACGGAAAGCTCTTTAGGGAGGGGCAAGTGCTTCAGCTCGTTGAGTTAGATCTTTGCTAAGACACTGTATCTCAAGTGCTGGACTAATAGTTTGGTGCTTGAGGTAATGGTTGGAGATAATACAGATGGCCGTGGCTCCCAAATCCCGCAGGCTGATTTTTCCTTAAGCCAGCTCTAGCCGACATACTAGGTTTGTCACAACGCCACTAAATATAATCTACTCTTAAGTGCAGGAAAGAGACCTACTGTAGGCGCTGACTTAGTATAATCTCTATTGATGCTCCCTTATATATTGAAATCCTGGAAAGTGGTGCCTATGATGCCCGTCGTCAGCATGAGAATGTGGCTCAACCGGCAAACATATTGGTGGTCCTGAAACCAAGCATGTTCTATGCACCAACCAAAGTTCGTTTTGGTGCAGACAGTAATAGATACAGTAAAAACAACCAATTGCCTCTTTTAGCAGTATGCGCTATGAAAATCAGCAAAAAGGTTGAAGATGGGCCCAAAGCTAAGGCAGACTTGAGCAACACCTGGGCTCAAGGCCGAGCTTGGAACTATATAACGCGGTGAAATTTGCAATATGGGAACTCCAGGAGACGAACATTAGCTTCGTCTTGCAATAGGCACGGATAAGATGACTCCAAAACCTATACATTCTTAATCTTCTGAAGACAAGACGACATGATATTTTAGCTCCAGCAGAATGGTCATATATTGACTCCTGCATACTTGATGGAAAATAGCCAAATACAAGGGAGAAAACTAAATTTAAATATTACTTCTTTGAGGAGCACCAAACAATGCTTCACAAGATACATGACGATACTTAAAACTACAAGAAAGCAGCATTAGTTCCAGAATATAAGGGGATCGGTTTTATAAGTTCCACAGCATCAGTAGAATATAACATTGAACGTTACTCGACTGCTCACTAGACAGAGCTTAGTATACTTAAACATGACACGCGATTCTGACACATATTGGAATTACAAACCATTAAATACCACAATAAAAATAGATAAGTTACATGCTTTTTTATCTTTTTGCCGTCCCATAAATTCACTGGCAAATCAGTTTAACATCCCGTAACAAATAAGGCTTCTCCAGAATGATGATTCGATGGTGCCAACTTTGTTGAGGACTCCTCAGAAGCTTCAAGCAACGGAACTTCATTATTAGAGAGTTTTCCCTAATTAGATGTCTCACGTTCCTTCCCATGCTGTTCTTCCGCCAAATGGAAACAAGACTAAATCAATTATACTATGTCTTGATTAATAACGAGAGAAAAGAAGGTAAAATTAAAAGAGTCATTAAGTTACTAAATTTTTTATGCCAAGGAGAGAAAGGAATATAAAATAATGTATTATGACTTGAATGTATCTTTATGTATCTATAATTTGAAATAAGGATATTCGGAGTAAAGAAGAAAGAATTGTTAAATAATAAGAGAGAGTGTGGGAGGGGAGCAAAATGCAGCTTGAACTCCCCTTTGTATTATTGATGGTTCTATCACATCAATTAAGGATGATATATCCTTAAACATGAGAGAAAACCACCTTTCTTCTGTGCTAGGGAAATTTATTAATTAGCTGACCTTTTCTATCTATCATTATCACCTAACTATTGATAATTAATGATGTGTTATACAATACTAGAAAATTCTGGACCTTAGCATGTCCTTAAACTGTTACATGTATCGGAGTCAACCCCAAACGTAAAATGGAGTAATGATAAACAGCCGGAGGTTAATGTTAACTAACTTTGGAAAAATTCCCCCGGGCCTGATTCTCGCGATGAAGCCACCAAGTGAAACATCCTGGACGCTTTACAGGAAAATACAGGGACCCCACTTGCGATAGTCGGCTTGTTCGGATGAAAAAGAATACGAAGATAAGAAGAGTCTTTGCGAGAGGGTGATATCTCCTTTTTTCCCTAACTCCGCGAGCTATGTTCCCACTATCATCGACGTATTCATTTTCCCTTTTTTTCAACCCCTTATCAATGTATCTTTCTTCTTCTCATTATTCTAAGTCCAAAAAGAGTATGCAGAAGCCCGCCGCTGGTGCGACAACTTCTTCAACCCTACTGAGCTAAAAGTTGGGCTGGGCTCTTGTCTCTCTTCGTTATTTTAAACTGTAATGGACCATGAAAACATTAAAAGAGATGGGCTCAACGGAGAGGGGGAAAAAGTGGGCCAAAAGGAACAAATGAATGGGAAGATGGGCTTAACTTTTGAAAGGGCCGAAAATTCATTGGAAGCCTACTGGACCCGACTTTTCATTCTATTACATTCACTTTTTTTCGAATTTCTATTTTTATTTTTTTTTTTTTACCTTTTTATATACTTTTGCAAAATAAATTGATATTTAAAACGTTGAAAAAAATTCGAGGGTCAACAGAAATTACAAATTGTATCTATTTTATCCAGTCAATAATTTGTTATTAAGAAGAAGTGTATCATCTCGTGCGCTCATGGCACCTTTATGTTTACCGATCTAAACCGTGCCAGATCAATTGTGCATTCACAAGACTGGATCAGACACATATTGTAAACCCATTCCGGAGTCATGTAACCCATTGTTCCTCTGATTCTCGAGAAACTTGTATTCTTAAGGCCCACTCTATTAAGTAGCTTAGAGAGCCCAAAATCCGCCACATTTGGTTGGTAATCAGAATTGAGGAGTATGTTCTATGGCTTCAAGTCACAATGGAGAACCCATTCCAAGCACTCTTCGTGAAGATAAGCAAGCCCCTTGGCTGATCCCACTGCGATCTCATACCTCTTCTTCCAGTTGAGTTGATCGAAAGAAAGGTTTTCTGCTAAGGAACCATGATTCGTGAACGGAAGAAGGGTTTTATGTATATTTACAGGGTTCATGTTACAATTGAACCAAAGTAGAAGGGTGTCTAAGCAAAGACATTCTAGTGTAGAACAAATCAACGTATTAATGAGACCAAACGAAGAGAGAAATAGTTGCAAATCGAAATCGAAATGATGAGGAAATTAGAAGAGATAAAAAAAAAATTAATAAAGGTGATCTTATTCCATCCAAATCACGACATGGCAATTCGCCACATCATTTTTCTCCATCATACATTCATGTAAGAGGTTTTCTCCCATTTGTGAAGGAGGATTCCAAGGAGAACATTTTGTGAAACCTCCGGTCATCTTATCAAGCAAACAAGGACCATTGGGCGAAATCTTCCCAATACAAGTGGAGCACTGCATTTCGTCCCTGTTTTGGTCATATATGTCGAAAATGAAATTGACCGGGCCATGGAAAGCTACAAAGAAAACAACGTATTCCCAAAGAAACTGGGTGTGAATGAGAAACTCCAACTCCTCGTCGTCGTAACATCATGGAATCCGAGATCGTCCTGCTTCGATTTGCAATGAACTCTCACAGTAATTCCATCCGCCATATTGCTCTTCATCTCGACATAGGTCTTTTTCCAAATGCTTTTTCCGACACATCCAGTTACAAATAGGGAGCAAATAAATATGAGCGTAGTTAATGTCTTCATTGTGGCGTAAATTGCTTCGATATCAAAACCATTAAACTATTTAAAGATGAAGAATGGGGCATATCAGATCTATTACCTTTTATTTTTCTTCCATTTTACTTTGGGACGGGAATTGCGACATTAGTATTATTATTTTTTCCTTATTTTTTTCCATTTATCGAAGTTTCCTTTGTGGCAGACGCCACTATGGGAAAAGAATTGCAACATTAGCTCTTTTATTTTATTTTTTTTCCTTCTTTTATAGTTTGGGATAAGAATTCCCATATCACATTTTCCGTTCCATCTTATTTTTTATATTCTTTCGTTTTTACACTGGTATAAAAATTGTCACGCGAGATTAACTACAGTGCTCCAATATCATCGTCATTCAGATATTTAAAGACGGAGAATGGAGCACATCGAATCTTGCCAGCTTGCCGCAACCATCTTTTACCTTTTATTTTTCTTCTTCTTTTCTGGGGAGGGGAATTGTGATATCAGTTTTGTTTTTTTCCTTTTTGGCAGACGTCAGTATGGGAAAAGGATTGCTATATGAATATGACCTCTTTTTTCTTTCCTTCATTTATAGTCTGGGATAAGAATTTCCATATTACCTTTAAAATTCTTTCCTTTTTACTCTTGCATGAGATTTGCCATTTCTTCTTTATTGCTTTTAGATAAGAATTGCCAAATACGATCAGCTAAAAATCAAGTATAATATCTCATGCATAGCTTAATTAAATGAGAGAAAACGCAAACAACTTTGTGATAATTAATGTCTATTTTTTTTTTTTTTGCTCTCATCAGCATCTTTGGATTTGCTTGGAATGATGTTCATTTTTAACTTGTTACAGATTTTTTTTTTCGAACTTTGCACCACGCTCAATTAGAATTTTATTTAACTCAGTACAAAACTTTTAAATATACAATACAATGTAAATTAACATAAAATTCTTTTTGTAAACTTTTATAAGAAAGGGCATAATTGTCAGTTCATTATAATACTTGAATAGCCTTTTGTTTCTTGTGAAACTGACATCCTCAGGCTTAGATTAGATGTGGTCCACTTATGGTTCTGAGCAATGGTTACCTTTTAGCTTTTAAACAAGCTAATTACTGTTTATCAATCTCTAATTGCAAAATATTTGGCATGAAATGATCATTTTGATCAATTTTTTCACAAAATCAAAATGAGATTGTGCAATGGTTTCCTTTTGGCATTTAAACAAGCCAATTACCGGTTATCAATCTTCATTGCAAAAGAATAGGCATAAAAGGATCATTCGATAAATTTTTCCACAAAATCAAAATAAGATTGTGCAAGGGCTTCCCTTTAACAAAATGACAGCCAGATCCCTAATGGCAAAAGATTTGGCATAGAACTCACAAATAAATTCTAGAGATATTAAGAGATAATATGGTTGCCTTTTAGCATTTAAGCAAGCCAATTACTGTTTATCAATCTCTCATTGCAAATGATTCGGCATGAAAGGATCATTTGATCAATTTTTTGCACAAAATCAAAATGAGATAGTGCGGCCGTTTCCTTTAGCATAATGATCGCTAGATTTCTAATTGCAAAAGATTCGACATAAAACTTATAAATAATTCTAGAGATATTGAAAGCTACCATAAAAGTTATTTAAAAAGGATCATTGGATCAATTTTTTATAAAATCAAAATGAGATTATACAACCGTTTCCTTTTGGCATTTAAACAAGACAATTACAATTTATCAATCTTAATTGCAAAAGATTTGGCATACAAGGACCATTTGATTTTTTTTCATAATGACCGACCAGATATTTTTTTTTTTTTCACAACAGCTTTTGCTAGCAAAATAGCCTTTAGGCCACTATGAGAATAACAGTAGGTTGTAAGTCATAAACTCTTGAAGTACCCGATCACGCAATAATTTTTAATTATTTGTTATCTGTTTTTTCATGACTTAAAACAAACTGTTGATCTCAAGTACTATCACATAGGCATTTCTCTTTTCACAACATCAAAACGAGATTGCACAATGGTTTTATTTTAGCAAAATGATAGTTGGATCCCTAATTGCAAAGGATTTGGCGTAGAACTTACAAATAATTCTAGAGATATTCAGAACTACCATCAAAGTTAAATTTTTTTGGTCCGTACCATGAAATTTATTTATTAAAGATTATTTGATAATTTTTGTTACATAATCAAAATGGAATTGTGCAATGGTTTCCTTGCGAAAGATTTTGTTATCAAACAAAACTCGATTTGTAACTTACCTTATGTGACAATTCTTATCTCAGAGTAGATAAAAACAAAAATATGAATTATTTCCGCAATTAATTGTGTCAAATTAAGAAAGAAATATGGTTGCTGCCAGCTGGTGAGCTCTAACGTGCTCCACTCTCCATCCTTAAATTGCTTTAAGATGTTGATATCTGAACACTATAAGCCACGATGATGAAGACATTAGCCACACTTACATTCATTTGGTTTTTATTTGTAGCTACCTGTCCAAGAATTGCTATGGGCGAGGCAACTGTTTTGATCAATAACCATTTGGGGGATGGTGCTATTCTAAGAGTTCATTGCAAATCCAAAGACGTCGATCTTGGAGTTCACGATATAAAGGAAAGCTGGTCCTTCTCATTCACACCCAATTTCTTCGAAGACACATTGTTCTTTTGCAGCTTCTCATGGCCGGGTCGATTTGAAAGGTTTGATATATACAAGGAGAAGAGGGACCAGCAGTATTGCGAAAGGTGTATATGGAATATCTTGCCCAGGGGTCCTTGTAGGGTAGACTCCCCAGAGTATGATGCTTGTTATCCATGGAATTTGAAACCTCTTATGTGAATGTCTGATAGAGAACTCATAATTCTCAATTTATATGGAATAAGAATCATCTTTGTTATCTTTTAAATCAAGATTCACGCACATGTCTTTCTCTTCTAATGTCCTCATCATCGACTTTTGATTGGCATCTCTTTCTTTAAATTGTTGTCCCTTCTCTTTTTGTCATTCTATTATGCTAGTCATATCATATGAATCATCGAACAAATCTGATTATGCAGCAATAATGAATTGCTACAATGTAGATCTACTATGCAAGCTAAGTTGATATATATATATCAAAAGCTTAAGGGTCAAATTGCATATTGGAGTAATGTTTGCGGTTCAGTCTTCCCAAACCGCTCGACACCTCAAGGGCACAGCCACTCGCAGCTCCAAACCGGGCTCTTTGCTCTTTTAACATCGAATCCCACCGTTTCCACCTCCACAGCCACTGCCGATAAGAACCACGTAATCAATATTGGCGCGAAAAAGGGCGAACTGAAGCGGGCGATTCGCGTCCTCTCTCGAGAACCCGACCACACCTGGCGCACCGCCATCTTCTGGAGAATGGCTTCGACCAGGACCCGTCCCTGGCGACCAAGCTCATCCGCATGTACTCCGAGGTGAACGCCATCGAGACTGCCCGGATGGTGTTTGATAAAACTCGCAAGAGAACTATTTATGTTTAGCACGCGCTGTTTAGGGCGCTCGCCTTGGCGGGTCATGGACACGAGGTCGTTGACTTGTACAGAAGGATGAACCGGATCGGGATTCTTTCGGATAGGTTCATTTACACCTATGTGTTGAAAGCATGCGTAACTTCGGCATGAGCCCTCTCGCCTTTGTAAAAGGGAAGGTAGTACCGTGCCCATATTCTGCGGCATGGGTACATGGGTTATGTTCATATCATGACTATTTTGGTGGACATGTATGCCGGGTTTGGGAGGGCGAAATGTGCTGGAATCATGTTTGGTGAGATGCCTGAGCAGAATGTAGTTTCTTGTTGTGCTATGATTGCTTGTTATGCTTGGGATGCCTTTTGAAGCTTTCAAACTTTTCAGGGAGATGATGCTTAAGACCCATGATTTGCTTCCAAATTCTGTGACAATGGCCAGGGAGCTGCAAGCCTTTGCTGCACTTGCTGCATTAGAGCAGGGTAGGTTGATTCACGGATACGTTCTGCGAAGAGATCTACAGACTTGCCGGTCATTAGTGCCCTGGTGACAATGTATGCAAGATGCGGTGAGCTCGACTGAGCACAACAAGTTTTTGATAAGATGGATGAGTGGGATTTAGTTTCCTGGAATTCTTTGATCTCAAGTTATGGGGTTCGTGGGTTTGGAGAGAAGGCAATTCAGGTTTCCAACAAGATCATCATCAGTGGAATCTTGCCAAGTCCCATATCCTTCATCAGTATTTAAGGAGCCTGCTGTCATGCAGGGTTTTTCGAGGACGGGAAGATGTCGTTCGACTTGATGGTAAGGGAACATAGGATTTTCCCGAGTGTGGCGGATCTTCTTGGCAGGGCAAATAGATTGCACGAAGCAGCCTAAATTATAGAAGACATGCGGATTAAATTAGGTCCTAAAGTTTGGGGATCGCTCCTTGGATCGTCCAGGATTCATTGCAATGTTGAGCTTGCAGAAAGAGCGAGCACAAGGTTTTTTGAGCTCGAACCCACAAATGCTGGGAATTATGTTCTCCTAGCCAACATCTAAACGGAGGCCGAGATGTGGGATGAGGTGAGAAGAGTGAAGGAACTTTAGAAGCTTGGAGACTGCAAAAGGTCCCGGTTGCAGTTGGATTGAAGTCAAAAGGAGGATATATCCCTTTGCTTCAGTCAATGAATTGAATCCACAGATTGAGCAGCTTCATTCCTTATTGCTGAAGTTGTCGATGGAGATAAAGGAAGATGGCCACGTGCCACAAACTGGAAATGTGCATCACAGTCTCGATGTAAGAAGGAACCCATTCTGTTGGGGCACAGTGAAAAACTAGCTGTGGCCTTTGGACTCATCGACAGCGCTAAGGGGGAGATGATATGGATTACCAAGAACTTAAGGTTGTGTGAAGACTGGCACTCTTTGACGAAATTCATTTCCGGTATACAAAGAGAGAGATCCTCGTTCAGGATATGAATCATTTTCACCATTTCAAAGGTGGGGTGTGCTCCTACGGGGATTATTGGTAGGCTGCTGGCACAATTTTATTTGATTAACTCTAGAACGTCACTGAAAGATCATGTTCGAGCTATAAATGAAGGAATGAAGGCATCTGGATCTGACATTCAACTACGAATTCAATCTGCCCCTACCATGATGATTTACATACAGAGGGTTGTTTGAGAACAAGGAGAGAGCGACTTGATGTACTGTTTGAAACCCACATTTTACTTGTATATCCTTTCTGTACTCATGAGATTACAATGGCTTTTGAATCCTTTTTCATTTTTGTATCTTGCGGTACTGTGATTGATGAATGAATGTCGGTTAGATGCAGTATCCCGGGTTGCAAATAAACTCTCTACTATGACATAGCAGCACCAATCTAGTCAGTCTCCTCGTTCCTTCTGGCTTAGCAGAGAATTTGTTCAGGAGAAGACGGGAACATCTTCCCGCTATCACTAGTGCTTTGACAATTTGGGAATGAAAACAGAAGTCGAAATCGATGACTCTGGCTAATGGTGACAAATGGCAATCGAAATCCAGCGTCATCACCTACAATCCAGAAATAAGTAAAGCTTTATTCATCTGATGCAACTGATGACATACCCCTTACATTACTTTGCAAAATGGCAATGACAACGACGTGGGTGAAAACAAATGCGTTCATCACGTGTCACTAGTAGGCAAGCCATGGGAATGATGCTTGCCGATTTCACTAGCCACCAATGCACCTTCCTCAATGTATGTGATGCTGCTAAAGCTTCTTATAAGGGTATCAGACTCATGAGGATTATCTTTTTTGGATGAAAATAGCGCAATAACTATCTTCACAGTACAAGGCATTACATTGTTCGGTCTTAAAAGAAAGTACAAAATTATAAGACACTGGAGAGCATTGGCTGAGGAACACTTTTTTAAACAATATTTATTTGACAGAGATTTTCACATGTTCCTCAGATTGTAGAAATGTGACTACCATTAAGCATTTCAGAGAAACTATCTGGCTTTCGATATCCAACCTCAGTTTCTTCAATCATGACCGGGGATCTTGAAGACCAGCTAGATAAGTGAGATTACACCTCTCCAGTTCTCCGAAACATGTCGTACCCATCTTCATTTGGAAAAGCACGAAGCACAGATATATATTTATCAAGGAGAGCTTTGACTTGGTATTTATCTTGAGCAATGAAGCATCCGCTCATTCGTTTTTAAGGTGTTGTCCTGGGAAAAAGTGGAACGGGTGGCCTGGGCGTTTTTGTTTTCTCCATCAATATCGCTTGGGTAGTCAGGACTATCCCTGCAATGGAGACTGCGCTTTGTAGCGTGCAGCAGGAAACCTTGCATGGATTTATAACTCCAGCAACGAGAAGATCTTCACATTTTCGCATCATTGCATTGTAACTGATTTCCCAATCACATGTTCGGAATTGACTCTACTATAATATTGCCATCCACTCCTGCATTAGTTGCAATGGCTTTTGCAGGAGCAAGGAGTGCCTGCAATTGCAATCTGCAATTGACCACCAATAAGAACAGAGAAACCTCCAAAACAACAGCAAAATGCTAGAGAAGATCCTGGACTCGATACATTCCGCTTAGAATGCCCAAGAGATTATGGAAGACAGAAGGCAGGTTATCGATCAAAAGAAAAACTAGAACATTGTTTCCTCAAGTCCCCACGAGAGGTTGTTAAAATATGGTTTCCTCAAGTCCTCATGAGAGGTTGTTAAAATATGGTTTCCTCAAGTCCTGATGAGAGGTTGTTAAAATATGGTTTCCTCAAGCCCATGCTGCTTGAGCCTAGGTCCACAAAGGCTTGAATTGGAGCTGAAAGTGGTGAAGCATTTTGAGGAGTTGATTCTGGCGAGTAGAATAAGATTGTAGTGATAGCATAGAATTGTTTTAGTCTGTATCAAGAGATCAGGTAGATTCTTGCTGCTGATCTTTTTTCCATGGCCCTGAGTGCAAGTTGAAGTATGTAGTCGTAGTTATCCATTGTAAAACACACACATCCACCTGATTTGCTACATGCCTTCCTCTGTTCAGGACTGATGTTTCCTTGAATTGGAAAGTAAGGCATGTTAGGCCAACTGGCAGATTCCTTTTTAAATTCTGTGGATCACACAAGATGTTTAGGGGGGTCACATCTACATTTTTGTACGTTGTACATAAGTTTTTTCAATTGCATCCACAACGTAAGCAGTCTCTGAATCAATTGGCAGGTTTAGAACGTGAGCCAGCCATGATTAATCCCGTTCATCAAAAGGGTTTTGTACCCTCCTGACCAAGTCTCTAGACTTCATGCTCTCATCTTATTTAGTTGAATAAGAAGTCCCCATCACTTGAAAGCTTCTTTGAGGCAGTTCAATCAAGGTTTAGTTTTTCTGGGGGCAATCAGGTATATTATGGCAATTTTTGTGCGTGTACATTACCAAGAAGGCAAGAAGCTTCACCTTCTTCGAGGCAGTCAAAGTTCTCTTCTTGTTCCTTTTGGCTATATTATCGACAATCTCATAAGAAGCTTAATAGGCGGTTTCCAGTTTGCTTGTGTTTTCTGCAAGGATTGGAGCTGAAACACATGATGCAACTTTTCTGTAAGAGGAATCTCATCTAGGTTTTCTTCATGTCTTCATAGTCAAGTAATTCGGCTAAATGAATTCATAGCCAAGTAGTGCAAATCATCTGGAGAGTCTTTTGCATCTGTTTGAAGGTGATGTTAACGACCTCCAGTATCCTAATTAACCTAAAGAGACATGACTGATTAGCAAAGGCAAGATCAAGAATTTTCTAGCGGCAACCAAGTACAATAGTTTCTTACCGGATGCTCCTCAAAACCTAGTCTTTGCCTTTGATTGAATAGTACTCTGTTGATGAAGTAGCAGATATAGAACGGTAAAATTGCTTGAAGTTTCTACTTTCTTTTGTGCATGTGGCAGACGTTCTGTCCAAAAGAACTCTCTAGTTCTCTAAGCAAAAATGTATAGAGAACTCAACTTCATTAATTATCACTCATCAGGCAATCAACAGAAAATAGCTAAACTTAGCTATAAATCCTCGAGGCTTCCAATAATACACTGCTGAATCGCTGATAATTCAAAAGATTGAGAAGATCAGAAATACATTTTTACAAGAAAATTGGGAACATGGCCAAGTAAAAATTCTTTGAAGTTATAGTTCTTGATGGGGAATGGAACTACACTACGCCAAAGCCAAAGCAAATATTCAACCGCTGGATATCCCACCGTGACTTTGTGTTTCGAACCAGAGCGAATAATTCCGCAATGACTCTGGAATCATCATATTTCCTGCAAGCAAATTATAGAAAATGGAACTCTCATGCATCATAAACAAGGAAAGTGCCCACCTTTATCACGTCGCAGACTAGGGTTCCGCTGGGGACGGCACCGTAACTAGCATTTGTAGAGATCATGCTGGTCTAATTGTTACGGGCTTTGCCATACTTGAAGTGTTCCACCTTGCAACTTCGAGTGAAGACATAGATATGTGAACTTTTTGCTACATGAGTCCAACCATGCTGATCTTGTGGAAGCTCTGATAAGCGGGTCTACAGATCGATCACATCAATTGGGACTAGAAGGAGCGCCTTCTTACCATGGACTACTTAAAATTTGTTGTTTCTAAACTTTTGCCTGTGTGATATATTTAATTCAAAAATTAGGGATAAATGTGTCACATGGGCATAATATGGGATTTTGGTGTCATAGAAAAAATTTGTGATAAATGTGTTACATTAGTGCAAGTTTAAGGTTTTTGGCGTCATAAAAAAATAGTTTAGGATAAATATATTTTAGCGGGTAAAGTTGGAGTTTTTTTTTTTACTTTTTTCATACTAAAAAAAAAAGATGGGAAGTAATAACTCAATGTACCCTTTCTTTTCAACCCAAAAATTAAAAAAAAAAAAAATTCAAGCAGCAATTACTTGATTTCTCAAAGGGTTTGTTAAGGGACCCTCCAGAACGGACGTGCTTATGATCTCTGGATCATACGGGGGTGCAAGTATCATAATCCCTCTTTCCATTAAAAGCTTCTTGTGACACTAAAGTCCCAAAAATGACAATTAAGGTAGAAGGTTCCAACGCATAACTCATCACATGAATAGTAAAGACTCACGCCAAAAGCTCCTCCAAATCAAATGAAAAGTAACCAGAGGCAGACGTGGAAGCCATCATCCATTTGCTGTTCTCAGCCAAAATTTCTATATATAGTAAAGACTTCATTTCTCTAAGTTCTGAAAATAAATCAATGCATGGTTCAATATTTGATATTCACTATTTTGAAGATTTCCAAATATTTTGTAATAAATAAAAGTCAAAGAGATGATCTCGTAAAATTTAAAGAGAATAAAAAACGAATGAATTGTACCCTTCAAGATTACATAAATGGACCAATTGTAAACTATGTTATTTGATATTTCGATATTTTCAAAACATTCAAGTAATTTGTGAAGACGGTGGACGAAGTTTTATCGTAACCAAGTACATCAATGAAATTTTTTAATATCATGGTTATGATAGTGCACCAAGGATTTTCCCATTTATGGTCCCATTTATGGTATAAGTAAAAGACTTTATTTTTATTTACAATATGTAAATTTCCAACATTTGATTACATGGTATCAATATTTTAATTTTGGACCAATTTCCACGTCTAAAATTGGTAGTCAATTCCTCATGAATTTCTCTTTCTCGGATATTATTAGATTTGTTTCTTCAACTACTACAAATATGCAAAATAAATGGTTTCCATAACAAATTTATGTTTAGTCGCTTGTCGACACATGAATTTTTGTCAACGTTTTATGTATCCATTTATTTTATGAAACTATAAGAAAAAAATTATATAAAAAAAAGGATAAAAGAAAAGAAGCCAAAAAAAAAAAAACCTGAAAAAATGGACCAAATGAAAAGGAAATAAAAATGAAGGAAAGTGATATATAAAAAAGAAAAATGATGAAAAAGAAGCCAAAAAAGAAAAAAATCGAGCAGGCCGGTGTGTCAAGCCCATCTTTTAATTCCTTGGGCCCATCTTTTTTTTTTCCTTTAGCCCATCTCTTTTGCGGTGTCTTGACAGGGCAGTCAGGCCCGTCTCCACCCGCTCCGACAATAATTTTTGTTGGAATTGTAAACGGGTGCGGGTACGGATTGGGAGGCCCGTCGTCCAATGTTAAGCCGAGTGTGGCGAAGGAGAGAGAAGGGAGAGAGCAGCGGAACGAGGCATGGAGGAAGAAACTGAAGCAGTTGACATTTTTACTATCTTTTGTTTACAACAGCTACTACTACTTGCATCAGACTGGACATGTGATTGACGAGCTTTGGCCGTACACCCTTAATTTATAATCATCTACCTTCTTCCTTCTCTCCCCTTAATTTATGAACACAGAGAGAGAGACGAAAAACAGAAAGCAAAACAGAAAGTTCAACTTTTACATGCTTAAAACCAATATAAACATGCTACACATTATTTTTCCTTCCTCTGGTCTCGGCAACACCAGCTTTCCTTCCTCGCAGTAGTAGTAAAGTAACTCCATCAACAACTTCCCCTGTTTTTGACAGTTGACAGCACCAGTACTTATCATATGACTATTAACAGATATAACGAAAAGAATTTGTTTGTGAGGTTGGGGATTACATACCTTCGCAGCAGAAGGGGGAAGATTAGGTAGGAACATTCCAGTGATAACAGGCATCAAATTCTTCCCCGACCCTACATGGACTATCAGGGAAGATCTTCCAAGCGCACACAGTGCATTCGCCCTCGGCGCACATGGCGGTCCCGTTGCATTGGCCCCCGTCTCTTGACTGCACGTATATGTCAAAGCGCTCAAACCGTCCGGGCCACGAAAAGCTGCAAAAGAATAAGGTTCTGAGGAGGAGGTGGGGTCTGAAGGAGAACTCCCAGCTGTCCGTCACCTGACGGGTTCCCAGATCGTCGTCCTTCGATTTGCAGTGGACGGTGAGAGCGGTTCCGGCCGGCAAACGGTTATGGATCTCCACGTGCGTCTTCGTCCAGTTGCCTCCGACGCAGCTACTCATGAAAAAGCAACAAACAAGCAGGAGCGCAACCGATGGCTTCGTCATTCCGGCGGCGGGCGGCGACAAAATTGAAGGCGCACCCCTCTGCCCCTGTTTCTCCCCCCCTGTTTTTCTTCCCTTGCGTATGTCGAGCTCCAAAAGCGGTGGGAACGCTCTCTTAAATGCCCGGAGTTGGAGTCCCTCCTCAACCGAATACTAACGTCGGATGCCATTTTTGCACTTGCTTGTAGAGAAAACCTCTGCAAGTCCAAAAATGGCCAACTTTGGCTTAGGCGTTCTCGTTCGAACGAGAACTTGGTGGAGAAGATGGGAGAGAGATGGAGTGGAGTCTTCGATTTCTCTTTTTAAGGAAAAAAATGATACGCGTTTTTTCATTGAAAAAATTAAGCTTCATACGTTTTTATTATGTGATGACTAACCCCCCATCCAAAACTGAGCAATTCCAGTCAGCATCAAAGCAATTGCGAGGATGTTTACTGGGAATGTATGGGGCTGTACGAGGAAGTACCGAAAAAAATCGTACCTTCCCGTTCTTCTATCCGCGCCTTGACCTCTGCTTTTCTCTTTCCTCACGTTGATTGGATAGGGCAGACTTGGGGCTACGCGACGAGGGGAAAGCAAAGGCCACGTGGCGTCGCCCCTCCACCCGCCGGTTCACTTTCGACGGTCGTGATGGGATGGAGCCCCTCCCCGCAGCCTCGGAAATCACTGCCCTCAATCTGTGTGTCTCCATGCTCTGACTGGATGTGGATCGCTAGGGGTGTATCACCGAGGGAGAGAGAAGACGAAAAGGTTGCGCTTCTTAAGTGATGGGGGCAACAAATCAGATCTCGATCGAAGAGAAGAAATTGCGTCTGCATTTTCCAGTGGGTCCCTTTATTGTTTAGGAGAAGAGAGAGAGAGAGAGAGAGAGAAAAGAAAAAACACAGTTAATGCGTTATATAGTTAATTTAATATGTGTATGAATTATCTTTCGTGACACGCGACATGATTTTTAATGCAATTTGGCCGAAAATGACTCCTTATAAATTTTGTGCGAAGTTTGAGAATCGAATCAATAAAATTTGAATGTTTAGGAAATTTGTATCAATTAAGTTTGTGACATGTTAGATAATTTTTAGCTTTTTTTGTGTTGCCAAAATCTTTAAAAATTTGTATTGCTGTGATAAAAAAAAAATAAAATTGATGGGGTTTGATTGTAAAAGATTTAGGACATTGGTGTCGTTTTAGGGTTTTTAGATGGTGTTATTTTCCAAAAGATAATGCTAACATAAAAACTAATTGAATCGGATGAGCTACGACAGGTGAATATGGAAACAACGTGTGAACAGACGAGAGCGCGGGGACGGAGCGATTATCATTATAGCGTGTCGCGGTACACTTATCCCGCTCTCTCCTTTTTCACTTTTTTACCTTTTTTCAATTCTTTTCTAAATATAAAGTGAAATTTTATAGCAATACATTAATAAATATATTGAGTGGCGATCCTAACTAAATGGTCTTTTTCAAATATATTTAGGTCGAGTTCGACGAAACAGGCGTTGAATCTATAAATTATTCAAAAGGAAAAAACCCCCCCAAGTTTTGCCTCCATGGGTGGCGTGATTGGCAAACACGTCACATTTAATGAAGGGTTAATATCATTAAAAAAAATTATTAATTCGACATATCATCAAAAATCCCAAACTAATATCTTTATGATAAATTTATCACAAATTAATTAGCATTAGATTGAATTAATATTATGAAAAATCATAAACCGGTACACTTATAATAAATGAAGTGTGAGATATATATATATGTCAATTACCAAATTTTATCCAAATCATCAATTTGATGATAAAATTTAATGAGAATTAACAATAGATAAATTTTTCATAAACGATCGATTTGAGGTTGGTTAATTTATTTATTTTTTTATGAAATTTTACGTGACATTAAGCATTTAATAAATGACAAAATAAAGATCACATTCATATTAATCATATAAGTAAAAAAATCATAAAATTATTGTAATTGTATCCAATTTTCTTCAAAAATCATTAGTCATGGATGTGGGCTATTCTAGAAGACACGGCTGACATTATATTTTTAATTATTTTTCTTTTTTTTTTTTTTTTTGGTCCTTCATTCCCTACTGTCGCCATTTTCTTTATATATGGCGATTTTTTTAATTTTTTTTTTATTATATTTCAATTTCATTTTGATTTTGGTGAGGGAGACGGTCCCTTCCTTGTGGGCGTTGGTCATTGGTGCACGGATGGAAGCGTCGTCGTCCAGAACGAACGATGGAGCTTGCGGGCGGCGGCGGCGCCACGTGTCCGCGCTTGCAGGAGGACAGAAGGCGTTGCACGTGTACGTGAGTGGGGTCCAGAACGCAGGTGGGCCCCACGCATCACCAAGCCCAGACGCGGTGGGAGATGTCGTTTTGGAGATCGCCGTCCCCGAATTTGCCATCGCGTGTTAAAGAACATTCGACGACGACCAATTAACATCTCCACTTTTCAGGAACATTAAATACGAACACACGAGTTTTTGTTTTAAAAGGCTTTGCTTCCTTCACATTAATTATCGGTGCATCTTTATTTACTAAAGTGTCGTTTTCTGTAAAAAGAAGAATTGTTCAAACGCGGAATCCTAAATTTTTCACATCTATCCAAATCGCTTGAAACCAATAAAAACCAAACCCCCCCTCCCCCTAAACTATAGATACTAAAATAAATTTACAAGAAATGAGCGATTTGATTTTTTTTTCTTTTACTTTTTAGGTTTTGCTTGAAGTCTATAAAGGGTATTTACCAAAAAAGAGACAAGTAAATTATCATCGATTCAAATTTGAGGTGTGGCTTCTTTTTTTTTTTTTTTCACTTTATAAGAGCGAATCAATCCAGATGTATATAATTGAGAAAAGAAAAAAATGACGTTTATAGATCGAACAAATATCGAGTTTCGATATATACTAATGGCCAAGTCCCATTTTCTTTGGATTTGGTTGCGATACGGAGGGGATGTCACTCTTTGGTTGAATTAAAGAGATATCATGCACCTAATCAATGATTTATTGGTGCAATTGTACACAAGTAGAGAATTAATGGGTAAGCCAAGGGCATATGTGTCCTTTGACCGGGGATCGACCCTCGTGGTTTTCATCTTTCCGTGGGGGGGAATAACGGAAAATGAGACGGAGGGGTTACCGTTTCTCGTGACGTGAGAACAGCCATTGGATCCATTTACCTTCGACTGCTTCGTTAACGTCGTGAGCAGGGGCTGTTTTTTGCTGGCTCCACAGTGCGTGTGATGAATGTCTGCTTCTTTCTCCATTTATTACTACTGATTTTTCCGTGGATTATAATTATCGGATTATCTATTGTAGATCATGGGCGGACTCCCCTGACAATATTAGTCAAGCAACGTCCATCTTTGATTACAAAAAAACTGATTTATATCTGGACCGAATATGATAATTAAGGATTTGTGAATGATTTCTTGAACAATAAGAGCAATTGGAACAATCCCACTCCAAATATTCATTTGATTGATAAATATACCAGAGCTAGCTAAAGTGAAATTGATTTTCTTCAAGTAAATCTGATTTAGTCCAATGGAAAAAAAAATACACTGAGTAAATAAGTTCAATTAGTTTGAGAAGCAACCCAATTTTAGTAAATTATTGCTAGTTTATAGCTGGATTAGTTAATTTTATACGAGGATATTGATATTGAAAAGATTACGTTGCGATTTGGTTAAAAAATAGATAATTTGTCATTTTCCTTCTTCTTTTTAATGTTCGAATATGGCTTTCCGTAATGTAATTGAATAAAAGGTATATGATAGAAAAAATTATTTCGCCACATAGATGAACCCATTGCGTTTCATAATATATACTAAGGAAGTTAATAAGGCTTATACGTAATAGTAGCTAATATCAACTTCATTCGATTTGAATGCGTATGTGTACGCAATAATTAATACATTATTTTAATTTTTTCCTTAAATAAAGTGATTTTAAATTAATAGCTTTAAATACTGATTGTATTGATTAAAATTCATATAATTTGATTAAAAAAAGAAGTAGACAGATGCTTCTACCTTTTATCTCGTGTTTGGTTGTGGAGGTTGGATGTCCCTATTCCGGGTCAAGCAAATCTGTTTGGAAGCAAGAGCATACGTGAGATTAGCACAAGGCGCGCGATAGTAAGTTTGTATATTTTAGGATTAACCTTAGAGCATAGAGAGCAAAGAATTGTTAAGGAGCAAGGTAATCCTTTCTGCACATTATCATGATCAGTTCGACAAAAATAAAGTTCCACGTGATTTTCTTTTTCTTCTATGTAAAATAGAAGCAATTTGCATTTGAACCTCTATCCATCTTATTTAGAACATTACTTGAGAGCTTGGTTTTAGTTGAACCAGCTAGGAATACGAGTTTTAAATGGTTAAAATATAATCCTCAACTTGTTGACCAGAAACCATTCGGCGATAAGCTTCATAGAATATTTCCTAAAATGGCTCCTTTAGTTAAATCGGAAAAGTTGTGGTGCGGTTTGATGCGGTTGGTGCATATGTTTTTCCTTTGCACAGATGCCCTCATCGCGGATTGAGTAGCGGCGAAAGGGGTCTTTCTATTTCAAAAAAATAAAAGAATCTGTTGGAACCTGGAATCGACACTGGAACCTGTGACATGGTAGGTTCTAGGTTCTTGTTTCTGATGGATAGATTCGTTAAAAAAAATGAGGAACTTGTACTCAAGAGTAGGTTCCAGTTTCCAGATGGAATCAAACCGGAACCAGAAACCGCTCACCCCTAAACTAGTCTTGTTGCCTCTAGCCTCTCTGAGGTTGACTAGAAACTAGTAAGATACGGGAGAATATCTTATCATTTACACAATCAAAGATTCAAGATTCAACCACTTTATTATGTTAGTTCTAAGACTAACCCCTTTTGGTACTTGACTAGATCACGTGCTAACAAACGCCATAGTAGCCTATTCGAAAGAAACCCAAGGTTTGTGTTGACCATTCTAGAGCAAGAAAGTAACACCCAAAATATTGAAATGCGCAATTAATTATAACCGTAAAAAACTAGCACACAAGCATCCTAATATCATCCCTAAGAATAAAAAAAAAATCCAAAACAAAGAATCCTATCGTAAAGCCCTAAAAGCTTGTCCAATTTTTGGGATTCAATTTCTAATGTTTATGATTTTTAGAATTCGTTTTTGAAATTTTTAATTATTTTCTAGATTTTCAAATTCTTTTTAATGATTTTTTGAAATCCTATTTTTTATTGATTTTCGAAATTCATAATTTTTTATTATTTCCTAAAATTTTCAAAATTTTTAAAATTTTCTGGATTTTTAATTTTTTAAATATTTTTTCGAATTTTTTTAATTTATTATTATTATTATTATTATTATTATTATTATTATTATTATTACATTTGGAACGGGTTCGGACTGGACATACGTCGACCCGGATTCGACGGAAAAAAAAAAACCGAAGTTTTTCTATTTTTATATTTTAATGAATTTTCTATATTTCTTCCTTCTTTTCTCTTTTGTATTTTTCCTTGTTTCGTCCTTTTCCCTCTTTTTGTCTTCTTCCCCTGCACTCCCTCTTCAACCTCCAGAAGTGCTCCTCCCTCCCCTGCACTTACCGAACCAAGACCCACGCGCCTCGACACCCCGCCATTGCTCCGGCCGCGACCGCCAGCGCCTACATCACCGCCAAACTAACTCTCTTCGCCGGTCATCCACTCCGACCGGCAACCCACCCCCCAACTCCAACCACTCATTCCGACGACCACAACCATGAACAAAAATGCCCATCCGAAGCTAATCCCTTCCATCCTAGCCTTTCTAACAAGCAAACAATCACCAGTACACAACAAAGCGAAGAGATAAACTGACCGGGTAGTTTTGAATCGCAAACCTCGCCGGCCAGAGGAGACATCTCTGACGAACAGCTTCCAGGCATGGGGATATATATATACACGTTGAACTCGAACATGGGTTTAATAGTGTTAGCTTCGGTTTGAAATATTTTATTTGTTTTGCGGCCGTCGGAGTATGTGACTGGAAGTGCCGGACCCCGTTCCGATTAAACAACCGGCGTTGGGAGGTGATCTGTGGCGGTGTGAACATCAGTGTCAATGGAGAACGGCACAATTTCAAGGCAGAAAAGGACAAAATAGGCAGAAGAGAAAAGGAGGGACAAAAGAAAGAAAAATAAAGGAAAAATTAAAAAGAAAATAAAAAATATTGAAAGATCGGTTTTAATCCGACTCGGGATGGAACCGGGTCGAAGGGGTGGGTTAGAGAGTCGGATTGGGTTTACACGATCTGAACCCATTTCCTGAATATAATTTTAAAAAAAATCATTTAAAAAATAATAAAATAAAAATGATTAAAAAATAAAAATAATAAAAACTTAGAAAGCCTTCAAAAATTACTAAAATATTTTAAATTCGAAAAAATATAAAAATCAATAAAAATTTCAGAAAATCCGAAAATATAAAAAAATGAAATTTATATAAAACAAATAATTAGTACTAAATTGATACCAATGCAAAAAGTTTAGGACTATTTTGGTACTTTTCCCTGTAAGCAATCACTATGGGAAAAAATGAGTAGATAATACCTCTTATTTTAAATCTCATAAACATTTATTTTAAAAAAAAAAATTGTCCAAATTTTCCTTGTCCCATATCCCCCAAAAACATTACAATATCTAGTGTCCCGAAGTAAGAGCTTCTACTGGTAATATACGCCTAAAAATAATATAGTGTCAAATGCACACAACCAAATTTCCTTAACAAATAGCCTCAACATCATCATAATAATTTACTCGTGCTTTGAAGGGCATGCCTATAATACTAAATTTTAATAATCAGGATTTTATTGACCTGGGACATGATGTAAAAATAAAAAAATAAAAATCTTATGATGTATTTTATAGCTTTGTAGAATGGCATCATACTTTATCATATACGTGACAAAGAAAACTCTATAATGTTGAGTTTTCTCAACACAAAATATAAATACAAGTGATTTTTTAGTGTATAATGAGGAAAGCCAAATTTGAAAGTAAAAAAAAAAAAAAAAAGAAGGAAAATTAAAAATTATATATATTTTTTACTCAAATCACAATGTAAGAAAACACTATCGTTGTAATATTAAAGCATAAAGGATTTATAAACTAATCCTGATATTGATTTAATAACCTCATATAAATTTACTATTCCGGCCATAAACTAGCAATAAATTACTAAAATTGCTTTACTTCTCAAACTAAGTGAACTTTTTTACTCGGTTTATTTTCTTCCACTAGATTAAATCAGATTACTTGAAGAAAATCAATTTCACTTTAGCTAGCAATAGTATGTTCATCAAAAACATGTATATTTGGGGTGGGGTGGGATTATTCCAGTTGCTCTAATCGTTTTAGCAGGAGGAAACGAGGTAAAATCAAGAAATAATTCACAAATCAGTATTAATAAACGAAGAAAGAAGCAGACATTCATCACATGCAATGTGGAGTCAGCAACAATCGGTGCTCAATCACGCCCTTAATGAAACAGTCAAGAGTAAACAGATCCAACGGCTGTTCCTGCACACGAGAAACGGCAAACTCCTCCAGCTCGTTTTCCGTTATTTTCCCTCCACAGAAACATAAACCCCACCAGGGTCGATCCCCAGTCAAAGGACACATATGCCCCTAGGCTTACCTGTTAAATTCTCTCCCAGTGCACAATTGCACCCATGAATTATTGATTAGGTGCATGATATGTCTCTAATTCAACCAAAGAATGACATCACCTCCACAATGCAACCAAATCCAAAGGATGGGGTCTTGGCCTTAGATAAAAAGTTCATATTTAAACCTGTTTGATCTATGAACCTCATCTTTTCTTTTTCTCAATTATACAGAAATCAAGATTTCTTATATGCATGTAAGGGCAACCCCCTTGCCTTTTCGTATCTTCTTTAGTAAATTAAAAATTGCTTATATATAAGACATAATTAGATCACATGAGTGATTTAAGACGATGTGTGGTATGAGTGAGGTCAGGAAGCTACATAAAAATTATTGTGACGGACACAACCCTCTCTAATTCTTATCTGATCATACGGCCCTCTTCAATTCTGATTACAACATTTTCTAAGTCTATTTTGTTTTTGGGAAAACTTTTTGGGCGAGCACGTGCAATGCTACCATTAGGAAGACATCACATATCCACTGACTTCATTGGATCTAAAGAGTATGGCTACATATTCCAAAGCAGACATATTTATTGTGTAACTTAACAAAGAAAAAGAGAAGAATTTCTACTTGAAGCAATGACTCAAACTTGTCGAGGCACGTTTTATACACCTAGATCACTTCGTTCTTCTAAAGTGGAAAATATATATAAAAAAAAAAAACACGTCACTTTGAATCAATAACCACTTACTTGCCTCTATTTTTATAAATACCATTTATATACGTCGAAGCAAAACCTCAAATTGAAAAAGCCAAATCACTCTTTTCTTGCAAATTTACTTTAGTATATATAGCTCTGATTTGGGGGGTTTGGTTTTTAATTTATTTTAAGCATTTTGGGTAGGTGTGAAAAATTTGGGATTCGGGGTTTGGGCAATTTTTCTAAAGAAAATGACAACTTAGTAAATAAAGATATGTGGACAATTGATGTGAAGCGGCAGAGCCTCTAGATGTGAAGCAGCCCTAGTCGGCCTATTCAATTGATCTCACCAACCGTGCATAGATTCGATTCCACTATAACAACGGCTTCCTCTCTCTCCACTCCTCCACCGCCAAGGTGTTTTTCCCTCTCTCTCTCTCTCTCTCTCTCTCTACTGATCTCCTCTGCCATTCATGTCCTACTCAATTCCATCGGCAATTTCAGTTACCTTCGATTGGCGTCGGACATGATTCGGTTTGATTGGCTAGTCCATGTCGAAACTGCAGTGGCAATCGATTCCCCGAATTTAGCGGGCTTGATCAGACTAGATAGCGACAGCTTGACGCCGCTTAGGATTTCGATTGTTTCTGTTTCTGTGGTTTCGGTCGTTGTGCTCCCCGTGATCGAGCTTGTTCTGAGTGGACTAGGCCATACCGTGATTGATGGTTGGATGATTCGACAGGTCATGCTGTATGACGACAGCGAGCAGATGTTGGAATGCAGGATCTTGAAGAATGATGAAGTTGTTTGTTCCGGTGAGACACTGACGTTCAGTGCTTATTTGGTTGACGTTGGAGAGCCTGAAGGAGGGCAAAAGCCTCTTAAGGATACTTATATTCACCGCTGAGGAAAGAAAGTTCCTAAGCGAACAACTTCGCTTCACAGAAACAAGTTCGTGAACGTATCTGATTGCGCCGGTATTGTCTGTTCTTCATGCTGGTGTCTCTATTGGTTTGAAATTTGACAACTCATTCTTGTACATTCGCAATGTTGTGATCGTCTACTGGTGTTATTGTATAATCCACTTCGCATATGTTTTAAGAAAATGAGAAGACCAAAGTGGAGAAGGATAAACAGCAGACAATCAGCCTCAGCCCATCGCAGAAAATTATTAGAGGTTGGCGATGAAATCCAACATAATCTAACTCTCTTAATTGCATGTAAATGCTGGTTACAACAACTTAGCATGCATTTTCTTTTGTTTTTCGATTTCCAGAATTCAAAAAGAATGAAATGAACAGGTATGGCATATTGCAGGCGAGTCCGAACTCAAGGACATCAAGCATGACAGGTGAGTTTGGACTTTTGCTGACTCATCTATGGCCATGCCAGGTCATGTCTTTCTCTTGATGTATCTCCTGGATTGTCAATCCGTTCTTGATTTTCTTTGGGATACAGTTTCTGCACATCTTTGTATTACATACAGAGTCTTTTCAAGATCAATAAAGATTCTCTCAACTCTGATGCTTGGTATATCAAGTCTTCTCAATCAAGGTGGTTTCATATATTTCCGTGGCTTCTCTTGAAAATCATTGGAGCTTTTTAGCATATATCCAAACTTCCCTTAGAAAAATGGTCTCAATGTTCTCTATGTGGTTTATTCGAGAGTGTTATTGTTGTCTCGGCACTGGAGTTGACATGATATTCCTTTTGATGTAGATTGATATGCTTTGTGTACAACTTAATTAACTCAAAAGTCGAAGAAATATCATGATGGCTTCTTACGTTGTACGAGCAGTGGATCTATGACTAGGCAGGTCAAGCTCTACAGTCTACATCTCCTTCTGATTTTTACCCTTAAATAATACCAGCTATCTTGTTGCTGGATTAAATTTCAGCTCTTCCTTCCTTTATGAGTTGGTTTTCCTCTTCATGACATATACCTTTCTCAGCAGATTAGTGAAAAAAATTTGTCAGGATAAATATGGCTCAGATGATTGAAAACTTATTTGGGTCTTTTACCAGGTTTTCTTGTATGATATGAGCTGGAAACATTTAGATGGCAGGTTCCTGAACAAAGCTGAAGAAGTAAGCCCTGGGGAGATGATGGAATTTCCTGGTCATTTGGTTGAAGTTGGCAACAGTGAAGCAAACCATGAATCTTTGAGGGATCTAAATGCATGTGGAAACAGTTTCAATTCTCTTCACAAATTAAATATGCAAAAGCAGCAGCATAATGTTACTAATGTTAAATCTGCTTTTAAAGGTACCCGGAATACAGTTCAATTTGATCCATTTCCTGGTGTTCTATAAAGTGGTTATTTTCCCTGTTTAGTCTTTATATGAAGGTAATTTGCCTTACCTCCTAACCTAAAGTCTTGAACTTCCAATAGATTGTTAACATTTTCTCCTCATTGGTTATATCCCATCAACCCTATCATTCAGCTGCTCTGCAATTGATGTAATTGGGTGATACTCCATGCTCACCAAAATGATATTGCAAACACATTGTGATTCGGAGCTTTAAGGAGACAAGTCCAAGGGATGTTCATGAGACGTGGGATGATTTCCACAAGTCCTTGAACTTGCAGATGCCATGAATCAATTCATTGTTTTTATTTGAAGTTAATACTTTCTTCATTGACCAGACAAAGAGAGTCGACAATTGAAAATCATCATTGTTATCCATTTTATCTCTTTCTTTTCTGTTGAGGAGCATGATTCCCTTCTCTTCATGTTTTGCATGATCTACAATAATTACCCGATTCTGTTTGTGATGCACTGAAACATGTATTCATTAGTACTCTTTCAGAAGGAAAAAATGGCCAGATGCATCAGAATGGGGCTTAGGTGAGTATATTAGATGCCAGAAATTCAGGGGTAACAGGTCAGATTTTGTTTCATAATAGATAAAAGCTTCACTGAAAATACAAAACTATCTATTGAGTTTTCAGCTTTCTGCTTCAGAGAAGGTCTGAGTGTGTTCATTCATTTGGAAAGTCCATAATTCACCTTGACTGGTTATGTTCTTAAGATTTTCCTAGCTCTGGCACTGTGCTCTAGGTACTTAAGAATTACTCATAAGCACGAGAACTTCGTGCAAAAGAGGAGGGCAATGAACCGAGTTACACGAATTCCTCAGGATATTCCTTTATGCTTACATTTTCTTATGAAGTTTTCATTACTTAGCCAGTTGTTCATTCTACTTGCCGATAGATTTTCTAATGAAGTTTTCATTAACCAGCCGACTATGTTCTTGATATTGCTGTGTATTTACTGCCTCCTTTTAGCTTGAGGTTATGGAAATAACGAATTCAATAACAGATTCATTATTTTTCTTCAATCGTTTCTGACACACATGAGAATGTGAATGTTCTTTTGCGGGCAGTGTCCTTCCTTTATTTTTGTGTTAGTTTAACTGGGCATGTCCTACTTGAAGAATGACACTTCCCTGTCATGTAGAATAGCAGGTTTTGTACACCACACAAGTAACTCAAAAGGCCAAGAAATACCATGATGGTTTTTTGCAGCTTGAAGTTCGCGGATCCTTAGGGAGGCAAGTCATTCCGAAGCACTTTTAAGGATGTTTTCATCCTTAAGCCACTGTTCTTTAAATTAAACTGGGCTGGCTACTTTGTTTGCTGATCCAACATGGATCACTTCATTTGTTTTTCAGACAATGGTTCATAATGTGACCCAAGCATCACACTAATTCAAGTGCATTTCACTACCCAAAAAAGTTATAAGGCCCTAAGCACCCCTTCTTTATAGGTTCTGGAATAACTTTTCTGCTCATTATTATATCCCCGTTGGATCATTCAGGTCCCACTGTATGATGCTAGCAGGAAAGTCTTGGCAAATAAATTTCGTAGTTAAGAAGAAGTGCTGGGAACTGGAAAATCACTGGTATTCGATTCTCACTAAGTTGATATTGGGGAACATGCAGTAGAAGAAAAAGTGCTGCTAGGTTTGAATGATCGTGAACCACATCGCACTGCTGGAGAATTGAGGACAGGCCATGGGGGGTGGATGGTGTTAAAGTTGATCAATCGTCCTGATGTTATAATCCTACCTATTGAGCTCCAGTCGAAAAACCTTCAAACTCGCGAAGAAAGGTTTCGATGTAAGTTGGAGGACGACGAGAATACGCTTTTTCTCCAATGCCACAGCATGAATATGCACCTGATGTCGTGATGAGTTGTGGGACTTTCCATTACATTCAAGTAACAGTTGAATAAGATGGGATTCATACCGATGAAATATGTCACATCATTTTTGTCACATGGTGTAACGAGTGAAATGATTCATAGATGATTAATTCATCGGATAGAATACTTTTCCAGAGGAAGAGTTGTGCTCCGTGACAGAGTCTGTGCAAACCTTTTGCCTTTTGAGAGACCTGGCAGACCACTGTGGAAAAACTATGATGTGATTCAACAAATCCCATCTGCAGCAATTATTGAGGAGGAAAAAAAGGTGTAGATTGGAGGCTGCAAACTCCGTCTCATTCTCTACCTCACCAATCCCCAGTTGCAAGTACGTCTACGTCCCTGCCTTCTCTCTCTCTCTCTCTCTCTCCCTCCCCATCTCTGTAGCAGGAGTTACAGCTTCACAAGCTCAAAGGAAGTGGAGGGAAATGCTTAATGTTGCTCTTTCTTCATTTGGAAGTGGTTGATGGAGTTAGCTGGATGTGTTTTGAGCGGTATGAAGGGATTTTGATTGCATAACCTTTGAGGTCTCGATGCCGTCCAATTATTTTCGCATCCATTGGTAGAGCCAGATTTCAACTACCTACTGCACTAGAAGTGATATCCCATGATCATTGTAACATAGTAGAATTGTATACTTTGAGACACTAATGTAGGTGATGAAATTTTTTATTTTGCTGAAATAAAAACCAATCTACTCTTGTCGGGGGTCCTACTTAAACTTGCTGAAACGATCCCATTGTCGCCAGCACATGCCTTTGGATAAATAACAGACTAGAATAAAAGAGCGTCTTCAACTTTGCACATTTGGTTTGGTCTCATGTTTAAATGTAAATATATGCTCGTTAATTAGTGTGCTTCAATTGATGGCCAGTGTAAGGACTTACTGTTTCATATGTTTCCAAATTTGTCTCTAACTGCACCTTGAAGATCATCCATTCATCCATTTTCCATTTTTGTAGGTCGATTAGGTAGCCCTTGATGATGTGCATCATGTTATAGGAGATGGTGAAGAACAAGCACCTTGAGTCAGATACTATAGCTCGAGCAAAACAATTGAAGCTTATAATACAATTTGGTGTTGGTCTAGATGGTGTCTACCCCTGCTTGCTTGTGTATGTCAGGTGGGGGATTTTGGTTTATTTGTCAGTATTATTACTATGTTCTTTTAGCTTTTAACTGAATTTAGTACCCAACATTTACATCTTCATGAAGGTGTTGATATCGATGCTGCCACCAAAAATGGAATAAAAGTAGCCAGAATTCCGGGTGATGTCATGGGAAATGCAGCATCATGTGCAGAGATGGGGATTAATCTGATGCTGGATTTACTCCAAAAGCAAGTATGTTTGATCACTAGAAAAATCTTTAGTAGCTGGGGTACTTCATGTGATTCATTCTTACATGCTAAGTCCACAGGTTAGGTATGTCGTATGTCGTATGTTGTGCTTCTTTTTGTTGTCATAGGGAATGACAGGTTGAATATTCTAGCTGTAACATTTTCTGAAATGTGAATGAATCCCCTACCGTTTTGCATTCTCATCCTTTTCTCGTCGAAGTTCCAAGTGAATGTTTAATCATCAGCGCCAGTAAATTATGTTTGAAGCCTATGTAGTTTCTTCTAAATGAAAGTGCATGGGTGTTTATATCTTCATTGATATACTGGAAAACAGGAAAAAAATCATTCAAATTATACCCCAACTTTCAAAACATAACAAAACATCCTGCATAAGGCCTACATCTGAATGAAAATGTTCATTTACAATTCAAGTTGACATAAGGCTTCAGATAAGGCTTCCTGTGTTGGCATGACACCACTTGATGTAGGGCTTCTTGCATTTGCATTCGTTGTCTGCCGCTACTGCCAGCCATATTACTCATAGGTGCATCCACTAAAGATGTTGCCATCATGGTCGAACTCCCATTATGTGACAATCCAGGAGGTGGAATCATTGTTATGGTTGAGTTAGGATTGACGAGATTTCGATTATTAGGAGAAGGACGCTTGATCAAACTATGCAACTGGGACTCCATTGTGCCTAATTTCATGTACTCATCCTACATAATTGTAATTTTAAATTAGCAAAAGAATGTCAAGTGCTATTCAAAAAAAAAGGAAGAAGAAGAATAAGGAAATATTGATAATGACGAGAAAAAACATGTGAAACCAGGCAAGAGAACTAAACAAATAATTGGCTTTTGCAAATGTAAAAAAAAAACCAATAAAGGGCAATCATAAGCCGCTTCTTGTACTTTTAGAAAGAAGAAGAGGAGAGAAATGATGAGGATGGGAAGACCTTTGTGTGAGAAGATTTGAAGAGACCTTTCTTCCAGGCGTTTAATAGTATCCTTCAGCTTCTGCATTCGAGCGTCATCAATTGGCTGTGGATGCCGCTGTGCTAAGAGAACAAAGCTTAAAAGGGACAGTAAAAAGTTCAATCAGCAAACAAGGACCGGTGGAACTGTGGAGGTTAAAGCACAAGAACAAGTGCTCTAGACTAAATTATATCTTCTCTTGCATATAGTGCCGAGCTCCGAGAGTATCTGTGTCCACGCCAAACGTAGCATGAGAGGCGCCACTACCTGCAGCTACCATATTCAGGACAACATTGCCATTTTGCTGGGTCATCTCAGGCAACTGAGCACCTGACTGACCAAATACATGGCCCGACATGTCAGCCTGAACATTCATCACAACAATCTACAAAAAGCTCTCGCTTGCTCTTCCTATAATCATTCAAACTTGCAAAGGGTCAACGCATGCCTGAGTCGGTGCGACATACATATAAAAAAAAAAAATCCATTTCACGGTGAGCAAACCACGCTCAATACCGCCAGGCACCACTGCAGACAGCCATAACGAGAGACTACAGAGAGCATCAACAAAACAAGCAAAAGCAGACGACATTCCACATCACTCTCTCGAGAATCTTTCAAGCACGAAAGGAGGGACAAAATTGAGAGAAATTCACATCCAGATGCTGCAAAAAAATCAAAGCTTTGATAACGGGAGACGGATTGAAGGGCTGTAGAACCGTCGTGCGCGAAACAAATAAGGACGGAATCGGGGACGAGAAGAGCGACGGTGCAGTAGCAGTGATCTCAATTCGGAGCTCAATTGGATCGATCGGGACGATCTACGATCATCTCAATTAGGAGCAAGAAATTCTATTACTGGAGAAACCATTTGTTGATCAGATACAAGAAGGAAATCCCACGTTTTTATTTTAAATTTTGATTGAATTTCCTTTCTTGAAGGCCTTATAACTGCACATAAAGGTGTGACCGGTTTTGACTGCCTGGGGCTCTTCCTTTTGTATTGCGTACAGAGTGCGCACGAAGGAGAAGTGGCTTATATGTAAATTGCGGGGTCAGTGCTCCGTAATTCGCTTAGTAAGGTGCAGAGCCAGTTCTTTCTTTTTCCCTTAAAAAAGAATTAAATGAATTCGTTTAGTGCATGTACAGATTTTTATATTACTGGTTCAGTTAGTCCTTACCAATTCAAAAAATCAATTACAAATTGGGCTAATTTTTCCTTCAGGAGAAAAAAGAAATTGTAGAGTCGACTGCATTAATTATTGGAGTCATCTAAGCCGAGCACATCGCACATACTTTCAGCTCATGATGCAACTACACACTTTAACTTATTTTCCGAGTTCTTTGAGTTCTCTTCAAACTGACCAAGCTCCTGCAGCTGGACATAATCATCTATTGGTTTTTATTCATTCAAGATCATCTTAACGTGGGCTTTGAGTCGTGCATGCAAACAAAACTGGAAAGTTCCTTATGGAGGGCCAAGTGCTGCAGCTCGTTACATTAGATCTTTGCTGGGACACTAATCTCGAGTGCTGAACTAATAGTTTGGTGCTTGAGGTACTGGTTGGAGATAAGACAGTTGGCCAGGGCTCCCAAATCCCGCAAACTGATTTTTTTCCTTACCCCAGCTCTGGCTGACATACAAGGCTTGTCAAAACGCCACTAAATATAATCTACTCTAAGTGTAGTGAAGAAATCTTAGCAAAGACACAAACTTAGTTCAATCTTGTCAATACTCATTTAGATATTGTTCTGGGAAAGTGGTGCCTGAAATGCTTGTCGTGAGCATGAGATTGTGGCTCTATCGGCAAACACACTGGTGGTCCTGAAACCAAACATATCCTATGCACTAACAATCAAGCGTATGCAGAAGCCCGCAGCTGGTGCAACAATTACTTCAACCCACTGAACTCAAAGTTAATTGAGCTGGACACAAGCAACCCTAGTTGGCCTATGCAATTGATATCAGCAACTGTGCATAGATTCGATTCTACTATAACTACGGGTTAAACCTAATTGTATCTTGGTCTACTCATAGGGTTTGATTAAGAGCGACATGTGTGTTCTCCAAGTTGTCCATCTCCATGTGACAACACTGATTTCAATATCTGCTTCTTCCAAGCAGGCAAGACAAGGATAATATCCTATGACCAAATACAAAATGGTGTTCGAAAAAATGACATGGATATGAGTACTAACATGATCGCTGCGATAAATTCCATCATAATGATCAATTAAAGTTATAGACATTAAAAATAATATCAAGTCTCTCAAAATGGGCAAAAGGTAAGATGCCATTAGCACAAAACAACCAATCTTTGAAGTGTGCAAATACCAGTGCATACCAGCGTGCACGGTTGAAGGTCCCAAACAATTTGCTCTAACTCTCTTGCATAACTCAAAGTCTGATTGATACGCTGCAGGGATGGAATTTCCTTCAAAGGTGCAGATTCCTTTGCCTTATGGAAATATACAAACCCACGCTTAATCTCCCACTTGGGATGTTCCTGCATTCCAATGGAGATAGAAATGTTCAGTCTCCACATTGCCGCTTTTTACATGGATATGAATCTACTGTTTACTACCTACATCAGCACTTTTACAAGCACGAGGTTTTAGTACTGAACCCACCTGCCAAGTTTGACCCCAGCAGAGTGACAACAAGGGCCAATTGACAAGTAGATGTGACAAGTGTAAGTTTATCTGTCTTTGATCCCAGAATGGGATAAATTATCATAATCATTGAAAAGGATATAAACTAGCAACTCCATAGAAGAGGTTTTATGAGACCCTCCGAAGGTCTGAACAGATGCAGGAGAGTATATTATCCTACTGACTTAATTAGTCAATTAGAATAGAATTCCAGGTAGAGAATTCCAGCTAAAGTCCTCTCATTAATTTTACCTCCTTGACATATTCTGCAAGTTCTTGGTCAGAGGAGCATAGCAACATTTGCCGTGCATCACTAATTGACATTTAGTCATATGCTTTCTCACTACATCTAGCAATTTCATCTGTTGTACAAAGGGAAAGAATAGAGTAGGCACACATAAAAGGATCTTTAAGTATGACAATCTCACTATTTGATTAAAACCTTGAAATCTAGAAGGGTCGCACTTCATGCTTCTATTTGTATATTGTGATGGTTGATAGCAATTAGTACAGGCCATGTACTCTTGTATTTTAATTCAAAAGCAACAAAAATCCTCACAAGTGTATGACTCAATCATCCCATAAAAAATGCTATACACTTCCAAAAATACCTTCTGTTGCAAATATAGGAAGAGACACATCTCTAATTTTATTGATTACTGATCCAATCATATCCAGTTGAAGCTAACTTCAAATCTTTTGACCGATTTAACATCCTAACAACAAAGGCACAGTAATTACCTGACTGTCTTGGCCAGAAGGTCCATAAAATAAACATAAGTCTCATGAGGCACCATCTGCTAGCACTCAAAACACGATTATAGGCCCCTTCCATGAAAGATTGCTCCAACTCAACAGCATGCTTGATGCAAGGATTCTCTGGGGTGGCATATGAAAGCAATTCAAGTTCAGTATGGAACTCAGGTATTCCATTCTGCACAAGGAGAGGGGCTGAGACCTCAAATAGGGTACTCTTGAGGAGATGGTGGAATACGGCCACTGCTCAACTAGAAGAATTCTCAAGAAAGTTTACGTAAAAATGATGAGTGCAAAATGGTCAATAAAACAATAAGGAGGGGAAATCTTTCTCATAATCTAGCAACTCACGTCTAATGCCTTATAGCGTCTGCAATTGCACGTGCCCATGAGTATGAACAAACAATTTTAAGCAACACCAGGACAAAAGTTACCCTGCATTTGTATAATAAGGCTTCAGTTGAAAATAATCTCGCTTAAAGGCATCTTGATCTTCCATCTTCACACTTATAATAACAGGACGCTCATTAAGTACTAAAGAGTTCTTTAGGAAGTCAGGTGATGTGAGGCTTCCATATTCAATTCAGCAACTGAATAACATTTAATCTTTCTCACCATAAACCAACTCTAACTTATGTCGTGCATCTTCTATATAAGTCTCAAGCATTTGCCGTGGTCCACTGTGCATGCAAATCCAATGAAAGTGCGGTTTTGCAAAAGATCCTATAAACCCAATGAAAAGTGAGGTGGCAAAGTCTTTGCACTTGTCAGCTTATATTAATATCGTCATCTTGAAGATCGAGTAAGACTACATTGTAAAGATGGAAACAAAGCATGCATTGTGGAGCAGAAGGCCTACTGAAAAGAAACAAGAAAAGCCAACGATAATTTGAAAAAAAAAAAAAAGAAGTTAATTCATCATAATGCCATGATTCAGAAGAGGGGGGCCATTGTTGCATACCCACTCATTAAATTCTTCCTCTTGCTCTATCCCAATCTGTCAGAAGTACCAATTAAGCAAACTAATGATGACTTTCATTGTTCTCTCGCAGCAGGAGGAACATCGTTTATCAGAGAGGGGCAACAGCATTTAGCAACAATTTTGCCATGCAAAGGCTACATCATGGATCACTCAAGACTCTACCAAATTGCAAACCCCAGATTCATTAATTCTGCTGTCTTGAGAGTGTTATGCAGCAAATGTAGAAAGCAAAATCACATGTTCACAGAGATCAATCCGGAGTTCAGGAACAAATAAGGGGAAAAGAAATTTCTTATATGATTGTCCTATGCCGTCTCTTTGGAATGCCATTAATCAGGAGCAAACGCAAGCCCACAGCCAGTGGCTAATTCAACCTACTGAACTAAAATTTGAACTGGACACGAGCAACCCTAGCTGGCCTTCCTATGTCAATGCTTTGCAATTCTTTGACCAACGGAAACGATTGATGTCACCAAGTGTGCATATGTTTGATTCTACTATAGCAGATTAAACCTAATTGTATCTAGGCCTAATCATAGGGTTAGATTGATTAAGAATGACGTATACATTCTCCAAGTCATCCATCTCCATGTGACCAGACTGATTTCAGTTTCTGGTTCTTCCAAGCAGGTAAGCCAAGGAAAATATACTATTGATCAAATACAAAATTTTGTTCAACAACGAAATGGATATGATTACTAAAACTAAGTATCAAATTTCTCGAAATGAGCAAAAGGGATGATATCCCATGAGCATAAGATAACCAATCTTCAAAGTGTGCAAATACCAGTGCAAACCACCACGCCCTGTAGCAGGTTCTACACAATCTGCTCCAGCTCTATTGTGTAACCCAATGTCTGATTGACAAGCTGCAGGGAAGGAATTTCCTTCAAAGATGCAGATTCCTTGGCCTTATGAAAATATACGACCCCGCTCTTAATCTGCCATTGGGGATGCTCCTGGATTCCAACAGGTAACATATGTAATTGTTCAGTCTCCACAATACAGCTTTTATGTGGATAAATTCTTCCACACACTCTCCCGGAGCACATTTTCAAGCACAAGGTTTCCGTACTGAGCACACCTTGCCAAGTTCGAACTCAGCAGAGCCACAGCAAGGGCCAAATAACACATAGATGTGGTAAGTGCAAGTTTAACATTGGTCTGTGATTCCAGAAGAAGATAATCATAACAGTTGAAGAGGACATAGATTAGCAACTCAATAGAATAGATTTTATGAGACCCTTCGAAGATCTGAACTGATACTGGAGCGGATATTATCATTTTGACTTAATTAGTCAAGCGAGAACAAAATTCCAAGTAGGAAAAGCCAAAATCCTCTCATAAAATTTACCTCCTTAATATATACTGCGAGTTGTTGGTCGCAGGAGAAGAGCAACATTTGCTGAGCGTCGCCGATTGACAAATAATCATATGCTTTCTTTCTCGTATTTGTTTATTTATACACAAAGAAATCAAAGCCAAAAGCGACACGCAGATTTCAGATTAATGTACCCCAGTTCCTACTCCACATCCGCATTTTGTCAAACATCTTACCAGCACTATGGAAATGATATTCTCTCCTCTCCAAGGCAGCAGCTTCCAATGATGACTGTCTTCCAACGCCACGACAAACGACGACTCTTATTTCTTCAGATGCCTCCCCCATCCACCGTCTTTTATAGAAGCAACGAATTCGCTCCTCCTCCTCCTCCTCACGGTGCTCGCCCCCCACTGATTTGGAAGTCCTCAGGTATGAGAGGGAAAACGAAACGAATGACGATTTATGACGGAAAGACGACATGGAAAATAATATGTCAAGGAATGCCATAATACAATACTCTCTATTTTCACTCATGATATATGAGATAACCCCCTAACAACCCACAAGCTCACGCGCCCCTCCTTCCTCTCTCGCCGGATAGCTGGGGCCACCCCTGGCCACCCACATCATTATCCCTCTCTCAAAAAATGCCGCGCGCTTCCTCAGCTCCTTGAATATTTCATCCGTACCGTCATACGTAGAGACATGTGAAGGTACCACCCTCAATTTGGGACAATTGCAGATCCCTAATCGAGAAAGATGAGGCACGGCTCCTTCAGCGGCCCTCCACTCCTCCAAATTTGACAAATCATGAAAATGTAAATGCTTGAGTTGAGGAAAGTCTCCTGCAGAGCAAACCATTTCCTTTCTTGTGAAAGCCTCATTTCCCAGCATGAGAAAAATCAAGTTTTGCAATTTCTCCAATATTGGCATCGGATCTTCTTAAGTTGAGAGTCTAGTAAGACCAACTTCCTCAATTGTTGGAGTAGACTCTTATGTTCTGGTAACTTCTCTATATTTCCACAAATGGACAACTTACAAGAATAGCCATAGTTTAACATTTTACTCAATTCTTCTTCGGTCCAAAAACACCAAATGTCTCCAAAAACACCAAAGATGAGGATCGAAGATGTTTCAACTTGAATTTGACAAAGTTGCTGAAATATCTCAAGCTCGATAAGATCATTCAACTCATAGACATACAGTTTTTACATATTAGTGAGCTTCCTACATCGTTCAAATTACATTTCCCCATACTAAAGTTTCTAAATGTCCATATATTCTTTAAAGTGCCAAACCGCAACTTCGTGTGATCCTCATGGAACTTCTCCGTGATGTCAAATTTGTAAGGAAAACGGAGATACCTCAACCTTCTCATCTTTCACAACACCTTTGGCACGGAAACCATAGTATATTCACCCAAGTCCAAAAATTCCATACATACAAGGTTCCTCATAGATTGCGGCAAGCCTTCAAAGTCACTACCTGCTAAACTTAAGAATCTTAAATGGACTAGGTCTCCCACTGATCTAGGTAAGCTTCTCATCACATGAAGGTTCTCTAGTTTTAGAACTCTGAGAAACTTGTAGTTTTTGAAAATAGATTGAAATTGCTTCGACTCCCATTCGACACCTCCGAAGGACATGAGAGTTCGAAGGTGGACTAGAGTCCTTCTTGATGCTTTTAAGCTCGGAATCACATTTTTATTAAAAGAAAGCCTTCTTATTTTGCAACTTGACTCGACTTTTATTGCCATTGAAGTAGAACAATTCTCTGTCTCATTGTCCTGTTGAATGTTAAGAATGCTTAGGAAACTCTCTTGTAGAGCCTTGGAGATACATAAGTCTCGAATTAGGTCGTGGAGGTGGCAGCTTTTGATCTTTCCTCTTAGTTTGAATTGCACTTGAACCATTCCCCTATTAACCAACTCCATTAAATATTGCTCTGCTACCTCTTCCACTGAAATTTCTCTCTCTCTATCGTATGCATTCAACAACACAAAGCCTTCAGCATTCCACATGTAAAGAACTTTCTTCGCAAGGATTTCTGCATCCTCTGGAAAGCTACCCAAATAGAGGAAGCATGGCTTTAGATGCCATGGTAAATCGTCATAGCTTAAGGCTAACACTTTTGATACATCACTCTTATCACTAAAATGCAAATTGATCTTTTCGTGAATCATTTTCCAATCATTGACGGCCAACAGTCCACCAAGCACGATGATAGCTAAGGGCAATCCTGCACACTTCTTAAGGAGTTCATGTGCTAAATTCTTCATCTCTTTAGTGATTACTACACAATATAAAGCAACAAATTGCAATTCAACAATCATAGGAACATGCAACTGTAAGAAGAAGATTACTTCAAGCATGAATATGTGCTTTTAGAAGTATAAGATGCTATAGTTCTTTATAATTTGTGGTTCATTTATGCTTTTGTAAGGGGAAAATAGGGACCACAACAAAGCTCCTATATATGCCTCCTTCTACGCCTAGAATATCAAGAAGTCTAAATTAATAAATGGAATATATCGTCTTTGTTATTAATGGCTTGAATTAAGTGACTCAAGCAAATATAAAGCAACAATAAACCTACTTGATGAAGAAATGTGAAAGCAGCACAAGGACATCTCGAGTGGGATCTCCCATAACTAGAATGTGCTACTAAACTCTTGCACAAATTCTAATGAAATCTTCGTTTGCCACATAACGATTCATGATTTTCCTTATCAATCCCTACTTTTATTGTTAAGCCAACTATTCACAAATGCAAAAAAGGTGGACTTGAGATGAAGCCTATGGAAGAAGTAACGTAGCTAGGCTTCACATTATTTCATAAATCCGATCAAAATTGCTTATTATGTTGGCCTTATAAAAGCCTCTTCGATATTTAACCTCACTAGAGGAAAGGAGGAACAAAGTTTTGGATCTTGGCTAAGTGGTATAATTGTTAGCTATTAAGAAACAAAAGGGGCATCTAATTCCCCAAATATTGAAATTATGGTGCCAAATACTCGTTATTTCGATCATTTGAATTCTATTTTAACTATCTATTCATAAATTGCTTAAATTTCCAAAAGGACAAATTGAGTAATGAAGTACTTGGTATTTGTCCCTCTATTTTTGACTGTTTTGCGATACCTTCTGCAGCTTCACCCACAATAGTATCTTGATCAACTCCAGGTCCATCAGAAGAAATTTCAACTGATCCTACAATGACAGCCGAAACACCATAAATCAAAATCAAACGGGCAATATAATATCTTGAAGCTACTATATGTTAGGATAATAACATTAGAGAAGTCCCATCTTTTGTTTCAGGAAACGCCCTCTTCTTTAATAGATCCTAGCTCTCGCGGTCTGATAAGCATTAGAGTTCATGGACCCCTTGAGGATTGATATACTTAGCCACATCTCTATTGCGGGTCGTTATCAATAGCTTGCTTCTTGTGTTCTCCACCGGGAATGCAGGTCGAAGATCATCCCATGCCTCTTTGGTCCAAATATCATCAAGAACCACGAGAAATCCCTTTTCTTTCTGGGTCTTGTGTAGTTTTTCAAACAATTCCTGCTTTATCATCTTCTTAACATCCTCATTTTGTTTAGGGATCAATTTAATGAGAATTTCCACCAAAATATCTTTCACGTCATAATCTTGAGATACGCAAGCCCAAGCAAAACCAGTGAATTTTTTCTTCACTTCATCGGGAGCGAGGACTTTCTTAGCAAGTGAAGTTTTACCCAAACCACCCATTCCCCATATAGAAATAACTCTATGCTGTTTTCCATCCTTCGACAGCTCTTTCACCAACTTTTTAATACTATCTTCCCTCCCAACAAAATCCTCCTCGAAATGGGAATAAGTACGTTTCGGCGTCCAACCTCTTGCCATTTGCGGTCGCCCTCATTTGCAGGTTGTGTGCCAAAAGCCAGCATGCTTATCCTAATATTGGAGATGCTGGATTTTAAGCCCTTAATCTCTGTCCCCACCACATGAACCTGCACACACGTGCACTTCACCACGAAGCAAGCGCACGCTCTGGTGATGTATTGTTCGTTCTTCAACGCGACTCTGAGGGTGTATCTCTCGATGATGTCCTCGGCATCATAGGCGAAGTCTCGGAGTTGTGCGACACATTCTCCAACAGCTTCGTTGTGCTCTCGTCTCGCATCTGCATCCCTCAGCAAGCACCGGATCAGCCTAAGCTCCCTGTACAGGTCCTCGACCTGGCCCTCCACGCTCCACAAGAATTTGGCCTCGTTGATGAGCAGATTTCCTATTGTATGCGCCATGGACGAAACAACAGACTGGGCCATTGGTATTGCACTACTTAGATTATGATCGGTGGAGATTATGATAGAGAATGACTTTGAGAACTCGCTTCTGATGCGTTAACGAGCTCTGAACATATAGGCCTGTGAGTTGCGTAGAAGAGAGAAAAGGAATAAGTACTTAGAAAGTTGCTTGTTGCATTGACTATACCCAATCTATATCCGCCGATACAAGTAAATCGCCCGAAGAAGAAAAGAATGAGGTAACGGGGGAGTTTACAGGCATATATTCTCGCCACAGGTAGAAGAAATGCTTTGTCGCTATAGTTACAGACGCAATAGAATCAACCCCAACTGAATGTGATTAAATTTCTCGAAAAGGGTTATGAAGATGCTTTCTCGTTTGAAGGACGAATCGTGAATTAGCTTGACCAGCATTCCCGAATACGATGCTTTCTTGTTGAAGCGGTATCTCGCAGCAATTACTTGCAGCTCTCGAAATCCCTAGAAAATCTTCTTCTTCTTCATCCTCCCCAAATGCAGAAACCGCCGCCACAGATGAGGCTCCCACAAAATGGAACAGTCACCTTCACGAAGCACCTCAAGCAGAAAGCGCAAGGTCTACCGCGACAGCTTCCTCTCTCTCCACTCCTCCTCCGCCAAGGTACGTTCCTTCTTGATGTAGCTAGTATAAGCACCTAGAGGGGGTGAATAGGTGTAAAAACAATTTCTCGAGATACCACAGAAATACTAAGCAGATGATAGAAAGGAAATACTCTTTTTGCTTAATCAAAATGAATTACGATCAAAGTAAAGAGTAGGGAAGAGAAGATTAAACACAAGATTTATAGTGGTTCGGCTTATCCTAAGCTTACGTCCACTCTTCCGCACTGACAGCCTATCGGCTGAATTCCACTATGAACAAAAGAGATGTTACAGCACAGTTCTTCCTTGATTCCACAGTGTAGATATTCTATCAAACTTCCTCAAGGTTTCTCACAAGTATAAACTCTCTTTTGAGTACAAGTTTTTTCGCTCAAATGAATTGACTAAACAACAAGAGGCTTCAGACTTTGGAATTCTTCTATCGTGCACACTCTCGAACAGCTTAGAACGTCTTCTTTTTATACTCCTTTATGCCACCATACCTGTTGGCACTTTCCAAAGGAATTCCTCCAATCTACCCGTTGGATGGAATCAATTAAGAAGATTATTCAAGCTATTAAAGGAATATGACGATAGCCCATCAATCCTATTCGCCCATACAATTAGGATCTCGGTTTCCATAATTAGAACCTTTCACGAATATTTCGCCAATCATCGGATCCTTGACCATTGAATCAATCTCGATCAATTCAAAAGGATTCCGATAAGTCATATCCAGCCAAGAGATCTTCTCCAGTCGATAAGGTCATATCCTTAATAAAACATCCAGTTCTGGATACCCTTTCTTCAACGGATTAGAAACTGCCAATGAGGATAGACTTTGAATCTTGAGTCTGGCTGTCCGGAGGTCTTCAGACTTTAAACAGCAGAGTCTGCAAGCCTTCAGACCACACCGATAGAAACGATTTGTCAGCTTCAAAATACTTCAAGAAGATTTCTCCAACAATCTCCCCCTTTTTGATGGCGACAAAACTTTCTTGCAGATTTGGACAACTTTGACCTGCAAAATATTTCTCAAACACATATGCATATCTTATAGAGATAAATGGCTAAATGAATAACACTAGAATCTGTAACCACAGAAAATAGGTTAGTCTTGAATAAGATAAAGACATAAAGCCAACCATAAGATATCAATATAAATAGCAGTCAAATCCAAATCCAAATCCAGACACAAAATTAAAGTCAAATATTAATCCAAATCAAACAATCCAAACGATAAAAATTCAAAGTTTTGATTCAAATCTTGCACTTCTCCCCCTTTTTGTCAGCATTAAAAAAGATTAAGATGAAAATGGAATGAAGTCAAGATTGCTTGGGAACGCGGACAAGCTGGAAATCTCCCATGGACTGAACGATCCCTTCTAGCCTTTTCAAGTCTTCCTTCAGTTGAGCAATCTCCTCACCCTTAGCATTGGCCTGAATCTGAACAGAGAGGGCTTGGATCTGATCTTGTAATGAAACTGAAGAAACTTGACCTGCATTTTGCAAGTTTTGAACCTCGCATCCTAGAGCATAGATTTGACCACGCATCTCTAAGAGAATATCCATAATTCTGTGAAAATCTGCTGAACTGTCGGTCTGCGTACTAGCTTTAGCACGTTCTGCAGATGATGGCATATCAGAATAATCGTGTAGATTTGGCGATGAAGCATCATGTTCTTCTTCAGAAAAATGAGAGGCATGAATGTCTTCTGGATCGGCTGGAGAGCAGCTAACTCCCTCATTGTCTCCCCCTGTCTCTGTGCCTTCAGGTGGAGAAGAGTATTTTTCAGGCTCTTTTTCCTCTTGATTCATTCTCTCTTCTTCTTCTTCAGGTCTTTCTTGCTCTGCTTCTTTTTCGCCAGCTGCTCTTTCTTCTGCTTCTTTTTCTTCTTCTTCTCTCGCTTCTTTTTCTTTCTCTTGTCCTTATCTTTCATCTCCTTCTTTCCCATGATGTTCCATGGATTCTGGAACAGAGCGACTTAGCTTTTTCAAAGCTATGGCCGAAATGATAAGGTCGTCATCCTCTTCATCTTCCACGATGAGAGCTCTTCTTTTCTTGGTTGGAGCAACCATGGGCTCTTTCCCTTTCCTTTTTGATGCAGAAGAGAATTGACGAGACTTTACAGGAGTCTTTTCCTTAAATTTCTCCAACTCCTTGCTTAGTTCCTTCAGACGCATCTTGGTCACCATTTTCAGTCCTATCACCATATGATCGCACGGTCGAACACAAAAGATTTGTGGAGGTTGAATATTCAGATGTCTGAATAACTTCGTCACAAGGCTTGGGTAAGGAAGTTGACCTCTGTCCTTCATCACAGCTCGATACATGTGAAACATGATAGTATGAGGAAGAGAAAACCTTTTCCCAGTAAGAATGGCGTACATCAGCATTGCCTCTGAACTTGAGACATCAGTCTTCGAAGTTGATTTCGGTCGAAGGCAATTGATCACAATCTTGTGAAGCAAGATGTTGAATGCACTCATCCTTAAGTAGGTGATCTTTCACTTTCTTCCGTCCTTCACCGGTTCGGTGTAGCCCGAGCAAGAGAAACTTTGATCGTTTGATATCTTCCTCTCTCAACTTCTAACACATCCGCCATCATATTCATATCCACAACAAAATCTTGATCTTTGACACTGAAGGAGAATCTATTCGCATCCAAAAAGCTAAGATTTGAATAGAAATATGCGGTCAGTTCAGCATTGGCCTCTGTAGTGTCGGAGCAGAGCTTTTCAAGTTGAAGATGACCGAACTTTTCTCTCAAGTTCACATTCACAGCATCCAGAAAATCAAAATCTACACTCCTAGGGTTTATCACCCCACGCTTCAGCAGTTTTGAGTATAGACCTTTCTGATCTTTCGATCTAAACATCTCTCCTCTTTTTCCTCTGATTTCCACCGCAATACCCATCCTTGGTTGAAATTGCATGAACAATTTGTCATCATCATTCCCCTCTCTCGAATTAAATCCCCAATCACGAGGATCACTTGGGATATTTTCAAGGGACTCTTCAACCATCCCTTTATGAGCAATTCCTAAACTGTCCATTTTCCGCAAAAATATATATCATTCCCATATCCTTTGTCCTTTAGAAAATCATCGACATAGTTCAGAGGAGTACGAGTTCCTTTTAAAGCACGATACAACTTATAAATAAAGGCGGGCTTTTGAACTCTTATAGGATTTGCATCCTCAATGATTTCTTCCTCTTGTTGATGAACAACGCCTTGAGGACTAGATGGAGGAGACTGATGTTGTCGAGAATGTTGTAGGCTCTGTTGCTGATCTGGTGACACTTCTTCTTCGGTGAGATCGAAGTGCGTAGGCCCCTCATTCATTCGCCGTGGTCCCCTGCTCGCGATCCTTGACGACTTTCTTGAAGACGACATCTTTCTCGCACTTTGAGAGATTCCTTGCTTGACTTTCCCCAAGAAAAATGACAACTTTTTCGAAGATTAGGCAAGAGATAAAAACAGAAATGAAGGATCGGTGCTTTTTAGGGTTTTTGAGAGTGAAGAGAGGAAGAAGCAACAGTATACGATCAGTTAAAAAGAGAGGTATACGAATCGTTACAATAAAAAGATGCCTTTTCAAAATAACTGTCCTTTTTCCGCGAAAATAGTTAATTCAAAAAATAACTTCTTTTTCGAAAAAGGAAACGATGCAATAATTACGCCGATTAAAGATAGCAATAAAAAGACACGGTTCGACGATCATACCTTTTCAAGATAATATTAGAGAGAGAGAGAGACTAACTTACAAATCAATGTCTTGTTTGTCTCGAGTCGAGAGTCTCTAGACTTTAACTTCTTCAAACCTTAATATGTTGAGTCCGGAGCGAATAATTTCAAATTGATTTTTCTCCAAGGGCTTTGTGAATATATCCGCGCTTGGTTCTTTGAATCAACATACTGAATCGAAACTTCTCCATTTTGAACATAGTCTCTAATGAAGTGATGTCGAATCTCTATATGCTTTGCTCTTGAGTGAAGAATTGGATTTTTGGTGAGATTGACAGCGTTGGTGTTGTCGCAAAATCTCTGTGCATGAGTCTTCAATTCCAAAGTCTTTTAGCTGTTGCTTTATCCATAGAATTTGTGAACAGCAACTCCCAAGAGCTACATACTCTGCTTCTGCTGTAGAGAGAGCTACTGTACTCTGCTTTCTTGAAAACCAAGACACTGTCTTGCCTCCAAGTAGTTGACAGGTACCCGAGGTGCTCTTTCTATCAACTTTGCAATCGGCTAGATCTGCGTCTGAGTATCCAAGAAAAGTGAAGTCTCCCCTTTTAGGATACCATAGGCCGATGCTTGAAGTTGAAGCAATGTATTTGATAATACGTTTTACAGCACTTAAATGAGATTCTTTAGGGTCTGCTTGAAATCTAGCACAAATGCAAACATTAAACAAAATGTCAGGTCTAGAAGCAGTAAGATAAAGAAGAGAGCCAATGATACTCATGTATAGCTTCTGGTCGACTTTCTTTCCTTCTTCATCTTTGTCTATCTTCAAGGCACTTGACATTGGAATGTCAGTCTTTTTGCAATTGATCAGTCCAAACTTTTTGACAAGATCATTTGCATATTTTTCTTGACGAATAAATGTTCCTTCCTTTAGTTGTTTCACTTGAAGTCCAAGAAAGAAGGTTAACTCACCCATCATACTCATTTCAAATTCATCCTGCATAGTTTTAGAGAATTTCTTGCACAGACTTTCATTAGGAGATCCGAATATGATATCATCGACATATATTTGAATTAGTACAAAACTTTTGCTTTCCTTTTTGATAAATAGAGTAGTGTCTACTTTACCTTTCACGAAATCGTTTTGAGTTAAAAACTTACTCAGCCTATCATACCAAGCTCGAGGTGCTTGTTTCAAGCCATATAAGGCCTTTTGAGTCTCGAATACGAGTCCGGGTTTCTTTGGTCTTCAAACCAGGTGGTTGTTCCACATAGACTTCCTCATGGATGAATCCATTTAGAAAAACACTTTTGACGTCCATTTGGAATAACCTGAAATTTTTGTTACAAGCAAATGCAAGTAATAAACGAATTGCTTCTAACCTTGCTACTGGTGCGTAAGTCTCGTCATAGTCGATCCCTTCTTCTTGCGTGTAACCCTTGGCCACGAGTCTTGCTTTGTTTCTTATAACTTTGCCTTTCTCGTCCATCTTGTTTCTGAAAACCCATTTAGCTCCAATAACAGATTTACCTTTAGGTTTAGGAGACAATTCCCAGACATCATTGATACTGAATTGCCTGAGCTCTTCTTGCATGACTTCAATCCAGCTTTCATCAGATAAAGCTTCTTCTATACTTTTGGGTTCTATTTTAGAAATAAGAGCCACAGCACTAGATTCTTCGCGCCTTTTGGATCTTGTGCGAATTCCTTCATTGATGTTGCCAATGATAAGATCTTTGGGATGACTAGACTTATGCTTCCAGTTGCTGGTTAATTTGTCAGATTGATGATCACTTTCTTCGCTTGATTCTTCAACAGTCACTTGTTGCTGTTCCTTCAAAGACTGAGCTGCTTCTTGAGATTTAGACTTTATAGAGTCTTGAGCAGGTTCAGATTCTTCAAGATGAGTCTGAATAGATTCATTTTGTATGGAATCTTGGAATTTGACATTCATTGATTCTTCCACTATTTGAGTCTTCTTGTTGTAGACTCTGTATGCTTTGCTAGAGGTTGAATATCCAAGGAAGATGCCTTCATCTAACTTTCTTCAAACTTACGAACTCGATCATTTGCATTTTTCAGTATAAAACATTTGCATCCAAATACGTGAAAATATGAAACAATGGGTTTCTTTTCTTTGAATAATTCATATGGGGTTTTTTTTTCTAGAATAGGCCTTAGAAAAACTCTATTAATAATGTAACATGTCTTTGTATAGATTGCTTCAGCCCCAAAAACGTGAAGAAATGTTGCTTTCAATTAAGAGAGTTCTTGCCATTTCTTGAAGCGATCTATTCTTTCTTTCTACAACTCCATTTTGCTATGGAGTATATGGAGAGGAGAACATATGCTGAAAGCCAGATTCATCACAAAACTTTGCAAAATCTTGATTTTCAAATTCACCTCCATGATCTGTTCTAATACTTGAAATAATATATCCCTTTTTCGTTTTGAACCTTTTTAGCAAATTTTTCAAAGTAAGAGAAGGTTTCAGACTTACTTGCCAGGAAATATACCCAAGTAAATCGTGAGTAGTCATCCACAATTACTAGGCAATATTTCTTACCTCAAATGCTTTGAGTTCTGGTTGGTCCAAAGAGATCCATATGCAGAAGCTGCAGTACACAGTTAGTGGAAACTTGATTTATTGGTTTGAAGGAATTTCTTACCTGCTTTCCCAATATGCATGGTGTACATAGGTCGGACTTTTGGTATGATAGATTAGGTAGACCATGAATAAGCTTTTTTGCTAAAATTTTGGCTATCTGCTTCATATTGATGTGTCCGAGCTTTCTGTGCCATAAACTTGCTTCATCTTGTATTGAGATTAAACATTGTGATTCATCTGGTTTCACATCCAAGAGGTAGATATTTCCATGTCTTCGACCCATAAATGACTGAGTATAGTCTTTACTGGTTCTAGAACATATTCCCTCTTGAAAGTAGATTTTGAAACCGGTATCACAAAGCTGGCTGACACTGAGCAGATTGTAGTTGAGTCCTTCAACTAAAGAAACATTGTTTATTGTGAGGTTTCCAATCTTCACAGTTCTAAGTCCCACTATTCTTCATTTGCTATTTCCTCCAAAAGAGACTTTTCCACCATTTGTTTGAACAAGCTTTATGAAACAATTTGAATCTCCTGTCATATGTCTTGAGCATCCACTATCCAGATACCATTTTACCTTTTTCTTGATAGTGACCTGCATTTAAAAAAAGAAACTCAAACTTTCTTTGGTACCCATCTTTTCTTGGATCCATTGGAGTTAGTATAATATGTTGTATCTACCCATACTTTCTTAACAGGTTTCCAAACCATTGGACACTCTTTTTCAAAATGATCTGTACTATTGCACTTCGAACATCTAAGAGCATTGCGACTAACTGGTTTTACAAAAGTCCTTTTAAAATGATTTTTGTAAACATCTCTTGAGGGTCTTTGTTTGATTCTTTCCTTCACTTTAGGAAAATCAATTAAAGGAATGGTTTCAGCAGATCATTCCCAAACCGATTTGTTGAAATAAGGTCTTTGAACGTAAAGTATTTTTTCTAGTTTCTCGGATCCTATAGAAAATCTTTTGGAAATATTTGAGATATCATTTTTCAAGAATGCATTTTCTTTTGAAAGACTATTTTCACTTTCTCTCGAGAAGAAACATTCACATCTCAACATTTTACCTTTTTTTTCAAAATATTTTCTTGTTGTTTTAAGGCAGAATTTTCCTTTTTGAGTTCGGAAATTCTTTTAAGAGAAGTCTTAAGACTAAAACACAACTCATCAATGTATTTAAAAACTTTAATAGGGATTTTGAAGTTACTCACCTCAAATTCACTGTCTGAGTCTATCTCGGAGTTTGAATCTGAATCCGATTGTGCCATTAGACATATGTTGGCATAATCATCATCACTTTCTTCACATTCTGTATTACTCTAGGTTTCTGCTTTAAGAGCCTTTTGATACTTTTCAACTTTTCCTTTCTTCTTCCTCAGAAGAGGACAGTTGGGTCTGATGTGTCCCTTTTTCTTACATTCAAAGCAGACTACATCTTTGTTTGATTCATCATCCTCAACAGACTTAGTCTGTTACTTTTGAAAACTTTGTTTCCTTGGATTGAATCTTCTTCCTTTTCTGTTCAGCTTTCTGAATCTTCTTATCATGAGAGCAAGCTCCTCATCGTCCATATCGTCTTCAGAATCTGCAACATCAGAATCATCATTGGATTTTAATGCAATGGATTTCTTACCTTTAGGTCTTCGTCTTCATTGATTCGTTCTACTTCATAAGACTGAAGAGTTCCAACCAACTCATCAACAGATAGTGGCATGATTCTTTAAGTCTCTCTGATTGAGGTCTTTATGTGATTCAAATCCTTGGAGAGTCCTCGCAGTAGCTTATTTACCTTCATGGGATCAGAAATTGGTTGACCTTGATTTTCAAGACCATTCACGATATCTGTAAAACGACTAAACATGTCAGTTATAGATTCTCCCGATTTCATCCTGAAGGCTTCGTATTGACCGAGGAGAATATTGATTCTGGTCTCCTTCACTCGATCGGTTCCTTCATAGGTAATATGTAATCTATCCAAGATTTCTTTAGCTGTAACACAAGAAGATATTCTATTATATTCAGTAGGTGATAAAGCACAATATAAAGAATAAATTGCTTTTGCATCAAGAGCTTGTCTCTTGATTATTTCTTCCTGAGTCATTTGGCTAGACTCCACAGTATCTTTTCCTCTTTCTGAGACAGGTGCAGCTTTAGGAGTAATTCATTTTTCTACAACATCCCATTCTGGAGGATCTTTTGATCTTAGAAACGCCTTCATTTTGTTTTTCCATATGTTGTAATCCTTTCCATCAAAGTAAGGTGGTCTGGTATTGCTTTGCCCTTCTACCAGCCCTGGAGCCAACATACTAGCCATGGATCTTTTACTTTGAAGTAAAACACTTCAAACAAAGTGAGTACACAAGCTCTGATACCAATTGATGTAGCTAGTATAAGCACCTAGAGGGGGGTGAATAGGTGTAAAAACAATTTCTCGAGATACCACAGAAATACTAAGCAGATGATAGAAAGGAAATACTCTTTTTGCTTAATCAAAATGAATTACGATCAAAGTAAAGAGTAGGGAAGAGAAGATTAAACACAAGGTTTATAGTGGTTCGGCTTATTCTAAGCCTACGTCCACTCTTCCGCACTGACAGCCTATCGGCTGGATTCCACTATGAACAAACGAGATGTTACAGCACAGTTCTTCATCGATTCCATAGTGTAGATATTCTATCACACTTCCTCAAGGTTTCTCACAAGTATAAACTCTCTTTTGAGTACAAGTTTTTTCGCTCAAATGAATTGACTAAACAACAAGAGGCTTCAGACTTTGGAATTCTTCTATCGTGCACACTCTCGAAATGTACTTAGAACGTCTTCTTTTTATACTCCTTTATGCCACCATACCCGTTGGCACTTTCCAAAGGAATTCCTCCAATCTACCCGTTGGACGGAATCAATTAAGAAGATTATTCGAGCTATTAAAGGAATATGACGATAGCCCATCAATCTTGTTCGCCCATACAATCAGGATCTCGGTTTCCATAAGTAGAACCTTCCACGAATATTTCGCCAATCATCGGATCCTTGACCATTGAATCAATCTCGATCAATTCAAAAGGATTCCGATAAGTTATATCCAGCCAAGAGATCTTCTCCAGTCGATAAGGTCATATCCTTAATAAAACATCAAGTTCTGGATACCCTTTCTTCAACGAATTAGAAACTGCCAATGAGGATAGACTTTGAATCTTGAGTCTGGCTGTTCGGAGGTCTTCAGACTTTAAACAGCAGAGTCTGCAAGCCTTTAGACCAGACTGATGGAAACGATTTGTCAGCTTCAAAACACTTCAAGAAGATTTCTCCAACACTTCTCTCTCTCACTACTGATCTCCTCTGCCGTTCATGTCCTGCTCAACTCGATGGGCAAATTTAGTTACCTTCGGTTGATTCAGTTTGATTGACTTGTCTTTGTCAAAACTGCAGTGCCAATCGATCCGTTACCGTTTTTGTCTCACTGTGGATTGCTCTGTTCTATGCTTTTGGTCGTTATGCTCTCCATATTAAGTAGCCAGTTACGTTCTTGATATTGGTGCATATTTACTGCCTCCTTTTAGCTTGAGGTTACTGAAATAATGAAATCATTGACGGGTCCATTTCTATTCTTCAACCATATTCGACATGCCTGAGCATGTGATGTTCTTTTGTGGGCTATGTTCTCCCACTGTTTTGCGTTTGTTTAACTGAGCATGTCCTACTTGGAGATTGACATTTTCCTGTCATGTGGAATGGCAGGTTTTGTACATGACACAAGTAACTCAAAAGGCCAAGAAATACCATGATGGTCTTTTGCAGCTTGAAGTTCGTGGATCCCTAGGGAGGCAGGTCATTCCGAAGCACTTTCAAGGACATTTTCATCCTTAAGCCGCTGTTTTTCATTGAACTGGGCTGGCTGCTTTGTTTGCTGATCCAACATGAATCACTTCTATTTTTTGGATAGTGGTTCATTATCTGCCCAGGTATCACACTAATTCAGGTGCATTTTACTACCCAAAGAAGTTAAAAAGCCTTTTGCACCCCTTATTTATAGGTCCTGGAATTACTTTTATGCTCACTGTTTTCTTCCCCTTGGATCATTCAGGTCACGCTGTATGATCCTAGTGTCATGGACTCGACCTGTGACACTAGCAGGAAAGTCTTGGTGAATAAATCTCTTAGGAAAGATGAAGTGTTGGGAACTGAAAAATTGCTGGTATTTGATTCTCGCTTGTTTGATATGGGGGAGCATGTAGTAAAAGAAAGGGTGCTGATGGGTTTGAATGATCGTGAACCACGTCTAGCGGCTGGAGAAATGAAGACAGGCCATGGGCAGGTGGATGGTGCTAAATTTGATCAATCAACCAATCCAAGGAGGTTTGCAGCGTTATCGATTTATCCATTGCTATTTAGATGTTTCAATAAATTTATTGTATTCACTTGTAGTTTTCCTTGATGCATCCTGTTTGTCTAGCTATATCCTAGTGAAGGACTGCAGCGGTTATTTAAGTGGCTCTTTAGGTATTAAGATAAACTTGTAAATGAATATGTTGAAAGAACATGTTAAGAGCGAGTTGCTAACTCCCTAACCAAGTAGGGGCACTATAAGAGGGGTGTTATACACCCGATATGGTCACCTCAAGATGATTGAGAATTGGGGCATCTAATTCTTTCTTCCATAAATATTAATTCTAGGTGCCTCAGTTATTTGATTCCTAACTCCTTATCTCTGGATATTACAGTACTCTGGCATAAACATGCAGACAAAACTTTAGGGAAGGTTCATCCAGCGAGAGATTCAGTTTCAAACAGTGGAATACCTAGCATGAAAAAGCACAAGTTGTTGTTTTAAAAAAAAAAAAACAGAGGAGGAATTGACAGCAAAAGCTATGCGTCATATTCAGAAAAACTGGAAAAAAAAATGTTCAAAATACATACTAGAACGTAACCATAAACCCACGTTGCTCACTAAGGGCCACAAAACCGGCAACAAACCAAAATAGCTAAAATACGTGCAGCTAACTGCTCCTACAAGATAAGATTGACCAAGTAAAACAACAATTAACCAACTCCTAAAAAACATGACACTAACAAACTGACTAAACAAAACAAATAAGAAAAAAACAGAATGTGCAGTCTTGATACATCAACACTCTCCTCCTGGATCAAGTACTGCACACTCCTAGCTTTGCCCTGAGAAGTTCAAATCGACCAACATGAAATGACTTCGTGAATATATCTGCAATTTGGTTTTCTTAACTGCAGTACACCAATTTCACCTCTTCAGCCTTTTGCACTTCTCTTAAGAAGTAAAACTTGACCTTAAAATGCTTTGTTCTTCCATGAAATACTGGATTCTGTGAAATGATCAGAGTAGCTTGATTATCCACAAACACTTCTATGTCTTCTTCTTGCTGCATATGCAGATCATCCATCAGCTTCTTTAACCATAATGCTTTATTCACAGCTACAGTAGCTGCAATGAACTCAGCTTTTGCAGTTGATTGAGCCACTATTTCCTGCTTCTTTGAACACCAGGAAAAACATGTCGACCCAAATGTAAAGCTATAACCCGAAGTACTCCTCATATCATCCATTGATCCTGCCCAGTCACTGTCAGAATGCCCCTGCAACTTAAACTCCTGAACTCAACAAAACTTAATCCCATATGAAAGAGTACCTCTTAAGTACCTCAACACCCTCTTTGCAGCTACCATATGCAACTCACTTGCACAATTAAGAAATTTAGATAAGACACTTACAGGAAACATGATGTCTGGCCTAGTTGCAGTGAGATACATAAGACAACCAATCAAACTTCTATAAAATTTTTCATCTGCAGGTACTGATCCATCCTTCTTTTGAAGCTTTTCCTTATGACCCATTGGTGTACTCACACTCTTGCACTCCTCCATGTTGAATCTCCTTAGGATCTCCTTCAAATACTTCTTTTGATAGATAAAAACTTCATTATGAGTCTGCCTAACCTCCATTCCTAGAAAATATGACATCTCACCAAGATCAGTCATTTCGAACATCTTCATCATCTCTTGCTTAAATGCAGTAATCTAAGCACTATTACTCCCTGTCACCAGCATATCCTCCACATAAAGAGACACCACCATTAAGTCAGATACTAACTTCTTGACATATAGAGTGGATTCACTGAGGCTTTTCTTGAAACCTAAACCCAACAAGTGCTCATCCATCTTACTGTACCATGCTCTGGGAGCTTGCCTCAAGCCATAGAGAGCCTTTCTCAGCAAATAAACTTTCTCCTCCTGGCTTGGTGTGACAAAACCTTTTGGCTGCTCAACATAAATCTCCTCCTGCAACACTCCATTCAAAAATGCAGATTTTACATCTAACTGATATACCTTCCATCCTTGTTGAGCTACCAAAGCAAGAATCATTCTAATTGTATCAAGTCTTGCCACGGGAGCAAAGGTTTCTGAGAAATCAACTCCCCAAACCTGTGCATATCCCTTCACCACCAACCTGGCCTTAGGCTTATTCACTGAGCCATCATGATTAAATTTTGTCTTGAAAACCCATTTTACTCCAATCACCTTCCTATCTTTAGGCCTCTCCACTAGCTCCCATGTTTGGTTTTTTTTTCTATCATAGCCAACTCTTCCTTCATTGCATTCATCCACCTCTGATCACTTTTAGCTTCCTCATAACCCGTAGGTTCCAAAACAGCCACACTACACCTTTGATATATATCAGTCAAAGATCTGGTACCTCTAACTCGAACATCATCCACCGGTTCGTCAAGTTCTAATGAGACCTCTTTGTGCTTGTCTTGTGGCTCATTTGTCCAATCCCATTTCTCATCTTCTAGAAACTAAACATCCTTACTAGTGATCACCTTTCCTGTCTGTGGTTGATAGATCCTATATGCTTTTGACACTAAACTATAGCCAACAAAGATCCCAGGTTCAGCTTTCTCTCCCAACTTGTCTCTCTTGACCTGTGGAATATGAGAAAAACACAAACAGCCAAACACCTTCAAATTTCTTAGCATTGGCTTGACATCAAACCAAGCTTCAAAGGGTGTCTTCATCTCTAATACCCTCGTAGGTAATCTATTCAGCAGAAAAACTAATGTGTTTGCTGCTTCTGCCCAAAACTCTTTTGGTAGATCTTTCTCATACAACAGACACCTAGTCATCTCCATAATAGTTCTAGTCTTCCTCTCACTAACTCCATTTTGTTGTGGAGAGTAAGGAGCAGTAAGCTGATGCTCAATTCCAGCCTCTTCACAGAATGAGTTAAACCTCTGTGAAGTGTATTATGTTCCATTATTAGATCTAATGACTTAAATCTTGTAGTCACTTTAATTCTCAACCCATTTCTTAAACTTTAGAAATACCCCAGCAACTTCTGACTTTTGCTTCATAAAGTAAATCCAGCACATTCTAGTATAATCATCAATGAAAATAATGAAATACCCGCTGCCATTTAGTGAATGAGTCACTTGTGGACCACATAGATCTGTATGAATCAGTTGTAGCTTCTCTGTAGCTCTCCAAGTGGATTCCTTGAAGGGAAGTCTTGTCTGCTTACCTAGCAAACAAGTTTTGTACCATGTGATCTGCTCCTCCAGGCTTGGTAACCCTGTTGCCATTTCATTCCTTTGCATGAACAGCATGCCTTTATGATGAAAGTGCCCCAACCTCTTGTGCCATATTTCTGAATTATTAGCTTGACACTTGAATGCCATCTGCTCCTTCTCAAGAGGATTCAAAGAAAAACTCTTCTATTACATATTTATCTTGAACAACTCTTGACCACTAGAGTCAAAGATCAAACACTTCTCCTCTTCAAATATCACCTTAAATCCCTTTTCTACCAACTGCCCCACACTCAGCAAATTCTGATTAATTTTAGGCACATACATCACATTAGAAATCAGCTTAGTTCCAGCACAACTCTCCATTACTACAGTCCCTTTACCTTTCACTTCTAAGTACTCCCTATTCCTAATCCTCACTCTTGACTTCAACGACTTGTCAAGATTTATAAACAGCGTTTCATCACTTGTCATATGGTTTGTGCAGCCACTATCAACAAGCCAACTGTCACATGGAGTACTAGAGGAGAAACAAGAGGCAACAAACAGTTGATCTACCTCTTGCTGAACTACAGCATGTGCCTCACCCTGATGCTGATCTCTCTTCTCTTTGCAGAACTTCTCAATGTGTCCAAGCTTATGACACTTTCTGCACCTGACATCTGGCCTCTTCCAACACCTAAAGTGTGGATGATTCTTTTTTCCACAGTGCTGGCATGAGGAATATCTTCCCCAATTGTTCTTGGAGTTGCCCACACTATTCTCTCCTGCAGCAGCTTCTAAACCACTACTGCCATTTCCTTTCTTCCCTTTCCACTTCTTGACTTTTCCTCCTACATTTTGCTGTTCTTTGGCCAGCAGAGCTCCTTTTGTACTTCCTTCCAGCCTCATTAACCTCCTTTGCTCTTGTGCTTGTAGAGCACTTAGCAATTCTACCAACTTGATCTGGGACAAATCCTTGGTATTCTCCAAAGAGGCAATGGTTGCCTCAAATCTTTCGGGCAAGGAGACAAGAATCTTCTGCACTAGCCTATTATCAGAGAGGTCAGTGCCTAGAACTCTTGCCTGATTTGCAATGCTTATCAACTTATCAGAATACTCCTTAATTGTCTCAGATTCCTTCATCTGCAGTCTCTCGAATTTTGTGATCAAGTTTAGCCCCTTCATGCTTCTGATCCTCTCATCTCCTTGATACTCAGCTTTGAGGAAGTCCCAAATAGCTTTGGCTGATTCACAAGCCATAATTCCGCTGAAAATGGCAGGTGAGACAGCAGCATATAAACAAGACTTTGCCTTTGCTTTCCTTGTCATCCTCTCCTTGTGAAACTTGATTTGATTGATGGTTGGATTCTCGGGAAGGGGAGTAACTTCATAATCTTGTTTCACAGCTTCCCAAAAATAACAACCCTCTAGATAGGCTCGCATTCTCACTGCCCAGGCTTGATAATTTTCTCCATCAAACGCTGGTGGAGCCATTACTGAAAAACCACTTGATCCTGCCTCCATCTTGCTTTTAACTTCTATGGATGCAGACATACCTCTCAATCAATCTCACAAGTCACTCACAGCCCCTTAAGATCAAGAAGGCTCCGATACCAGTGTTGTTTTATAAAAAAAAAAAAATAGAGGAGGAATTGACAGCAAAATCTATGTGTCGTATTCAGAAAAACTGGAAAAAAAAATGTTCAAAATACATACTAGAACGTAACCATAAACCCACGTTGCCCACTAAGGGCCACAAAACCAGCAACAAACCAGAATAGCTAAAATACGTGCAGCTAACTGCTCCTACAAGATAAGATTGACCAAGTAAAACAACAATTAACCAACTCCTAAAAAAACAGGACACTAACAAACTGACTAAACAAAACAAATAAGAAAAAAACAGAACGTGCAGTCTTGATACATCAACACAGGTCGTGTCAGGAGAGTTCCCTAGACCAAGCCTCTATGCAATGGTGATTACTCTATGGAGAAATTTCTCTTTATGAGGATTGTCTTCGACCTTTTAATGTTACTATCTTTAGCACGTGAAGTTGGATTTAGGCACAATAAAAATAAATTTATCTTATTCAGGTGCATCAAGTAATTTACAGTAAGCTTTGTAAAGACCGCAAAATGGATAGATTGTTCCGTGGACATGCTCTGGAAAGAGATTGTCATGCAACTAAGCTTGGGATTGGTTTTATTGATTCTGACGCATCGCTCACTTTACTTTGCATTTCCTTCAAGGTTAACTCTCATGTTGATTGGAGGAACCTATGTTGTGTTACTTACTCCAGCTTGCAAATGATATCATGTAATCCACTTGATGCAGCCTATCAAATATTATCTGTCCTCTGAAAACCATTAGATCAAGTTACCATTGCCGAAGATTCATACGAAAGGAAGGCAACTTTTGCTTCACTAATGAAGGAGCTTCAGCATTCAGAGAAGTTTTATGATGGTACTCAAAAGACAGAGCGCCAGCTGCTATACTAGCTTCAGTGAGGATGTGGACACTGGAAATCTAACCACTACTACTGACAATGAAGAGTTACCTGGTCTCATGAAGTCTAGAGGTTGGTTTTAGTGTGATTTCACTACCTTTAGCATTCTTTGAATGTTAGTGTTAGCTTTCTCGCAATATAAGTTTTCTCAGCTGACATTGTGAAACATCATCAGACTCAGCCTCTCATTTCAATGAATCTCACAATACGAGGGGCTTTGCAATTTGCAATTGGCAACTCACGGGTATTTCATAGTTACTTGCCCTCCTCTGTTTACAGTAATCAATTCTTTGAGCTCTATTTTGACCCGTCTGTGGCAAGGTTGTGACTCTAAGCATCTTGAAATTCCATTAGAACTTAATGAGTTTCGATGTTTGTTGAAACTTTTTGGTCCGAACTACCAGACAAGCTGAATTAAAATTAGCAGCAGATAGCAACTGCTTGTAGGGAATTATCAGACTAGATGCATGAGGACCTGCTGAATTCTCAATTTCACTGAGCTTTGTATGACTAGCTTGTACATCTGCTGCAATTAACGTTTGCAGCCTTCTTATGAACAAGCTCGGCAATCTTGTTTCTGAAGCATCTCTTTCACACGGTTTTCACGGCAATGCTAATGATGAAAGTATAACCACTGAAGGAGATAGGGATTCACTGAAAGTGAAGGCTGAGTGTCCTAGTTTTGATCTTGGATTTTGAACCATGTCCATTGCTTAATCAACTATATTGCTACTCTCAAGAGTCTGGATGGAGTGCGCAAGAGTCTCATGCCTATCACATGAAATCTGTACGGTTGAGCTATTGTTTTTACGATGAGTTTTCTAGTGCCGAGTTCATTTGCAGCTCTCTGATCTTAAACTTTTTTAGTTAAACAAAATAATCAATGTATTTCCAGTGATCTTCAACATATTGAGGTACACTTATGATGCAAAGAAACTGAGATATGGGTCTATCCAGTTTCCTTTATCCCCTGTTCTTCTTAGTTCTTGTCCAAGAATTTGTATAACTTGCTGTCCTTTCTTGACTTCAGCATGCTAAGCAAGGCGTTGAAAAGATTTTTGTTTTTGCTGGAAAATAACTCAATATCAGTTCTTCTGTTCCTCTCAACATGAGTAGACATTGAAGTGGATCTTTGGAGTTCCGATGGAAACTGGATGTTCATGTGGGCTTATAAGAGAATTGGTCATAAGAGATCATGTCCACAAGACATGTCCAAAAAAGGTAAAGTTTAAAAGCTAAGCCACATTGAAGTTCATTTACGTAGATCTATCAACAAAAGAACCCAAACGTGTGAGTTGAAAACTGAAATGGGGAGGCACGTTTTTCTGGTTAGGAAAAGTGTGGCTTGCATTAGGAGATTGTTTGACTACACGACATATGATACAATCATAGGGTATGAAAACATGATGTAAATGCTATGTATGGCAATCTGGAGCATTCAAGTCGAGTGTGCTGACCCGCTTTTTTGTTGGATGAAGTACTCGTGAATAAAGGTGCCGGCTGGGGAGGATCGTGGAAACTGTGTTGCCGAATGCGGTCTCCCGCATAAGGTTCCACTGTCAGCATCGGGTCTTTTCGAAGCTAGGATGATTAGCACATATTCTGTCAAAAGTTACCTGGCAAATGATACAGGAGTCTATATTTCTTGGATGTATGCCTTCGGAAAGAAAAAAATGTTATTAGTACGTCAGTAGTGGCATTTGATATTATTCTGTGACTCGTGAACTTTTGACATCTATTAGTCCAATCTTGTTCTGTGCAATGTGCATAGTGGTAGCTAGACTAGAAAAAGAGTCATACATTACCCGCAGACATTTCGCCATATACTGCATTTGTCGTGCAATATAGCAAATTCTTGCTATCTCCACCGTCTTTAGCTTTAGAAACTGAAAGAAGGTTCTTAAGCATGAGCCAACTCCAAACTTTTGGTCTTAATAAACCAACGAAAAATCTTGTGAACGGAAGCATGCCTGGTAAGATATATCGCATGTGGTGCTTCGGAGTTCTTATTGCTAATGACTGCTGAGAAAGGCCTCCATGGTCTATGAACATTTCACACATTCGTAGTCTCTAGAACACATAAGCAGGTTTGAAAATTATATTCATTATCTGTGTGAAAAAAAGTTGATGGTACCAAGGATATTTGTTCTCTGTGCCTCATTCCATATTATCATTGAAGCAGGATGTTATGCTGTTTAAAATGTCTTTTGCTCTTCTATTACAATGTGATATAATTCAGCCAGCAGGACATGGAGTTTATCTAGAGTAATTTCAGATTTTCAAAAACTTAACTCTTCCTGCTGAGTTGCAATTTGTTGAGACCCTGCACATGGCAAATCAGAGGGTATACAAGCCCTTCCCATCCTTAATGCTATAAGAAAAAGGACAGCCTAATTATATAGGACACCTCTCAAAGAGACAGTTGACCTTATAAGTCATCCAAGAGACAGTTGACCTTATAAGTCATGGTGCCCAAGTGATCCACGGTTTTTATGAAAGCTTTTGTCGCATAATCTTTCAATGTGTTCACCACTCTACTATTTTGTCAAGGTCATTTAATAAATGTGCAACAGGAAAAAAAAATGCTCATCCAGTACACGACAATGAAGTGAAAACCTATTTATCTCACATTTGTTTATAATCGTGTCTGTTGTAAGACAATTCAAAATAATCAGCTGCTGAGTGTAACTGCTTTCTAAGATCCTTCAAGTCCTGATCAGTGAAAAAGGCTACAATTAGCATGCAAGACAAATCCAAACCTTTTCACCTTTAAATTTGAATGTAGACTAGATCATGAGGAATTTTATCTAATAGGCCAAAAAAGTAGAGAAAAGTAACTTGTTCATAAGCAAAGACAACTATGAAAATGGATAAATGTGAAAATAAAGAAACATCAATCGAAGTTTAAGGTAATCCTGTCTATGTAAAGAACCTTCAAGCTATCTGAAAAGTTGAAACTCTGTTTCATGTGGAGCTCATCATAATGTGAAGCTGCCTGAGTAGCAGAAACTGAAGAAGGCAACTGGAAAGCATCCATCATACCAAAATTTAGAATATTTTCACCTATTACAATGAAGAAGAGGTAATCAAATTCAAATTCCCATCCTCGGGCACTGACTATCATTGTCCATTTCCAAGACATTGTCTTGTCCTAGTTCTAATTTTCCTTCTAACCAAGAGAACATTTTCCTTCACTAATCTCTTTCATCGTCCAGCCAAATTATGCAAATATATTTTCTTCAAATTGATGTTCTTCACATATTCTTATCTCAACCATTTCCCTCCAACAAAACCGAGGGTAAAATCCTGAGATATTGCAATGCTCGCAGAGTTCTTCATGTGCCGATGACAACAATTCTTGCCAACGCAAGCGAGCTTTTCTTTTTGTTTCGTCAATTCACGGATCATATAGAGCATTGCCAAACCGCAAGTCCAAAAAGAACAAGAGAAAAATTCTCAACAGGAGAGCAAAAAGCGTAGGCAGCGAATATGAAGCTGACATTACCTGCTTCTTTCCCTTTTTATCACAACACAATCGCAAGCCTTGTTTTAGCTCACTAATATTCCTCGTTATGGAGAAAAAAAGAAAAGAAAGATATCTAGATGGCCATAACCAGAATTAGTGTTCTTCACCTTAAATCTCAATAATTCTTAGTCACTGTTTTTGCCCCTAAGCCTCATGTATACGAGCATTTACTTCCGTCAACTAATTTATGCTTTTACATATTGGGCATAAAAGGCAGATTCTTGCCAATCCAATCACCGCACCCATTCATTTGGCTTACAAGTTATATCATCCCTCGATATCTACACAAGGGCGTAACACATACGATGTTACAATTACAAGTTATTCATGCAAAGATCAAGTGTAATGTCTCTTCTTGATTGGGGTAATACAATCCTCTCTAATCACTATCACCCACCGAAAATGTTGTACTTTAACTAGTTAGCTAGTACGTCCATGATGGGGTGCGATTGGACCGCACCAATTGGCTTTGATATGCTACGATGGAAAGGCACAAATGGAGGGGTACGAAGGGAGACATATAAAAGGCTCCCGAACACAACCGTTGGACGGCTGGCAATTCATTCGCACCAAAATTCCTCTCCATTTCCATTGAAGAAGATCAAAGGCGTTCCATTTCAATTTTCAAGAACAATCGGCATTTACGCTGTGGAAATCGTGTGTTTTCCTCGTGATTGCATCCAGACTAACGTGAGGAAGTACTGTTCGTGATAAATTCGCAATTCAACGTTCGTTCCGGGGCCATTTGCTGTTTGCGCATCGGAATCAAGTAAGTTGTCTTCCGCCGACTTGAATTCCAACATTGGTATCAGAGCCCGATCATGATTTCTGCCTTGTTTTTCATCGGTTTTTCTTGATTACCTTTTGATATTGAGATCATGAGAATATATTCTACATTGTTTGGATCTCTGATAGTCGGAATTGCCCCATGAAAAACTCGAAATTGAACCAGAGCGAAGAACGGGTTCGGGGTCGCGTGATCCGTGAGGTTTTCATCGTTTTTCGTAATAATTTTTTGGTCAAAATTAATTTTTGAATATACAGGGTGAAAGAGCTCGTCGAGACGAGTCCGGGGATGGGTCGAGCGCCGCCGAACGACGTCGGACGCGCCCACACGCGCGGCCAGAAGCCGCTGCGCGTGGGCACCACGCGCTTGAAGCGCTGGCGAACCAGCGCGTGCGCCACACACGCCGGTCGGCGAACCGGCGCGTGCGCGACGCGCGCGAGCCGGCGAACCAGCGCGTGGTGACGTCACAGTGACGTCACCCAACGGTCGTAACCGCCGGGATGACGTCATCGATGACGTCACCCGACCCGAGATCCGACCCGACACGTTGACCCGACCCGACCGTTGACCGGTCAACGGTCGGACCGGTCAACCGGTCTGACGGTCAAACCGGTCGGACCGGCTACCGGTCGAACCGGTTGGACCGGTCACCGGTTGGACCGGTCTGACCGGTCGGACCGGCCAGGAGCCGTTTGGCTCGCTGGCGCGTGCGCCACACGCACCGTACACTCAGGCGGCGCGTGGGGGCGCGTGCGATCTCGGATTGGAGCGTGGTCGGTCTCGTTTGGTTCGTATGAGTGTCCTCTACATAGTGGTATAATTATTTTATACTTTTGAATTTCATAAATGTACGAAAATGCTTAGGGAACCCTATGTACGCGTATTTTTTTGGGTTTAATGCAGTTTATTCAATTGTAGCTTGTATTTTCTTATGATTAGGGAAATACAGTAGCTAGCTTGTGTGCAAATGATATTATATATGCTGTGTAGAGCTTGGTTCAATGATGTGATGTGTATATTTTAATATACTTGCAATTTTCTAGTTGCTAGAAAATAAGAACAATGGTATGAAATCCATTACATGTTGAATTACAATTTTGATTATAATTAAAGCATGATTTTTGTTTATACACGTTGGTTATTGCCATGCTATGTTATTGTGTTAAGGAAAAATGTAGAAATTACATAAGTTTATGTAATTATTTTTCCTAGTGGGAGTTCGTAGGTTGGTAGAATTGAAAGGAGTTCTCACCTAGAACTTAAAAAAAAAAAAATTTGTGCAAATTAAACTAATTAATGATAATAAAACAATTGTACATAGAAGTTGATTGGGAACATAGTGAACTTTTGCTTTTGTGTCTTTTGTTGAATTATCATTAATTTAGTTTGTCTTTGCTATAAATTAAATGTGTGTTATTCTGTAAAGTGTGCTAGTATTGATTCTGCGGTTATTATGTTAATGTGTTATAGCAATTGATTATGGCTTCGGCATCCAAGACCATTGTGGCTGATCTCAATAAGGGTGAGAAGCTGAACGGTGACAATTATGATATTTGGCACCGAAAGGTTCAGTACATCCTTGAGGAGCAAGAGGTTTTGGAAACCCTCAACCATACCATGGATGAACCTGAGCGTGGAACTTCAGCTCAACACAGAAGAGATCTGGAAGCTTATCAAGCTTGGAAAAAGAAAAATAGCATCGCTCGCATCACGTTGCTGAGCTGTATGCAAGATGATCTCATGTGTGAGTTTGAGAGTTATGACAAAGCTCAAGCTATGTGGGTTGCCTTGAAGGATAAGTTTGGGGGTACATCTGCCACTAAAATGAGGAGACTCACCATCAAGTTTGACACCTTCCGAAAGCGCTCAAATGTAACGATGAGGCAGCATCTTCGGGAGATGTCAAACATGATCCGTGAGCTGAAGTCGGCTGGTCACTCCCTTACTGATGAACAGCAAGTTCAGGCTGTTATAAGGTCTCTTCCTGATAATTGGGAGCATATGAAAATCAATATGACGCATAATGAGAATATCGTCACTTTTGATGATATTGCGCGTCATTTGGAATTAGAGGATGAGCGCCTAGAGGCTGCCAGATCCTCTACCCATGCTTATGTTGCTGAATCGAGTTCGCACAAGGCTTCGCGCTTCAAGCGCAAGAGGAATCTTCAGTTCAACAACAAAGGGAAGATGGAGTGCCACAATTGTGGCAAGTTAGGTCACTTTGCTCGTGAATGCACTGAGCCGAAAAAGGTACCCTATTACTCCATTACTTTGAGTAATGCTTTTGTTTCTAGCACTGTAATGCTTGCTGAATCTTATCCAATGTGGACTGTAGACTCAGGAGCAACAGACCATGTAGCTAGAGACCGAGAAGCATTTGTGGAGTATCGTCGGATACCGCCTGGAAGAAGATGGATATATGTTGGGAATAACTCAAGAGTTGAAGTAAAGGGTATTGGCACATGTAAATTAATCTTACATGGTGGTCGAGACTTGTTCCTGCATGATGTCCTTTATGCTCCAGATATTCGACGAAACTTGGTCTCTGTAGTTGTTCTTCTTAGCTTAGGTTATGTATTGAACTTCCATGGTGATTGTGTTAATATTTTGTATGGAACGGTTTATTATGGTTCAGGTCATGTATTGAATGGTTTTATGGTGTTAGACATTGACTATGACCAGTATAATGTTAATGTTGATGGTTGTTTTTCTTTAATTGCGTCTTCAAACAACGTTGAGATTGATGCAAATACTTGGCATGCTAGATTAGGTCACATTGGATTGCAAAGAATGCAAAGATTAGCTAGAGAAGGCCTTTTGGGGTCACTCACCAATGTTAGTCTATCCATATGTGAACATTGTCTAGCGGGAAAACAACTAGAAAACCATTCGGTAAAGGGACCGAGCTGAATTTCCATTGCATCTCATACATTCTCGACATTTGTAGTCCTTTGAATGTGAGGGTGAGGCATGGAGCCTCATATTTCATCACTTTCATAGATGACTTCACACGTTTCGGTTATGTCTTTTTGATCTCCCATAAGTCAGAAGCATTAGACTGCTTTAGACGATATATAGCGATGGTAGAGAATCAGTTGAACAAAACAATAAAGGCATTGAGAACTGATCGTGGACGTGAGTATCTATCGGAGCAATTCAAGGCTCTTTGTGATGAAAAGGGAATTGTGAGACAATTAACTATTCCTGGTACTCCACAACAAAATGGAGTAGCTGAGAGAAGGAATAGAACCCTATTGGAAATGGTTAGGTCTATGATGGCGCAAGCAAATTTACCTGTCTCCTATTGGGGAGATGCATTATTGACTGTTGTCTATATACTTAACCGTGTGCCCTCAAAATCGATTACTTTCACCCCTTATGAATTATGGACTGGTAGGAAACCAGACTTGAGTAGTCTGCGTCCATGGGGATGTGCAGCTTATGTTCATGATTCTTCCCATAAACATGGCAAATTAGGTCCTAGAGGGAAGAAATGTATCTTTATAAGATATTCCGAACACTCCAAAGGGTACGTGTTCGTAGGTGAACAAGCTGATGGGAGTGTGACCGAAATGGAGTCACGAGATGTCACGTTCTTGAAGAACGATTTTCCTAGTAGAGGTGAGATTGATAAGGACTTTCAATTATATGAGATGGAAGATCTAGATAACACACCCACTGATGTAGTAGAGGGAAATGAAGATTTACCTCAACACACAAGACCTAGTGGGAGTGTTGCATCGCCTAATGAATTGAATTCAAGAGAAATTCAATTGCGTAAAAGTAATCGTAAAAGTATTTCCCGTCGTCGTTTTGAAATTGAAGGGGAAGCATTTATGATTGCTCAAAATGATGATGCCGAGCCTAAGACTGTTCAAGAGGCTCTCTCATCCTCTGACAAGGAAGAATGGAGAAAAGCTTTGGAAGATGAAATGGAGTCAATGAGGGCAAACCATGTCTGGGACTTGGTTGATCTACCACCCAATCGTAAGGCCATTGGAAACAAATGGGTCTTTAAGATTAAGCGTAGGGCGGATGGATCCATTGAAAAATATAAGGCTCGCATTGTGGCAAAAGGTTATACTCAACAAGAGGGTACAGACTATGAGGAAACTTTTTTGCCAGTTGTAAGGTTTGCCTCAATACGCCTTATTCTAGCCATCGTTGCACATTTGGACCTTGAATTACATCAAATGGATGTAAAGACGGCATTTCTCAATGGAGAATTAGATGAGGAAATCTATATGAAACAACCAGCAGGTTTCATAGCTAAAGGTCAAGAGCATAAAGTTTGCAAGCTTAATTGCTCAATATATGGCCTTAAGCAATCATCTAGACAGTGGTATCTTCGTTTTCATCGAGCAATAATAACATTTGGTTTCACGATGATCGAAGAAGATCACTGTGTATATGTCAAGCGGTCCAAAGATAAGTTTGTGATTTTATCACTTTATGTGGACGATATTCTGTTGGCTGGAAATGACAAGGTTTTGGTTATCAGCATAAAAGAATGGTTGTCCTCCAATTTTGAGATGAAGGACATGGGAGAAGCTGCTTATATATTAGGAGTTAAGATCGAAAGAGATCGATCAAGGAAACTCCTTACTTTATCACAGGAGTCTTACATTGTGAAGATTCTTGAGCGTTTCAATATGCAGCATTGTAATCCCATTGATACCCTTGTCATGCAAGGTGAAGGCCTAAGTACTGAGATGTGTCCTAAGACTCCAGAAGAAATTAAAATGATGGAAACTGTTCCTTATGCTAGTGCAGTCGGAAGTTTAATGTATGCTATGATGTGTACTCGACCCGACATATGCTATGCCGTGGGATTGGTGAGCCGATATCAATCAAATCCTAGTCAAGCACACTGGAAAGCAGTGAAGAGGATCCTGAGATACTTGAAGGGCACCATGGACTATCGATTTTGTTACCAAGGGAATGATTTACGCCTATTAGGTTATTCAGATGCTGATTGGGGTGGAGACCTGGATGAGCGTAAATCAACTTCTAGTTATGCGTTCTTGCTCAATGGAGGTGCAATTTCTTGGAATAGCAAGAAATAGACATGCACAGCCTTGTCTACGATGGAGGCAGAATTTATTACATGTTCTGCCACAGTGCAAGAAGCAGTGTGGCTAAAACGTTTCTTGGAAGATTTAGCCATTGTCACTGAAGTTCCAAGACCGGTGACAGTTTATTGCGATAGTCAAGCAGCCATTGCCTATGTGAAAGATCCCAAGTATCATGGAAGGACAAAGCACATTGACATAAGGAATAATTTCGTCAGAGATATTATAGCGTAGAAAGAAGTGATCCTGCAATACATTTCAACCAATAGAATGGTTGCTGATCCATTTACGAAGGCTATTCCTAGAGACATATTCTTGACCCATAGGATGTCACTAGGATTACGTAGAATGTGATATCTGTTATTGTAGAGGATCATTGGTTTATGTATTTGTGGACAAATGTATTGTACTTGTTTGTTTATTAGTGATTTGATGTTTTATCAATAAGTACAAATCCACTATGAGACTAGCACAAACACACATATATTAATTGAAAAGTATGTCAGTAGGCAATGATTGGCTCACTCACACGAGCAATGGCCTCAAGTGCTGTAGTTAGCACGTTGAGATGAGACGTTATGTACAAATAAATGCTGAAGAGCAAGTTTGGTACATAAAATATGTCGCCTTGATTGGAGTCAAGATGAGGTCTATGATTGATTCATAACAAGACCGAACATGATAGTCCCACAATCATGTATGCCTGAAAGATGCCGGATGCGAGTACTTAATTGGGCGCTATAAAAAGCGAGCTGATATAGCACTCGGGCTAAACATGAGTACGTGAGAAGCACGTGACTATGTTTAGGCTAAGATCTGTATGGTGGATATATTTGATGATTGACATACGCTCGTATAGAAAGAGTAATCCACTATAGCATGTAATTCGTACTACATGTGCATTGTACGACCAATAAGGGAAGATGAGTAAAATTATCCCTATTTACTCATCGTGTGAGCCCTTGAGGTAATTTTGTATTTTTACCTCAATTTTGTGCCCTATGTTACTTCTGACTATGTTCTCGAAGTGAAAGATCAATGTTGCTACTTTAGCATGTTACGGGCGGTCATGAATAGATATGGCTTATGGGACATGTCTAGGAAAGCAGTTGTTCTGAAATTGAGAGAGACATGAGTGCGAAGGAAGACTATTATTGTTTTACATCTACCGCATGTATTTACTGGTCGACCAATTATATCACCCTATGTGGTTGCGGATGTAATTGTAAATACATGGTGTTTTGAGAATAGTCAAGTATAGCCTTTAAGGGATAGGTATACTTGGACTGATGTAACAAAATATGTCTGGGGCACTGTGAGACATCGATTGTTTATTTTCTTTTCAGGGTTGTAGCCATTATGTTATCCCTAACAGGTGCATAATTTGAGCTCCCAAGTGCAGGTGTACTCACTGGTCGCACGGCTTATTTGTCAGTATGAATTGTTTTGTAAAATTGATGGATGTTAAATGCCTTATATTCTTAATAGAATGCTATCAAGCCCATCATGTCCGAGTGGGAGATGTTGTACTTTAACTAGTTAGCTAGTACGTCCATGATGGGGTGCGATTGGACCGCACCAATTGGCTTTGATATGCTACGATGGAAAGGCACAAATGGAGAGGTACGAAGGGAGACATATAAAAGGCTCCCGAACACAACCGTTGGACGGCTGGCAATTCATTCGCACCAAAATTCCTCTCCATTTCCATTGAAGAAGATCAAAGGCGTTCCATTTCAATTTTCAAGAACAATCGGCATTTACGCTGTGGAAATCGGGTGTTTTCCTCGTGATTGCATCCAGACTAACGTGAGGAAGTACTGTTCGTGATAAATTCGCAATTCAACGTTCATTCCGGGGCCATTTGCTGTTTGTGCATCGGAATCAAGTAAGTTGTCTTCCGCCGACTTGAATTCCAACATAAAACATTAAAGTTTTTCATTTGTGAAAGATATTGTGTCGGTGTTGCATTTGGTACTACATAGTAAGTCAATTATCTACAAAGCCACCATACATCAGTTGTGGCTTGATGTTGGCTCAAGTCTTTTCATCAATGGAGGCCCACTACATTAAGAAAAAAAAATTAGAAAAAAAAAGGACATAGTTCATTTAAAATAAGGACATAGTTCATTTAAAATAAAAGATACTATTTACCCACATAAAAATCATGTATGGGTTGGTGATTTATAATGACATTGCCGTTAAAGTCACTGGGAGTTCTAACTAATATGCTCGCTCATAAATTGAGTTTAATTCTTCAACAAAATTTGTCAGACTATGTATGCAAATCCAACCATGGTGTCCAATTCAAGGATGGGCTGATCACATTCATCGGCCTACACAAGGTCGTTTATGCAAAATGACAGTCATCAATGGACTCTTTTAAGAAGTTAGAAGATGACTGATTGACATTTAATCTAATATAGACTGGCTCTAACTTATTTAATACATTTTCTATATAAGTCTCAAGTATTCATTGGTGGTCGACTGTGCATGCAAATACAACCATAGTGAGATTTCGCAATAGATCATGTAAATCCCATTAAAAAGTGAGGTGGCAAAATCTTTGCATTCGTGAACTTTATGGCAGTGCTGCCGTCAAGATAGGAGATCGAGCAAAGGCTACACAGTAAAATGGAAACAAAACATGTTGGACAGCGTACTTGTAAAGAAACAACAAAAGGCAACAATAATTTAGAAAATAATGGAATAAACATGACAAAAATATCTAAGAAATTGGTGTTGGAATTCAAGTCGACGAAAGACAACTTACCTGATTCCGATGCGCAAACAACAAATAGCCCTGGAACGAACGTTAAATTGCCGATGAAACACGAACAACACTTCCTCACGTTAGTCTGGATGCAATCACAAGGAAAACATCCGATTTCCACGGCGTAAATGCCGATTGTTCTTGGAAAACTGAAATTGGAATGCATTCTTCTTCTTTGATGGAAATGGAGAGAAATCTGGTGCGTATGTTTGCTAACTAATCCAATGGTTGTATTCGGGAGGCTTTTATACGTCTCCCTTCGTACCCCTCCATTAGTGTCTTTCCATCGTAACCCATCAAGACGAAACGGTGTGTTCCAATCGCACCCCATCATTAACGTACTAGCTAAAGTACAACATCTCCTACTCGGACATGATGGGCTTGATAGCGCTTTATCAAGAATATAACGCATTCAACATTCATCAACTTTACAAAACAATTCATACTGGCAAATCAGCCGTGCGACCAGTGAGTACACCTACACTTGGGAGCTCTAATTATGCACCTGTTAGGGATGACATAATGGCTACAACCCCAAAAAGAAATAAATAATCGATGTCTCACAGTGCTCCAGACATATTTTGTTACATTGGTCCAAGTATACCTATCCCTTAGAGGCTATACTTGACTATCCTAAAAAACACACAATGTATTTACAATTATATCCGCAACCACATAAGGCGATATAATTGGTCGACCAGTAAATACATGTGATAGATGTAAAACAACAATAGTCTTCCTTCACACTCATGTCTCTCTCCATTTCAGAACAACTGCTTCCCTAGACATGTCCCATAGGCCATATCTATTCATGATCGCCCGTAACATGCTAAAGTAGCAACATCGATCTTTCACTTCGAGAACATAGTCAGAAGTAATATAGGGCATAATGAGGTAAATTATAAATTACCTCAAAGGCTCACACGATAAGTAAATAAGGATAATTTTACTCACATTTCCTTGTCGGTCGTACAATGCACATGTAGTATGAATTACATGCTATAGTGGATTACTCTTTCTATAAGAGGTATGTCATTTATCAAATATATCCACTATACGGATCTTAACATAAATATAATCACGTGCTTCTCACGTACTCATGTTTAGCCCGAGTGCTATATCAGTTCTCTTTCTATAGCGCCTAATTAAGTACTTGCATCTGGCATCTTTTAGGCATACATGATTGTGGGACTATCATGTTCGGTCTTATTATAAACAAATTACAGATCTCATCTTGACTCAAATCAAGGCAACATATTTTATGTACCAGACTTGCTCTTCTGCATTTATTTGTATATAACGTCTCATCTTAATGTGTTAACTACCTCACTTGAGGCGATTGCTCGTGTGAGTGAGCCAATCATTACTTGCTGACATACATTTTTTTAATAATATATGTGTATTTGTGCTAGTCTCATAGTGGATTTGTATTTATTGGTAAAATATCAAATCACTAATAAACAAACAAGTACAATACATTTGTTCACAAATACATAAACCAATGATCCTTTACAATAACATATATCACATTCTACACAATCCTAGTGACATCCTATGGGTCAAGAATATGTCTCTAGGAATAGCTTTCGTAAATGGATCGGCAACCATTCTATTGGTTGAAATGTATTGCATGATCACTTCTTTCTGCGCTATAATATCTCTGATGAAGTTATTCTTTATGTCAATGTGTTTTGTCCTTCCATGATACTTGGGATCTTTCACATAGGCAATGGCTGCTTGACTATCGCAATAAACTGTCACTAGTCTTGAAACTTTAGTGACAGTGACTAAATTTTCCAAGAAACATTTTAGCCATACTGCTTCTTGCGCTGCGGCAGAACATGCAATAAATTTTGCCTCCATCATAGATAAGGCCGTGCATGTTTGTTTCTTGCTATTCCAAGAAATCGCACCTCCATTGAACAAGAATGCATATCCAGAAGTTGATTTTTGCTCATCTAGGTCTCCACCCTAATCGGCATCTAAATAACTCAATAGGCGTAAATCATTCCCTTGGTAACAAAGTCGATAGTCCATGGTGCTCTTCAAGTATCTTAAGATCCTCTTCACTGCTTTCCAGTATGCTTGACCAGGATTTGATTGATATCGGCTCACCAATCCCACGGCATAACATATGTCGGGTCGAGTACACATCATAGTATACATCAAACTTCCGACTGCACTAGAGTAAGGAACAGTTTCCATCACATTGATTTCTTCTGGAGTCTTAGGACACATCTCATTACTTACGCCTTCACCTTGCATAATAGGGGTATCAATGGGATTACAATGCTGCATAATGAAACGCTCAAGAATCTTCATAATATAAGACTCTTGTGATAAAGTAAGGAGTTTCCTTGATCAATCTCTTTCGATTTCAACTCCTAATATATAAGCAGCTTCTCCCATGTCCTTCATCTCAAAATTGGAGGACAACCATTCTTGTATGGTGATAACCAAAACCTTGTCATTTCCAACCAATAGAATATCGTCCACATAAAGTGATAAAATCACAAATTTATCTTTGGACCGCTTGATATATACATAGTGATCTTCCTCGATCATCATGAAACCAAAAGTGGTTATGGCTCGATGAAAATGAAGATACCACTGTCTAGATGATTGCTTAAGGCCATATATTGAACGATGAAGCTTGCAAACTTTATGCTCTTGACCTTTAGCTATGAAACCTATCGGTTGTTTCATATAGATTTCCTCATCTAGTTCTCCATTGAGAAATGCCATCTTTCCATTTGATGTAATTCAAGGTCCAAATATGCAACGATGGCTAGAATAAGGCGTATTAAGGCAAACCTTACAATAGGTGAAAATGTTTCCTCATAGTCTATACCCTCTTGTTGAGTATAATCTTTCGCCACAAGGCGAGCTTTATACTTTTCAATGGATCCATCCACCCTTCGCTTAATCTTGAAGACCCATTTGTTTCCAATGGACTTATGATTGGGTGATAGATTAACCAAGTCCCAGACATGGTTTGCCCTCATTGACTCCATCTCATCTTCTAAAGTTTTTCTCCATTCTTCCTTATCAGAGGATGAGAGAGCCTCTTTAACAGTCTTAGGCTTGGCATCGTCATTCTGAGCAATCGTAAATGCTTCCCCTTCAATCTCAAAACGACGACGGGGAATACTTTTACGATTACTTTTACGCAATTGAATTTCTCTTGAATTCAATTCGTTAGGTGATGCAACACTTCCACTAGGTCTTGCATGTTGAGGTAAATTTTCATTTCCCTAGTGGGTGTGTTATCAGGATCTTCCATCTCATATAATTGGAAGTTCTTATCAATCTCACCTCTACTAGGAAAATCGTTCTCCAAGAACATGACATCTCGTGACTCTATTTCGGTCACACTTCCATCAGCTTGTTCACCTATGAACACGTACCCTTTAGAGTGTTCAGAATATCTTATAAAGATACATTTCTTCCATCTAGGACCTAATTTGCTATATTTATGGGAAGAATCATGAACATAAGTTGCACATCCCCATGGACGTAGACTACTCAAGTCTAGTTTCCTACCAGTCCATAATTCATAAGGGGTGGAAGTGATCGATTTTGAGGGCACACGGTTAAGTATATAGGCAGCAGTCAATAACGCATCTCCCCAATAGAAGATAGGTAAATTTGCTTGCGTCATCATAGATCTAACCATTTCCAATAGGGTTCCATTCCTTCTCTCAGCTACCCCATTTTGTTGTGGAGTACCAGGAATAGTCAATTGTCGTACAATTCCCTTTTCATCACAAAGAGCCTTGAATTGCTCCGATAGATACTCACGTCCACGATCAATTCTCAATACCTTTATTGTATTGTTCAACCGATTCTCTACCATCGTTATATATCGTCTAAAGTAGTCTAATGCTTTTGACTTATGGGAGATCAGAAAGACATAACTGAAACGTGTGAAGTCATCTATGAAAGTGACGAAATATGAGGCTCTATGCCTCGTCCTCACATTCAAAGGACCACAAATGTCAGAATGTATGAGATGCAATGGAAATTAAGCTCTAGTCCATTTACCGAATGGTTTTCTAGTTGCTTTTCCCACTAGATAATGTTCACATACGGATAGACTAATATTAGCAAGTGACCCTAAAAGGCATTCTCTAACTAATCTTTGCATTCTTTGCAATCCAATGTGACCTAATCTAGCATGCTAAGTACTTGCATCAATCTCAATGTTATTAGAAGATGCAATTAAAGAAAAACAACCATCAACATTAACATTGTACTGATCATAGTCAATGTCTAACACCATAAAACCATTCAATACATGACCTGAACCATACAGAGACCAAGTTAACACAATCACCATGGAAATTCAAGAGAAATTCAATACATAAACTGTTCCATACAAAATGTCAACACAATAACCATGTAAATTTAATACATAACCTAAGCTAAGAAGAACAACTACAGAGATCAAGTTTCGTCGAATATCTGAAGCATAAAGGATATCATGTAGGAATAGGTTTCGACCACCATGTAAGATTAATTTACATGTGTTGATTCCCTTCACTTCAACTCTTGAGTTATTCCCAACTATATCCATCTTCTTCCAAGCGGTATCCGATGATACTCCACAAATGCTTCTCGGTCTCTAGCTACATGGTCTGTTGCTCCTGAGTCTACAGTCCACATTGAATGAAATTCAGCAAGCATTACAGTACTAGAAACAAAAGCATTACTCAAAGTAATGAAGTAATAGGGTATCTTTTTCGGCTTAGTGCATTCACAAGCAAAATGACCCATCTTGCCACAATTGTGGCACTCCATCTTGGCCTTGTCCTTCTTCCCACCATGCTTCTTGCGTCGGAAGGTCTTAGCCCTTTTGGGTGCCTGATTAGTCCTCTTCCCTTTGTTGTTGAACTGAATATTCCTCTTGCGCTTGAAGCCTGAAGCTTTGCGCGAACTCGATTCAGCAACATAAGCATGGGTTGAAGATCTCGCAGCCTTTAGGCACTCATCCTCTAATTCCAAATGATGCGCAATATCATCAAAAGTGAAAATATTCTCATTATGCGTCATATTGATCTTCATATGCTCCCAATTGTTAGGAAGAGATTTTATAATAGCCTGAACTTGCTGTTCATTAGTAAGGGAGTGACCTGCTGACTTCAGCTCACGGATCATCTTTGACATCTCCCGAAGATGCTGCCTCATCGTTACATTTGGGCGTTTTTGGAATGTGTCAAACTTGATGGTGAGTCTCCTCAGCTTAGTAGCAGATGTACCCCCAAACTTATCTTTCAGGGCAACCCACATAACTTGAGTTTTATCATAACTCGCAAACTCACACATGAGATCATCTTGTATACAGCTCAGCAACGTGATACAAGCAATGTGTGGCATCCCAAAAATTCAAGATAGTCCTAGAGGAATTAAAGCCCATAATTAGGTAATGAAATTACCTATGTTTATGCTTTAGCCATTAGATTTCTTTTAAGGCTAAGTGATAGATGCTTCTGTTCATGAATTTTGAAATTTGAACTATAGGATAAATTAATAATCTATGCTTGGCTATGCACCTCATAAATTAAATTCCTATATGTCAAATATTACAAGATTTTGGCCATGTGGAATTTAGTAATTTAATTCTTAAAAGAAAGAATAAGAAAGGGGTAAAATTGATTTTTAATTGGGTTGGGCCTTAGGCCCAATAGCTTGAGCCTTTGGTGGGCCAAGCTGGTCGGCCCAATGGAGGCCCACGGATGGGGCTGTCGCCGGCCGAAGGGAGGCCCAAGAAGAGGAGTGGCCGGCCCTTGCATGGGTCTTGCCAAGTGGCGAGAGGGAGGTCTTCATGCATTGGTCAATTGGAGTGGCAAGCAATCATTGCAAATGATGAGGTTTGGGGGAAATAAAAGGGAGGAAGAGGAGAGAGAGTGGCCGGTTGTGTTATTCGGCCAAGTGAGAGAGAACCGTGCGAGAGAGGGAGAGAGTGAGGCCGAGAGAGGAGAAGCCGAGAGGGAGGAGGAGGAGCCGCTCAGCGTCGCCGCCCGTGTGCCGCCCGTTCGCCGCCGTGTGCTCGTCGCTAGTTCGGTCTAGAGGCAAGTTGGGAATCCACTTCCTACTCTAGCATGTGTGTCTTGCTTGCATGTTTGGTGTAGAGTCGAATTTTGAGTGATTAGAAGGGAGAAAACCGAAGCTATAATGACTTGTTCTTGAGTGATGTTGCTGTTTTCGCATGAATCCGCCTGAGTCAGAACTTTGTGAGAGCTTGCATGCATATTTTGACTTCGATTTTGACTTTGATTCCTTAATGAAAGTTGTATTCAACATCTTAAACTATAACATAATAAAATTTGGTGTAAAATGATGGAGATTTAAGGGGTCAAACTCTCATCCTACGGAGACACTAGATCTGGAACGACTTCACTGACCTTTCGGTAGATTCGTGGTTGCATGTTGATTTTTACTAAGAATATCTCTTCGACTTCTTCATAAAACTTGTATAGAACATCTTAAGGAGTAACATACTCAAATTTGAAGTGAAATGAACAAGTATAGCCTAGTGAATCGACTTGCTCTTGAAGACAGTAAATCTGGAGACGCGGTACAGGACACCCGAGAATTCATGGACCTATATGATGACTATTCTCTGGAAATTTGACTTAGGTTCCTTAATGAAAGTTGTAGGGGACCTATTGAAGTAAAACATATCCAAATTTCAGAGGAAACGAATAATTATAAAGGGGTTAAAACTCGGTATTTCGGAGATGACTACACTGGACGTTTCGGTACAAGAACCAGGAGCTTCGTGCGACTATAGAAAAATATATAGAACGAATCTGGCATATAAGTCTCCATAAAAAATGTACTTTAGTGTCTTAAATATAGCCTGGTAAAATTTCATAATTTTCGGAGGTCGTTCAGGAATTTTAATCGAATTATTTCGAAAACTGCACATTCTGTTTTATCCGAATTTGCATGCTGAAATCGTGTGGATTATAACTTCTTGTGTGGAACTCGATTGGACATGTGTTTCTCATGGAATTACTATCTTATTGTCTTGTCTATCACGCTCCTTGATTTCATGATTTTTGAGAAGCATGTGGATATTTAATTTGAATATTTTCGAAAAAAGGTACGTGCTGGAATTTTGTAAAAAGGTATGAAAAATGGACCATTTTAAATTGCATGGATTTCCATGATTGTTTTGTTATGAATGATTGTGTCTTGCTGCATGCATGATGAGGATTAAAGATGCATGTATGAATCAAAGGATGAAAGTAATCTGGTTTGCCATTGCATCATGTGCTATGCTGAGTTGAGACATAAATCGGTGAACATGAATAATGAGAAAAGAGGAGACTGTTATTGGCGGATGATAATGCCCTGGGAGTGTTAGGATGCCCAGGATGGGGGGTGCCGGAAGTCGGATTGTATTGAGATACAAGGCCGGATGTCCTCGGGAGTTTTGAGATGCCCGGGAAGTGGGGGTGCCGGAAGCCCTGGAGGTTTGTGCCCAGGGGGATGCCTCGTGGTGCCAGTTGGGGTGCGAGATGCCCAGCCAAGGAGTGTAAATGCCGAAAGCCTCGGAGGTTTTTGCCCGAGGAATGCCTCGTGATGCCAGTTGGGATGCGAGATGCCCGGGGTGTGGAGGTGCCGGATGCCCGGTGGTGTGTGCCGGAGGTTTATCTTGCGATGCCAGATGTGGTGATCGATTTGAAAGATAAAAAGTGAAAATTGAGACATGCATATGTGATGTGAGGATGATAGCCTATGGCATGATGACATGCATGTGTGATGTGAGGATGATAGCCTATGGCATGATGACATGCATGTGTGATGTGAAGATGATAGCCTATGGCATGATGACATGCATGTGTGATGTGAAGATGATAGCCTATGACATGATGACATGCATGTGGTGTGAAGATGATAGCCTATGGCCAGATGACATGCATGTGTGATGTGAAGATGATAGCCTATGGTATGATGATATGCATATGTGATGTGAAGATGATAACCTATGGCATGATGACATGCATATATATGATATGATAATGGGATGTGCATGGATGCATGGTAGCTATGCATGATGATATACATGATGATGGTAAGTGTATGACATGATAGTGGTGACTATGTGATGACGTATGTACATAAGTTATGGTGAGATGTGCATGATACCAAGGTAATTGTGCATGGATGCCTTGATGACATATGATGCTATGATTGTGATGTTTGTGTAATGCATGATGCATTGAGTGGTTATAGGATTCCTTTACCTACTGAGTGGTTGTACTCACCCCTTCGGGGACCAACATTTCAGATTAATAGAATGCCACTCCTTGCTGTCACGCGGGGCGTGTTTTACGGGATTCCTTCCAATGTAGAGGTCGAGTGTGAGGAGTTCGACTGTCCCTCTGTTCCTAGTCTGACATATATTCGAGTGCGTTGTTTAGTCATGTACGATGTGGGCCTGGCTAGGGGCCCTATTGTCCAGGAGTTCATATCCGTCCATATTCGTCGCGACGGAGTGATACGTGGGATGTTGCCGTTGCCGCCGCCACCGCCTGATGCACCAGGATGGGTGTGAGGACCCGTGCGTGACAAGTAGGAGTTGAAACTTTTTGGGATGGTTAGCCGACACTAGTGATGGGGGATCTTTCACGTTAGTTGTAGTGGGTCGAGAGTTTCTTTTTGGGGTTTAGGCCGAGTATGGCTCCATGTCCTGGCCTTTCTTTAGATGTACCGACCTAAGGAAACCCATCTTTAAAATATGTAAATGAAGTGTCATGGCTTTGTCTGTTATTATGATGATTAGTGGTGTGCAATTGTATCATGGTTGATGGAGGGGGGAGATGGTGATGTTATATTTTGCTTCCGCTAAATGAGTCGCGCTAGGACCGTTTTAAAAGAAAATAAAATGTCTATGATTTACGACGCTTCTTCTAAGAGATGAAATAAGGTGTAACGCCAGGTGCCTGTGGCGACCCAAGAGGGGTTCGGGGTGCCACATCCGCCCTTTTTGGTATCAGAGCAAGTGATTATAGGTGGAGTGATAAGGAGCCTCATTCGGAAATTGAGGAACATGATGACAATGCACACCATAGGATATAAAATGAAGTAATTGAATAACGGGTGATGAGTATTCACTTGTAGATCCCTAGTAGTTAATTTTGAGTTGCCTTTAGGTACGAGTAACATGTATATGTTACTTCCGTAGTAGTTGTGGTTGCTTTGAATGGAGATAGTGAGTCTCAGATTATTCCTGAGGCAATGCTTGGAAATTGCAGGAAAGTCATGGTGCGAGTTGGAAGTCCTCATCCATCGAGGGCTGAAGCCACTGCTGCAAGGGCTGAACCCCGAATGGAAGACATCCTGCAGGCATTGGCCAATATTGGAAATTTGATGGAAAGGCAGGCGCAGCAGCAACCTGGAGCAGAACGCCGTACTTAAGGACCGCTTGAACAGTTTTTGAAGCTGAAGCCACCTAAGTTCAGTGGAATGGGAAGTCCTGAGGAGGCGGAATATTGGATTGATGGAATGGAGCAGATTTTCAGGTTGTTGGACTGCACTGCTGTTGAGAAAATAACTTTGGCAGAGTACCAGCTGGAGGGAAACGCAAAGTTTTGGTGGAGAGCATCGAGGGACACAATCTTCCCACCAGGTACTGAGGTTAACTGGGAAGAATTTGTGAGAGCTTTTAATAGAAAGCATTTTTCTGACTGTGCTAAGGATAGGAAAATTACTGAATTTGTTCAATTAGAACAAAAGGAGCTGACAGTAGATCAGTATGAGGCTAGATTTTCTGAACTGTCTAGATATGCCCCTAGGCTGATTGAGGATCTGGAAGAAAAGGCTAAGAGATTTCTGAAAGGATTGAGAACTGATATCAGGAAACAACTGGTGCCTTTGAACATAAGAGATTATAATGAGATCTATGAAAGGGCACAGTTGGTGGAGCAGGAGCTGTTGAGAGAGCGATCAGAGTTTAAGAAACCGCTGAACTGTAATGATGTGAGAAGAGCTAAGAGACCTTACTCTGGTCAAGGTCAGACTTGGAATGTGAAGAAGAAGAGTAATTTTGGAAATTTTGGGGGAGCAAGAAATAGCCTGAATATAGGGAAAGCACCCTATCAGCCTGATGTTTGTCAAAAGTGTGATGGGCGACATGGCCCAGGACCTTGCAATGGACGAATGAAATGTTTTGGTTGTGGACAAGTAGGCCACCTTAGGAGAAGTTGCCCACAAGAAAGGTCGCAAGTGAGTATTGGCTCGGTGCGACAGGGACATCAGAGTGCTGTTAGATCAAACTTGCCAAGGAATCCTCAGAGGCCACCAGCACAAGGAAGGGTGTATGCGATCACCCAAGAGGAAGCAGAAGCTTCCAAAAATGTCATCTCAGGTACGATCCTTATCAATGGTGAAAAGGCATATGCATTGTTTGATACAGGTGCAATGCATTCATTTGTGTCTGAGAGATATAGATGTTTGAATAAAATAGAAGTTATGCCTCTTGAGATGCCTCTTTGTGTTTCCACGCCTTTAAAGGATATGTTGTTGTCTACACTGGTGTGTGGAAATTGTAAGATAACAATGGGAGGAAAGGATATGGAAATAGACCTAGTTGTAATGGCTATGTATGATTTTGATGTTATCATAGGAATGGATTGGCTTCGTAAGTATCGGGCCAAGATGGATTGTTATAGGAAGGTGATCCAATTTACCTTGCCTGATCAGTCTAGTTGTGAATTTTTAGGAGGTCAGACCCATCTACCTGTAGCACTTATTTCGGCAATAGAAGCCTGTGCGTTACTTGACAAAGGATGTCAAGGATACTTGGCCATAGTTAAGGATTATGCAAAGAAGGAACCTAGACTTGAGGAAGTTCGAGTAGTTAATGAATTTCAAGATGTATTCCCTGAGGAATTGCCTGGATTGCCGCCAGAGCGGGAGATTGAGTTTGAAATTGAACTAATGCCTGGAACAGGACCAATATCAAAAGCCCCGTATAGGATGGCCTTAGTCGAACTGAAGGAGTTAAAAGTGCAACTGCAGGAGTTGCTTGACAAATGATTCATTAGACCAAGTGCTTCACTTTGGGGAGCACCAGTCTTGTTTGTGAAAAAGAAAGATGGATCGATGTGCTTGTGCATTGATTATAGGCAGCTAAACCAAGTGACCCTTAATAATAAGTATCCTTTGCCTAGAATTGATGACCTGTTTGACGAACTCCAAGGAAGTTCGGTCTTCTCTAAGATTGACTTGAGGTCGGGATACCATCAGTTAAGAATTAAGAAAGAGGACATTCTTAAGACTGTGTTCAGGACTCGTTATGGACACTACGAGTTCCTTGTTATGCCATTTGGATTGACTAATGCGCCGGCTGCATTTATGGATCTAATGAATAGGGTATTTAAGCCTTATTTAGATCAGTTTGTGATTGTGTTTATTGATGACATCCTGATATATTCGAGAGGGCCTAAAGAGCACGAGCGACACTTGAGGATAGTTTTGCAGACCTTGAGAGAGCATAAGTTGTATGCCAAGTTTAGTAAGTATGGATTTTGGCTGGACCAGATAACATTTTTAGGGCATGTGGTATCAGGAATGGGGAATGTGAAAGGAGTTTCCAGGAGCTTAAAAGGAAATTAACCTCGGCTCCAATCCTGACTATACCGACTGGACCTGATGGTTTTATAGTGTATAGTGATGCATCTCACAAAGGACTGGGATGTGTTTTGATACAACATGGCAAGGTCATAGCCTATGGATCTAGACAATTGAAACCCCATGAGCTGAACTACCCAACGCATGATTTAGAGCTAACAACTATAGTGTTTGCCTTGAAGATATGGAGAAACTATTTGTATGGGGAGAAGTTTGAGATTTATACGGATCATAAGAGTTTGAAATATCTGTTCTCACAAAAGGAGTTGAACATGAGACAAAGGAGATGGATGAAATTGTTAAAGGATTATGATTGTGAGATAAAATACCATCCAGGGAAGGCGAATAAGGTAGCGGATGCTCTTAGTCGTAAGTCGGCCATCTCCATGGCTAGTTTGAGAGTGGCGGAATGGAGTCTGTTAAAGTCTGTTACAGACTTAGAATTTAAATTAAAAGTAGATTGTCTTACTGGTATGCTTAGTGCATTAAGGATTGAGCTTGAAATTATTCAGAAAGTTAAAATGTTGCAAGAATCTGACCCAGAGATTTTGAAAGTGAAAGATGCTGTATCTTTAGGGAAAAGACCAGAATTTCAAGTCTCTGATGATGGAATAGTAAGATGCCAAGGACGACTTTGTGTTCCCGACAATGAATAGTTAAAGAAGGAAATTCTGTCGGAGGCGCATAAGAGTAATTATAGTATTCATTCGGGTAGTACAAAGATGTACAGGAATTTGCGTCAGCAATTTTGGTGGAATGGTATGAAGGCAGATACGGCTAAGCACGTTTCTCAATGTTTGACGTGCCAGCAAGTAAAAGCGGAGCATCGTAAACCCGCAGGACTCTTGAGATCCTTAGACATTCCATAATGGAAATGGGAGCATATAACAATGGACTTTATGCAAGGATTGCCAAGGACGTCAAGTGGTCATGATTCTATTTAGGTTATAGTGGATCGTTTGACTAAATCGGCTCATTTCCTAGCTGTTCGCATGGACTACCCAATGGATAAATATGCGGATATATATGTAAGTCAAGTGGTACGCCTACATGGTGTTCCGGTGACTATTACCTCGGATCAGGATTCGAGATTTACTTCGAACTTTTGGCGAAGTCTTCAAATTGCATTAGGGACAAGCTTCAGTTTAGTACTGCTTTTCACCCTCAAACAGATGGACAATCAGAAAGAGTAATTTAGACATTAGAGGATATGTTGAGGGCTTGTGTAATTGATTTCAAAGGAAATTGGGATGAAAGATTGCATTTGGTGGAGTTTGCCTATAATAATAGTTTTCAGAAAAGTATAGGTATGGCTCCCTATGAAGCATTATATGGAAGGAGATGTAGGACTCCTGTCTGTTGGAATGAAGTAGGTGAAAGGAAATTGATAGGACCTGAACTGGTACAAGTTACCATTGAGGCTGTTGAAATTATCAGAGAAAGGCTTAAAACAGCTCAGAATAGACAGAAAGACTACACAGATAAGCGTAGAAGGCCTTTGGAATTTAGCGTGGGAGACCATGTATTCCTTAAGGTATCTCCAATGAAAGGGATATCTCGATTTGGGATGAAAGGTAAGTTAAGCCCTAGATTTGTTGGACCTTTTGAGATACTTGAAAGGATAGGGGATGTAGCTTATCGTTTAGCGTTACCTCCTAAGTTGGGAGACTTGCATGATGTGTTTCATGTATCAATGTTGAGGAAGTACCAACTGGATCTTGGTCACATACTCGATCATGAAGCCATCAAAGTGGATGAGAAAGTGAGGTATCGAAGAGCCTGTACAGATACTGGATCGAAAGGAACAAATTCTTAGGACTAAGAAGATCCCATTGGTTAAGGTATTATGGCGACATCATGATATGGAGGAAGCCACATGGGAAAGTGAAGATCAGATGAAGGAAAAGTACCCTTACTTATTTCAAGAAGGCACGAGTGGTGTCTAATTTCAAGGACGAAATTCTCTAAGGAGGGGAGAATTGTGGCATCCCAAAAATTCAAGATAATCCTAGAGGAATTAAAGCCCATAATTAGGTAATGAAATTACCTATGGTTTATGCTTTAGCCATTAGTTTTCTTTTAAGGCTAAGTGATAGATGCTTGTGTTCATGAATTTTGAAATTTGAACTATAGGATAAAAAAATAATCTATGCTTGGCTACACACCTCATAAATTAAATTCCTATATGTAAAATATTACAAGATTTTGGCCATGTGGAATTTAGTAATTTAATTCTTAAAAGAAAGAATAAGAAAGGGGTAAAATTGATTTTTAATTGGGTTGGGCGTTAGGCCCAATAGATTGAGCCTTTCGTGGGCCAAGCTAGTCGGTCCAATGGAGGCCCACGGATGGGGCTATCGCCGGCCCAAGGGAGGCCCAAGAAGAGGAGTGGCCGGCCCTTGCATGGGTCTTGCCAAGTGGCGAGAGGGAGGTCTTCATGCATTGGTCAATTGGAGTGGCAAGCAATCATTGCAAATGATGAGGTTTGGGGGAAATAAAAGGGAGGAAGAGGAGAGAGAGTGGCCGGTTGTGTTATTCGGCCAAGTGAGAGAGAGAACCGTGCGAGAGAGGGAGAGAGTGAGGCCGAGAGAGGAGAAGCCGAGAGGGAGGAGGAGGAGCCGCTCAGCGTCGCCGCCCGTGTGCCGCCCGTTCGCCGCCGTGTGCTCGTCGCTAGTTCGGTCTAGAGGCAAGTTGGGAATCCACTTCCTACTCTTGCATGTGTGTCTTGCTTGCATGTTTGGTGTAGAGTCGAATTTTGAGTGATTAGAAGGGAGAAAACCGAAGCTATAATGACTTGTTCTTGAGTGATGTTACTGTTTTCGCATGAATCCGCCTGAGTCAGAGCTTTGTGAGAGCTTGCATGCATGTTTTGAGTTCGATTTTGACTCTGATTCCTTCATAAAAGTTGTAGCCAACATCTTAAACTATAACATACTAAAATTTGGTGTAAACTGATGGAGATTTAAGGGGTCAAACTCTCATCCTACGGAGACACTAGATCTGGAACGACTTCACTGACCTTTCGGTAGATTCGTGGTTTCATGTTGATTTTTACTAAGAATATCTCTTCGAATTCTTCATAAAAATTGTAGAGAACATCTTAAGGAGTAACATACTCAAATTGGAAGTGAAATGAACAAGTATAGCCTAGTGAATCGACTTGCTCTTGCAGACAGTAAATCTGGAGACGCGGTACAGGACACCCGAGAATTCATGGACCTATATGATGACTATTCTCTGGAAATTTGACTTAGTTTCCTTAATGAAAGTTTTAGGGGACCTCTTGAAGTATAACATATCGAAATTTCAGAGGAAACGGAGAATAATAAAGGGGTTAAAACTCGGTATTTCGGAGATGACTGCAGTGGACGTTTCGGTACAAGAACCACGAGATTCGTGCGACTATAGAAAAATATATAGAACAAATCTGGCATATAAGTCTTCATGAAAAATGTACTTTGGTTTCTTAACTATAACCTGGTAAACTTTCATAATTTTCGGAGGTCGTTCGGGTATTTTAATCGAATTATTTCGAAAACTGCACATTCTGTTTTATCCGAATTTGCATGCTGAAATCGTGTGGATTATAACTTCTTGTGTGGAACTCGATTGGGCATGTGTTTCTCATGGAATTACTATCTTATTGTCTTGTCTATCATGCGCCTTGATTTCATGATTTTTGAGAAGCATGTGGATATTTAATTTGAATATTTTCAAAAAAAGGTACGTGCTGGAATTTTGTAAAAAGGTATGAAAAATGGACCATTTTAAATTGCATGGATTTCCATGATTGGTTTTGTTATGAATGCTTGTATCTTGCTGCATGCATGATGAGGATTAGAGATGCATGTATGAATCAAAGGATGAAAGTAATCTGGTTTGCCATTGCATCATGTGCTATGTTGAGTTGAGACATAAATCGGTGAACATGAATAATGAGAAAAGAGGAGACTGTTATGTGGCGGATGATAATGCCCTGGGAGTGTCAGGATGCCCGGGATGGGGGGTGCCGGAAGCCGGATTGTATTGAGATACAAGGCCGGATGTCCTCGGGAGTTTCGCGATGCCCGGGAAGTGGGGGTGTCGGAAGCCCTGGAGGTTTGTGCCCCGGGGGATGCCTCATGATGCCAATTGGGGTGCGAGATGCCCGGCCAAGGAGTGTAAATGCCGGAAGCCTCGGAGGTTTTTGCCTGAGGAATGCCTCGTGATGCCAGTTGGGATGCGAGATGCCCGGGGTGTGGGGGTGCCGGATGCCCGGTGGTGCCGGAGGTTTATCTTGCGATGCCAGATGTGGTGATCGATTTGAAAGATAAAAAGTGAAAATTGAGACATGCATATGTGATGTGAAAATGATAGCCTATGGCATGATGAGATGCATGTGTGATGTGAGGATGATAGCCTATGGCATGATGACATGCATATGTGGTGTGAAGATGATAGCCTATGGCATGATGACATGCATGTGTGATGTGAAGATGATAGCCTATGACATGATGACATGCATGTGGTGTGAAGATGATAGCCTATGGCCAGATGACATGCATGTGTGATGTGAAGATGATAGCCTATGGCATGATGATATGCATATGTGATGTGAAGGTGATAACCTATGGCATGATGACATGCATATATATGATATGATAATGAGATGTGCATGGATGCATGGTAACTCTGCATGATGATATACATGATGATGGTAAGCATATGACATGATAGTGGTGACTATGTGATGACGTATGTACATAAGGTATTGTGAGATGTGCATGATACCATGGTAATTGTGCATGGATGCCTTGATGACATATGATGCTATGATTATGATGTCTGTGTAATGCATGATGCATTGAGTGGTTATTGGATTCATTTACCTGCTGAGTTGTTGTACTCACTCCTTCGAGGACCAACATTTCAGATTAGCAGAATGCCGCTCCCTGCTGTCATGCGGGGCGTGTTTTACGGCATTCCTTCCAATGTAGAGGTCGAGTGTGAGGAGTTCGACTGTCCCTCTGTTCCTTGTCTGACATATATTCGAGTGCGCTGTTTAGTCATGTACGATGTGGGCTTGGCTGCGGGCCCTGTTGTCCAGGATTTCATATCCGTCCACATTCGTTGCGATGGAGTGATACATGGGATGTTGTCGCCGCCACCGCCTGATGCACCAGGATGGGTGTGAGGACCCGTGCGTGACAAGTAGGAGTTGAAACTTTTTGGGATGGTTAGCCGACACTAGTGATGGGGGATCTTTCATGTTAGTTGTAGTGGGTTGAGAGTTTCTTTTTGGGGTTTAGGCCGAGTATGGCTTCATGTCCTGGCCTTTCTTTTGATGTACCGACCCAAGGAAACCCATCTTTAAAATATGTAAATAAAGTGTCATGGCTTTGTCTGTTATTATGATGATTAGTGGTGTGCAATTGTATCATGGTTGATAGAGGGGGGAGATGGCGATGTTATATTTTGCTTCTGCTAAATGAGTCGCGTTGGGACCGTTTTAAAAAAAATGTCTATGATTTATGACACTTCTTCTAAGAGATGAAATAAGGTGTAATGCTAGGTGCCTGTGGCGACCCAAGAGGGGTTCGGGGTGCCACACAATGCTATTTTTCTTTTTTCAAACTTGATAAGCTTCCAGATCTCTCCTGTGTTAAGCTAAAGTTCCATGCTCTGGTTCATCCATGGTATGGTTGAGGGTTTCCAAAACCTCTGGCTCCTCAAGAATGTACTAAATCTTTCGGTGCCAAATATCATAATTGTCACCGTTCAGCTTTTCTCCCTTATTGAGGTCAGCTGCAATTGTCTTGGTTGCCGATGTCATTATCAATTGCTATAATATATTGACATAATAAATGCAGAATCAATACTAGCATACTTTACAGAGTAACACACATATTTAATTTGCAGCAAAGACAAACTAAATTAATGATAATTCAACAAAAGACACAAAAGCAAAAGTTCACTATGTTCCCAATCAACTTCTATGTACAATTGTTCTATTATCATTAATTAGTTTAATTTGTGCAAATTTTAAGTTCTAGGTGAGAACTCCTTTCAATTCTACCAACCTACAAACTTCCACTAGGAAAAATAATTACATGACATTTTGTAATTTCTACATTTTTCCTTAACACAAAAAACATAGCATGATAATAATCAATGTATAAGCAACAATCATGCTTCAACTATAATCAAAATCGCAATTCAGCATTTAATGGATTTCCTACCATTGTTCGAATTTTCTAGCAACTAGAAAAGTGCAAGTATTTTAAACTATATGAATGACATCAACGAACCAAGCTCCACACAGCATATATGACATCATTTGCATACAAGCTAACTACTGTATTTCCTAAACCACAAGAAAATACAAGCTACAAATAAATAAACTATGCATTAAACCCCAAAAAATATGCGTACAAAGGGTTTTCTATGCATTTTCATACATTTATAAGATTCAAAATTAAAAAATAATTATACCACAGTGTAGAGCACATCCATACGAATCCAACGCTTCCAACCACGCTCCAATCGGAGCTTACACGTGCCCCCACGCGCCGCCTGAGTGCGCGGTGCGTGTGGCACACGCGCCAGTGAGCCAAACGGCATTTGGCCGGTCCGACCGGTCCGACCGGTTTGACCGTCGGATTGGTTAACCGGTCAACGGTCGGGTTGAGTCGGGTCAACCGTGTCGGATCTTAGGTCGGGTTGCCGGCCGGCCAACTACCGCCGGTGCTAACGTCATCGATGACGTCATCCCAGCGGTTACCGACCATTGGATGACGTCATCGATGACGTCATCCGTGACGTCATCAAGTGTCGTGTCGGTTTGTGTGACGCGTGCATGACGCGCACGCGTCGGTTCGCCGATCGGCGCATGTTGCGCACATGCTGGCGTTCCCAGTGCGTCAGGCGCGTGAGGCCCACGCATAGTGGCTTCTAGCTGCGCGTGTGGGCGCGTCTAGCGTCGTTTGGCGGTGCTCGACCCATCGTCGGACTTGTCTCGACGAGCTCTTTCGCCCTGTATATTCAAAAATTAATGTTGGCCAAAAAATTATTTTGAAAAATTGCCAAAACCATACAGGTGAACGTGAACCCGAACCCGGTCTTCGCTTCGGTTCGAATTCGAGTTTCAGATTGCTATTCCGACCAATAAACATCAAAAATAGTGTAGAATACAATCTCTTGATCTCAATATCAAATGGTAAATGAGAAAACTCGATGAAAAATAAGGCATAAATCACGACTAGGCTCTGATACCAACGTTGGAATTCCAGTCAGCGGAAGACGATTTACCTGATTCCAATGCGCAAACAGCAAATAGCCCCGGAACGAACGTTGAATTGCTGATAAAACACGAACAACACTTCCTCACATTAGTCTGGATGCAATCACAAGGAAAACACCTGATTAAATGCCGATTGTTTTTGCAAAACTGAAGTTGGAATGCCTTCTTCTTCTTTGATGGAAATGGAGAGAAATCTGGTGCGTATGTTTGCCAACTAATCCAATGGTTGTGTTCGGGAGGCTTTTATACATCTCCCTTCGTACCCCTCCATTAGTGTCTTTCCATCATAACGCATCAAGATGAAACGATGCATTCCAATCGCACCCCATCATGGACGTATCAGCTAAAGTACAACAATTGGAAACAGATGAGGTGGCAGGAATTCCTTGTCAGACCTTTGGTTGTTACATAATCATACGATATAATGAGATTCGTCCATGATTATCACATTCCAACAGCAATGACTCTGTACATCATAGCAAGATCATTTGGGAGAGGCGGAACCATTGTTGGATACCCACCCACTAAACTCCTTCCTCTTTCCTCGATCCGTCGGAAGTATAAATTGAGCATATTAATAATGACTTTTGTCGTTCTCTTCCAGTCGGAGGAACATCAGTTATCAGAGGGGGGTAACAGCATCTAGCGACGATTTTTCCAGCTAAATCATGGATCATGCAAGACTCTGAAGTTGCAAACCCCCGAAACATTGATCCCTGCTCAGTACCGACAGCTTTATGCAGCAAATGTAGAACGCGAAACTGCATGTTTGCATAGCTCCATCTGGAGTTTTGGGTAAAAAAAGGGAAAGGGAAAAACATAACCTGATTTTTCTATGCCGTGTCCTCTGAATACCAACAATCAAGAGATGCAGAAGCGTTTAGCTGGTGTGACAACTACTTCAACCCTACTGAACTAAAAGTTAATTGAACTGAACACAAGCAACCCAAGTTGGCCTATTCAATTGACGTCACCAACTGTGCATAGATTCAATTATTCCGTTGCAACAGGTTAAACCTAATTGTATCTTGGTCTACTCATATGGTTTGATTAAGAGCGACATGTGCATTTCCCGAGTTGTCCATTTCCATGTGACAACACTGATCTCAATATCTGCTTCTTCCAAGCAGGAAGACAAAGGATAATATCCTACTGACCAAATACGTGTTTGACAAAAATGACATGGATATGAGTACTAACATGATCGCTGAGATAAATCCATCATAATGATCAAATAAAGTTACACGCATTAAAAAGAATATCAAGTCTCTCGAGATGCCATTAGCACAAGATAACCAATCTTTTAAGTGTGCAAATACAAGTGCAAACCACCACACATGGCGAAGGTCCTCAACAGTCCACTCCAACTCTCTTGCGTTACTCAAAGTCGATTGGTAAGCTGGGAAGGAACTGTCGAAGGTGCAGATTACTCGCTTCCGGAAATATACAAACCCACTCTTAATCTCTCACTCAGGATGTTCTTGCATTCTAACAGATATTGAAATGTTCAGGATCCACATTGTAGCTTTCTACATGGATAAATTCTTCAACACACTATGAATCTACTATTTTACTATTTGCACCAGCATTTTCACGAGCACGAGGTTTTAGTATTGAGCCTCCCCTGCCAAGTTTGACCCCAGCAGAGCGACAGCGAGGGCCAAATGACACGTAGATATGGCAAATGTAAGTTTCGTATTTGTCTGTGATCCCAAGATAGGATAAACTATCATAATCATTGAAAAGGACATAAACTTGCAACTCCATAGAAGAGGTTTTATGAGAATCCAAAGGTGCGAAGGCGATGCAGGAGACTAAGTTATCCTACTGAATTAATTAGTCAATTAGAATAGAATTCCAGGAAGAGAAAGCTAAAGTCCTCTCATTAATTTTACCTCCTTGATATATTCCACAAGTTCTTGGTAAGAGGAGCATAGCAACATTTGCCGTGCATCACTTATTGACAAATAGTCATATGCTTTCTTGCCAGATCTAGCAATTTCATCTCTGTTGTACAAAGGGAAAGAATAGAGTAAGCGCACATAAAAGAATCTTCAAGCACGATAATCTCACTATTTGACTAAAACCTTGAAATCTAGATGGGTCACACTTCATGCTTCTATTTGTATATTGTGATGGTTGATAGCAATTAGTACAGGCCATGTACTCTTGTATTTTAATATAAAAGCAACAAAAAGCCACACAAGTGTATGACTCAATCATCCCATCAAAAATGCTATACATTTCCAAAAACACCTTCCGTTGCAAATATAGGAAGAGACACATCTAATTTTATTGATTACTGATCTAGTCGTATCCAGTTGAAGCTAACTTCAAATCTTTTGACCGATTTAACATCTTAACAACAAAGGCACAGTAATTACCTGATTGCCTTGGCCAGAAGGTCCATAAAATAAACATAAGTCTCATGAGGCACCATCTGCCTAGCACTCAAAACACGATTATAGGCCCTTTCCATGAAAGATTGCTCCAACTCAACAGCATGCTTGATGCAAGGATTCTCCAAGGCAGCATATGAAAGCAATTCAAGTTCGGTATGGAACTCAGCTATTCTATTCTGCACAAGGAGTCTCAACAGTTTGAGACCTGAACTAGGGTACTTTTGAGGAGATGGTGGAATATGGCCAATGCTCAATCATAAGAATTTTCAAGTAAGTTTACATAAAAATGATGAGTGCAAAATGGTCAATAAAGCAATAAGGAGGGGAAATCTTTCTCATAATCTAGCAATTCGGGTCTAATGCCTTTTAGTGTCTGCAAATGCACGTGACATGAGTATGAACAAACAATTTTAAGCAACACCAGGACAAAAGTTACCCTGCATCTGTATGATAAGGCTTCAGTTGAAAAAAAGCTCACTCAAAGGCATCTTCATCTTCCATCTTCACACTTATAATAATAGCATGCTCATTAAGTACTAAAGAGTTCTTTAGGAAGGCAGGTGAAGTGACAGTCTGATTTTCTACTTCTGTTTTCAATTGAATAAATCGAGCTTTTCATCAACGTGCCTATAATGCTATTCTCTGAGCTAATCACTCGTGAGATAACTAGATTAGTTGGGGAAGCTATTAAGGAAGTTTAATGCAACAGGCTTGAGAATTCAATCAGGAATTGATTGCTCGATCGTGTTAGTCTGCAAGGGTTATTACGGCACAGTCGAAAATCTATCAGAGATCGGAAATAGGTCGATTCGATTAAGATATATAATTAGGCATGGACGAGTCCACCTAATTACAAAATTCTCATCGATTGGCACTAAACTGATTTTTATGTCGTTTTGGTACCTTGTGCTCGTAATTGAAACCTAGAGATTTCCACGACAACCGAGAGTCGCCTATGAGTCGAAGATGCACGTTGTGGCTCGATAATAATCGACCATGAGTCAATTGCACCAAAAATTCCCAAAAACTACCTGACATTTTAGGTTGCGTTAAAGTCACGTTTGACTGATGTTAACCGAGGAAATGATGCCGATTTCATAAATTGAGAACTTTAAGGTGTCACAATTAATTTTAGGAATATTGTTACATCTTTCCAAGATTTATTGACGACAGGAATTATTAGTGAAAAATGCAAATGCAGCAAATTAATGGAACGAGAGAGAGAGAGACTATATTTTAAATGGATCTTTTTGGCCTTTAATGTGGAACATTTGGAGAAGGAATTATAGAGGTTTAAATGAGGAGTTATCCTTATTATCTAGAGTTGAGAAATGTTAAAATGGAAAAAGGGAGAGCTTCTAGAAGTCATGCAAATTCGGAGCTTGGGAACCAAGGGGAATTCCACCACCATTTGAGTCTCATTTGAAAGGGATAAGTGTGTTTAGGTGTGGTGGGTCTCTTGACAATGAAAGGAGTGAGTTTTTCCATGGAAAAAGGACCAAAGCTCTTGTGGAAAAACAAAAAGGCTGTGGAAATGTGGAAGGAGGGACCGCATGGTCCTTTGTCCTCCCTCTCCTTTCCCCCTTCGTGCGATCCCTTCTCCTCCTTGGCACCGTGCGCCTACTATTTTCTTTCTCTCTCTCTCTTCCTTTCTCTTTCTTTCCCTTTCCCTTCCCTTTTCTCCGCTGCAAAACCTTTTGTCCTCTTCTTCTTTAAGCTAGTTTATTCGGCCATTCCTATTTCCTCTTGGACGACAAACCAACAACTACGAAAATAGAGGAAAACTCTGTTTTGACGTCACAAGTTTTCTGGACCCACAGAAGTTTCGACCCAACTACCTCTATGTTTCGTTTTTCTTGGCATTGGTCTTTATTTGAGGATTAACCATTGTCACCAGCAAGCTCTCAGTCCTCCAAAAATTTCACAACTCCTGCTTCCTTGTACTGAAAACTGAGCAGCTCCTTCCACAGTTGTTGTTGCCAACCAACAGCCCATCCTTCTGCAGTTTTAGCTCACTGTCCTCATCGGAGGTAGCCCTCACATTGCCGTTGCTGTTGTCTTGCTATTGGGACTCCTCCCTCGCCGGTGCAACCCACCGTTCGAGCAAAACGTGTGGCATCCCAAAAATTCAAAGTCAAGTTATAAGGTGTGTTAAAGTCTCTAATTATGTGATAAAATTTTCCATGGCTTATGCTTTAGCCATTAGTCTTTTTAATTAGATGATTTGTGCATGTGATTGTGAAAATTTAAATTTGATAGATTAATAACTTATGCTTGGCCATGTACCTTATGAATTAAATTTCAATAAACAAAATGCCACAAGACTTTGGGCAAGATGAAAATTGAAATTTAAAAATATTTGTAAAAGAAATAAAAAAAGGGAAAAAGAAGGTCAAAATTCGATTGGGCCTTAAGCCCAAGAGTGGAACTTTAATGGACCAAGTTAGCCGGCCCATTAAAGCCCACAAGTGGGCTGTCGACCAGCCCAAGAAGTGACCGGATGGCCCAAGCGCAAGAAGCCCAAACCCAATTCAAAATTCAATATGACAAGTGGCAAGGGGGAAGGCCATGCATTGGTTGGTTTGTAGGCAAAACAATCATTACTAATCATGAGAGTTTAGGGGTATAAGAAGGGAAGAGAGAGAAGGGTGGCCGGCCATTTGCTCGCCCAAAGAGAGAGTGAGAGAGAGAGGGTTGTCCGAGAGAGAGAGATCGTGCGAGAGGGAGGAACGCCCGAGAGAGAGAGAGGAGAAGCCGAGGAGGGAGTCGCCGTCGCTTGCCATCCATCCGCCTTGATCGCCGCCGTGTGTCGTCGTCCGTCCGGTCTAGAGGCAAGTGGGAGTCCTCTAGCTTCTCTTGCATGCTTGTATGTTGTTTGCATGTTGAACTTTTGGTTGTTAGATGGGAAAAACCGCAGCATGGATGAGTTGTGTGTGAGTGGTGTGACTGTTCTTGCTCGGATCGTGTGAGTCAGTAACTTGTTTGAGCTTGCACGTGTGTTTGGAGTCCGATTTTGGCTTTGATGTCTTCATGAAAGTTGTAGCTAACATCTTTTAATATAATATACTAAAATTTCGTGGAAAATGATGGAGATTTGAGGGGTTAAAGTCTCATCTTACGGAGACCTCAGATCTGGAGAGTTTTTACTGACCTTTCGCTGGATTCATGGTTGCATGTTGGTTTTTGTTGAGAATCTTACTTTGGTTTCTTCCTGAAAGTTGTAGGGAACATCTTAAAATACAACATACTCAAATTTGAAGTGAAAAGAACAAGTATAGTTTGGTTAATCGACTAGATCTTGAAGACGATGATTCTGGTGATGTGTTCCGAGACACCCGAGACTTCAAGGACCTAAATGATGACTATACTCTGGTTATTTGACCTAGATCTCTTCATGAAACTTGTAAAGGACATCTTGACACATAACATATCCTAATTTCAGAGAAAACGAAAGAGAATAGGTAGGTTAAAACTTCATATTTCAGAGATGGAGGCACTGGACGATGCGGTAATGGGTCCAGAAGCTTCGTGAGACTGTAGAAACTAATCTAGGAAGAATATGGCTTGGAAGTCTCCATGAAAGATGTACAAAAATGTCTTGGCTATGACTCGGTAAAGTTTCGAAATTTTTGGAGGTCGTATGGATATTTTAATCGAATTTCTTCGGAGACTGTGCGTTCTGATTTCATCCGAAAATTATATGCTGTTTTGTGTGAATTATGGATTTGTGTGGAAATTCTATTTGGCCATGTATTTGTACGAAATCATTGTCCCATTATCTTGATTATCACTTGCCTTAATTTTTATGATTTTGAGAATAATATGGATATTTAAATTAAATATCTTTGAAGGTGATATGAGCTGGAATTTAAATAAATGAAAAATGGCATGATTTATGAATTATTTTAATTGGTGCAAATTCCATGAATTTTATTCTATGAGTAATGGTACCTTGCTGCATGTATGATAAGGTTTGATGCATGCATGACAATGAATTGAGATGCATGTATGCATGACATGGAATTGAGATGCATGTATGCATGACATGGAATTGAGATGCATGTATGCATTCAATGATGAGTATGATCTTGATTTGTCATCACATCACATGCCATGATAAATTGAATCATAATGAAATGAATTGAGATAAATTGAGAAGACCGTCAGTGGTGTGAGCCGACGATGCCCCGGGAGTGTCGGGATGCCTGGCTAGAAGGGTACGGTCGGTTGCCCGGTGGTCATGAATGACCGAATACCGAAGGGTCCTCGGGAGACCAAGTGGTATCTAGATGCCCGAAGAGTGGGGGAGCCGGAAGCTCGGCATGGTAATTATGCCGAGGGATACCTCGCGATGCCGGATTGGGTGCGAGATGCCTGGCCTGAAGGGTGCGGCCGGTTGCCCAATGGCCTTAAATGGCTGGATACCGGAGGGTCCTCGTGATGCCAGTTGGGGTACGAGATGCCCGGAGAGTGGGGGAGCCGGATGATCTGTAATTGTATCTTGGATACATGTGGGATGCAAACATTGGTCCTGGGAATGAGAAATATGGCGGTCCAAGATGAAATTGGAATTAAATCTTGCATGGTGATATATGCATGACATTATGCATGACAATATATGCATGGTAATGATGATGATATGCATGATGATATGCATGATGATGATGGTGAGGATGATATATGATAATATGCATGATGATGATGGTGAGGATGATATATGATAATATGTATGATGATATGCATGATGATAATGGTGAGGATGATATATGATAATATGCATGATGATATGCATGATGATGATGGTGAGGATGATAGATGATGATATGCGTGATGATGATATGCATGATGATATGCATGATGATGATAATGATATATGGTGATATGGTATGATAACATGTGTAATGTGATGATGTCATGATGATGATGACATGTATGATATGATGATGCATGATAGTATGCGCATGGCGTCAAGGTAAGTAATGCCTGCAATGCATGTATGACTTGTATGATGCATTGAGTTGTTATTGGATTCCTTATCTGCTGAGTGGTTGTACTCACCCCTTTTGGGGACAACATTTCATATTAGAAAGATGCCGCTCCCTACCGTCACGCGAGGCACCTTCTATGGCCTCCCATCGGATGTAGAAGTAGAATGTACGGAGATCGACTGCGTCACTATCCCTAGACTGACATATGTGCAAGTGCGAGTGCTGATCATGTACAACGTGGGCCTGGCTGGGGGTGTGACATCCAGATTTTTTTGGGTTTTAAATTCGACTGGATAAGTAGGGTCATTTTCATCGAAAATTTCAGAGGACCGTTCTTGAATTCGAAATTGGGATGCAAGTTAGATTATATGACGGGAAAAGTCATGATATGAACAAGGATGCCTTGATGGATTTATTTAGGCTTCAATTGAAATTTTGTTTGTTGAGAAGTGAACCAATTTAAGTTAAATTGAAGGGGGAAAAATAGCAAATTCGTATGCCACCTCTTACCCCTACTTTGGCCTACCTAAATGCTTCTAGAATGGGGCATATTTGTAAAAAAATGAAGGTGGTGGACAGCTGGTGGTGGCCCACGTGTGGCTGACCTAAGAGAGAGAGAGAGTGAGAGAAAAGAAAGAAAAATTGGCTTTGTCTTCCTCTCCTCTCTCCTCCGTCTACGGATCCTCATCTTCTTCTTTTTCTTCAAAACTCCATGGGAGCCGAAGACCAGCGAAGACCGAGCTGCCATCACCGCCTCTCGCCGCCGTCGTCGCGCGCCTGCAAGCCACCGGAGCTGCCGCGCCGCCGTCCGCCGTCCTGCTGCCTTGCGCAGCTCTGCCTCACCCTCTTCCCTCTCACCTTGCGAACCAGAGGAGATGAAGACGGAAGCAGCTCGCCTGGGTTCGAAGCAGCAGCTCTCCCGTCGCCGTCGCACGCCACCGCACGCCGTCGGAGTTGCCGTCGCCGCCGCTGCTCCGCAGTCGGCTGCACCTCGCCGCACGCCTTCTGCCTCCGCCCTTTCTCCCTCTCAGTCATTCGAACACAGCAGAACAGCAGCGCCGGGAGAAGATAACCGGAGCTGCCGTCGCTACTCGCCCCGCCCGCGTGCTCCGCCGCTCGCCGGTTGCTCTCCGCGCGCCTTGATCGCTCTTCCGCCCAGCTCGCTGTTCCAGAACTGTTGTCCAGCTCCTACCGCCTCTGTTCAGCCCCTGTTTTGCCTCTGCTCGGCCCCGTTCGGCCACCTACGACCGCCGCCCAACCTCCTCCGGCCACCGTGAAGCCTCGCCTAAGTCTTGTTCAGCCCCTCCGTCCATCTAGGTCTGCTGTTGCTTCAATCCGAGCTTGGATCTGCCCCCAATCAGCAGCAATCAGAGAGTGCAGAAAATGGGTATCGCAGTGACGTTTGGCCCGTTTTGGCCGCCTTCCCGAGCCCGGATGCTCGGCCCGCTTTGGGGAAAGTTGATCCTCGCGTCGAGCCCGTCGTTTTGAGTGAGTTTTACTCACTAATGCCTCCTTAGTGTGCTAATTACACTTAAAGGTTGATTAGTTTTAATTAAATGTAATTAGGTTGTTAGATTAGAATTGATTAGTGATTATTAGTTAATTGCTTTGCATATTAGTGGTGTGATTAGTGTAATTAAATAGAGAATTACTTGTAGTATTTATTGGATGCTTCTTGGGATTTTTCCCGTCCCTTATCGGGTGTTAATTAAGCGATTTGGGCCTAGGTGGTATTTTAGGAATTAAATATTAACTTTCGAAATTAATTATTTAATTATTTATTTCCCGGAAATTCAACTGGGATGGCCAGTGACCGGGATTTTATGCTGATGATCATGGCGCAGTCCGTTTATTTAATTGAGCTTTATATTGTGCTAAATTGAATTTATTGTATTTATTTATTTAATTTTCGAAATTAATTATTTAATTATTTATTTTCCGGAAATTCAACCGGGATGGCCGGTGACCGGAATTTCGTGCTGATTGTCGTGGAGCAGTCTGTTTATTTATTTGAGCTTTAATTCGTGTCGAATTGATTTAATGATGCATTTTTAAGCATGTTATTAAATAATGCAATTTTGGCCTTGTGATTGAGGATTGGTCGAGTAACGGTTGTCATTATCGAAAGTGTGTTGGTAAATCACCTGGAGAATGCCCGTGACCCGGTGAATTGGAGTGTCACCTGGGAAGGACACGTGGCTCGGTGATTAGATATGTCATCTTGGCGAAAAGGTAGCCTTAGAGAATGCACGTGGCTCGGAGACTCGGTATGTCTTCCTGGAGAATGCACGTGGCTCGGTGACATAGTCTGGCATCTTGAAAGGGTCGGGTGGGACCGTAAAGCCACTAAATCTTGGAAAGGTCGGGTGGGACCGTAAAGCCACTAGATATTGATAAGGTCGGGTGGGACCGTAAAGCCACTAGATCTTGATAAGGTCGGGTGGGACTGTAAAGCCACTAGATATTGATGAGGTCGGGTGGGACCGTAAAGCCACTAGATATTGATGAGGTCGGGTGGGACTGTAAAGCCACTAAATCTAAGGAATTGCTTGGTGTTGGATGAATGACCTAGAAATGGTCTGACTGACTTATAATCGATTAGGTTGATTGATCGATGATTCGATCTGAGTGTGACTTGATGTGATTCATTGCCTTGGTTTGATGTTGTGAATTGAATGATTGAAGGGAGATGATCGTGAGTGGTCTTCCTGATGTGAAATCGACTAAGTCGATCAGATCAATGCTTCGATCTGTGATGTTATTGCTTGAGTGCCTATTTGATTTGTGCTAATATGCAGGTGGAATCTGAGGCCAAGGTAAGTCCTCTGACTCATGTTGTGCATAGGCAGCCCTAAGGTGTATTAGTTTACTAATCGGGTCTTAGGGGGTAGAACTTGCTGAGACGTTGTCTCAGTGGTTATTGAATAACCATTTCAGGACCCGAATGAGGAGCTTAAGGAGGAGGAACTTGATGAGGAAAACCCTGATGAGGAACCCGAAGAGAAGTATCAGAAGGAGAACCCCGAGAATGATCCAGAGTAGGATCCTGATGACGTTTGCTATAGAATCAATTTGAGTAGAAACCAATCGTTTTAGCATGGCTTGTATATGATTGCAATGGTGTGGTTTTCAGGTTCAATTTCCTAGTCCTACTTGTATATCCCATTGTTTTATTGTCTGGGGATTTATAACCGCTTCCGCATGTGCATATATAAATGAAAGGGTCGGCGATACATAGTCCTGGGATATCGCAATTTAAAATCGACCAAAAGTTAAGGGATGTGCGCGTGCCTGTGGATCGGGGCGTGACAGGGGGCCCAGTCATCCAGGAGTTTTTGTCTATTCATGTTCGCCGAGACGAAGTGATTAGGGGGATGTTGCCGCCACCACCACCCGACGCACCTGGATGGGTGTGATGGTTGCGTGAAGGGTAGAGAGCTGGTGTTTCTTTTTGGGGAGTAGCCGCCGCTGTTGGATGGAGGACGTCATGTGATTTTCTTAGGGGTCGTAGTATCTTTTTGGGGATGTGGCCGAGTGTGGCTGAAAACCTTGGCCTTCTTTTGTTGTATCGACCCGTGAAAGACCCATCACGATAATATGTAAATAAAAGTGGCATGGCTTGTCTTTTAATCATGATGATTAGTGGTGTGTATTTGTATCATGGTTGGTAGGGGGAGAGATGGTGATGTTTTGCTTCCGCTAATGAGTCGCGTTGGGACCGCCTTTTAAAAAAAAAATGCCTGTGAATACGACGCCTCTTCTAAGGAGAAAGGTAATAAGGAGTAACATTGGCGCTTGTGGCAACCTGTGAAGGGTTCGGGGTGTCACAAAACGCTTGCCGCCGCGCTTCCAAGAAACTCCTGCTATTGCTGCACGGTTCGGGTTAGCTGAAGAACCGACTTCTCAACAGTAGGTCGAGAGCCTTGCCAGCCTGAGAAGAGCCATCTTAAGGTGTCTCGGCACCTCTTGGAGTGGAGACCTCACTGCCAGCACAGGAAGTGCGTGGTTTTAGCATAGGTGAGTTGTTTTCCTAAAACTTGATTAGGGGTTGTGTACCTCTGTTTAGAAATTTAAGTAAGTTAAGAAAGGGTTAGATGATGTTAAATATAGTTTAGTGTTGGTTTAGAAAGGTTAGATTAGCTATGGAAGAGATTAGTTTAGTCTAAATAGCAAGATTCGTGCTTCAGAGGACAGTTTAGCCAAAGACAGGGGCTGTTCTGCAAAACTGCCTTCTAGACGCGTGCGGTTTGTTATTTTTATAGACTGAGATGTGTTGTGATTTCGAAGTGAATTCTTTCTGAGGAAATGTTTTAGACACCTTCAATCATAACATATAATTTTCTCAGGATTTTTGGGAATTAAAAGGAAGATGATCTTAGCTCCGTGATCTTTAAATAGGAAGTCGGACTACCTTTGGAAAGCCTGACCTGTTAGGATGCTAGGGGTCATTACTGACCCTTAGGGTTCGAATTTCTATACGGTTTCTTCACAGAAGTTGTTTTTTTTTCCTTTTATATCTTCTAATTTAACATACTCGAATTTCAAGTCAAACGGACCTGTTTTGGACCCCAAACTAACCTGATTTCAAAAGATAGACCATCTGGAAACGGACCCGGTTTTAGTGCTGGATTGAGTGAATTATTGGGCCGAATCCAGAGGGATCTGGGCCTCAGTGTCTTCATGAAAATTGTTTGTTTACGTGTCCTTTATCACTTGTCCAAGTTTGAGAATTTTTCAAATTCATCTAAGTTGATTTTTGTTGCTAAACTCCAAAGTGCGCAAATGGACTGTTTTGCCAGTTAAAGCAGGTATTAGTATGTGATTATTTTTAAGGACATGATCGCTGGAAATTTGCTTATTTAATGATATGATTGAGATGTACAACTACTTGTTGAATTGTGAAATCGTATAAATGCATATGCAATATGAGATTCCTTCATGAGCCTTTGGGGCTGGACGATGCTCCTTCAGGAATGCCCCAAGTCAACGGATGCCGCTCGCAGTGGATGTTGGACCGATGCTCCTAATCAAAATGCCGCCTAAGTATAGAAGTTGCCGTGCTCAATGGTGCGAGACGATGCCCGGTTATGCTAGAAGACTGTTATTAGTTGCATTGACTGGGGCTCGTGTGCTTGCTTTGATATTTATGTTCTTGCATATACCCATGTTAAAGTATTCATATGATGTGTGAGCTCAATACTGTTATGTATGATTTGATGGACACTAACATGCAGGGAAATGCTGGTATTAAAACAGTTGTGAGAAACATGACTAGGTTGCATATGAGTGTACTCTTCTCCTAATCGGAATTTAGGAGATTAACTCGCTGAGATGTGATCTCACCTCGTAGTGGGCTAAAATTTTTCAGGTCTCTAGATGGAGGGTGGACAGGCAAAGAGCAGAGGACTGCAGGCAATGGAGTATGGATGCCTCAATAGCTTCTGCCAGATAATGACGGGTCTATCGTCTAATCTGGATAGTGGGTGATCACTCACCCTAGTCTATCGAAGAGTCCGGCAGGGTCATAGGTAGAGACTTGACCCCATGGATGAGGAGCTTGGAGCGTAGATAGCCTAGAAGCTCTTCATTTTGAAATACACCATGTTGTGTTAGACTCTTCTGTACATAGTTGTTGCTGTAAAAATATGTTTAGTTTGTAAAAATATAACCTTATGTTTGCTATCTCATTTTTGTGTTGTTTGGAGTTTATGATTACGCTTTTGCATGCTTGATAAAATGAATGGGTCAGTAACAGTTCCTGAGATGTTGCAAAATTGTTTTGACCACGGAGGGATGTGCATGCGCTTGGAGTTCGAGTTGTGATAGGTGATGTGAGGCTTCCACATTCAATTTAGCAACTGAATGACATTTAATCTTTCTCACCATAAACCAACTCTAAGTTATGTCTTGCATCTTATATATAAGTCTCAAGCATTCACCATGGTCCATTGTGCATGCAAATCCAATGAAAGTGTGGTTTTGCAAAAGATCCTGTGAACCTAGTGAAAAGTGAGGTGGCAAAGTCTTTGCACTTGTCAGCTTTTTATTAGTATCGTCATCTTGAAGATCGAGTAAGACTACATTGTAAAGATGGAAACAAAAGATGCATTGTGGAGCAGAAGGGCTTGCGAAAAAAGAAACAAGAAAAGCCAACGATAATTTGAACAAAAAAGGAATAAACAAGAAAATAAGTACTAAGAAATTGGAAACTTTCGGGTGGTTGGAAATTCTCGAATGTTCATTATTACATCATCATAAGATATGATGAGATCCATCAATGATGGTCAAATCCTAACAGCAAGGAGCCAATTCATCATAACACCAAGATTCAGAAGAGGCAGACCATTGTTGCATACCCACCCATTAAATTCTTCCTCTTGCTCTTTCCCAATTTGTCAGAAGCATCGATTAAGCAAACTAATGATGACTTTCATTCTTCTTACGCAGCAGGAGGAACATCATTTATCAGAGAGGAGCAACAGCATTTAGCAATGATTTTACCATGCAAAGGCTACATCATGGATCACTCAAGACTCCACCAAATTGCAAATCCCAGATTCATCGATTCTGCTTAGTCTTGAGAGTTTTATGCAGCAAATGTAGAAAGCGAAATCACATGTTCACAGAGCTCAATCTGGAGTATGGGAAAAAATAAGGGGAAAAGAAATCTCTTACATGATTGTCCTCTGCCGTCTCTTTGATTGTCCTCTGGCTTCTCTTTGGAATACCATCAATCAGGAGCAAGCACAAGCCCACAGCTGGTGGCTATTTCAACCTGCTGAACTAAAAATTGAACTGGACACGAGCAACCCTAGTTGGCCTTCCGATGTCAATGCTTTGCCACTCTTTGACCAACGAAGACAACTGATGTCACCAAGTGTGCATATATTCAATTCTACTATAACTGATTAAACCTAATTGAATATAGGCCTATTCATAGGGTTAGATTGATTAAGAGCAACATGTACATTCTACAAGTTGTCCATCTCCACGTGACTGGACTGATTTTGGTTTCTGGTTCTTCGAACCAGGTAAGACAAGGAAAATATTATACTGATCAAATACAAAATTGTACTCAACAATGAAATGGATATGATTACTCAAAAAAAAAAAATCAAATTTCTCAAAATGAGCAAAAGGGATGAGATGCCATTAGCACAAAGTAACCAATCTTCAAAGTGTGCAAATACCAGTGCAAACCACCATGCATTGCAGCAGGTCCTAAACGATGAGCTCTAGCTCTCTCACGTAACCCAATGATTGATAACTTGCTGGGAAGGAATTTCCTTCGAAGATGTAGATTCCTGGGCCTTCTGAAAATATGCAGAGCCGCTCTTAATCTGCCACTCGGGATGCTCCTGCATTTGAACATATAACTTACGTAATTGTTCAGTCTCCACAATACAGCTTTTACATGTATAAATTCTTCCACACACTACGAAGCACTTTTTCAAGCACAAGGTTTCCATACTGAGCACACCTTGCCAAGTTCAAATCAGCAGAGCCACGGCAAGGGCCAAATAACACATAGATGCAGTACATGTAAGTTTAACATCAGTCCGTGATTCCAGAAGACGATAAACAATCATAACAGTTGAAGAGAGCATAGATTAGCAACTCAATAGAAGAGATCTTATAAAACCCTTTCGAAGGTCTGAACCGATGCTGGAGTGGATCCTGTCTTTTCCACTTAATTAATCAATCGAAGATAGAATTCCAGGTAGAGAAAGCCAAAATCCTCTCATAATATTTACCTCCATAATATATACCGCGAGTTGTTGGTCCCAGAAGAAGAGCAACATTTGTCGTGCGTCATCAATTGACAAATAATCATATGCTTTCTCGCTACATCCATCAATTTCATCACCATCGTTCAAAGGGAAAGACTAATGTGAGCACACATGAAACAATCTTTGAATTATATCTTGCAACCTTTAAATGTAAGAGACAGGGACACTGATAAAAAAAAAGAAAAGTAGGAGACTGGGAGATGCAAAATGCACCATTGTATTTCTCGTCATCGTTTATCTATATACAAAGAAATCAATTGCACAAGCCGAAAGCAACACGCCTATTTCAGATTAATGTACCCCAGTTCCTACTCCACATATGCATTTCGTCAAACATCTGACCAGCACTATGGGAATGATCGGATCTCCTATGGGAATGATCGGATCTCCTCTCCTCTCCAATGCAGCAGCTTCCAACGATGACTGTCTTCCAACGCCACGACAAGTGATGACTCTTATTTCTTCAGATGCCTCCCCCATCCAGCGTCTTTTAGAGAAGCAATGAATTCGCTCCTCCTCCTCCTTGCGGCGCTCGCGAGAACTTTGCTGTCTTCCATGAGCAAAGTCGGTCGGTTCTCTTGACAGCGAGTGTGAAACAGCACATTCCACCCCCCACTGATTCGGAAGTCCTCAGGGATGAGAGGGAAAACGAAACGAATGACAATTTATGATGGAAAGATGACATGGAAAATAATTTGTCATGGAATATGCCATAATACTCTCTATTTTCACTCATGATATATGAGATTAGATATTTATTTTGGGGGGCCCAGCCCCCTAACAACCCACAATGTTTATCTTATCGATCTCCTTGTATATTTCGACCGTACCGTCACACGTAGAGACATGTGAAGGTACCACCCTCAATTTGGGACAATCTTTGATCCCTAATCGAGAAAGATGAGGCACGGCTCCTTCAGCCCTCCACTCCTCCAAATTTCTTAATCTATAAAAAAGTAAATGCTTGAGTTGAGGAAAGCTTCCTACAGAGCAAACCATTTTCTTTCCCGTGAAAGCCCACACCAGCATGAGAAAAATCAAGTGAGGCAATTTCTCCAATATTGGCATCGGATCTTCTTCAAGAAAGGAATCTAGTAAGACCAGCTTCCTCAATTGTTGGGGTAAACTCTTATGTTCCGGTAACTTCTCTATTTTTCCTCTAATGGATAGCTTACAAGAATGGGGATAGTTTGACATTTTACTCAATTCACCCTCAGTCCATAAAGGAAAATTTCCAAAGTAAAAAGACGAGGATTTAAGATGTTTCAAATTGAATTCAGCAAGTTGCCAAAATATCTCTAGTTCGATAGGATTATATCGGACAGTTAGTTTTTGCAGATTAGTAAACTTGCCTACATCATTCACATCACATTTCTTCAGACTAAAGTTTCTCAATGTTCGTAGATTCTTTAAAGTGCCCAACCGCAACTTCTTTCGGCCCCCATGAAATCTCTCCTTGATGTCAAATTCGTAAGGAAGACAGAGATACCTCAACCTTCTCATCTTCCACAACACATTTGGCATGGAAACCATATTATATTCACCCAAGTCAAAGAATTCCATACATACAAGGTTCCCCATAGATTGTGGCAAGCCGTTAAACCTACTACCTGCTAAACTTAAGAATCTTAAATGGACTAGGTCTCCCACTGATCTAGGTAAGCTTCTCATCACATGAAGGTTCTCTAGTTTCAGAACTCTGAGAAACTTATAGTCTTTGAAAATAGATTGAAATTACTTCGACTCCCATTTGACACCTCTGAAGAACATGAGAGTTCGAAGGTGGACCAGTGTCCTTCTTGATGTTTTTAAGCTCGGAATCACATTTCTATTAAGAGAAAGCCTTCGTATTTTGCAACTTGACTCTATGGGTGTGTAACGGGAACCGCCCGAACCGGGAACCGGCCGAACTGGACCAAATCGGCCAGTTTTGGGCGGTTCCCACAGTCGGCGGTCCGGTTCCCGGTTCCAAGGTGGGAACCGAACCAAACCGGACCGACTGGACTGAACCAAATTTTTTAATATATAATTTATATACATAGAATTAATAAAATATATAAACATGATAACTTATTGCAACCAAAATTACAATTTGAGGTAAGAACCTCTTATGTGACCAACAGACCATTAAAACCATTTTGTTACTCTTTTATTGATAGAAAAATCTCATTGTTAGTAACGTGGGCTGTGACTTGAGTTCTTTGTTTTCAGGATTCCTCGAGTGGTACCAACAAGTTAGGTATCGAGAGAACGAGGGAAAATTAGAGACTCTTTCTTTTTTAATTGATTTATTGGGGATTTTGTGATGAATGGTTGAATGATCCTTGCTTTGTGTTTTTTTACTTTTGCTTGAGGAAATTAGATGATATACTCTTTAGCGAATAAGATTACAATTTTTTGACTTCTAGTGATTAAAATGTCCCCACATTACTTGTTTATAGGATTACAATTTAAGCCAAGTCCAACCTTTAGCCAAATTGTTCTTGGCCTTTATAGTTAAAGTTAAGGGTGAAACACACGAAATGTGAATCACGCAAGTGAAGTTTGAAAATTTTGCATGTGGGAACATGTGTGATTAGTTTCGTTGAATCGCCCGAGAATCAAATTGGATTGATCGGTCCGGAGCGTGGTCACTCTTTAGTGCAAAAAAGTCGGTCACTCTTTAGTGCAAAAAAGTCGGTCACTCTTTAGTACAAAAAAGTAGAGCCGATTTCGTTGGACTAGATCGGACCAGACCGGAACCGATGGTTCGGTCCGGTTCCCGATCCTAGGACCAAATGGTTCGGTCCACGGTTCGCAATTTTGGGAACCGATGCTCTCGGTCTGGTTCCCGGTTCCAAGGTGGAACCAAACCGAACCGGGAACCGATCACCCCTACTTGACTTGACTTTTATTGCCATTGAAGTAGAACAATTCTCCATCTCATTGTCCTGTTGAATGTTAAGAATGCTTAGAAAACTCTCTTGTAGAGCCTTGGAGATGCATAAGTCTCGAATTAGGTCGTGGAGGTGGTAGCTTTTGATCTTTCCACTTAATTTGAATCGCACTTGAACCATTCCCCTATTAACCAACTCCGTTAAATATTGCTATGCTACCTCTTCCACTAAAATTTCTCTCTCTTTGTCATATTGTTGGAGAAATCTTTCCATAATATTTTGAAGCTGACAAAACGTTTCTATCAGTCTAGTCTGGATATTTGCAAACCGACAGTTTAAAGTCTGAAGACTTTATGATCACCAGACTCAAGACTCAAGACTCAAGACTCAAGACTATTCTCACTGACAGTCTTTCTAATCCAGTGACGAAGGAAATCCAAAGCCGAAGTATATGGTTGAGGATTCGATCCTATCCTCTAGAGAAGATCCCTTGGTTGGATAAATATAACGGATTCTTTTATTCGTATCTAGATCGATTAAAGATCCGATGGTCGACGAAATATTCTTGGAATGTTCTATTCTTGGAAACCAAGATCCTGATTGTATGGGCGAACATGATTGATGGGCTATCGTCAGGTTCCTTAAATAGCTCGAATGATCTTCTTGATTGATTCCGTCCAACAAGTAGATTGGAGGAATTCCTTTGGTAAGTGCCAACGGCTATGATGGCATAAAGGAGTATAAAAGGAAGACGTTCTAGTTGTTTTTAAAAACGTGATAGATAGAGAAATTCCAGAGTCTGAAGAACCTTGATTATTAGTCGATACAGTTTGAGCGAAATTGTATACACAGAGAGTGTTTATACTTGTTACCTTGAGCGAGTGTGGTAGATCATCTACACCTAGAAATCAAGGAAGATCAACACTGTAATATCTCTTTGTTCATAGTGGAATTCAGCCAATAGGCTGTCAGTGCAGAAGAGTGGACGTAGGCTTGAATCAAGCCGAACCACTATAAACCGCGTGTTCAATTCTCTCTTTCCTTTACTCAGTCTTACGATTGATTATTAATTGTTGCAAATCCTTTAACTGTCTAAGTATTGTGCAATCATCAAGAAAAATCTTTTATATACCTATTCACCCCCCTCTAGGTACTCGTACTAGCAATATCACATATGCATTCAGCAACACAAAGCCTTCAGCAATCCACATGTAAAGAACTTTGGTTGCTGAGATTTCTACATCCTCAGGAAAGCTACTCAAATAGAGGAAGCATGGCTTTAGATGCCATGGCAAATTGTCATAGCTTAAGGCTAACACTTTTGATACGTCACTCTTATCACTAAAATGCAAATTGATCTTTTCATGAATCGTCTTCCACTCGTTGATGGCCAGCAATCCACCAAGCATAATGATAGCCAAGGGCAATCCTGCACACTTCTTAAGGAGTTCATGTGCTAACTTCTTCATGTCTTCAGTGATTACTACACAATATCAGGCAACAAATTGCAACTAAAAAATCATAGGAAATGCAACTGTGATAAGAAGATTACTTCAAGGACGAATATGTGCTTTTAGAAGTATAAGATGCTATAGTTCTTTATAATTTGTGGTTCATTTATGCTTTTGTAAGCGGAAAATAGGGACCACAACAAAGCTCCTATATATGCTTCCATCTATGCCTGGAATATCAAGAAGTTTAAATTAACAGATGGACTGTATCATCTTTGTTATCCATGGCTTGAATTAAGTGACTCAAGCAAATATAAACTAACAATAAACCTACTTGACAAAGAAATATGAAAGCAGCACAAGGACATCGCGAGTATGATCTCCCATAACCTGAATGTGCTACTAATCTCCTGCACAAATTCTAATGAAATCTTCATTTGCCACATAACGATTCACAATTTTCCTTATCAATCCCTACTTTTATGGTTAAGCCAACTATTCACAAATGCAAAATAGGTGGACTTGAGATTAAGCCAATGGAAGAAGTAACGTAACTACGCTTCAAATTATTTCATAAATCCGATCAAAATTGCTTATTATGTTGGCCTTGTAAAAGCCTTTTCGATATTTAACCTCACTAGAGGAAAGGAGGAGCAAAGTTTTGGATGTTGGCTTAGAGGTACAATTGTCAGCTATTGAGAAAAAAAAAAGTGCATATGATTCCTCAAATATTGAAATTATGGTGCCTAATACTCGATATATTGATCATTTGAACTCCACTATAACTAGCAATTCATTAATTGCTAAAGCTTTCGAAAGGCCAAATTGAGCAATGAAGTACCTGGTATTTGTCTCTCCATCTCTGATTGTCTTGCAATACCTTCTACAGCTTGACCCGCAACAATACCTGGACCAACTCCAAGTCCAACAGAAGAAAGTTCAACAACTAATCCGACAATAATTATAGAAGCACCATAAATTAGAATCAAATAGGCAATATAATCCTTTGAAGCCACTATACGTTAGGTTAATAACTTTAGGTAAGTCTTACCTTTTGTTTCAGGGAACGCCTTCTTCTTTAGCAAATCCTAGCTCTCCTTGTGCGATAAGCACTGAAGTTCATGGAGAAAACAATGAGGATCGATATACTGCGCTACTTCTTTATTGTGGGTTGTTATCAACAGCTTGCTTCTTGTGTCCTTGATTGGGAATGCGGCTTGAAAACTGTCCCATGCCTGTTTGATCCAAATATCTTCAAGAACCACGATACATCTCTTATGTTTTTGGATCATGTATAGAGTTTCTAACAATTCGTCATCTCTCATCTTCGTAACCCCTTCTGTGGCACCCCTCGAACAGCCCCTGAACCGTTAGGGTCGCCACAGTTCGATTACCATTTGCTTGACCTGATAAAATGTTACTCTGATACCATTTCAATTGCAGCGGGTTCATACAACCATGGGGGTTTACATATTTTATTATCGGTCCCTTGCGCAGTTCATATGCGAAAGCACATCCATCAACTCTCTTCCCTATATTCAGAAAACGATACACACCAACTAAACATTTATAGGTAAAAGCCGAACACTTTTATTTACTTAAACCATATGGACATCATTCATCGATACATCAAAATGCCGTTGTCTTCCATACTCAGCTATACTTCAAAAGATGACCGACATCTCCTCCAACAGTCGTATACTTAAAGTCCATCGATCAGTGTTGGCGTCCAAAAGTTCCTTCCTTTGCTATCCTCGTCCTCACGATCATATCCAACCACTTGATCCATCTACCGGTGACAGTGGCAGTAGAGGTATCTTATCTAGTCTGAAATGTTGGTCCCCAAAGGGGTGAGTACAGCCACTCAGCAGGTAAAGGACCCAATAAACCACTTAATGCATCACACAATACAATCATAACAATCATAACATAAGACATATCATTCAAGCATCCATGCATAATTTACCTTGGAGCCATGCATATGTCATCATACCACATTTACACACATCCTCATGTAATCATCACTGTCATATCATACATGTACCATCATGCCATAGGTGCACATACATCCATGCACTTACCATCATCATGTCACACATGTACCATCATGCCATAGGTGCACATACATCCATGCACTTATCATCATCATATCACATATACCATCATGCCATATGTGCACATACATCCATACGCTCATCATCATCATGTCATACATGTACCATCATGCCATAGGTGCACATACATCTATGCACTCATCATCATGCATTCATGCATACATGTTACCATCATGCATAATTCAATTTCAATTTCCCAATTTCATTCTTTCATTTTGAGCAGCCACATTTCTCTTTCCCGGGACCAATATTTGCATCCCACATTTATCGCTTGCATCTTAACCTGGCATCGCGAGGAACCTCCGGTATTCAGCCATTTAAGGCCACCGGGCATCCGACCCCCCACATTCCAGGCATCTCGCATCTCAACTAGTATCATGAGGCATCCCCCTGGGCACAAACCTCCAGGGCTTCTGGAATTACGTACCGACATACCACCAGGATTCCCCCCTCTAGAAACCGTATACCACTGGGCATCTCGAAACTCCCAAAGACCCTCCAGAATTTCGCCACTAGGCCACCGGGCATTCGGCACCCCCACTTTCCGGGCATCCCGACACTCCTGAGGTATCATCAGCTCACACCTCCGATGGTCTTCTCATCACCACAATGCATATTCTCATACATCTCATTTTCAATTATAGCTCAATTTCAACATGGCATATGATGTGATGGCAAACAAGATCATTTTCATCATTTGATTCTTATATGCATTTCCAATTATCATCATACATGCAGCAAGATACAACCACTTATGACAATACAATCCATGGGGTCCATACAACTTAGAATAATCCATATATCATGTCTTTTTGAAATTTACTAAATTCCAGCTTGCACAATTTTGGAAAACATATAAATTAAATATCCATATGATCTTCAAAAATCATGAAATCAGAACATGTGATAGAAAAGACAAAAAGGCAGCAATTCCACGAAGAACACATGCCCAAAAGAGCTTCACACAAGAAGATATAGTTCACACAATACAGCATGCAAGTTCGAATAAAATCAGATTGCGCAGTTCTTGAATTATTTCGATTAAAATACCCGAATGACCTCAAAAAATTATGAAATTTTACCAGGTTATAGTCGAGACCCTAAGGTAGATTTTTCATGCAGACATCTAGGCCATATTCGTCCTAGATAATTTACTATGGCCGGACGAAGCTACTGTTCCTAATACCGAACAGTCCAGTTTAGCTGTCTCCGAAAGATCGAGGTTTCGCCTACTTATCCTCCTTTTTTTCCTCTGAAATTTTGATATGTTGTGCCTCAAGAAGGCCACTACAACTTTCATCAAGGGATCTAGGTGAGATTCTCAAAGGATAGTCACCATTTAGTCCACGAAGTCTCGGGAGTCCAGTACCATACTTCCAGATCTACCGTCTTCAAAAGAAAATCGTTTCACTAGGCTAAACTTGCTCCTTTTACCTCAAATTTGAGTATGTTAATAATTAGGATGTTATCTACAACTTTAGTGAATAATTAAAAGTGAAATTATTAGTAAAAAGTGACATGCAACACACAAAACCACCAAGAGATCAGCAAAGCAGTTCCAGATGTAGTATCTTCGTAGGAGAAGGGTTTCACCCCTTAAAACTCAACCATTTTGTCTCAAATTTTAGTATGTTATATTTTGAGATGTTTTTTACAACTTTCATGAAGGATTCAAAATCAAAATATAACTCAAAACACACATGCAAGCCTCTACAAAATTCTGGGTCAGGCGGCACACTCAAAAACAGAACACATTTTCAAGAACAACACATTCAAGCTTCGGTTTCTCACACCCTAAACATCCAAGATCTACCACCAAACAATCACACATGCAAGACACACATGCAAGAGCATAATATGGATCCCAACTTGCCTCCAAAATCGAACAAACGATGGCACACGGACGGCGACGGACGAGCGGACCTCCTCCCCCGCTCGGCTTCTCCCTCTCTCTCTCTCTCTCTCTCACTCTCTCAAAACCAGCCACTCCCTCTCTCTCTCTCTCTTTTTGGTTGCTTAAATACTTGCATGCATCCTCATTTTGCATGGGAGACACTTGTCCCCAAGGAGGAGACAAGTGTCTTTGGGGACAAGTGTCTCCCTTGTTGAAGACACTTGGATAACCCTTCATGCCACTTGTCCAATTACATGCAAGGTTGATGGGCCAATCTTGGGCCAGCTTGGTCGACCACTTCATGGGCTCCTTGGGCCGGGCCTCTTGGCCCACTTTAGGCCAACACACTTGGGCCTAAAGTCCAAGCTTAAATGGCCCAAAATTTTCTTAAATAAGTCCATTTTTACTTTTAATAATTTACCTTAAATCCCCACTTATATAAATACTAAATTACAATTTCATATGGCCATAAAACTTGAAATCATAAATCCATAAATTCCAATTTATAAAACACATGGCCAATGATAGGATTTTCTTTCCTATCAAATAATTATCCATTAAAAGCTTGGCCATAAATCTTATTGCAAATTATGGATTAAATGGCTATAAAATAACTTAATGGTACTTCCATCACCTATTCATAGACTTTAATGTAACTAGAGGTCGTCATGAATTTTGGGATGCCACACCTTCTCTTTGATCAGGGTTCAACTTAAAAAAATTCCCTTCAAGATATCCCTTACATGGTATTCTTGAGATATGCAAGCCCAAGCAAAACCATCGAAATGGTTTTTCACTTTGTCATGAGCAAAGACTTTCTTAGCCAGCGTGGTCTTACCCAAACCACCCATTCCACAAATGGAAATAACTCTGTATCGTTCTTCATCCTTCAACAGCTCGTTCACCAACACCTTGATACTATCTTCCCTTCCGAAAAAATCCTTCTCCTCGAAATGGGCAAAAGTCAGTTTCCACGTCGAAGCTCTCGGGTGTTTGTGCTCGCCCTCATGCAGAGATCGTATGCCATAATCCCGCATACTCGTTATAAGATTGGAGATGCTGGATCTTAAGCCATCAATCTTTATCCCCACCACGTGAGCTCGCACGCACGTGCACTTCGCCATGAAGCAAGCATACGCTTTGATGATGTTTTGTCCCTTCTTTGGCTCGACTCTGAAGATGTATTGCTCGATGACGTCCTCAGCTTCATAGGCAATGTCTCGGAGTTGCGTGATGCATTCTCGAACAGCTTGGTCATGCTCTTGTTTCGCATCCGCATCCCTCAGCAAGCACTGGATCAGCTTCAGCTCCTTTTGCAGGTCCTCAACCTTGCCCTCCACGCCCCACAAGAATTTGGCCTCGTCGACGAGCAGCTTTCCTATTGTCTGCCCCACAGACGAAACAACAAACTCGGCCATTGGTATTGCACTGCTCAGACTATGATCAGTGGAGATTGTGATGGAGGATGACTTGAGAATTCACTTCTGATGCGTTAACAAGCTGTGAACATATAGGCCTGCGAGTTGCAAAGAAGAGAGGAAAGGAATCAGTACTTGGAAAGTTGCGTGTGGCATTGATAATGCATATTCTACATCCACCGACGCAAGCACCCCCAAGAAGAAAAAAATGGAGTAATGGGGAAGTCTACAGGTAGATATTCTCTCCACAGGTAGAAGAAATGCTTTATAGCTACAGTTACGGATGTTCCAAGACATTACCACCGATGTGCAAGTAAGTTATCACTCATGATAAGCAAAAAAAAAAAATCTCAAGACCAGCATTGATTACATAATCAGTCACATTATCCCGCAGGAAATGTACCGAATACACATGTGAGAGTCATGTGAGGGAAGAAATTCAGCATTGGATGTCAAAGCTGAAAAAAAAAACGATTGATAATATTGGATGTCCAAAGCTAAAAAAAAAAAAAGATCGATAATTCTTACTTGGCACACAATTTAGTGGCATGGCTGAAACTTTTTGCGTACATGTGGGTTCAACGATATTATCGATGGACACTCCTCGGATCTTTTCCCCCCAGCAGAATGTGATTAAACTTCTATGAAGGGTTACGACACCACTCTAAGAAGGTACAAGGCTTTCTCGATTAAGGGACGAATCATGAGTTTGCTTGATGCTATCGTGCTAAATTTATGATGCTTTCTTGTTAAGAGGGTTTCCTGTTTTAGCTCACGGCGAGTTAAAATCGAATCAAAAGTTTGTTTATTTCCACATCTGTGAACGAAAAGAGAAAGTCACTGGAGTGTGGTTGTGTAGTTAGTGACTTACATATTAATGATTCATCTGCCGCCATGACTATTTAAGCTCTCAAAAGGCGCTAAAATCTTCTTCTTCTTCTTCTTCCCACAAAATGGATAGATTGTTTCATGGACCTGCTCTAGAAAGAGAATGTCATGCAATTAAGCTAGGGAATGGTTTTTGTCAAGCCCCGAGCCCCGAGCGCACAAACATCCCTCAGCGGTCGATTAAATTGCAGTGTCCCAGGACGCGTCGCCGACCCCTTTTTTTTATTTTTCAATTAAACGCATGTGGAAGCGACTTAAATAAACACCTAGTCAATCAACAAAATAGGGGTAGTAAAATACAACAAATGATTTCAAAAAACCGCACCTTTATTTATCCACTTGTTAACCCAAGAAGTTTAAGATTTACAGACCTACAACAAAAGATGACTCCTACATGACCTATGAGCAAAAAGGGGTCAGAAAGCTCAGGGTTAACTCTAGCTTCACTAACGGCAAGGCTGGCCAAAAGTGTTGCATCTCGCGCCCACCACATCCGCACTTAGCAGATCTCCACGCTACGGCCTTGAAAATGGTTAACAACAATGGGGCGAGATAAAATCTCAGCAGGTCAACTTCTTAAACCTCGAATATGACACAAATTTGTATGAGAAGCCTAATCATGTAACGGCATACAATCTTATCTCGCCTTGGCACACTCCTGCATATTAGTACGTCACATATGCCATTATCGATACAATAAGCATAATCAATAATCAGAACACATAATTCTCATACACCATGTCATGTCTCGACCCTTTGAGCACGTGCCCATCCCTCCCTGCTTGGTCGATATAATAGCGATGTCCCAGGACGCATCACCAACCCATTCGATTTTTAATACGCATGCGGAAGCATATAAATAATCACTAGACAATAAAACAATGGGATAGGAAAGCAGGGCCATAAATTTTTCAAGCCAAAACCAAACTTTTATAAACACACAGATTTATTTACAACATCAGGTCACTTACAAAAATATCGTCTTAATAAAAAAGGGATTGTCCTATGACTAGCGAGTCAGACAGGTTTGCTGATTCTATTTCCTTCACTTCCCCAAACTCCAGGACTTTTGGTCCTCCACCAACATCATCTAAGGACCTTGAAATGGTTATATAATAACCAATGAGACAATGTCTTAGCGAGTTCTACTCCTTAAGACCCGATTAGGAAGAAAATATGCCTTAGGGGTTGCCTAAGCACAATCATGAGTCAGAGGGCTTACCTTGACCTCAGTTTTCTTCTTACAAGTCAGTTCAAATAACAGATACTGACAATCATATTATCCAATCACTCAGATCGAGTCATCGAACAATCGACTCAGTCGATACATGTCAACAAGACCACTTCCGGTCATTTCAACTATTCATTCTCGATTCTTGATCACGGCCCTATAGGCATAATTTATACTTAGTGGAATCACGGCCTCACTCGACAAATTTAGACTTTAGTGGTATCACGGCCCCACTTGGCAAATTTAGACTTTAGTGGTATCACGGCCCCACTCGGCAATCTTAAACTTAGTGTCATCATGGCCCCACTCAACAATCTTAAACTTAGTGGTATCACGGCCCCACTCGGCAAATTTCTTATATTTATATCCACATTATCCAATTTTTGGGATAAGTCCTCATAATCACCAATTTCACACAATTATCACAATCCAATGCTCAATTAAATAAACAGAAAGCATCATTGAACTCAGCATGAAATTCCAGTCACCGGCCATCCGGTTGAATTTCCGAAAAATAAATAAATAATTAAATAATTACGAAAATTATTAAATAAATGCAATAAATCCAATTTAGGCCCGTAATGCTTGATTGGATGCCAAAACGGACCCGGAAAAATTCCAAGGTTGGTTAAATAATTAATATAGCGTGTCTACTTGTTAATTACACTAACTAACCACTTAACATGCATTAACAGATAATTAAATTAACTAATCTAATTTAATCTGTCCACCTAACAATGCTTAATTTATTCTAATCAACCTCTAAGCATCATTAACCCACTAATAAGGGATTAGTGAGTAAAACTCACTTGATAAAAATGAAGATCGAATCACTGTGACGGCGGCCAAAATTCAAATTTTCGGCGGTGTCGGCGGTGTCGGCAGACACTCGGGCTGGACTCAAAAGCCTTGCAAGCCCATAGAAAATTCTAGGCTTAGATTTGGGCTTGGGCCTACTTCAAGGGCCAAAATCCACTGGGTTGCTGGACTGGGCTGAACTGGGCTGCTGAAATTTTTTGGGCTGGGCTTCACTGGAATTGCTGGGCTGGAAAAGAAGATTGCTGGGCTTGATGGACTGAAGCTTGAAGGCATGCGGGCCGAAGACTGCTGTGGAGATGGGCTTCGCTGGGCGTGGAACCTGGTCTTGGGCCGAACGACAAACGAAATTGCTGTAGGCTTCTGGGATTTTGGGCCGAAGATACACGGACGAAGGGTACGTGCGGCTTGGACGACAGCTCGCTTGAGGCTTCGTTGGAGAGAGTTGCTTCGGTCGGATGGGTGAAGGACGCGCGGCAAGTGTCTTCGAAGGAAACAAAAGCAAGAAGAAACGGTGGGCTTCGAGCTTCGCTGGCTGCAGCTGGTCTTCGGTCAATCTTCGGTGGACGGTGGGAGATGAGCTGGCCGTTGCTTCGGTTATGCTGGGCCAGAAGAGAGAAGACCGCGGACGCTGGCAGCTGGCGCCGAGCTGGGGAAATGGACGCCGAAGGAGCTGCTCGGTGGAAGGAGTGGTCAAACAAAAAAGCTTCGTTTGATGTAGGTTGACCAAGGAACAAAACTTGGTGGAGATGGGCTGCTGGCAATTCGGCAGAGGGTGAAGAAGAAACGATCGTGGCGGTGGGGGTCTTGGTTGGGAAAAAGGAGAGAACAAACGAAAGAAAAACGAAGGCAGGGGCAGCTCGTCCTCGGTTTTGATTTTCTTTGTGGGAGCTAATGTCAATCGAAGGAGAAGAAAGCGACGCAAGGCAGCTGGCAATTCTTGCTCACCAAGATTGGAAAAGAAGAAGAAAAAGTCAGCAGCTTATCCATTCTCTTAAATGTTTTGTTCCCTATTTCTTTCTAGAAGAAAAATCCATCAAATAATCCATTTGAAGCCCAAAATTGTTGCCTCAAAACCAAGCTTCGAATTTCTCAATTTCTCCATGAAATTTCTTAGTTCGACGTCCAATTCTAATGAAGAAAAAACCCTTAGAATTTTTACAAGTGCCCCTCGTCAAAAAGCTCGGCTTGCAAGTCAAAATTTCACTTCCACTCGACCCGTTCGAATTTCCGCTAATTTCTGAAACGTCCGAAACGATTTTCTGTAAAAATCTCGGAATCTTCAAAAATTCTTCAAAGGATGAGTTAACGTTCCTAAAATATATCGTGACACCACAGAACTTTCGATTTTTGAAATCAGGTTCAAATTCGCGGTTAATTTCAATTCAGCGTGATTTTAGCGTGACCTAGTCTACCTGGTAACTTTTAGGAATTTTTAGTGCAATTGACCCGTGATCGATTTATCTTGAGTCACAAGGTACATCTTCGACACATTAGTGACTCTTGGTTGTCGTGAAAGTCTTAAGGTTTCAAATACGGGCATCGGGTACCAAAACGATAGAAAAATTGGTCTAATGCCGATCAACGAGTATTTTGCAATAAGATGAAATCACCCACACTCTGATCACATATCTCAATCGAATTGACATATCTCTGGTCTCTGATCGATTTCTGACAGTGCCATAATGACCCCTGCGGACTAACACGGTCAAGCAGTTGATTCTTGGTCGAGTTCTCAAGTCTATTGTATTAAAATCCCTTAATGGTTTTCTCATATAGTCTAGTTATCTCGTGAGTGATCAGCTCAGAAAATAACACTTTCGGCGCAACGATGAAATGCCCGATTTATTTAATCGAAAGCGAAATCTGAAAATTCAGGTTGTTACACACCAAGCATCCACATGGGTCGCGATTATAAGATAAAACCCATTTTGGCACGTCCCATACCATGCCTAACAGTTTTACTCTATAATAAAGCGTAATGTATCACAATTTCATACGTGTTCTAATTATTACGACCCCTTGGGTCACAACCAACACATGAGTTGGTGGTCTTCCGGCATGACCGGGCATCGTCCCACCCCATTGGGCATGGCATCGTCTAGAACCCTTGCTCAAACGGCATTCCACAATGGAGCATCAGTTTGGCCTCAACCGCGACTCGGCATTCAGACCTCTGCCAGGCATCTGATAAACATCGAGCATCGCCCCCAAACTCCTATTGGGTGACGGGTTCAATTAAATGACCACACAAGCACACCAACACTCAAGCCAATTTTTATCTTCCGTCAATTTGCCCAGTGTAAAAGAGTTCGTGCTTAAATAACAAACCTCGGAAAATCTTTACCTTTAAAAAATCCGGTAAAATAATCGCACGTGGCCACATATTTAAAATCAACTCATCAAATTTTGCACACTTCTATTTTAAAACCCAATTGTTTTATTTAGCATGTAAAATTCGGCATCCAAACCCGACACCTCAAACTTTGTCATTTAATTGCCTATAAAACCTTCTTTTGTAATAATAAGTGAACTTACAGCAATCAATAACATGGCATTGCACATGCAAACAATCGGAATTATGCACAATCTCGATTATACTTAATGGCTAATCCATCATTAATTACACTAATCATGATTAATTAAGCTAATCGCAACAGCTCGTCGAGCTCAACGGCAAGACGGCTCGTCGGATGAGCGGTGAGTGGTGGTGGTTCAGCGGCCAAGAGATGGTGGTGAGGATGGTGAGGAGAAGGTGCGGTGGTGCTGGTGGTGGTGAAGGGGCAGCCAGCCAGCGGAAGGAAGAAGAAGAAGAAGAAGAAGAGGAGGAGGGGGTCCGGTCGAGAGAGAGAGAGAGAGAGAGAGAGAGAGAGAGAGAGAGAGAGGGGGTGGGGGAAGGAGAGAGAGGGAAGAAAAGACAAAAAAGAAAAAGAAAAAGAAAAAGGGGGGTGGGGGGAGGCAGGAGGTGACGTGAGGGTGAAAGGGAAGAGAGAAAAGAGAGAGAGAAAGAAAATGGGTGGAGGGCAAAGTTTGGCAGAAAAGGGGAGGGGAAAACGTGGGGAAAAGGAAAAGGAGGAGAGAGAGAAGAAGAAGACAAAAAGAAGAAAAAGGGGAGAAGGGGGATATCGCAGTTTTACTGTTTTTGATGCACACACTTCATTTTTCATTACCTTCAAAGTTTACTCTCATGTTTATTGTAGAAACCTATGTTGTGTTACCTACTCCAGCTTGCAAATGATCTCTTGTAATCCAATCGATGCAGCCTATCAAATATTATCTGTCCTCTGAAAACCATTAGATAAAGTTGCTGTTGCTGAAAATTCATAAGAAAGGAAGACGACTTTTGCCTCACTAATAAAGGAGCTTCAGGATGCAGATAAGTTTTGTGATGGTGCTCCAAGACAAAGAGCGCCCGCTGCTGAACTAGCTTCAGTGTAGGATGTGGACAATGGAAATCCAACTGATACTACTGACAATGAAAAGTGACCTGGCCTCATGAAGTCTAAAGGATGGTTTTAGCGCGATTTCACACATTTCAGCAATCTTTTCATGTCAGTGTGAGCTTTCTGGCAATATATGTTTTCTCAGCTGACATTGTAAAATATCATCAAGCCTCTGATTTCAATGATACTCACAATACGAGGGTCTTTGCAATTGGCAACTCACAGGTATTTCACAGTTACTTGTCCTACTCTGTTTAAAGTAATCGATTCTTTCATCTCTATTTTGACCCATCTGTGGCAAGGTTGTGACTCTAAGCATCTTGAAATTCCATTAGAACTTAATGAGTTTTGATGTTTGTTGAGAGTCTTTGGTCCAAACTACCAGAGAAACTGAATTAAAATTAGCAGCAGATAGCAACTGTTTGTACGGAATTATCAGACTAGATGCATGAGGACCTGCTGAATTCTCTAATACATCCAAGTCCAAAATCTAGTTCTTTATTTACCTTGAGGACATTCTCAATTTCACTGAGCTTTGCATGACTAGCTTGTACATCTACTGCAATTAACATTTGCAGCCTTCTCATGTACAAGCTGACCCCAAATGCTGCAGCAGCAATCTTGTTTCTGAAGCATCTCTTTCACATGGTTCTCACGGTGATTGCTAATGATGAAAGGATAACCCCTGAAGGACACAGGGATCCACTGAAAGTGAAGGCTGGGTGTCCTATTTTTGATCTTGGATTTTGAACCATGTCCATTGCTTAATCAACTATATTGCTACTGTCAAGAGTCAGGATGGAGTGCACAAGAGTCTCATGTCTATCACGCACGAAATCTGTAGGTGTAAGCTATTGTTTTTATGTTGAGTATTCTAGTGCCAAGTTCACTCGCAGCTCTCTGATCTGAAACGTTTTTTGTTAGACGACAAAATCAATGTATTTCCAGTGATCTTCAACATATCGAGGTACACTTATGATGCAAAGAAACTGAGATATGGGTCTATCCAGTTTCCTTTATCCTCTGTTCTTCTTAGTTCTTGTCTGAGAACTTATACGACTTGCTGTCCTTTCTTGACTTCCACATGCTAAAGCAAGGCCTTCAAGAGATGTTGTTTTTGCTGGAATGTAGCTCAATACCAGATTTTCTGTTCCTCTCAACATGAGTAGACATTGAAGCGGATCTTCAGGGTTCAGATGGGTACTGGATGTTCATGGGTTCAGATGGGTACTGGATGTTCATGTGGGCACACAAGAAAATCAGTCATAAGAGATCATGTCCGCAAGACAAGTCCAAAAAATGTAAAGCTTAAAAGCTAAGCCGCACTGAAGTTCACTGATGCTCACTTGTCCTTTGGGATTAGAAGGGTTTGGAGATGCAGTTCTATCCACAAGAGAACCCGAACATGTGAGTTGAAATTGAAATGGGGAGGCGCGTTTTTCTGGCTAGGAAAAGTACAGCTTGCATTAGGAGCTTGTCCAACAACACGACATATGATACAACCATAGGGTATGAAAACATGACGTAAATGCTAGGTATGGCAATCTGGAGCATTCAAGTCAAGTGTGCTGACCTGCTTTTTTGTTGGATTAAGTACTCGTGAATTTAAATGTGCCGGCTGGGGGGCATTGTGGGAACTGTGTTGCCAAATGCAGTCTTCTGAATCAGGTTCCACTGTCAGCATCAGGTCTTTACGAAGCTAGGATGATTAGCACATATTCTATCAAAAGTTACCTGGCAAATGATACAGGAGTCTATATTTCTTGAATGTATGTCTTTGAAAAGAAAAAAAGCTATTAGTACGTCAATGGTAGCATTTGATATCATTCTGTGACTCGTGAACTTTTAATATCTAGTAGTCCAATCTCGTTCCGTGCAATGTACATAGTGGTAGCTAGACTAGAAAAAGAGTCACACATTACCTGCAAGCATTTCGCCATTTACTCCATTTATCATGCAGTATCGCAGATTCTTGCTATCTCCACCATCTTTAACTTTCGAAACTGAAAGAAAGTTCTTACGCGTAAGCCAACTCCAAACTTCTGGTCTTAGTTAACCAATGACAAATCTTGTCAATGGAAGCGTGCCTCGTAAGATATATTGCATGTGGTGCTTCGGAGTTCCTATTGCTAGTGTCACACCCCGAACCCCGGGCATGCACATCCCTCGGCCGTCGACTAAATTGCGATGTTTCCAGGACGTGTCACCGACCATTTTCTTTTTATGCACGTGCGGAAGCGAAGTTTAAACATATACTCGGACCACAACAAACATGGGATAGAAAAACAGGACAACCAAATTTCACCAAACACACTTTAAATACAAGCCAAGTCAGTCCTACAAGTTCGTACACTAAAAGTTTGCCCTAAAAGAACTACCGGACAACCTATACTCCGGATCCCTTCGACTCTGGCTCGGGATCCTCCACGACACCCTCTGGTATCTTCGGGCTAAGGACCTGCAAAATTGTAAACCATGACCAGCTGATAATAAATCTCAGTGAGTTAACACCCTAAATCCCGATTAGGACGAGAATTCACTTAAAGGCATTCTAAAAATGTACCACTCAGAATTTACCTTGCCTCAGCACCTTCCTGCACATTAGTGCCTAACATAAGCATACATCAAATGCATTCAATAATTGAAATGCATCATATCACTTATCAAACTATTCACAATGGTCCCGATTATAAGCCCAAATCATTATGACACGTCCCATTCCGTGCCACACAATTTCGTTCCATAATCAGGCGCAAATAACTCATATCGATGATTCAATTTACACCCGATATTCACTCTCAATATCCAAACTCAATATTCAAACCCAATATTCAAATTCAAGGCTTTAGAGGTGGCTCCCACGAAATTACGTTATTATGTAGCACTTAACCCTTGACCACATAAGACAATAGTATAAGGCTCTAGAGGTGACTCACGCAAAGTTTCGTTATCATGTAGCATTTAGCCCTTAACCACATAAAGCAATAGCTCAAGGCTCTAGAGGTGACTCACACGAAGTTTCTTTGTCGCATATCACTTAGTTTTTTTCCACATATAGTAACAGTATAAGGTTCTAGAGGTGGCTCCCACGAAGTCACGCTATCATGTAGCACTTAGCCTTCGATGATGCAAGACAGTAGTGCAAAGCTCTAGAGGTGGCTCACACGAAGTTTCTAGAGGTGGCTCACACGAAGTTTCGTTATCGTTTAGCACTTAATCCTTTACCTGCTCACAACCCACTCGGTTTCCTCAACACAACACATGTCACCCTTCAATAGCCATTCTTTGCCATGACCACAGACCATCATCATAGCACAACCATTCACATCTCATCACGCACAAGCTCCAAGCATATCACAGGCCAACCACATCACCAAGTATTCAATTTCTAGCAAGCAAAGCATCCAGAACATCACAAACTACTACTGGTCCTAACCGGCAGAAACAATCCACTCGCACGTCTCCAAGTTTAAATCCAGAAACCTAATTAAATGAGTTTGGAAAATTCCAAAATTTGAAGACACTTCAACCCATATCTTTCTAGATTAAGCCTAGTAAATCGCTCAATCCAGTACAAAAATTGGGTCCGTTTCCAGAAATCACATTTTCCAAAACCAGTTTGATTCGAAATTGGAAACTTGTTCATTTGATCTGAAATTTGACTACGTTAAACTAAAAAATGTGACAAAAAACTTTCATGAAGGAACCCTTTCAAAATTCGAACCCTAAGAGTTGATGAAAATCCCTTAAATCCCAAAAGGTCACTAGTTCCAGCAAAAACAAAGGTTTGTTTTGTTTTTAACGATGATGAAATCATATTCTTTTAAATCCATAAAATCTTAGGGAAAATATATGTCATAGCTGAAGATGTATAAACATTTTTCAAGAAGGAATAATGCTCAAAATCTTAACACATTTCGATCCACAAAAATAGCAAACGATGAGGGTCTAGAAACCGGGCGAGGAAAATCCACCGAATTAGACTAATCCATCCTCATTAGTGCCAATCTTACAAATTAAATTAATACTAATCCATCTTAAGGCTAATCTAACTTGAGATAGCTAGTATAAGCACCTAGAGGGGGTGAATAGGTGTAAAAACAATTTCTCGAGATACGAAAGCGATTCTAGGCAGACAATAGAAAAGGAGTTCTCTTTTGATTAACAAAATGAAATACGATCAAAGTAAAGCAAGGAGTAGGGAAGAGAAAATTGAACACAAGGTTTATAGTGGTTTGGCTTATTCCAAGTCTACGTCCACTCTTCCGAACTGACAGCCCACCAGCTGGATTTCACTATGAACAAAAGAGATGTTACAGCACAACTATTCCTTGATTCTATAGTGTAGATATTCTACCACACTTCCTCAAGGTTTCTCACGAATATAGACTCTCTTTTGCGTACAAGATTTCGCTCAAATGAATTGACTAAACAATATGGAGCTTCAGACTTTGGAATTCTTCTATCGTACACTTCTTCGAATAACTTAGAACGTCTTCCTTATATACTCCTTTATGCCATCATACCCGTTGTCACTTACCAAAGGAATTCCTCCAATCTACCCGTTGGACGGAATCAATTAGGAAGATCATTCGAGCTATTAAAGGAACATGTCGATAGCCCATCAATCCTGTTCGCCCATACAATCAGGATCTCGGTTTCCATAAGTAGAACATTCCAAGAATATTTCGCCAATCATCGGATCCTTAATCTTTGAATCAATCATGATCAAATAAAGGATTTCGTTATGTCATATCCAGCCAAGAGATCTTCTCCAGTCGATAAGGTCACATCCTTAATGAAACATCCAGTTCTGGATAGCCTTTCTTCAACGGATTAGAAACTATCAATGAGGATAGACTTTGAGTCTTGAGTTTGGCTGTCCGGAGGTCTTCAGACTTTAAATAGCAGAGCCTGCAAACCTTCAGACTAGAGTGATGGAAATGATTTGTCAGATTCAAAACACTTCACGAATATTTTTCCAACAATCTCCCCCTTTTTGATGGTGACAAAACTTTCCTGTAGATTTGGATAACTTTGACCTGCAAAACATTACTCAAACAAATATGGATATCTTATAAAGATAAATGGCTTAATGAATGACAACACTAAAATCTGCAACCACAGAAAATATGTTAGTCTAGTATGTGATAAAGCCATCCATAAGATGTCAATAGTAGGTAATATAAGCAGTCAAGCCCAAATCCAAATTCAGTCCACACATCCAGACATAAAAGTAAAATCAAACATCAAAACAATCTAAGTCAAACAATCCAAACGATTAAAAAATCAAAGTTTCAAATCTTCCATCTCTCCCCCAAAAAAGGTTGAGATGAAAGTGGAATAGAGTCAAGAATTCTTGGGAACACGAATAAGCTGGAAATCTCCCATTGACTGAACGATGCCTTCCAGTCTTTTCAAGTCTTCCTTTAGTTGTGCAACATCCTCACCCTTAGCATTAGCCTAAATCTGAAGAGAAAGGGCTTGGATCTGATCATTCAATAAACCCGAAAAAGCTTGACCTGCATTCTGCAAATTCTGAACTTCACATCCCAAAGCATATATTTGAATCAACTCTGCATTCGGCTAGGTTTGCGTCTGAGTATTCAAGAAGAGTAAAGTCTCCCCTTTTAGGATACCAAAGGCCGATGCTTGAAGTTGAGGCAATGTATTTGATAATACGCTTTGAAGCACTTAAATGAGATTCTTTAGGGTCTGCTTGAAATCTGGCACAAATGCAAACACTAAACAAAATGTCAAGTCTAGAAGCAGTAAGATAAAGAAGTGAACCAATGATACTTCTATATAACTTTTGGTCGACTTTCTTTCCCCCTTCATCTTTGTCTATCTTCAAGGAACTTGACATTGGTATATCAACCTTTTTGTAATTGTCCAGTCCAAACTTTTTGACAAGATCATTTGCATTTTTGAGTATAAAACATTTGCATCCGAACACATGAAAATATGAAACAATAGGCTTCTTTTCTGTGAATAATTCATAGGGGGTTTTTTCTAGAATAGGCCTTAGAAAAACTCTACTAATAAATATAACATGCTGTAAAAACTGCTTCAGCCCAAAAACGTGAGGAGATGTTGCTTTCAATTAGAAGAGTTCTAGCCATTTCTTGAAGAGATCTATTCTTTCTTTCCACAACTCCATTTTGCTCTGGAGTATATGGAGATGAGAACAAATGCTGAAAACCAGATTCATCACAAAATTTTGTAAAATCTTGATTTTCAAATTCACCTCCATGATCTGTTCTTATACTTGAAATAACATATCCTTTTTCGTTTTGAACATTTTTAGCAAATTTTTTCAAAATAAGAGAAAGTTTCAGATTTACTTGCCAGGAAATACACCCAAGTAAATCGTGAGTAGTCATCCACAATTACTAGGCAATATTTCTTACCTCCAATGCTCTGTGTTCTGGTTGGTCCAAAGAGATCTATATGCAGAAGCTGCAGTACACGGTTAGTGGAGACTTGATTTATTGGTTTAAAGGAATTTCTTACCTGTTTTCCTAATATGCATGGTATACATAGGTCAGACTTTTGGTATGATAAATTGGGTAGACCACGAACAAGCTTCTTTGCTGAAATTTTGGTTATTTGTTTCATATTGATGTGCCCAAGCTTTCTGTGCCATAAGTTTGCTTCGTCTTGGATTGAGATTAGACATTACGATTCATCTGGTTTCACATCTAAGAGGTAGATATTTCCATGTCTTCGACCCATGAATGATTGAGTAGAGTCTTTACTGGTTCTTGAACATATTCCCTCTTGAAAGTAGATTTTGAAACCGGTATTACACAGCTGACTGACATTGAGCATATTGTAGTTGAGTCCTTCAACTGAAGAAACATTGCTTATTGTGAGGTTTCCAATCTTTACAGTTCCAAATCCCACAATTTTTCCTTTGCTGTTTCCTCCACATGAGACTTTTCCACCATTCACTTGAATAAGCTTTATGAAGCAATTTGAATCTCCTGTCATATGTCTTGAGCATCCACTATCCAGATAGCATTTTACCTTTTTCTTGATAGTGACCTGCATTTAAAAAAGAAACTCAAACTTTCTTTGGTACCCATATTTTCTTGGGTTCATTGGTGTTAGTATGATATGCGATTTTTGCCCATACTTTATTGACAGGTTTCCAAATCATAGGACATTCTTTTTCAAAATGATATGCACTATTGCACTTTGAACATCTCAGAGTATTGCGACCTACTGGTTTTACAAAGATTCATTTAAAATGACTTTTATAGGCATCTCTTATGGGTCTTTGCTTAATTGTTTCTTTCACTTTTGGAAAATCAATTAAAGGAATGGTTTTAGCTGTCATTCCAAAACCAGATTTATTGAAATAAGGCCTTTGAACAAAAAGAATTTTTTCCAGTTTCTCAGATCCTATAGAAAATCTTTTAGAAATGTTTCAGATATCATTTTTCAAGAATGCATTTTCTTTTGAAAGATTATCCTCACTTTCTCTAAGAGAAGAAACATTCATGTCTAAACATTTCACCTTTTCTTTCAAAACGTTTTCCTGTTGTTTTAGAGCAGAATTTTCTCTTTTGAGTTCGGAAATCTTTTTAAGGGAAGTTTTAAGACTAAAACATAACTCCTCAATGTATTTAGAAACTTTAATAGGGATTTTGAAGTTACTCACCTCAAATTCACTGTCTTAATCGATTTTGTCTACGAGTTTGAATCTGAATCCGATTGTGCCATTAGACATATGTTGGCATAATCATCATCACTTTCTTCACACTCGTATCACTCCGTGTTTCGCGCTTTGAGAGCCTTTCGATACTTTTCAGCTTTTCCTTTCATCTTCTTCAGAAGAGGACAGTTGGGTCTGATGTGTCCCTTTCTCTTACATTCAAAGCAGACTACATCTTTATTTGATTCATCATCTTCAACATACATGGTCTGTTGCTTTTGAAAACTTTGTTTCTTTGGATTGAATCTTCTTCCTTTTCTGTTCAGCTTCCTGAATATTTTTATCATGAGAGCAATCTCCTCATCATCCATATCGTCTTCAGAATCTATAACATCAGAATCATCATTAGATTTTAATGCAATGGATTTCTTAACTTTAGGGTCTTCGTCTTCATTGATTCGTTCCACTTCATAAAACCAAAGAGTCCTAACCAACTCATTAACAGATAGTGGCTTGATCCTTTGGGTTTCTCTGATTGAGGTCTTTATGTGATTCCAATCCTTGGAGAGTCCACGCAATAGCTTGTTTACCTTCATGGGATCATAAATTGGTTGACCTTGATTTTCAAGACCATTGACGATTTCTGTAAAATAACTAAACATGTAAGTTATAGATTTTCATGATTTCATTTTGAAGGCTTCGTATTGACCGAGGAGAATATTGATTCTAGTCTCTTTCACTCGATTGGTTCCTTCATAGGTAATATGTAATCTATCCTAAACTTCTTTAGCTGTAACACAAGAAGATATTCTATTATATTCAGTAGGTGATAAAACACAATATAAAGAATAAATTGCTTTTGTATCAAGAGCTTGTCTCTTGATTATCTCTTCTTGAGTCATTTCACTAGACTCAACAGTATATTTTCCTCTCCCTAAGACAGGTGCAGCTTTAAGAAAGATTTCTTGTTCTACAACGTCCCATTCTAGAAGATCCTTTGATCTTAGGAACGCCTTCATCTTGTTTTTCCATATGTTGTAATCCTTTCAATCAAAGTAAGGTGGTCTGGTATTACTTTGCCCTTCTATCAGCCCTGGAGCAAACATACTAGCCGTGGATCTTTAACTCTGAAGTAAAACACTTCAAACAAAGTGAGTACACAGGCTCTGATACCAATTGAGATAGTTAGTATAAGCACCTAGAGGGGGTGAATAGGTGTAAAAATAATTTCTCGAGATACGGAAGCGATTCTAGGCAGACGATAGAAAGGGAGTTCTCTTTTGATTAACAAAATGAAATAGGATCAAAGTAAAACAAGGAGTAGGGAAGAGAAAATTGAACACAAGGTTTATAGTGGTTCGGCTTATTCCAAGCCTACGTCCACTCTTCCGCACTAACAGCCCACCGGCTGGATTTCACTATGAATAAAAAAGATGTTACAGCATAGCTTTTTCTTGATTCCACAGTGTAGATATTCTACCACACTTCCTCAAGGTTTCTCATGAATATAGACTCTCTTTTGCGTACAAGATTTCGCTCAAATGAATTGACTAAACAACAAGGAGCTTCAGACTTTGAAATTCTTCTATCGTACACTTCTTCGAACAACTTAGAACATCTTCCTTATATACTCCTTTATGCCATCATACCCGTTGGCACTTACCAAAGGAATTCCTCCAATCTACCCGTTGGACGGAATCAATTAGGAAGATCATTCGAGCTATTAAAGGAACATGTCGATACCCCATCAATCATGTTCGCCCATACAATCAGGATCTCGGTTTCCATAAATAGAACATTCCAAGAATATTTCGCCAATCATCGGATCCTTAATCTTTGAATCAATCATGATCAAATAAATGATTCCGTTATGTCATAACCAGCCAAGAGATCTTCTCTAGTCGATAAGGTCACATCATTAATGAAATATCCAGTTCTGGATAGCCTTTCTTCAACGGATTAGAAACTATCAATGAGGATAGACTTTGAGTCTTGAGTCTGGCTATCCGGAGGTCTTCAGACTTTAAATAGCAGAGCCTACAAACCTTCAGACTAGAGTGATGGAAACGATTTGTCAGCTTGAAAACACTTCACGAAGATTTCTCCAACATAACTAAACTAGATTAGCACTAATCCATCTTAAGGCTAATCTCATTTAGCACTAATCTAATTAAGCTAATTAACACTAATCCAACTCCTAAGCGTAATTAACAATCTAATCAAGGATTAAGGAGTTAACTCACTGGATTAGTGAGACAACGGGTCCATGGCGACAGCGGTGCGAAGGCGACCAATACCTGAGCCTACAGCGACTCTAAAGGAGGCTCGGATGTGGTTGAAAAACAACCAACAAGCCCACTGTTGCTGCTGGAAAATAGGTTCTGAAACTGTTGGTTCGGTTCTGTTCCGGCTTGGACTGAGCTGGTCTCGGCAGCTGGTCGGAGTTGGGGCAGGTGGACAGTTGCTGCTGGTCGGCCAGGGGCATGAACTGTGGGTGCTATGGGTAAGGACAGGAGATGAGTAGGGAGAAGAAAAAGGAATGCTGGTGTGGAGGTGGTGCTGTGAAGTGGGCATTGGTGCGTGAGAGTGTGTTGTTGGGAGGAGGCGGTGGGTGGAGATGGTGAAGGGACATGTGGCAGCAACAATGGAAGAAACAGAAATAGAAGAAAAGGGAATGGAGGGGCTGCTGGTTTTGACGAGGAAAAGAATTGAGGAGGAAGGAGACGTGAGGGATGGGCGGAAAAGAAGAAGGAGGGAACGGCAGAAGCACAGGGAAGGAAGGGGGCATACGTAAGGGGGAAACAACTTTGAGAGAGAGAGAAGGGGGGCGGGGAACAAGGGCCTACAAAGTCCATCAGCTGGCTAATGAGCTTCCAACTACAAATATCAAGCAATGAGTGAATTTCCCCAAAGTCCTCGGTCACCATAAGTCAAGGCATGCACCAATGGGCATTTTTCCTCCATTTTCTTCACCAAATAAGCCAAATTGGTACCCAAGCAATCCCCTTCCAGCAGCCCCTACGAATTTCCATTTTATTTCCTTCAAATCTCTCACTAATTACTTGATGGCCCCAAAAAGCCATGGCAGCAGCCCACACAATTCCCTTCAAGCCTTCTCAAAACAACTCACTTTGGTAGCCAAAAATGGCAGCCAATGTGCCCATACGAATTTCCAGCCATTGTCTCTCAATTTCCACACCAATTAATTCAATTTGGTGGCCAATTTATCCCCTTAAAGCTGCCATACGAATTTCCACCATTTGTTCCCCAAAACAAAACAATTTGGTGGCCAAAAATTCACTCAAAGGTGCCCATCCGAATTTACAAAAATTCTTTTTGTCCAATTTGAATTTTTCCGCAAAATTCCCAGCTCGACGGAATTTTCCCAAAAACTGAGATGAGGTCCTAAAAATAAATCGTGATATGCTCGAACGTTTGATTCCCGAAACCGAGTTCAATTTCGTGGTTAAAATCAACCAGACGCGATTTTAGTCTAATCCAACATATCGAGTAGCTTTTAGGAATTTTAGCATGCTTATATCCTTTAATGACTTCACATGATAGGTTAGTTAACTCGTGAATGATCAGCTCAAAGAAAAATGACCATAGGCATGTCGGTGAAAAGCCTATTTCATTTAGGATGTCACAGCTAGTGACTGCTGAGAAAGGCCTCCATGGTCTATGAACATCTCACACATTCATAGTCTCTAAAACAAATAAACAAGGTTGAAAATTATATTAATTATTTGTGAGAAAAAAGTTGATGGTACCAAAGATAGTTGTTCTCGATGCAATATTCCATATTATCATTGAAGCAGGACAGGTTCTGCTATTTAAAATATATTTTGCTCTTCTATTATAATGTGATATATGAGATAGCTAGTATAAGCACCTAAAGGGGGACTGAATAGGTGTAAAAACAATTTCTCGAGATACGGAAGCGATATTAGGCAGACGATAGAAAGGGAGTTCTCTTTTGATTAACAAAATGAAATATGATCAAAGTAAAGCAAGAAGTAGGGAAGAGAAAATTGAACACAATGATTATAATTGTTCAGCTTATTCCAAGCCTACGTCCACCCTTCCGCACTGACAGCCCACCGGCTGGATTTCACTATGAACAAAAGAGATGTTACAGCACAGCTGTTCCTTGATTCCACGGTGTAGATATTCTACCACACTTCCTCAAGGTTTCTCACGAATATAGATTCTCTTTTGCGTATAAGATTTCGCTCAAATGAATTGACTAAACAACAAGGAGCTTCGGACTTTGAAATTCTTCTATCGTGCACCTCTCCGAACAACTTAGAACGTCTTCCTTATATACTCCTTTATGCCATCATACCCGTTGCACTTACCAAAGGAAGTCCTCCAATCTACCCCTTGGACGGAATCAATTAGGAAGATCATTCGAGCTATTAAAGGAACATGTCAATAGCCCATCAATCCTGTTCGCCTATACAATCAGGATCTCGGTTTTCATAAGTAGAACCTTCCAAGAATATTTCGCCAATCATCAGATCCTTAATCTTTGAATCAATCATGATCAAATAATGGATTCTGTTATGTCATATCCAGCCAAGAGATCTTCTCCAGTCGATAAGGTCACATCCTTAACGAAACATCCAGTTTTGGTAGCCTTTTTTCAACGGATTAGAAACTGTTAATGAGGATAGACTTTGGTCTTGAGTCTGGCTGTCCGGAGATCTTTAGACTTTAAATAGCAGAGTTTGCAAACCTTCAGACTAGACTGATGAAAACGTTTTGTCAGCTTCAAACTACTCCACGAAGATTTCTCCAACAATCTCCCCTTTTTTGATGGTGACAAAACTTTCTTGCAGATTTGGATAACTTTGACCTGTAAAACATTACTCAAACAAATATGGATATCTTATAAAGATAAATGGCTTAATGAATGATAACGCTAGAATCTGCAACCACAGAAAATAGGTTAGTCTAGTATGTGATAAAGGCATCCATAAGATACCAATAGTAGTTAATATGAGCAGTCAAGTCCAAATCCAAATTTAGTCCACACATCCAGACACAAAAGTAAAGTCAAACATCAAAACAATCTAAGTCAAACAATCCAAACAATTAAGAAAAAAAGTTTCAAATCTTGCATCTCTCCCCCTTTTTGTCAGCATAAAAAAAGAAAAGGTTGAGATGAAAATGGAATTGAGTCAAGAATGCTTGGGAACACGGACAAGGTGGAAATCTCCCATTGACTGAACGATGCCTTTCAGCCTTTTCAAGTCTTCTTTTAGTTGTGCAACATCCTCACCTTTAGCATTAGCTTGAATCTGAAGAGAAATGGCTTGGATCTGATCATTCAAGGAACCCGAAGAAGCTTGAGTTGCATTATGCAAATTCTGAACTTCGCATCCCAAAGCATATATCTGACCTCGCATTTCCAAGAGAATATCCAGAATTCTGTGAAAATCTGCTGAATTATCGGTCTGCGTACTGGCTTTAGCCAGATCTGATTGAGTAAAGGCAGACGATGGCAAATCAGCATAATCACGCAGATTTGGTGATGAAACATCATGTCCTTCCTCAGGAAATTGAGAGGCATAAATGTCCTCTGGATCTGCTGGAGAGCGATTGACTCCCTCACTGGTAGTAGGATATGAGGACATTCTTCTTTTCTCATGATCTCCCCCTGTTTCCATACCTTCAGGTGGAGAAGAGTGTCCCTCATGTTCTCCTTCTTCTTGATCTCTTTTCTCTTCTTCTTCTTTTTCAACTCTTTCCTTCTCAGCATCTCTTTCTTCTTCTTCTCTCTCCTCTGCTTCTTTCTCCTCTCTTTCTTTCTCTTCTCTTTCTCTAGTCCTCTGTTCTGAGTCTTTCTCTAGAACAGAACGACTCAGATTCTTCAATGCAGAAATGGTGATGTTTTCCTCATCATCTTCATCCTCAACGATGAGAGCTCTTCTTTTTTTGGATGGAGCAACCATGGGCTCCTTCCCTTTTCTTTTTGCTGCAGAAGAGCTTTGATGAGTTTTGACAGGAGTCTTCTCCTGAAATTTCTCCAACGCCTTACTTAGTTCCTTCAGACGCATCTTAGTTACCATTTTCAGTCCTACCACCATATGATCACACGATCGAGCACAAAGAGATTGTGGAGGCTGAATGTTCAGATGTCTGGATAACTTCGTCACAAGACCTGGATAAAGAAGTTGACCTATGTCCTTCACCACTGTTCTATACATGTGGAACATAATAGTGTGAGGAAGAGAAAACTTTTTCCCAGTGATGATGGCATACATCAGCTTTGCCTCTGAACTTGAAACATCAGTCTTGGAAGTTGATTTCGGTATGAGGCAATTGATCACAATCTTGTGAAGCAGAATGTTAAACGCACTCATCGTTAAGTAGGAAATATTTTCCTCTGTTCTCCTATCCTTAACAAGTTCCAATGTAGCACGAGCAATAAAAACATTGATCGGTTGATATCTTCCTCTCTCAACTCCTATCACATCTGCCAGCATATCCATATCCACCACAAAGTCTTGATCTAGGACACTAAAAGAGAACCTATTTGCATCCAGGAAACTAAGATTCGAATAGAAATAAGCAGTTAATTCAACATGGGCTTCTGTGGTGTTAGAACAGAACTGCTCAAGTTGAAGAAAACTTAACTTTTCCCTCAAATTGACGTTTACAGCATCAAGGAAATCAAAATCCACACTCCTAGGGTTTATCACCCCACGCTTCAGCAATTTTGAGCATAGAGCCTTCTGTTCCTTCAATCTAAACGACTCTCCCATTTTTCTTCGAATTTTTGCTGCAACATCCATTCTTGGTTGAAATTGGCTGTACAATTTGTCATCATCATTCCCATCTATCGGATTAAATCCCCAATCACGCGGATCACTTGGGATATTTGCAAGGGTTTCTTCTGCCACCCCTTTACGAGCAATTCCCAAACTTTCCATTTTTCGCAAAAAGATATATTCATTCCCATATCCTTTGTCCTTAAGAAATTCATCGATGTAGTTCAATGGAGTACCAGTCCTCTTTAAAGCACGATAAAGCTTATAAATAAAAGAGGGCCTTTGAACTCTTACAGGATCTGCGTCTTCAAAGATTTCTTCCTCTTGTTGAAGACCAACACCCTGTGGACTAGTTGGTGGAGAATGACGCTGCTGAGAATGTTGTGGGCTTTGTTGCTGATTTGGAGATTCTTCTTCCTCGGTGAGATCAAAGTGCGTAGGCCCCTCACTCATTCGCCGTGGTCCCCTGCTTGCGATCCTCAAAGACTTTCTTGAAGACTTCTCACTCTTTGAAAGATTCCTTGCTTGACTTTCTCAAGAAATATGACAACTTTTTCGAAGATTAAACAAGAGAAGAAAACAGGAATGGAAGATTGGTGCTTTTTAGGGTTTTGAAGTTAAGCGAAGAGAAACCGACTGTATATAACTCAGTCGAAACGAAGGAATGCTAAACGTCGCAATGGAAAGTGAAAACATCAATTTTCAAAAAATAACTGCCTTTTTCGAGAAAATAGTCTTTTCAAAATAACTCATTTTTCGAAAAGGAAACGTTGCATCAATTAAAGATAGCAATAATCAATCACGGTTGATGATCGTACCTTTTCAAGATGAGATTAGAGAGAGAGAGAATAACTTACAGTCAAATTCTTGTTTGTCTGAGTCTGAGAGTCTCTAGACTTTGATTTCTTCAAATCTCAAAATGTTGAGTCTGGAACGGATGGTTTCAAATTGATTTTTCTCCAAAGGCTTTGTGAATATATCCGCCAGTTGGTTCTTTGAATCAACAAACTGAATCGAAACTTCTCCATTTTGAACATGATCTCTAATGAAGTGATGTCGAATCTCTATATACTTTGCTCTTGAGTGAAGAATTAGATTTTTGGTAAGATTGATTGCACTGGTGTTGTCACAGTTAATCTCCGTGCATGAATCTTCAATTCCAAAGTCTCTTAGCTATTGTTTTATCCACAGAATTTGTGAACAACAACTTCCGAGAGCTACATACTCTGCTTCTACTGTAGAGAGAGCTACTGTACTTTGCTTCGTTGAGAACCAAGACACTGTCCTGCCTCTAAGTAGTTGACAGGTACCCGAGATGCTCTTTCTATCAACTCTGCATCCGGCTAGGTCTTCGTCTGAGTATCCAAGAAGAGTAAAGTCTCCCCTTTTAGGATACCAGAGGCCGATGCTTGAAGTTGATGAAATATATTTGATAATACGCTTTGCAGCATTTAAATGAGATTCTTTAAGGTCTGCTTGAAATTTGGCACAAATGCAAACACTAAACAAAATGTCAGGTCTAGAAGCAGTAAGATAAAGAAGTGAACCAATGATACTCATGTATAACTTTTGGTCGACTTTCTTTCCTCCTTCATCTTTGTCTATCTTCAAGGAACTTGACATTGGTATATCAGCCTTTTTGCAATTGTCCAGTCCAAACTTTTTGACAAGATCATTTGCATACTTTTCTTGATGAATAAAAGTTCCTTCCTTCAGTTGTTTTACTTGAAGCCCGAGAAAGAAGGTTAACTCACCCATCATGCTCATTTCAAATTCATCCTGCATAGTCTTACAGAATTTCTTGCACAAACTTTCATTAGAGGATCCAAAAATAATATTATCGACATATATTTGAACAAGTAGAAAACTTTTGCCTTCTCTTTTAATAAATAGAGTAGTGTCTACTTTACCTTTGACAAAGCCATTTTGAATTAGAAACTTACTTAGCCTGTCATACCAAGCTCGAGGTGCTTGTTTTAAACCATATAAGGCCTTTTTCAGTCTGAATACTGAGTCTGGTTTCCTTCGGTCTTTAAACCCAGGTGGTTGTTCCACATAGACTTCCTCATGGATGAATCCATTTTGGGAAAGCACTTTTGACATCCATTTGGAATAACTTGAAATTTTTATGACAAGCAAATGCAAGTAATAAACGAATTGCTTCTAACCTTGCTACTGGTGCGTAAGTCTCGTCATAGTCTATCCCTTCTTCTTGCATATATCCCTTGGCCACGAGTCTTACTTTATTTCTTATGACTTTTCCTTTCTCGTCCATCTTGTTCCTGAAAACCCATTTAGCTCCAACAATTGATTTACCTTTGGGTTTAGGAGTCAACTCCCAGACATCATTAATTCTGAATTGTATGAGTTCTTCTTGCATAGCTTCAATCCAGCTTTCATCAGATAAAGTTCCATCTATGCTTTTGGGTTCTATTTCAGAAATAAGAGCCACAGCACTAGACTCTTCGCGCCTTTTGGATCTTGTGCAAATTCCTTCATTAATGTCGCCACTAATAAGATCTTTGGGATAACTAGACTTATGTTTCCAGTTACTGGTTGATTTGTTAGGTTGATGATCATTTCCTTCACTTGAATCTTCAACAATCACTTGCTGCTGGTCCTTTAAAGTCTAAGCTGATTCTTGCAATTTAGACTTTGTAGAGTCTGGAGCAGGTTTAGGCTCTTCAAGATGAGTTTGAATAGATTCATTTTGCATAGAATCTTGGAATTTGACATTCATTTATTCTTCCACAGTTTGAGTCTTCTTGTTGTAGACTCTGTATGCTTTGCTTATGGTTGAATATCCAAGGAAGATGCCTTCATATGACTTTTCTTCAAACTTACCAACTCGATCATTTCCATTTTTTAATATAAAACATTTGCATTCAAACACATGAAAATATGAAACAATAGGCTTCTTTTCTGTAAATAATTCATATGGGGGTTTTTCCAGAATAGGCCTTAGAAAAACTCTATTGATAATATAACATGCTATAGCAACTGCTTTAACCCAAAAACTTGAGGAGATGTTGCTTTCAATTAGAAGAGTTCTAGTCATTTCTTGAAGCGATCTATTCTTTCTTTCCACAACTCCATTTTGCTCTAGAGTATATGGAGAGGAGAACAAATGCTGAAAACCAGATTCATCACAAAGTTTTGTAAAATCTTGATTTTCAAATTCACCTCCATGATCTATTCTTATACTTGAAATAACATATCATTTTTCGTTTTGAACCTTTTTAGCAAATTTTTCGAAGTAAGAGAAAGTTTCAGACTTACTTGCCAGGAAATACACCCAAGTAAATCGTGAGTAGTCATCTACAATTACTAGGCAATATTTCTTACCTCCAATGCTCTGTGTTCTGGTTGGTCCAAAGAGATCTATACGCAGAAGCTGCAGTACACGGTTAGTGGAGACTTGATTTATTGGTTTAAAGGAATTTCTTACCTGTTTTCCCAATATGCATGGTATACATAGGTCAAACTTTTGGTATGATAAATTGGGTAGACCACGAACAACCTTTTTTACTGAAATTTTGGTTATCTGCTTCATATTGATGTGCCCAAGCTTTTGGTACCATAAGTTTGCTTCGTCTTGGATTGAGATTAGACATTACGATTCATCTGGTTTCACATCTAAGAGGTAGATATTTCCATGTCTTCGACCCATGAATGATTGAGTAGAGTCTTTACTGGTTCCTGAACATTTCCCCTCTTGAAAGTAGATTTTGAAACCGATATCACACAGCTGACTGACACTGAGCAGATTGTAGTTGAGTCATTCAACTAAAGAAACATTACTTATTGTGAGGTTTCCAATCTTTACAGTTCCAAATCCCACAATTTTTCCTTTGCTGTTTCCTCCAAATGAGACTTTTCCACCATTTACTTGAATAAACTTTATGAAGCAATTTGAATTTCATGTCATATGTCTTGAGCATCCACTATCCAGATACCATTTTACTTTTTTCTTGAAAGTGACTTGCATTTAAAAAAGAAACTCAAACTTTCTTTGGTACCCATATTTTCTTAGGTCCATTGGTGTTAGTATGATATGTGGTTTTTACCCATATTTTATTGACATGTTTCCAAACCATAGGACATTCTTTTTCAAAATGATTTGCACTATTGCACTTTGAACATCTGAGAGCATTGCGACCTACTGGTTTTACATAGATTCTTTTTAAATGATTTATGTAGACATCTCTTGAGGGTCTTTGCTCAATTCTTTCTTTCACTTTTGGAAAATCAATTAAAGGAATGGTTTCAGCAGTCATTTTCAAACCAGATTTATTGAAATAAGGTCTTTGAACAGAAAGAATTTCTTCCAGTTTCTCAGATCTTATAGAAAATCTTTTAGAAATGTTTGAGATATCATTTTTCAAGAATGCATTTTCTTTTGAAAGATTATCCTCACTTTCTCTAAGAGAAGAAACATTCATGTCTAAACATTTCACATTTTCTTTCAAAACGTTTTCCTGTTGTTTTAGAGCAGAATTTTGCCTTTTGAGTTCGGAAATCTTTTTAAGAGAAGTTTTAAGACTAAAACACAACTCATCAATGTATTTAGAAACTTTAATAGGGATTTTGAAGTTACTCACCTCAAATTCACTATCTGAATCTGATTCTGTCTTTAAGTTTGAATCTGAATCCGATTGTGCCATTAGACATATGTTGGCATAATCATCATCACTTTCTTCACACTCTGTATCACTCCAGGTTTCTACTTTGAAAGCCTTTCGATACTTTTCAGCTTTTCTTTTCTTCTTCCTCAGAAGAGGACAATTGGGTCTGATATGTCCATTTTTCTTACATTCAAAGCAGACTACCTCTTTGTTTGATTCATCATCTTCAACAGACTTGGTCTGTTGCTTTTGAAAACTTTATTTCTTTGGATTGAATCTTCATCCTTTTCTGTTCAGCTTTTCGAATCTTCTAATCATGAGAGCAAGCTCCTCATCATCTATATCGTCTTCAAAATCTGTAACATCAGAATCATCATTAGATTTTAATGCAATGGATTTCTTACCTTTAAGGTCTTCGTCTTCATTGATTCGTTCCACTTCATAAGAGTGAAGAGTCCCAACCAACTCATCAACAGATAGTGGCATGATCCTTTGGGTTTCTCTAATTGAGGTCTTTATGTGATTCCAATCTTTGGAGAGTCCACGCAGTAGCTTGTTTACCTTCATGGGATCAGAAATTGGTTGACTTTGATTTTCAAGACCATTGACGATTTCTATAAAACGACTAAACATGTCAGTTATAGATTCTCCTGATTTCATTTTGAAGGCTTCGTATTGACCGATGAGAATGTTGATTCTAGTCTCTTTCACTCGATCGGTTCCTTCATAGGTAATATGTAATCTATCCCATACTTCTTTAGCTGTAATACAAGAAAATATTCTGTTATATTCAGTAGGTGATAAAGCATAATATAAAGAATAAATTGCTTTTGCATCAAGAGCTTGTCTCTTGATTATCTCTTCCTGAGTCATTTCACTAGACTCAATAGTATATTTTCCTCTCTCTAAGACAGGTGCAGCTTTAGGAATGATTCTTTTTTCTACAACGTCCCATTCCAGAGGATCCTTTGATCTTAGGAACTCATTCATCTTGTTTTTCTATATGTTGTAATCCTTTCTATCAAAGTAAGGCGGTCTGGTATTGCTTTGCCCTTTTACCAGCTTTGGAGCCAACATACTAGCCATGGATCTTTAACTCTGAAGTAAAACACTTCAAACAAAGTGAGTACACATGCTCTGATACTAATTGAGATAGCTAGTATAAGCACCTAGAGGGGGGATGAATATGTGTAAAAACAATTTCTCGAGATATGGAAGCGATACTAGGCAGACGATAGAAAGGGAGTTCTTTTTTGATTAACAAAATGAAATACGATCAAAGTAAAGCAAGAAGTAGGGAATAGAAAATTGAACACAATGATTATAGTGGTTCGGCTTATTCCAAGCCTACGTCCACTCTTCCAAGCCTACGTCCACTTTTCCGCACTGATAGCCCACCGGCTAGATTTCACTATGAACAAAAGAGATGTTACACACAGCTTTTCCTTGATTCCACAGTGTAGATATTCTACCACACTTCCTCGAGGTTTCTCATGAATATATACTCTCTTTTGCGTACAAGATTTCGCTCAAATGAATTGACTAAACAACAAGGAGCTTCAGACTTTGGAAGTCTTCTATCGTGTACCTCTCCGAACAACTTAGAACGTCTTCCTTATATACTCCTTTATGCCATCATACCTGTTGGCACTTACCAAAGGAATTCCTCCAATCTACCCGTTGGACGGAATCAATTAGGAAGATCATTCGAGCTATTAAAGGAACATGTCGGTAGCCCATCAATCCTATTCGCCCATACAATCAGGTTCTTGGTTTCCATAAGTAGAACCTTCCAAGAATATTTCGCCAATCATCGGATCCTTAATCTTTGAATCAATCATGATCAAATAAAGGATTCATTTATGTCATATCCAGCCAAGAGATCTTCTCCAGTCGATAAGGTCACATCCTTAACGAAACATCCAGTTTTGGATAGCCTTTCTTCAACGGATTAGAAACTGTCAATGAGGACAGACTTTGAGTCTTGAGTCTGGCTGTCCGGAGGTCTTCAGACTTTAAATAGCAGAGTCTGCAAACCTTTAGACTTGACTGATGGAAACGTTTTGTCAGCTTCAAAATACTTCACGAAAATTTCTCCAACAATATAATCCAGCAGGACATGGAGTTTTTTTGGTGAAATATAATTTTTTTGGTGAAAAACACGACATGGAGTTTATCTGGAATAATTTCAGATTTTCAAAAACTTAATTCTTCCTGGTGAGTTGCAATTTGCTAGACCCTACACATGGCAAATCAGAGAGTATGCAAGCCCTTCCCATCCTTAATGCTATAAAACAAGGACAACTGAATTATATAGCACACCTGTCGAACATGAGAATTTGAGCTCAATTGTAGATGCCTCCTCAATCTTGTCATCCAAGAGACAGTTGACCTTATAATTCATGGAGCCCAAGTGATCCACAGTGTTTATGAAAGCTCTCATCACATAATCCTTCAATGTGTTCACCACGCTGCAATTTTGTGAAGGTCATCTAACAAATGCACAACGGGAAAAAAATGCTCAACCCAGTACACGACAATGAAGTGAAAACCCATCTATCTCACATTTGTTTCTGATCGTCTCTATTGTAAGACAATTCAAAATAATCAGCTGCCGAGTATAACTGCTTTCTAAGATGCTTCGAGTCCTGATTAGTGAAAAAGGCTACAATTAGCAGGCAAGATAGATCCAAACCTTTTCACCTTGAAATTTGAATGTAAACTAGATTGTGAGGAATTTGATTTAATAGGCAAAAAAGAAGAGAAAAGTAACTTGTTCATGAACACAGACAAATATAAAAATGGATAAATGTGGACATAAAGCAACATCAATCGAATTTTAAGGTAAACCCATATATATATATATATATATATATTAAGTACCTTTAGGCTATCTGCAAAGTTGAAACTCTGTGAGCTCATCATAATGTGAAGCTTCCTGAGGAGCAAAAACTGAAGAAGGCAACTGGGAAGCATCCATCATACTAAAGTTTATAGTATTTTCACCTGTTACAATAAAGATGAGGCAATCAGATTCAAATTTACATCCTCGAGCATTGACTGTAATTATCCATTTCCAAGACATTGTCTTTGAGATAGCTAGTATAAGCACATAGAGGGGGGTGAATAGGTGTATAATAATTTCTCGTGATAAGTGAGCAATACAAAATAAACAATAGAATGAAAGTTCTCATTTGGTTAACAAAAACATATTATGATCAAAGTAAAGCAGAGAGTAGGGAAGAGAAAATTGAACACAAGGTTTATAGTGGTTCGGCTTATTCCAAGCCTACGTCCACTCTTCCGCATTGACAGCCCACCGGCTGGATTTCACTATGAACAAAAGAGTTGTTACAGCAAAATTCTCCCTTGATTCCACAGTGTAGATACTCTACCGCACTTCCTCAAGATTTGTCACGAATATAGGCTCTCTTTTGCGTATAAGATTTCGCTTAACAAATGAATTGACTAAGAACAAGGAGCTTTTGACTTTGGAATTCTTCTATCGCGCACCTTCTCGAACAACTGAAACGTCTTCCTTATATACTCTTTTATGCCATCATACCCATAGGCACTTACCAAAGGAATTCCTCCAATCTACCCGTTAGACGGAATCAATTAGGAAGATCATTCGAGCTATTAAAGGAACATGTCGATAGCCCATCAATCATGTTTGCCCATACAATCAGGATCTTGGTTTCCATAAGTAGAACTTTCCAAGTATACTTCGCCAATCATCGGATCCTTAATCTTCGAATCAATTATGATCAAATAGAGGATTCCATTATGTCATATCCAGCTAAGAGATCTTCTCCAGTCGATAAGGTCACATCCTTAATGAAACACCAAGTTCTGGATAGCCCTTCTTCGACGGATTAGAAACTGTCAATGAGAATAGACTTTGAGTCTTGAGTCTGGCAGTCCAAAGGTCTTCATACTTTAAATAGTAGAGTCTGTAAATCTTCAGACTAGACTGATGGAAACGTTTTGTCAGCTTCAAAATACTTCACGAAGATTTCTCCAACAATCTCCCCCTTTTTGATGGTGACAAAACTTTCCTGCAGATTTGGATAACTTTGACCTGCAAAACATTACTCAAACAAATATGGATATCTTATAAAGATAAATGGCTTAATGATAACACTAGAATCTGCAACCATAGAAAATAGGTTAGTCTTGCATGTGAGTAAAACCATCCATAAAATATCAATAGTACTTAATATTAGCAGTCAAATCCAAATCCCAAACTCAGTCCACATCCAGACAAAAAAGTCAAGTCAAACATCAAAACAATCCAAAAGTTCAAAAAGTTTAAGGTTCAAAGTTTCAAATCTTGCATCTCTCTCCCTTTTTGTCAGCATAAACATAATTAATTAAAACTAAACCAACCTTAAGCATAATTAGCCAACTAATCCGGGATTAGTGAGATTACTCACCAAATCGCGCGCAAATCGAATCAATCCGACGGGGGCGACGCGAGGAACAATTCTTCCCAAAGCACGACTCTGGTTCGGGGCTCGAAAACGGCCCAAAACGAGCCCGAAAGGGGTTGGAAACCCACTCGTGGCTTTCTACCCTTGGCTGGCCGGAGCTGATCTGGCGGCCAAAACGGCGAGAGGAGGTCGGCGGAGAGCAAGGGGGACGCCGAGGAGGTCGGGCGGTGCTGGGCGATGGTCGGAGCTGGCCGGACCGAGGCTGGATAGAGGCGAACGGGGCTGAGCAGAGCTGGATCGCACAGGGGAGGGGCGGCAGGCGCAAGCGGCGCACAGGCGGCGAATGGTGGACGCATGGCATGCGCGAGCGTGCGGTGCGGCGGCGGGACGGCGACGAGCGGCAAGCTGCAGCTTCTGCTCGAGCTTTTGCTTTTGGTTCGCTTGTTCGAACGTGCGGAGGGGAGAAGGAGAGAGAGTGCGAGAGAGAGAGAGAGAGAGAGAGAGAGAGAGAGAGAGAGAGAGAGAGAGAGAAGTGGGAGATAAGTATTGATTGGTCAAAAGGGAAGAGAGAGAGGGAAGGTAGGCGGTGGGGGGAATCGCACGAGGGGGAAAGGGAGAGGGGAGAGAAGAGAGAGAGAAAAGAGAAAAGAAAGAAAAAGAAAGAAAAGAAGAGAGAGGGAGGGAGAGAAATAAAATATTACCTTTATACTTATTTTATTTCATTTCTCTTTCCCTTTCTATTTTCTTTTTGGTCTTCAATTTTCTTCCGATAATTTCTTTATTGAAATTTTGGACTCGTCAACAATTTGACGGACGATGAGACAGGATGCTAAAAATAAGAATTATGACGTGCTTAAAATTTGATTCCCGAAATCGAGTTCAATTTCGTGGTTAAAAATCAATCAGATGTGATTTTAGCCTAATCCAACCAATTAGGTAGCTTTTAGGGATTTTACAGCTGATACATCCCTTAACAGCTTTACCCAATAGGTTAGTTAACTCGTGAGTGATCAGCTCAGAGAAAAAGGGCTATAGGCACGTCGACGAAATGCACCTTTCACTTTATTGAAACGGGGTCAAATTTCAGGATGTCACAACTCTTCTCCTTTTATAAAAATTTCATCCTTGAAATTTAAACCATTACACTTTGTTCAAAAATGTGAGGGTACAACTGTCTCATCGACTCTTCAATCTCCCAAGTCGCTCCTTTAGTGCTGTGGTGTTGCCAGACCACTTTGATCAACGGAATGGTCTTTGTATGCAGAACTTGCTTTTTATAATCGATAATCTGAACCAGGCTTTCCACGTATGACACACAGTCATCCACGTCCAATTCCTACGTACCTCGGACTCAGCTTGCCTTTCTTACCAAAGCGCGAAGTTCCTCTCATTGGTGATACTTTCAGAAAAACGTGATCACCAACTTGGAATTCTAAAGACCTTCGATGCTTATCTGCATAACTTTTCTGCCTACTCTATGCTATCTTTAATCTGTTTCTGATCACTACCACGGCATCTATTGATTGCTGAACCAACTCTGGGCCTGTTATCTTCCTTTCTCTGACTTCATCCTAATACACTAGAGTTCTGCATGCTTTGCCATACAACGCTTCAAATGAAGCCATCTTGATGCTCTGCTGATAACTGTTGTTGCAGGCGAATTCCACCAGATAAGATGATCCTCCCAACTTCCTTTGAAGTCTATTACACACGCTCTCAACATGTCTTCAAGAGTCTGAATTGTCCTTTCCGATTGGCCATTCGTCTGAGGATGATATGCTGTACTGTACTGAAGCTTTGTACCCAAAGCACTCTGCAAGCTCTTCCAAAAAGCAGCAGTAAATCTCGGGTCTCTATCGGATGTTATCGTAACTGACACTCCATGCATACGAACCACTTGACGCGCATACAAGTCTGCGTGCCTATCAAGACTGAGGTCCTTTTGAACTGCAATAAAGTGAGCCGACTTTGTCAGCCTGTCGACTACTACCCAAATCGAATCATTACCCCTCTGACTCCTTGGTAGTCCTGTCACAAAATCCATCATGATGTGCTCCCATTTCCACTCTGGGATTGCGAGAGGTTGTAGAGATCCTCTCGACTTGCAATGCTGGGCTTTTACTTGCTAACAAGTCAAACACTTGGCCACATGTTTGGCTATATCCGCATTCATACCTCACCACTAGTAGTGTTGACGCAGATTCTGATACATTTTTGTGCTTCCAGGATGAATGCTGTAACTGCTACAATGTGCCTTAGATAAAATTTCTTCTCTAAGTTCAACATCGTCAGGTACAACCAAACGTCCTTGGAATCTTAGAGTCCCATCATCAGCAACTTGAAAATTAGCCTTTCTTTTATCGGTATCCTTTTGAAGAATTCTCTGTACATCTAGATCTGTCGGTTGGAGTTCTTTAATTCTAACCTGGACATCCAGTTCAATTCTGAGGGTGGCCATAAGACTCGAGAGGTGGCCTACCTCAAATTTGAATTCCGAATCCCGAGCTTTCTCGATTAAGTTCCACTCCTTAACCAAGATCCGTGCCACTGAAGACTTCCGACTCAATGTGTCAGCGACCTTATTCGCCTTTCCCGGGTGATATAGAATATTACAGTCGTAGTCTTTCGGCAATTCCATCCATCGGCGTTGTCTCATGTTCAATTCTTTCTGAGAGAATAAATACTTGAGACTCTGATGGTCCGTGAAAATCTGAAACTTTTCTCCACACAAGTAGTGCCTCCAAATCTTCAACACAAATATGATGGCTGCGAGTTCTAAGTCATGCGTCGGATAATTCAATTTATGAGGTCTCAACTGCTGGGAAGCGTATGCAACAACTCTGCCATATTGTATCAGCACGCAACCCAATCCCCTGAATGACGCATCACTATAGATCTCGAATCCTCCAGGACGAGATGGAATCGTCAGCACAGGTGCGGTAGTCAGTTTTTCCTTCAGCTCTTGGAAACTACGCTCACACTTGTCTGACCATACAAATTTCTGATTTTTCTTCGTGAGCTTTGTCAGAGGTGACGCTATCGATGAGAATCCTTCCACAAACCATCTGTAATAACCTGCTAACCCCAGAAAACTTATGATCTCTGTTACTGATGTCGGTCTCGGCCACTTGATCACGGCTTCTATCTTGCTTGGGTCGACGGAGATTCCTTCTTTGGAAATCACATGACCTAAAAAAGTAATACGGTTTAACCAAAACTCGCATTTGCTAAACTTAGCATACAACTGATGAGTTCATAAGGTCTGGAGTACTACTCTCAGATGATTCTCATGCTCTTCATCACTTCTCGAATAGACTAAGATGTCATCAATGAACACGATCACAAACTGATCCAAATATTCCTTGAACACTATGTTTGTCAAATCCATGACAGCAACTGGAGTGTTCCCAGGCCAAACGATCTTACAATTCTCTCGTAAAGACCATATCAAGTACGAACAGCTGTCTTTCGTACAACCTCCTTCCTGGTTTGTAACTGACGACTTCATAATCTCAAGTCGACCTTTAAAACATCGATACTCTTTATAACTAGTCACACCATTCATTGATCTTTGGCAAAGAGCACTTGTCCTTGATCTTCACCTAATTGAGTTGACGATGGTCGATGCACACTCGCAATGAACCATCTTTCCTTTTCTCACAAACAAAACTGATGTTTCCCCAAAGTGATGCACTGATATGCATGAATTCCTTATTCATCAATCTTCACATTTGCATCTTCAATTCTACCAGTTCAGACAACAACAGCTGGTAAGAAGCCTTTGAGAGTGGCTCTATCCCGGTGCTAGCTCGATCGCACTTTCTATCTTTTTCTCTGACGGTGGTCTGACAATTCTTGTGACAACACATCTAGAAGTTCTTAGACCACTGAGATGTCCTCCATCTCTAGTTCTTTAATCTGTCTTACCCAAGACAATCGCCAAGCAACCTTAGCAACCTCCATTTAACAAACAAGTTGCCTTCAGCCAGTGAGATTAATGAAATCGAAGATTCTTTTCAACTCCCAATAACCTCGACACTTTCACATGCTAATGGACTAAACTGGATTGCTCCAAGATCGTGATTCATTATCACTAGATGCTCCATGAGCCCACACTATTCATGTGGCATTAAATTCACACTTCAGCAACTAATCAAGCACAACTATTGCTAATGATTTCCCCTCTGTCACTTTTACTTCAACAATTTAAGTTCTACCAACTCAGCACAAAACTCAGCTACGTTACTCTGATGAGATCACCTCCAACACATTCTTTCTCTGATCGGTGCAAGATTAATTCTACTATCATTCCTTTCGCCATCCTAATGGCGTTCTGGCCGCAGTAGCAATGCCTATGCTACCTTGGACTTCCACTTACAATCCTTCACCTGATGGCCATGCTAGTCATCATCACAACATGTTCTAGTCATACTCGGACACTGGATTTATCCATGCTTCCTTCTACAATTCTGACACCTATCAGGTGAGTCTTCTATCTCCTACTAAGTGACAGCACACACTCTTTCTGGTTGCCCCATCAGTCTGCTAGGACCACTCCCAACCAGATATCCCTGTTGGCTATACTCCAAATAATTTCGCGTCTTAGGAAGGACATAAGACCGATCTCCATTATCGCGTCTGGAAACAATCTGATCTATTTGACTCGGTGCTGACTTGACTACCCCACCCTTCCTCACGAGTGGAATAGAATACTTTTCTCTTGATCTCAGTCTTTCCCCTGACGATTTCCATTTCTGCCTGAACTGGGTCTATACCTCGGCTCGAATGCAAAGACTCACTCTTGGATCACATCTCCACTCTGGATCTCAGTAGGTGAGGCGACAACGACGGTTACGGCACTGACGGTGCTCGATCTTAAGCCTGCTAGCTCATCCAGTTCCCAAGGAACACTAGCATCAGAACGATCCTGTCGAACTTAGGATCATTCGACGCTGCTACACTAGTACCAACCTGCAGTGGTACTCTTATGCTCGAGCTGGCCAGAGTCGACCCTCTGGCTCAACCACCTCGGGTACCGACCTTTGTCAGTGCATTATCCCGAGTCACAGAGGACATTGCCCTCTTACTAGGAGTTCTCAGCTCCTGCTCGCTCATGGTTCAGTCTTTACACTGAAACCCGTCTTCCACATCCACACTGGATTAGAAGATGAACGATCCTCACACAACAATCAATTCTAGCATCTAGCTAACACAGACATGCACCAAATATGAATTCAAAGGCCTTTCCTACTAACTATCCCATGGTCAACGCTCCTTATCACTCCAATCTTGAACTTCGCTCTGATACCACTTAAACTGGATGTCACGCCCCAATGCTCGAGCACGTACACATCCTCCACACTTGGTTGATTTTATAATGTGATATCCCAGGACTATATATCGCTGACCCTTTTATTTATTAAGCACATGCGGAAGCAGTTAAAATCCCTAGACAATAAAAAGATGGGATAGAATAGCAGAGCCATATTTTTCATATTGAAACTTATAACCAAACTTTTATACATAATACAAATCAAAGCACTTCACAACTTTATACTCTATCTCTATTCACATCAAAATAGAGATCTCAAAAGAAGATAGAATCTCAATCCATCCGGGCCGTACTCAAGGCCCTTATCGGGATTATCTTCTTCTTCCAAAAATCCTTCTCCTCGATTTCACCTCCGAGTTCTCCTTTTCAGACTTCTTCTCCTCAGCTTCTCATCGAGGATCCTAAAATGATTTCCCCAAACCGGGATGAGACTACGTCTTAGCGAGTTCTACCCCACTAAGCCTCAATTAGTAAACCATTATACTAAAGGCTGCCTAATCACGCACAGGGCAGAGGACTTACCTTGGCCTTAGATCCCACCTTCAAGTCAGTATAATTCACAATGGGCACCCATTTACTTCAAACAAATCGATCCAGTTGATTACATGTCATACAAATCATTCTCCACGGAGGAGTATCTAAAAGCTAGGCCACGTGCATTCTCCAGGGCGACATTCCAAGTCTTCGCATCCACGTGCCTCGAACCTTGGGCCCACGTGCATTCTCTAAGGCGACCTCTTCACCAAAGTGATACATCAAGTCACCGAGCCACGTGCTCTTTTAGATGTTATTTCCGAATACTGGACCCATTTGCATTCTCTAAGGCACTCATTTGCCAAGGTGACGCATCAGATCACTGAGCCACGTGTCCTTTTTACGATGCCCGGGCCCACGTGCCTTCTCTTAGGTGCTATCTCACCAAAGTAATGCATCAATTCACCAAGCCACGTGCCCTTTTAGATGCCATTTCGGAACGTCGAGCCCACGTGCATTCTCTAAGGCACTAGTTCACCAAAGTGACGCATCAGATCACCGAGCCATGTGCCCTTTTAGATGCCAAATCCTGTCATCGAGCCACGTGCATTCTCCAGGAGGACATACCGAGTCTCCGACCTACGTGCATTCTCTCAGGCGACCTCTTCACCAAGATGACATAATCAATCACCGAATTCACGTGCATTCTCGAGGTGATATTCCAATTCACCGAGCCCACGTATTTCCTTTCAGGTGATTACCAATCTACTTTCAATATCGACAACCAATGCCCAACGACTTCTCAATCAAATAATTAAATCAACTCAACAAAGCATTATAAATGCTAAATAACATACTTGGCCATTTACCAATCAACAATTCAATCTCAATCAATTCCAATCAATTTAGGTAAATCCCTAAAATATCACAATTTATTTAATTCGTGCAACATGGAGCTCAAATAAATAAATGGATTGCGTCACGACAATCAGCACGAGATTTCGATTGTCGGCCATCAAAATCTTAATTTCCGAAAAATAATTAATTAATTAATTAATAATTATTAAAAATTCAATTTAGCACAAAATAAAGCCCAATTAAATAAACGGACTTCACCACGGTCACCAGCATAAAATTCCCGCCCGGACCATCTCAGTTGAATTTTCGGAAAATAAATAATTATTTAATTTAATTCCGAAAATTAATATTTAAATACTAAAAATTCCACTTAGGCCCGAAAAGCCTAATTGGAGCCCACTAAGGGTCGGGAAAAATCCCGAGGCACTTCCAATAATTAGTAAACCACGTCTACTTGCTAATTGCACAATCAATTTATCTAAATAGCATCACAATTGACTAATAATTGCTAATTTATTTTAATCTAACAACCTAAACGTAATTAACTAAAACTAAACCAACCTTAAGCATAATTAGCCAACTAATCCGGGATTAGTGAGATTACTCACCAAATCGCGCGCAAATCGGATCAATCCGACGGGGGCAACACGAGGAACAATTCTTCCAAAAGCACGACTCGGGTTCGGGGCCCAGAAACGGCCCAAAACGAGCCCGAAAGGGGTTGGAAACCCACTCGTGGGTTTTTGCCCTTGGCTGGCCGGAGCTGATCCGGCGGCCAAAACAGCGAGGGGAGGCCGGTGGAGAGCAAGGGGGACGCCGGGGAGGTCGGGTGGTGCTGGGCAGTGGCCGGAGCTGGCCGGACGGGGCCTGGACAGAGGCGAACGGGGCTGAGCAGAGCTGGATCGCACAGGGGAGGGGCGGCAAGCGCAAACAGCGCACGGGCAGCGAATGGCGGACACGTGGCATGCGCGAGCGTGCGGTGCGGCGGCGGGACGGCGATGAGCGGCAAGCTGTAGCTTCTGCTAGAGCTTCTGCTTCTGGTTCGCTTGTTCGAACGTGCGGAGGGGAGAAGGAGAGAGAGTGCGAGAGAGAGAGAGAGAGAGAGAGAGAGAGAAGTGGGAGATAAGTATTGACCGGTCAAAAGGGAAGAGAGAGAGGGAAGGTAGGCGGTGGGGGGAATCGCACGAGGGGGAAAGGGAGAGGGGAGAGAAGAGAGAGAGAGAAAAGAGAAAAGAAAGAAAAAGAAAGGAAAGAAGAGAGAGGGAGGGAGAGAAATAAAATATTACCTTTATACTTATTTTATTTCATTTCTCTTTCCCTTTCTATTTTCTTTTTGGTCTTCAATTTTCTTCAGATAATTTCTTTATTGAAATTTCGGACTCGTCAACAATTTGATGGACGATGAGACAGAATCCTAAAAATAAGAATTATGACACGCTTAAAATTCGATTCCCGAAATCGAGTTTAATTTTGTGGTTAAAAATCGATCAGACGTGATTTTAGCCAAATCCAACCAATTAGGTAGCTTTTAGGGATTTTACAGCTGATACATCCCTTAACGGCTTTACCCAATAGGTTAGTTAACTCATGAGTGATTAGCTCAGAGAAAAAGTGCCATAGGCACGTTGACGAAATGCCCATTTCACTTTATCGAAACGGGATCAAATTTCAGGATGTCACATGAATAATCAAACATGGTTGATGATCGTATCTTTTCAAGATGAGATTCGAGATATAAGATAAAATAACTTACTAAAGAAAAACTTGATCGTCTGAGACTGGGCATCTTTAGACTTTCAGTCCTGAGTCTGAATTTCCTCAGACTTTAAGATTTTGAGTTTGGAAAGAATAGCTTCAAATTGATTTTTCTCCAAAGGCTTTGTGAATATATCCGCCAGTTGGTTCTTTGAGTCAACAAATTGAATCGAAACTTCTCCATTTTGAACATGATCTCTAATGAAGTGATGTCGAATCTCTATATGCTTTGCTCTTGAGTAAAGAATTTGATTTTTGGTGAGATTGATTGTGCTGGTGTTGTCACATTTAATCTCTGTGCATGAATATTCAATTCCAAAGTCTCTTAACTGTTGTTTTATCCATAGAATTTGTGAACAACAACTTCCAAGAGCTATATATTATGCTTCTGCTGTAGAGAGAGCTACTGTACTTTGCTTTCTTGAAAACCAAGGCACTGTCCTGCTTCCAAGTAGTTGACAGGTACCCGAGGTACTCTTTCTATCAACTCTGCATCCGGCTAGGTCTGCGTCTGAGTATCCAAGAAGAGTAAAGTCTCCCTTTTTAGGATACCAAAGACCAAAGTTTGAAGTTGAAGCAATATATTTGATAATACGCTTTGCAGCACTTAGATGAGATTCTTTAGGGTATGCTTGAAATCTGGCACAAATGCAAACACTAAACAAAATGTCAGGTCTAGAAGCAGTAAGATAAAGAAGTGAGCCAATGATACTCCTGTATAGCTTCTGATCGACTTTCTTTCCTCCTTCATCTTTGTCTATCTTTAAGGAACTTGACATTGGTATATCAGCCTTTTTGCAAATGTCCATTCCCAACTTTTTCTTGATGAATAAAAGTTCCTTCCTTCAATTGTTTTACTTGAAGCCCGAGAAAGAAGGTTAACTCACCCATCATGCTCATTTCAAATTCATCCTACATAGTCTTAGAGAATTTCTTGCACAGACTTTCATTAGGGGATCCAAAAATAATATCATCGACATATATTTGAACATGCACAAAACTTTTGCTTTCTCTTTTGATAAACAGAGTAGTATCTACTTTACCTTTTACAAAGCCGTTTTGAATTAAAAATTTACTCAGCCTATTGTACCAAGCTCGAGGTGCTTGTTTTAGACCATATAAAGCCTTTTTGAGTCTAAATACTGAGTCTGGTTTCCTTGGGTCTTCAAACCCAGGTGGTTGTTCCACATAGACTTCCTCATGGATAAATCCATTCAGGAAAGCACTTTTGATGTCCATTTGGAATAACCTAAAATTCTTATAACAAGCAAAAGCAAGTAATAATCGAATTGCTTCTAATATTGCTACTGGTGCATAAGTCTCGTCATAGTCTATCCCTTCTTCTTGCGTATATCCCGTGGCCACAAGTCTTGCTTTGTTTCTTATGACATTTCCTTTCTCGTCCATCTTGTTCCTGAAAACCCATTTAGCACCAATAATAGATTTACCTTTCGGTTTAGGAGTTAACTCCCAGACATCATTAATGCTGAATTGCCTGAGTTCTTCTTGCATAGCTTCAATCTAGCTTTCATCAGATAAAGCTTCTTCTATACTTTTGGGTTCTATTTCAGAAATAAGAGTCATAGCACTAAACTCTTCGCGCCTTTTGGATCTTGTGCGAATTCCTTCATTAATGTTGCTAATAATAAGATCTTTGGGATGACTGGACTTATGCTTCCAGTTGCTGGTTAAATTGTCAGGTTGATGATCACTTCCTTCATTTGAATCTTCAACAATCATTTGTTGCTGGTCTTTCAAAGTTTGAGCTGCTTCCTGAGATTTAAACTTTGTAGAGTCTAAAGCAGGTTCAGGCTCTTCAAGATCAGTCTGAATAGATTCATTTTGCATAGAATCTTGAAATTTAACATTAATTGATTCCTCCACAGATTGAGTCTTCTTGTTGTAGACTCTGTACGCTTGCTTGAGGTTAAATATCTAAGGAAGATACCTTCATCTGACTTTTCTTAAAACTTGCCACTCGATCATTTGCATTTTTCAATATAAAGCATTTGCATCCAAACACATGAAAATATGAAACAATAGGCTTCTTTTCTTTGAATAACTCATATGGGGTTTTTTCTAGAATAGGCCTTAGAAAAACTCTATTAATAATATAACATGCTGTAGAAACTACTTCAGCCCAAAAACGTGAAGAGATATTACTTTCTATTAAAAGAGTTCTAGCCATTTCTTGAAGCGACCTATTCTTTCTTTCCACAACTCCATTTTGCTCTGGAGTATATGGAGAGGAGAACATATGTGGAAAACCAGATTCATCACAAAATTTTGTAAAATCTTGATTTTCAAATTCACCTCCATGTTCTTATACTTGAAATAACATACCATTTTTTTGTTTTGAACCTTTTTAGCAAATTTTTTAAAGTAAGAGAAAGTTTCAGACTTACTTGCCAGGAAATATACCCAAGTAAATCGTGAGTAGTCATCCACAATTACTAGGCAATATTTCTTACCTCCAATGCTCTGTGTTCTGGTTGGTCCAAAGAGATCCATATGCAGAAGCTGCAGTACACAGTTAGTGAAAACTTGATTTATTGGTTTAAAGGAATTTCTTACCTGTTTTCCCAATATGCATGGTGTACATAGATCAGACTTTTGGTATGAAAGATTGAGTAAACCACGAACAAGCTTCTTTGCTGAAATTTTGGCTATCTGCTTCATATTTATGTGCCCAAGCCTTCTGTGCCATAAGTTCGCTTCGTCTTTAATTGAGATTAGACATTGCGATTTATCTGGTTTCACATCCAAGAGGTAGATATTTCCATGTCTTCGACCTATGAATGACTGAGTAGCATCTTTACTAGTTCCTGAACATATTCTCTCTTGAAAGTTGATTTTGAAACCGGTATCACACAGCTGACTGATATTGAGCAGATTGTAGTTGAGTCCTTGAACTAAGGAAACATTGCTGATTGTGAGGTTTCCAATCTTTACAGTTCCAAATCCCATAATTTTTCCTCTGCTATTTCCTCCAAATGAGACTTTTCCACCATTTACTTGAACAAGCTTTATGAAACAATTTGAGTCTCCTGTCATGTGTTTTGAGCATCCATTATCGAGATACCATTTTACCTTTTTCTTGATAGTGACCTGAATTTAAAAAAAACACTCAAACTTTCTTTGGTAGCCATATTTTCTTCGGTCCATTGTTGTTAGTATGATATGCGATTTTTGCACATACTTTCTTAACAGGTTTCCAAACCATAGGACATTCTTTTTCAAAATGATCTGCACTATTGCACTTTGAACATCTGAGAGTATTGCGACCTACTGGTTTTACAAAGATCTTTTTAAAATGATTTTTGTAAGCATCTCTTGTGGGTTTTTGTTTAATTCTTTCCTTCACTTTAGGAAAATCATTTAAAGGAATGGTTTCCACAGTCATTCCCACACCAGATTTATTGAAATAAGGTCTTTGAACAGAAAGAATTTTTTCCAGTTTCTCAAATCCTATAGAAAATCTTTTAGCAATATTTGAGATATCATTTTTCAAGAATGCATTTTCTTTTAAAAGATTATCTTCACTTTCTTTAAGAGAAGAAACATTCATGTCTAAACATTTCACCTTTTCTTTCAAAACATTTTCTTGTTGTTTTAGAGCAGAATTTTCTCTTTTGTGTTCGGAAATCCTTTTAAGTGAAGTCTTAAGACTAAAACATAACTCATCAATGTATTTAGAAACTTTAATAGGGATTTTGAAGTTACTCACCTCAAATTCACTATCTGAATCTGAGTATATCTCGGAGTTTGAATCTGAATCCGATTGTGCCATCAGACATATATTGGCATAATCATCATCACTTTCTTCACTATGTATCACTCCAGGTTTCTGCTTTAAGAGCCTTTCGATACTTTTTATCTTTTCCTTTCTTCTTCCTCAGAAGATGACAGTTGGGTTTGATGTGTCCATTTTTCTTACATTCAAAGCAGACTACATCCTTGTTTGATTCATCATCCTCAACAGACTTAATTTGTTGCTTTTAAAAACTCTGTTTCTTTGGATTAAATCTTCTTCCTTTTCTATTCAGTTTTCTGAATCTTCTTATCATGAGGGCAAACTCCTCATCATCCAAATCGTCTTCAGAATCTATAACATCAGAATCATCATTGGATTTTAATGCAATGGATTTCTTACCTTTAAGATCTTCGTCTTCATTGATTCGTTCCACTTCATAAGACTAAAGAGTCCCAACTAACTCATCGACAGATAGTGGCATAATTCTTTGTGTCTCTCTTATTGAGGTCTTTATGTGATTCTAATCCTTGGAGAGTCTACGCAGTAGCTTGTTTACCTTCATTGGATTAGAAATTGGTTGACCTTGATTTTCAAGACCATTCACGATTTCTGTAAAACGACTAAACATGTCAGTTAAAGATTCTCCTGATTTCATTTTGAAGGCTTCTTATTGACCGAGGAGAATGTTGATTTTTGTCTGTTTCACTCGATCGATTCCTTCATAGGTAATATGTAATCTATCCTAGACTTCTTTTGCTGTAACACAAGAAGATATTTTGTTATATTCAGTAGGTGACAAAGCATAATATAAAGAATAAATTGCTTTTGCATCAAGAGTTTGTCTCTTGGTTATCTCTTCTTGAGTCATTTCACTAGACTCAACAGTATCTTTTCCTCTCTCTAAGACAGGTGCAGCTTTAGGAATGATTCATTTTTCTACAACGTCCCATTCCAGAGGATCCTTTGATCTTAGGAACGCCTTTATCTTGTTTTTCCATATGTTGTAATCCTTTCCATCAAAGTAAGGCGGTCTAGTATTGCTTTGCCCTTCTACCAACCCTGGAGCTAACATACTAGTCATGGATTTTTAACTCTAAAGTAAAACACTTCAAACAAAGTGAGTACACAAGCTCTGATACCAATTGAGATAGCTAGTATAAGCACCTAGAGGGCGGTGAATAGGTGCAAAAACAATTTCTCGAGATACATAAGCGATTCTAGGTAGACGATAGAAAGGGAGTTCTCTTTTGATTAACAAAATGAAATACGATCAAAGTAAAGCAAGTAGTATGGAAGAGAAAATTGAACACAAGGTTTGTAGTGGTTCGGCTTATTCCAAGCCTACGTCCACTCTTCCGCACCGATAGCCCACCGGCTAGATTTCACTATGAACAAAAGAGATGTTACAGCAAAGTTCTCCCTTGATTCCATAGTGTAGATACTCTACCACACCTCCTCATGGTTTCTCACGAATATAGACTCTCTTTTGCGTACAAGATTTCGCTCAACAAATGAATTGACTAAGAACAAGGAGCTTTTGACTTTGGAATTCTTCTATCGCGCACCTTCGCGAACAACTGGAACGTCTTCCTTATATACTCCTTTATGCCATCATACCCATTGGCACTTACCAAAGGAATTCCTCCAATCTACTTGTTGGACGGAATCAATTAGGAAGATCATTCGAGCTATTAAAGGAACATGTCGATAGCTCATCAATCCTGTTCGCCCATACAATCAGGATCTCGGTTTCCATAAGTATAACCTTCTAAGTATACTTTGCCAATCGTCGGATCCTTAATCTTCGAATCAATCATGATCAAATAAAGGATTCCATTATGTCATATCTAACCAAGAGATCTTCTTAAGACGATAAGGTCACATCCTTAATGAAACACCCAGTTCTGGATAGCCCTTCTTCAACGGATTAGAAACTGTCAATGAGGATAGACTTTGAGTCTTGAGTTTGGCAATCCAAAGGTCTTTAGACTTTAAATAGTAGAGTCTACAAATCTTCAGACTAGACTGATGGAAACGTTTTATCAGCTTCAAAATACTTCACGAAGATTTCTCCAACAGTCTTGTCCTAGTTCTAATTTTCCTTCTAGCCAAGAGAACATTTTCCTTCACTATTCTCTTTCACTGTCCTGCCAAATTATGAAAACGTATTTTCTTCTTCTTGATGTTCTTCCCTCTTCTTATCTCAAACATTTCCTTCCAACAAAGCCAAGGCTAAAATCCTGAGATATTGCGATGCTCACGGAGTTCTTCATGTGCTGATGACGACAATTCTTGCCAACGCAAGCAAACCTTTCTTCATGTTTTGTCAATTCACCGATCACATAGAGAATTGCAGAATCGCAAGTTCAAAAGGAACTAGAGAAAACTTCTCGGTAGGAAAGCAAAAAGCACCTGCAACGAATATGAAGCTGACATTACCTACATTACCTACTCTTTTCCCTTTTTTTCTACAACTACACAGTCCCAAGCCTTGTTTCAGCTCACTAACATTCCTCAGCAAGGAAAAGAAAAGAAATATATCCAAAAGGCCATGACTAGAATTAGTGAGCTTCACCTTAGATATTGAGAGAGGGAGAAAGAGCAAAAAAATCACCTTGCAGAGACGTGTCAGCGCCAAGTTCCACAGTGAGGCAGTGATGACTCTTGCTGAAGATGGGCTTTAGATAATTGTTTGTGCGATTTGAGCCTTCTGCTTCTGTCACAAGGTTGTTTGAGTCTCTGTTGGGAAGAGTAATAATTGGGGTATGACGACGACTACACTATACTAACAAGGACAAGAAAGGCACCGAGTTTTTTGGAAATAAGTACCGAAAGCAATATACATCCAAACAGAAAACTACCAAATTGAGACATCCAATAATAGTAAAATCTCAATAATTCTTAGTCGCCGTTTTTGCCCATAAGCCTCATGTGTACGAGCTTTTAGTTCCGTCAAATAATTTAAGCTTTTACATATTGGGCATAAAAAGTAGACTCTCGCCTATCCAAACACCGCTCCCGTTTATTTGGCTTATGAGTTATATCATCCATTGGTATCTACACGAGGGTGTAACACGTAAGAGAAGGTGTTACAATTAGAAGTTATTCTTATGCAAAGATCAAGTGTAATACCTCTTCTTGATTGGGGTAATACAATCCTCTTCAATCACTATCACCCACCAAAAACATTAACGTTTTTCATTTGTGAAAGATGCTAGTGCCGGTGTGGCATTTGGTACTACACAATAAGTCAATTATCTACAGAGCCGACATACATCTGTTGTCGCTTGATGTTGGCTCAAGTCTTTTGATCAATGGAGCTCCACTACATTAAGACAAAAAAATTTATAGAAAAGGGACATAGTTCATTTAAAATAAAAGATACTATTTGCCCACATAAAAATCATATATGGGTTGGTGTTTTATAATGGCATTGCCATTAAAGTCGCTGGGAGTTCCATCTAATTTGCTCGATGATGAATTCAGTTTAATTCTTCAACAAAATTTGTCAGACTCTGAATGCAAATCCAACCATATTGTCCAACTCAATGATGGACCGATTGCATTCATCGGCCTGCACAGGGTCGATTATGCAAGATGACAATCATCAATGGAATCTTTTAAGAAGTCAGAAAATGACTGATCGACATTTAATCTAATAAAGACCAGCTTTAACTTATGTACTATAATTTCTATATATGTCTCAGGGATTCGTCGGTGGTCCACTGGGCATGCAAATCCAACCACAGTGAGGTTTTGGGATAGATCATGTAAATCCAATTGAAAGTGAGGTGGCAAAATCTTTGCACTAGTGAACTTTTAGGTATTGCCATCATCAAGATAGGAGATCGAGCAAAGGCTCCATGGAAAGATGGAAACAAAACTAGTAAGAGGGCCTACTTGTAAAGAAATAACAAAAGGCAACGATAATTTAGAAAATAATTGAATAAACACAACAAAAATGTCTAAGAAAATGGAAACAGATGAGTGGTTGGGAATTACTTGTCAGACGTTTGGTTATTACATCATCATATCATACGATATAATGAGATTCGTCCATGACCGTCACATTCCAACAGCAATGAGTCATTCATCATAGCAATATCATTTGGAAGAGGTGGACCGTTGTTGGATACCCACCTATTAAATTCCTCCTCCTTGCTCTTTCCCCGATCCGTCAGAAGTATACATTGAGCAAATTAATGACTTCCATCGTTCTTTCCCAGTCAGAGGAACATCAGTTAACAGAGAGGGGTAACAGCATTTAAGGACGATTTTGCTAGCTAAATCATGGATCATGCAAGACATTATGAAGTTGTAAACCCAAGAAACATTGATCTCTGCTCAGTACTGAAGCTTTTTGTAGCAAATGTAGAACACGAAACCACATGTTCGCAGAGCTTTATCTGGAGTTTAGGAAAAAAGAAAAAGAAAAACAAGGGCGAGGAAAAAACATAACCTGATTTTTCTATGCCGTCTCCTCCGAATAACAACAGTCAAGAGATGCAGAAGCCCGTAGCTGGTGCGACAACTACTTCAACCCTACTGAACTATAAGTTAGTTGAACTGGACAAAAGCAACCCTATTTGGCCTATTCAATTGATCTCAGCAACTGTGCGTAGTTTCGAATCTACTATAACAATGGGCTAAACCTAATTGTATCTTGGTCTACTCATAGGGTTTGATTAAGAGCGACATGTGCATTCTATAAGTTGTCTATCTCCATATGACAACACTGATCTCAATAACTGCTTCTTCCAAGCAGGTGAGAAAAGGGTAATATCCTATTGACCAAACATAGAATTGTGTTCAACAAAATGACATGGATATAAGAACTAACATGATTACTGAGAAAAATTCCATCATAATGATCAAATAAAGTTACAGACATTAAAAAGAATATCAAGTCTCTTGAAATGGGCAAAAAGTATGATGCCATTAGCACAAAGTAACTAATCTTTGAAGTGTGCAAATACTAGTGCAAAGCACCGTGCATGGCAGAAGTCCTAAACAATCCGGTCCAACTCTCTTGTGTAACTCAAAGCCTGATTGATAAGCCTCGGGGAAGGAATTTCCTTTGAAGATGCATATTTCTTCGCCTTTTGGAAATATACAAACCCACTCTTAATCTCCCACTCAGGATGTTCCTGCATTCCAACGAAGATAGACATGTTCAGGCTCCACATTGCAGCTTTTTACATGGATAAATTCTTCAAGACACTATGAATATACCGTTTACTATCTACATCAGCACTTTTACAAGCATGAGGTTTTAGTACTGAGCCCACTTGCCAAGTTTGACCCCAGCAGAGTGACAACAAGGGCCAAATGACACATAGATGTGACAAGTGTAAGTTTTACATCTGTCTATGTTGTACTTAATCAGTACGCCCATGATGGGGTGCGATGAGAACGCATCGTTTCGTCTTGATATGCTACGATGGAAAGACACCCTTTGAAAGGGTATGAAGAGAGTTGTATAAAAGTCTTCTGAAGATAACCGTTGGTACGGTCGGCAGAACATACGCTCAAAGATTCCTCTCCTTTTCTTGTCCCCTTTCCATCAAAGAAAAATGAAGCGTTTCATTTATATCTTACAAGAACGATTGGCATTTAAGATGTGAAAATCGGATGTTTTCCTTGTGACTACATTCAGACCAACGTGAAGTAGTTTTGTTCATGATTCAACCGCAATTCAACGATCATTCCGGGGTGAATTGTTGACTGCCCATCGGATAGAGGTAAGTCGTCTTCCGCCAACTTCCTTCCAACATTGGTATCAGAGCCCGATCGTGATTTTTGCCTTGTTTTCATCAAATTTTTTCATTTACCATTTGATATTGAGATCAAGATAATGAAATCTACACTGTTTGGAACTTTATTGCTTGGAATTGCAATCTGAATTGTCGAAAACGAACTGAAGCGAAGAACAGATTCGGGGTTGCATACATCCATACAGTTTTGGCCATTTTTCATAATATTTTTTCATCCAAAATGAATTTTTAAATATACAGGATGAAAGTACTTATTGAGATGAGTCCAACGGTGGGTCGAGCGTCATTGGAGGACCCAGGATGCGCCCACATGCGCAGACAGAAGCTGCGGCGTGTGGGTGCCACGTGCGCAACGCGTTGGGAATGCTAGTGTGTGAGCGTCACGCGTGTGTCAGCAAACCAACATGTGCTAACGTCACGGATGACGTCATCCAACTGTCGGTAACCATTGGATGACGTCATCAATGACGTCACTAACGGCGTAGTTGGCCGGTCATTCGCCGGCTGCCACCCGACTCAAGACCCGACCCGACCCGACTGTTGACCTGTCCACCGGTCGGACCGGTCGGATCGGTTAGGAGCTGTTTGGCTCATTGGCGCGTGTGGGCGCGTGAGATGTCGGATTGGAGCGTGGTCAGTGGCGTTTAATTCGTATGGATGTGTTATACACTATGATATAATTATTTTATACTTTTGAGTTTTATAAATGTATAAAGTTGTATACAAAACCCTAAGTACACATATTTTTTGGGTATAAATTCATAGTCTATTCATTTTTAGCTTATATTTTCTTATGTTTTAGAAAACACAGTAGCTAGCCTATATGAAAATGATATCATATATGCTGTGTAGAACTTGGTTCGATGGTAGCATGTATATAGTTTAATATATTTGCAATTTTTTAGTTCCAAGAAAATTCGAACAATGGTAGGAAATACTTATTTTTCCATTACATATTGAATTGCAGTTTTGATTGTATTTGCTGCATGATTGTTTTTCTTGTACGTTGGTTCACATCATGCTATGCTTTTGTGTTAATGGAAAAATATAGAAATTACATGGAGTCATGTAATTATTTTTTCTAGTAGGAGTTCGTAAGTTGGTAGAATTCGAAAGAGTTCTCACCTAGAACTTAAAATTTGTGCAAATTAAACTAATTGATGATAATAGAACAATCGTACATAGGAGCTGATTGGAAACATAATGAACTTTCGTTTCTGTGTCTTTTGTTGAATTATCATTAATTTAGTTTGTCTTTACTACAAATTAAATGTGTGTTATTTTGAAAAGTGTGCTAGTATTGATTCCGCATTTATTATGTCAATGTGTTATAGCAATTGATTATGGCTTCAGCATCCAAGACCATTGTGGCTAACCTTAATAAGGGTGAGAAGCTAAACAATGACAATTATGATATTTGGCACCGAAAGGTTCAGTACATCCTTGAGAAGAAGAAGGTTTTGAAAACCCGCAACCACACCATGGATGAACCTGAGCATGGAACTTCAGCTCATCACAAGAGAGATCTAGAAGCTTATCAAGCTTGGAAGAAGAAAAATAGCATTGCTCGCATCACGTTACTGAGATGTATGCAAGATGATCTCATATGTGAGTTTAAAAGTTATGATATAGCTCAAGCTATATGGGTTGCCTTGAAAGATAAGTTTGGGGGTACATCTACCACTAAGTTGAGGAGACTCACCATCAAGTTTGACATATACCGAAAGCGCTCAAATGTAACGATAAGGCATCATCTTCAGGAGATATCAAATATGATTCATGAGCTAAAGTCGGCAGGTAACTCCCTTACTGATGAACAGCAAGTTCAAGCTGTTATAAGGTCTCTTCTTGACAATTGGGAGTATATGAAGATTAATATGACGCATAATGAGAATATTATTACTTTTGATGATATAGCGCGTCATTTGGAATTAGAGGATGAGTGCCTAGAGGTTGCGAGATCCTCTACCCATGCTTATGTTGCTGAATCGAGTTCGCGCAAAGTTTCAGGCTTCAAGCGCAAAAGAAATCATTAATTCAACAACAAAGGGAATAAGATTGATTAGGCACCTAAAATGGCTAAGACGTTCCAATGCAAGAAGCATGGTGGGAAGAAGGACAAGGCTAAGATGGAGTGCTACAATTATGGCAAGATGGGTCACTTTGCTCGTGAATGCACTGAGCTGAAAGAGGTACCCTATTACTCTATTACTTTAAGTAATGTTTTTTTTTTCTAGCACTGTAATGTTTGTTGAATCTCATCAAATGTGGACTGCAGACTCACGAGCGACAGACCACGTAGTTAGATATCGAGAAGCATTTATGAAGTATCATCGGATACAGCCTAGAAGAAGTTAGACATATGTTGGGAATAACTCAAGAATTAAAATGAAGAGTATCGGCACATGTAAATTAATTTTATGTGGTGGTCGAAGCCTATTCCTACATGATGTCCTCTATGCTCTGAAAATTCAACGAAACTTGGTCTCCGTAATTATTCTTCTTAGCCTAGGTTATGTATTGAATTTCGATGGTAATTGTGTTGACATTTTGTTTAAAGCAGTTTATTATGATTCATGTTATGTATTGAATGGTTTTATGATGTTAGGCACTGATTATGAAAAGTACAATATTAATGTCGATGGTTGTTTTCTTTAATTACATCTTCTAGTAATGTTGAGATTGATACAAGTACTTGGCATGCTAGATTAGGTCACATCGGGTTATAAAGAATGCAAAGATTAGTTAGAGAAGGCCTTTTAGGGTCACTCACTAATGTTAATCTACTCGTATGTGAACATTGTCTTGCAAGAAAAACAACTAGAAAACCATTCGATAAAGGGACTAGAGTCGAATTTCCATTGCAACTCATACATTTTGACATTTATGGTCCTTTGAATGTGAGGGCAAGGCATATAGTCTCATAATTCATCACTTTCATATATGACTTCACGAGTTTCGGTTATGTCTTTTTGATCTCCCATAAGTTAGAAGCATTAGACTGCTTTAGATAATATATAACGATGGTAGAGAATCAATTGAACAAAACAATAGAGGCATTGATAACCGATTGTGGACGTGAGTATCTATTGAGCAATTCAAGGCCTTTGTGATGAAAAGAGAATTGTACATCAATTGATTATTCCTGGTACTCCACAACAAAATGGGGTAGCTGAGAGAAGAAATATAACCCTATTGAAAATGGTTAGATCTATGATGGCGCAATCAAATTTATCTATCTCCTATTGGGGAGATGCATTATTAACTGCTGCTTATGTACTTAACCGAGTGCCCTCAAAATCGGTCACTTCCACCCCTTATAAATTATGGACTGGTAGGAAACCAAACTTAAGTAGTCTACGTCCATGGGGATGTGCAACTTATGTTCATGATTCTTCCCATAAATATAACAAATTAGGTCATAGAGGAAAGAAATGTATCTTTATAACTATTGAAAGGGTATGTGTTCATAGGTGAACAAGCTGATGGAAGTGTGATCGAAATGGAGTCACGAGATGTCACATTCTTGGAGAACGATTTTCCTAGTAGAGGTAAGATTGATAAGGACTTCCAATTATCTGAATTGGAAGATCCTAATAACACACTCACTAATATCGTAGAGGGAAATGAAGATTGACCTCAACATGCAAGACCTAATGGGAGTATTGCATCGTTTGGCAAATTGAATTCAAGAGAAATTTAGTTGTGTAAAAGTAATCGTAAAAGTATTCCCCGTCGTCGTTTTGAGATTGAAGAGGAAGCATATATGATTGTTCAGAAAGACAATGCCGAGCCTAAGACTGTTTAAGAGGCTCTCTTATCCTCTGATAAGGAAGAACGGAGAAAATCTTTAGAAGATGAAATGAAGTCAATGATGGCAAATTATGTTTAGGACTTGGTTGATCTACCACCCAATCATAAGGCCATTGGAAGCAAATGGGTCTTTAATGTTATACGCAGAGCGGATGGATCCATTGAAAAGTATAAAGCTCGTCTTGTGGCGAAAGGTTATACTCAACAAGAAGGTATAGACTATGAGGAAACATTTTCACTAGTTGTAAGGTTTGCCTCAATACGTCTTATCCTTGCCATCATTGCACATTTAGATCTTGAATCACATCAAATGGATGTAAAGACGGCATTTCTCAATGGAGAACTAGATGAGGAAATCTATATGAAACAGCCAATAGGTTTCATAGCTAAAGATCAAGAGCATAAAGTTTGCAAACTTCATTGCTCAATATATAGCCTTAAGCAATTATTTAGACAGTGGTATCTTCATTTTCATTGAGCCATAACTACTTTTGGTTTCACGATGATCAAAGAAGATTACTGTGTATATGTTAAGCAATCCGAATATAAATGTGGCACCCCTCGACACAGCCCTCGATCCGCTAGGGTCGCCACAGTTTGCTTACCTTTCACTTGTCCTATTGACATGTCACTCTGATAACATTTGAATTGTAGTGGGTCCATAAATCCTTGGAGTTTGTATCATCTCAATCGGTCCCAGCACAGTTCATATAACGGAAGCATACCCAACATCTCCCTAACCCATACTCAGACTAAATAATACAATGCAATGCACACCAACTACACTTTTCATATATATAGAAGCTAATGCCGAACCACTTTTATTTACATACTTTCATGGGCATCATGAATCGGTACAACAAAAGGCCAAGGCTTTAACTAAGCTTAGCTATAACTCAAAAGAACCCGACTCTACATCATACATGTACATCAATCCATCATCCCAGTGTTGGTCATCCAAAAAGTGTCATCCTCTACCAGTCACGCGCTCTAATCACACCTAGCCCGGTGCATCGGCCGGTGGCGGTGGCAACATCCCCATCATCCTCCCGTTGTGACAAACATGGACCGACAGGAACTCCTGAACTATAGGGCCATCAGGTAGGCCCACATCATACATAACCAAAACACGAACCTGGATAAACACTAGACCATGAACACCAACGCAGGGGTGCTCCGAGCACTCGACCTTAACATCAGACGGTAAGCCATAAAATGTACCATGCGTGACCGGTGACAGAGGCATCTCTCAATCTGAAGTGTTAGTTCTCAAAAGGGGTGAGTACAACCACTCAGTAGTAAAAATCCATCAAACTACATAATGCAACAGGCAAGACAATCACAATTTCATGTGAAATGCACATATCATCCATGCAATCATGCTTATATCTCCATGGGATGCATTCATTAAGGCAATTCATGTTCCATGCCATATGCACATACATGCACATGATCCATATCACCCATACAATCATATATATATATATTCCCATGAGATCCATTCAATACCTTCATGATCGCATTCTCATTGCCATACAGTATCAACTCAATTTTATAGGCAATTAGATCCCATGCCATATGCACACACACATGCGCTTGATTCAATTTCCATTTTTAACTTTCAAAAGGATCTCATTTTTCTTCTAGGGACTAGTGTTTGCATCCCTCATATATCGCTCGCACCCAACTTGGCATCATGAGGAACCTTCGGCACACACCTTCGAGCATCCGTCACACACCTCCGAGCATCTCGCACCCCAACTGGCATCGCGAGGTCATCTGGCACACACCTCCGGGCATCTCGAAACTCCCAAGGACATCCAGCACACACCTCCGGGCATCCCGACTCTCCTGGGGCATCGTCAGCTCACACCTCCGACGGTATCATCATCATAGTGCATATTCACATATATATCTCATTTTCAAATTAATATTTGATGCAATAATGTTAGAGGTTTAAACCAGCCTTTTTGATGTCATGTGATATGCCAAATGTCACCATATATGCAATACAAATAACACCCAAGATATCACACTTCATAAAGCAATTCATTTGTTCTTGAAAATGAAGCCAATTTTTGGATAAAGCAGAATGCACTCCTTAAATTAAAATTCTGGAAAAATCAGTAAACGGTCTCAATAAATTCCGAAAATTTAACATGTTATAAAAAAAAGATCTAGAGAAAAAGGTTTCATGAAGAACACCATGTCAAAAGAGCTTCGTATGAGTTGCTACGGTCCATGTATCACAGCTTAAAGTTTCGAAACATCACCATTGTAAAGTTTTATTCATAAAATCAGTATAAGCCATAAATCAACTCAGAAAATTCTGAAATTTTGATATGTTATATTCAAGACCTAGAGGAAAAATTTTTGTGAAGAAATCAAAATCAAATTCGTTATGTATTAAGAGCTATAGTCAATTTAATTCTCCCTACTCTCGGTACAGTTTTCCAGATTAATCCCTTTCAAAGAAAATTCGTTTTCCCATAACAATACTTGTTCATTTATTCTCAAATTTTATTATGTTACTCCTCAAGATGTCATCTAAAACTTTCATCAAGAACACAAGATCAAATTCTAACTGGATAAGTTTATAAAATTCACGGAATGGCACGGGGTCGGACTGTTCCTACATGCAACAGCTTACTTGTTCTAGGAAAAGCTACCACCATTCACTCGAATTTCTAGCATCCATCATCACAACTCAAGCATCTCCAACACCCATTACACTTCACACACAACCACAACAAGCAAAATGTAGGCTAATGGACTCTACTTGCCTTAGATCCGACGAAATCAAGCAAGCAACAGCGACTTGGGGACTTCGAACAAAGCACGGTCGACGGCAAAGCTAGCGCACATACGGCGGGGCTTGGTCTTCCTCTTCCCTCACCGAAGCACCCACGTGAACAACCCTCTCTCTCTCTCGGCTTTTCTCTCTTCCTCCCTTTCTCTCTTTCTCTCTTGAATTCTCCCTCTCTCGCACGAACACTCCCCTTGTGCAATCCGTCCCTTATCTCTCCCTTTTTCTTCCCTTCACCCTCATGATTAACTAGTAATCATGAGGTTTGCATGGCAATGGACACTTGGTTGATCCCTCTTGCCACTTGTTATTTTTTCATGCAAAATGATGGACTTCAATGGGCCGGATTTGGGCCAACTTTGGTCGACCAAAAAGGGGGAAAAACGGTGGGGCTGTGGGCTGGTTTTTGGCCTGGTTCAGCCTTAAGAAAATCAGCCCACTCCTTCTCCAAATTATCCATTTAATCCCCACTTATATAAATACCTAATTACACTTTATATGGCCATAAAACTTTGTAACATAAATCAATAAAAATCCAACTTATAAAGCACACGGCCAAGAATAAAAATTTTCCCTATCAATTTATTCTTTAATACAAATCCTTAATCACACATGGACATAGGATATATGTCCAACAAAATAATTGTCCATTAAATGCTTGGCCTTGATTTATTGTAATTCATTGGTCTAATGGCTATAATGAAATCCGATGGTGCTTCCATTACCTATTCATGGTTCATGGTATATTTAGGAGTTGCTATGAAATTTTAGGATGCCACAATAAATTTGTGATTTTATCACTTTATGTGGACGATATTATATTGGCTGAAAATGACAAGATTTTGGTTATTACCATAAAAGAATTGTTGTCCTCCAATTTTGAAATAAAGGACATGGGAGAAGCTAATTATATATTGGGAGTTAAAATCGAAAGAGATTGATCGAGGAAACTCCTTACTTTATCATAAGAGTCTTATATAATGAAGATTTTTGAACGTCTCAATATGCAGCACTGTAATCCCATTGATACCCCTGTCATGCAAGGTAAAGGCCTAAGTACTAAGATGTGACCTAGGACTCCAGAAGAAATTAAAATAATGGAAATTGTTCCTTGTGTTAGTGCGGTCCGAAATTTGATGTATGCTATGATGTGTACTCGACTCGACATATGTTATACCGTGGGATTGGTGAGCCAATATCAATCAAATCTCGATCACGCACACTGAAAAGTAGTGAAGAGGATCCTGAGATACTTGAAAGGCATCATGAACTATTGTCTTTGTTACTAAGGGAGTGATTTATGCCTATTAGGCTATTCAGATGTTGATTGGGGTCGAGACCCAGATGAGCGTAAATCGACTTCTGGATATGCGTTCTTGCTCAATGGAGGTGTGATTTAATGGAATAGCAAGAAATAGATATGCGCGGCCTTATCTACGATGGAGGCATAATTTATTGCATGCTCTACCGTAGTGTAAGAAGCAATATAGCTAAAACGTTTCTTGGAAAATTTAGCCACTGTCATTAAGGTTTCAAGACCGATGATAGTTTATTGCGATAGTCAAGCAGCTATTGCCTATGTGAAGGATCCTAAGTATCATAGAAGGACGGAGCACATTGACATAAAGAACAACTTCATTAGAGATATAATAACACAGAAAAAAGTGATCCTACAATATATTTCAATCAATAGAATGGTTGTTGATCCATTTACAAAGGCTATTCCTAGAGACATATTCTTAACCCACAAGATATCATTAGGATTGCGTAGAATGTAATATATGTTATTGTAGAGGATCATTGGTTTATGTGTGTGTGGACATATGTATTGTACTTGTTTGTTTATTAGTGACTTGATGTTTTATCAATAAGTACAAATCCATTATGAGACTGGCACATACACACATATATTATTTAAAGTATGTCAATAGGCAATGATTGGCTCACTCACACAAGCAATCACCTCAAGTGTTATAGTTTGCACGTTGAGATGAGACATTATGTACAAGTAAATGCTGTAAAGCAAGTTTAGTACATAAAATAATATGTTGCTTGATTGGAGTCAAGATGAGGTCTCTGATTTATTTGTAATAAGACCGAACATGATGGTCCCACAATCATCTATGCTTGAAAGATGCCAGATGTGAATACTTAATTGGACGCTATAGAAAGCGAGCTGATATAGAACTCGAGCTAAACATGAGTACGTGAGAAGCACATGACTATGTTTAGGTTGATATCCGTATAATTGATATATTTAATAAATAACATACGCTCTTATAGAAAGAGAAGTCCACTATAGCATGTAATTCATATTACATGTGCATTATATGATCGATAAGGGAAGGTGAGTAAAATTATCCCTATTTACTCATCGTGTGAGCTCTTGAGGTAATTTATAATTTACCTCATTTTGTGCCCTATGTTACTTTTGACTATGTTCTCGAAGTGAAAGATCAATGTTGCTACTTTAGCATGTTACTGGCGGTTATGAATAGATATGGCTTTATGGGATGTGTCTAGGAAAGCAGTTGTTCTAAAATGGAGAGAGACATGAGTGCGAAGGAAGACTATTGTTATTTTACATCTATCACATGTATTTATTGGTCAACCAATTATATTGCCCTATGTCGTTGCGGATATAATTGTAAATACATGGTGTTTTTGAGAATAATCAAGTATAGCCTTTAAGGGATATGTATACTTGGATTGATATAACAAAATATGTATAGGGCACTATGAGACATCAATTATTTATTTCTTTTTAGGATTGTAGCAATTATGTCATCCCTAACAAGTGCATAATTTGAGCTCCTAAGTGCAATTGTACTCACTGATCACACGGCTTACTTGCCAGTATGAATTGTTTTGTGAAGTTGATGAATGTTGAATGCCTTATATTTTTGATAGACACTATCAAGGCCATCACGTCCGAGTGGGAGATGTCCTTAATCAGTACATCCATGATGGGGTGTGATGAGAACGTACCATTTCGTCTTGATACGCTATGATGGAAAGACACCCTTTGAAAGGGTATGAAGGAAGTTGTATAAAAGTATTTTGAAGATAACCGTTGGTATGGTTGGTAGAACATACGCTCAGAGATTCTTCTCATTTTCTTGTCCCTTTTCCATCAAAGAAAAATGAATCGTTCCATTTCTCTTTTACAAGAACAATTAGCATTTACGCTGTGAAAATCGGATGTTTTCCTCATGACTACATTCAAACCAACATGAAGTAATTTTGTTCGTGATTCATCCGCAATTCAATGATCGTTCCAGGGTAAATTGTTGACTACGCATCAGATAGAGGTAAGTCGTCTTCTGTCGACTTCCTTCCAATAGTCTATGATCCCAGAATAGGATAAATTATCATAATCATTGAAAACGATATGAACTAGCAACTCCATAAAAAATGTTTTATGGAGACCCTCCAAAGGTCTGAACAGATGCAAAGAGTATATTATCCTATTGACTTGATTAGTCAACTAGAATAGAATTCCAAGTAGAGAATTCCAGCAAAAGTCCCCTCATAATATTTACCTCATTGATATATTCTACAAGTTCTTGATTAGAGGAGAATAGTAACATTTGATGTGCATCACTAATTGACAAATTAGGGATGTGCAACCGGATCAGGTATACTCGGGAATCGGACCAGCCCACCCGGAAAACAGGGTTGGGAACTGGTTCTCAAAATTTGGAACCTGTTTAAACCGGTCTGGGAACCGGGTCCGATTGAATACCCACCCAGGAATCGGTTTCGGGACCGGTTTTGGAACCGGTTTTGTAAGTATAAGTCCAAAACCTTATTTTTCCCCTTATTTTCATTCTTATTCCCACAATCACACGGTGTTTTTTCTCTTGGCTCTCTCAAACATGCACAGCACTTCTTATTCGTCGTTCCTCTTCCTCACTTACTTCCCTCCCTCATCGGCTCCCTCTCACATCGTCTGACAAACAGTGTTCATCACCGCCAAATTCTTGTGTACCACGTGGATTGGCTCGCCTAATTTCTCTTTTGTAGGAGGAGTTATGCTTTTATAAATGAGTAGTTTCATGTAGTAGTTGTGGGAATAAAACTAATATTAGACCCATGTTTGTTGCTAATTCTTTGCCTTATGATTTTATTTATTATAATTATTCATGTGGATCCTTAATTTTTTGTTTAGTCAAAAAGTTCGTATATTTATTTATTACAAGTGCTTAATGTTTAGATACAAATTATGAGGATTACGTTAATTTCTCGCATATTAATATAAAATTCGAAGTCGTATAGGATATCGAGAGATTGCAAAATAGGTTTCAGTGAAAACAGGGTTGACCCTATAATCGAATTGGAAAAACAGGGTGGGTTGGGTATAGGGTCCAATACAAATAGGGTTGGGTACAGGGTCCAAAAAAGAGGAATCAGTTATAACAAGGTCGGGTACAGGGTCTAAGTCTAGACCCTACCCACCCTGGACTCGATCACCCCTATGACAAATAGTCATATGCTTTCTCACTACATCTAGCAATTTCATCTCTGTTGTACAAAGGGAAAGAATAAAGTAACCACACATTACATAATCTTTAAGTATGACAATCTCGCTACTTAACTAAAACTTGAAATCTAGATGGGTCGCATTTCATGCTTCTATTTGTATATTGTGATGGTCGATATCAATCAGTACAGGTCACAAACTCATGATTTTAATTTTAAAAAGGTGCAATTTATTGGAATAGTAAGAAATAGACATGCACTGCCTTATCTACAATGGAGGCATAATTTATTGCATGCTCTACCGCAGTGCAAGAAGCATATGGCTAAAACATTTCTTGGAAAATTTAGCCATTATCATCGAGGTTTCAAGACCAGTGACAATTTATTGTGATAATCAAGTAGCCATTGCCTATTATGGTAGGACGAAACACATTGACATAAAGAACAACTTCATGAAAGATATAATATTGCAAAAAGAAGTGATCCTATATTACATTTCAACCAATAGAATGATTGTTGATCTATTTACAAAGGCTGTTCCTAGGGATGTGTTTTTGACTATAAGATGTCTCTAGGGTTATGTAAAATATGATATGTAATATTGTTGAAAATCATTAGTTTATGTATATGTGAACATATATATTATACTTGTTTGCCTTCAGTGACTTGATGTTTCATCAATAAGTACAAATCTATTATGAGACTAGCACAAACACATATATGTTTTGAAAAGTATGTTAGTATATAATGATTGATTCACTCACACGGGCAATCACCTCAAATGCTATAGTTAGCATGTTATGATGAGACATTAAGTACCATAAACACTGAAAGAGCATGTTTAATACATAAAATAATATGTCGTTTTGATTGGAGTCAAGATGAGGTCTATGATTTTATTATATAATAAAACCGAACATGATAATCCCACAATCATGTATGCCAGATGGGAGTACTCAATTGGGTGCTATAGAAAGCGAGCTAATATAGCACTCGAGCTAAATATAAATACGTGAGAAGTACGTGACTATGTTTAGGCTAGGATGTGTTTAATAAATGACATACGCTCTTATAGAAAGAGAAATCCATTATAGCTTGTAATTCACATGTGTATTGTACGACCGACAAGGGAAAGTGAGCGAAATTATCCTTATTTACTTATCGTGTAAGCCCTTAAGGTAATTTATAATTTAACTCATTTTCTAAGCGAAAGATTAATGTTGTTACTTTAGCATATTACTAGCGGTTATGAATAGATATGATTTTATGGGACATGCTTAGGAAAGCAATTGTTTTGAAATGGAGAGAGACATAAGTGCGAAGGAAGACTATTGTTATTTTACATCTATCACATGTATTTACCGATCGACCAATTATATCACCTTTTGTGGTTTTGGATATAATTATGAATACATGGTATTATGAGAATAATAAAATATGGCCTTCAAAGAATATGTATACCTAGACTAATGTAGCAAAATAGGTCTAGAGCACCGTGAGAAATTAATTGTTTATTTCTTTTTGGGGTTGCAACCATTATGTTATCCCTAACAAGTGCATAATTTAAGTTATCAAGTGCAAATGTACTCACTGATCGCATGGCTTTCTTGCTAGTATGAATTGTTTCTAAAGTAGATGAATGTTGAATGCCTTATATTATTCATAGAGTGTTATCAAGCCCATCATGTTCGAATAGAAAATGTTATATTTCTACAGTTTGTCCATGACGGGATATGATTAAGACACATTGATTCGTCTTGATATGACATAATGGAGAGATACCTTTTGAAAGGGTGTGAAGGAAGTAATATAAATAATTTTTGGAGATAACCATTATATTAGTTGGCAGAAAGAAAGTCGTGAAAGAAATTATTCTCTCATCTTCTCTTCTCCCTATCAAAGAATAAAAGACATTCCATTATTACTTTGAGAAGACAATTAGCATTAACGCTATGGAATGTGAATGATTTCCTCGTGATTGCATTCGAACCATCGTGAAATCACATCGTCTATTGTTTGCTTGTGATTCAATGTACATTTTTGGGTAATTTGTTTATTGCACATCGAAGAGGTTAGTCATTTCTTTTGCCAACTTTCTTCCAACACCGAGGGAATAAGGAAGAAGAAATGTGGGTTGGCCGGTTTTAAATCTTTGGTTTTCCTCCTTTATCACTATTTGCATGGACTGAATTTGAGATATAAGTGCCACATTGTCACGATTTGTGGTAAGTCAAGGAGAAGCCAGCTAGGGGGAGGAATAATGTGGGTTTGGGCTGGGTTTTATTCTCAGTTGTTCCCTCTTCACCGCTTCATGGATGTGGGAAGCAAATGGAAGTGCCACCTATTGTGATAGCTGGCACCCATGAGAGGTGCCAGTTGGAGGAAATTGTGAGGGACACAGCAGGCCAAATGGTGTGGTGAGCTATGCCTAGGTGGCGCGACGAGGGCGGCGTTGATGTTGTCACGCCCCAAACCCCGGGCACGCGCACATCCCTTGGCGGTCGATCAAATTGGGACGTTCCCAAGACGCGTCACAGACCCCTTTCTTTTTATGCACATGCGGAAGTGAACTAATAAATCCTAGACAACAATCAAACACAGGGATAGTAAAAGCAGGACAACCAATAATCACAAACCATACTTTATAAACAAACCAGGTTAAACCTATAGGTCTATACACACCAATCTGTCTCCAAAAGGAAACTACTAAGCCACCTACGCTTCGGACCTTTCAGCCTCGGGCTCCGGGTTCTCTACACTAGGGACCAGAAAATATTTAAACCACGATGGGGTGAGATACAATCTCAGCGAGTCAACACCCTAAACCCCGATTAGGACGAGAATTCACCTAAAGGCAGTTTAAACAGGCATCACACAACAACTTACCTCACCACAGCATATCCCTGCACAGTAGCTCATCACATATGCACTTATAAACGCAGCATGCGTAATCAATAACTGGAACACATCATTTTCATATATCAAACAATCACAAGGATCCCGATTATAAGACCAAACTGTTATGACACGTCTCATTCCGTGTCACACAATTTTGTCCCATAATCAGGCATAGATATCTCAATCTGTGGCATCCCAAAATTTCATGGCAACCTCTGGATGCATTACGACCTATGAAAAGGTGATGGAAGTACCATCAAGTTATTTTATAGCCATTTAATCCAAAATTTACAATAAGATTTATGGCCAAGCTTTTAATGGATAATTATGTGATAGGAAAGAAAATTCTATCAATGGCCATGTGTATTATAAATTGGAATTTATGGATTTGTGACTACAAGTTTTATGGCCTTATTATTTTTGCAAGTTAGGTATTTATTTAAGTGGAAAATGTTAATAGATTATTAAAAGGTTAGTGGGCTGAAATTCTTAGGCCAAGCTAGCCCAAAAACCCAGCCCAAGACCACCACCACTTCGGCCCAAAGCCAGGCCCATTAAGCCCATTGGGCCATCGACCAAGCTGGCCCTAAGCCTAGCCGGATGGAGCCCCTCTTGCATGGCAAATTGCCAAGTGTAATTCCCTAGTTGCCAAGTGTGGCTTGCCCCATTGGCCATCGTGGGCGGCCACATGCAGCTTTCAATCATTGCAAATGATTGAAGGAAAGGGAAATTAAGAGAGGGAGAGTGGCCGGTTTTGGTGAGTGAGAGAGAGAGAGAGCTGTCAAGAGAGTGAGAGAGGGAAACCGAGAGAGGAGGAGGAGGCCGTGCGAAGAAGAAGGAAGAGAGTTCGTCTGCCTGTTCGTCCGCTGTTCGTTGCTGCTTTGCCTCTGTTTGCTACTGTTTTGTGCTTGAATCTAAGGCAAGTAGAGTCCTAAAACCTACCCTTTGCTTGCTGTGATGTGTGTGTAGAAGATGGTGAATTTTGGTTGCGGTAGATGTGATGAAAGGTCGAAGCTATGGAGAGAAATTCGTTGGTCATGCATGCTGTTTCTAGAAAGACCAGCCTGACCGTTCTTGAGTTTATGTGTTGCATGTGACTTTTTAGTCGGAATCTTGTTTCAATTTCTTCATGAAATTTGTAGAGAACACCTTGAAAAACAACATACTAAAATTTGAGGCAAAACGAACAAGAAATGGTCAGTGAAATGATTTTCTTTGGAGAGACTAGATCGGGAATTCGTTGTGCTGACCTTCAGTGGTTTCGTGGTCTGTAAAGTAACCTTCTTGTGAAAATCTCACTTTTATCTCTTAAAAAAAGTTATAGTATACTTCTTGAGGTAGAAAATATCAAAACTTTAGAGGAAATGAACAAAAATAGGTTGGTGAAATCGTTGTCTTTTGAAGAAACTGGATCTGGGGAAAAACGCTGCTTCGACCTAGTATGATTTCGGGATTTTTATCAAATCATACAGTTAAAATTTGATCATGTGTCCTGAATCAAATTGTAGGTAATATCCTTAGGAACAACATACTAAAATTTCAGAGTAAATGGACCAGTAATGACCAAAGAAACGAATTTTCTTCAACACGGGTAGATCTGGAAAATGATACTGAGAATAGGAAAAGTAAATTGATTTTATCTTTTAATTCAGAACGAATTGGACTACGATTTCTTCATGAAAATTGTACCTCTATGTCTTAAATACAGCGTGTACAAATTCCATAATTTTCTGAGTTTATTTAAGGGTTTAATCGAAATTGTTTTCAAAATGGTGCATGGATGATGTTAAAATCCTTTTCTGGTGATGCATGGACCTTTTCATATTCTGTGAGGCCTTGTTGATATGGTTTTTTTCATGAAATGTGTTTTCTTAGATCTTATCTTCAATGTGTTAAATTTTCAGAATTAATTTCCATCGTTTACTAATTTTCCAGAATTTTTCATAAACAGCACGCATTCTGTTTAAGCTGAAAAACTGTTCTATTTACAGGTTATTGATTTGCTATATAAATTGTGATATCTTGGATTATCATTTGTGCAATGATGTGGTGACATTCATGCATATCATATGACATCAACAGATTTATGGATTTTCATAAATTCAATGAAGTTTCTCAAAATCATTGCATCAAATAATATTTTTCCAATGCATATTATATGATTTTGAAAAGGCTGATTCCAATCATTGGCATTATTGCATCAAATGCCATGTTGATATTGAGACACAAATGTGAATATGAATTATGATAAATGAGGATACTGTTGGAGGTGTGAGCCAACAATGCCCTGGGAGTGTCAGGATGCTTGGTGGCCTAGTGGCGTAATTCCGGAGGGTCCTCGAGAGTTTCGAGATGCTCGGTGGTATACGGTACATAATTCCAGAGGGGGGGATTCTTGGTGGTATGTCGGTACGTAATCCCGAAAGCCCTAGAGGTGTGTGCTCGGGGAGATTCCTTGTGATGCTAGTCGGGATGCGAGATGCCCGGAATGTGGGGGTGCCGGATGCCTGGTTGTATTTTGAATACATGCCCGGAGGTTCCTCACGATGCTTGGTTGGATGCGAGCGATAAATTGTGGGATCCAAACATTGGTCCCTGGAAAGAAAAACTGATGAGATCCTTATGAAAGATAAGAATTGAAAATGAATCGTGTGCATGGGTGTATGCATATGGCATGATGCATGATCTGCTTATGAAAGTAAATTAATGCTATTTGATATTGAAAATGCGATCATGAAGGCATGAATGGATCTCATGGTGATGTTTGCTTGATAGCATGGATGATATGAATCATGGTGGTATATGCACGATGGCATGGTAAGATATGCATGACTGCATGGTGGTATATGCACAAATGGTGTGGATATGCATGAATGCTTGATGATGAGTGCATGGTGGTATATGCACATATAGCATGGTGATATATGCATGAATGCTTGATGATAAGTGCATGGTGGTATATGCACATATGGCATGGTGATATATGCATGAATGCTTGATGATGAGTGCATGATGGTATATGCACATATGGTATGATGACATATGTATGGCTGCAAGGTAAGGTATGCTTGAATGCATGAATGATATGTGCTTTGTTCATGATATCTTGATTGTTCTGTTTGACGCATTGAGTAGTTTGGTGGATCTTTACTGCTGAGTGGTTGTACTCACCCCTTTTGGGGACTAACATTTCAGACTAGATAAGATACATCTGCTGCCACTGCCACCGGTAGATGGATCAAATGGTTGGATATGACTGCGAAGAGGAGGATAGCAAAGGAAGGAACTGTTGGACGCTGACACTGATCGATGGACCTTAAGTAAATGACTGTTGGAGGAGATGTCGGTTATCTTTTGAAGTATAGACGAGTATAGAAGACTACGGCATTTTGATGTACCAATGAATGATGTCCATCTGGTTTCAGTAAATAAAAGTGTTTGGCTTTTACCTATAAATGTTTAGTAGGTGTGCATCGTTTTCTAAACATAGGGAAGGGAGTTGTTAGATATGCTTCCATTATATGAGCTGTGTAAGGGACCGATCTAAAAGATGTAAACCCCCAGGTTGTATGGACCCACTGCAATTGAAATAGTATCAGAGTGACGTGTTATTATGGAAAATGAAAGGTAAAGGAATTGTGGCGACCCTAACAAATCGGGGGCCGTTCGAGGGGTGCCACACAATCACTCAGACGTGTCCCAGTTATTACGACCCATCAGCCACGGCCAACTCATGAGTTAGCGGTCATCTGGCATAACCGGGCATCGTCCCGCTTCGCCAGACACAGCAACGTCTACCCCTATACGACATTCTACAAAGGAGCATCGGCCCAGCCTCCATTGCGACGGGCATCCGTTGTCAATGGCATCTAAACTTAATCAAGCATCATCCCACGTGAACGCATCAGGACGGGTATTGATAGTGACCACACATACATCTATAATTGGCCAAGAACACCGTGCTTTGCACTCAAATGCCTTAATTTCAAATAATGAATCTGGTCAATTTTCTTCGTATTAAAAATCCACGGTAAAATTATTGTGCGTGGTCACCATTTAAATTGAACCAATAAATGTGATACGCTTTCTTTTCAAAATTCCTTGATTTTATATAGTACATAAAATATTTTTGGCGTCAAAAACTGACACCCGGTATTTTTCTAATTAGATACCATAAAATCATATTTTTGCAATAATAATCAAAAATCATCATCAAGCACTCAATTGCATAATTTAACAAACAATTTCACAAATGAATTCAACCATGACGATTAGCGTAAAATTCTACAAATTAGCTATTTCAGTACAATTTACGCTAATTATAATTAATTAAATAAATTGTAAATTATTTAAACTAAATCATTTAATCAATTTAAATAGGCTAACTGAACTAACCTAATTGAGCTAACTAAACTAATCTAACTAGACTAACTACATTAATCTAATTAGGCTAACTAACTAACCTAACTAACCATCCTAACCAAACAATTTAATCTAACTAGCCATTCTAACTAACTAGTTACATTAACTAAATTACACTAATCCTAATTAACCTTAAACTAATCCCCCTAAGTGCAATTAATTTCCTAATCCAAGATTAGGGCGTTAACTCACCGGATTAGCGAGGAGACGGGTTCACGACGACGGTGGCGCGAAGATGGTGAAGACCCGAGCCTACAACGTCTCTAACAATGGGCCAGACTGTTGGAGAAATCTTTTGTATTTATTTTGAAGTTGACAAAACGTTTCCATCAGTTTAGTCTGAAGACTTGCAGACTCTACCGTCAAAGTCTGAAGACCTCCAAACTCAAGATTTAAAGTCTACCTTCACTGATAGTTTTCAAACCAACGAAGAAAAGCTTTATCCGACGAAGAAGACTTATCTAGATGTGAGTATATCTTTAAGGATTTGGTTCGTACGGTTGAAGAAGATCTCACGGCTAGAGATAACATCTCATGATCAGTTATTCTTATTTGAAATCAATTTGGATAATTAGATCTGTTGATTGGTGAAGCATATTTGGAAGGTTTTACTTATGAAAACCTAGATCCTGATTGTATGGGCGAGCATGATTGGTGGGCTATCATCACATTTCTTAAATAACTCGAGATCTCCTTAATTGATTTTGCCCAATGGGTAGATTGGAAGAACTCCTTTGGAAGGTGCCAACGGTTATGAAGGCATGGAGGAGTATATAAGGAAGACGCTCAAGTTATTTGAGTGTGTGTGTGAAAGAAAAATTCCAAAGTCTGAAGCTCCTAGTTCTTTGCTGTTTCAATTGTTGAGCTTAAATTGTACTCAAAAAAGAGATTAAATACTTGTGAGACCTTGAGAAAGTGTAGCAGAGTTTCTACATTGTGGAATCAAGAACGTGAGACCGTAAAATCTCTTTTGGTTCTTAGTGGAATCCAGTAGTGGGCTGTCAGTGTAGGAGAGTGGACATAGGCTTGGTCTAAGCCGAACCACTATAAACCTTGTGTTTCAATTCTCTTTCCCTAATATTTATACTTTAATTCGTAGCTTTATATAACTGTTTATAATCTTTTACATCTTCAGTCTATTATTCTCTGAAGTCAAATTAATCTGTTAAGTTTTGCAAAATCTTCTTTGATCACCTATTCACCTCCCTTTAGGTGCTCTTACTAGCCTTATCACGGACGAGGCTGAAAACAGCCTTGCAAGCCCATGGCTTGAGTTGGTTGAGATGGTTCTGTGGCCGGTCAAATTGGGTTGAGGCGGAACTCGGATGGCGAGTTGGACGGACAAGCTAACCGGCGTGGTTGCGGGACGGGCGGCGTAGCTCGGACGGGCAAGAGTCGTGGGTGGTCAAGCGGTTGGTCGAGCTTAGGGATGGTGAGCTGGACCATGCGGGTTGGCAAGGGGTGAGGCGGATGACCAAGGACCAACGGCTGGGCTCAGTTGCTACTGGCTAGCACAGGATCGTGGAGGGTGGACGATTTCTTACTACTGGTCAGGAGTTTGTGCGGCTGAGATGGGGCTAGAGTGTGTTGTAACAAGGAATGAAAATGGAGTAGAAGAAGTGAGGAAGAAGAAGAAGCAGCAGATGGGTTTAGCTAGGGGGTAGGATGCGCATGAGGAGGGGGACAAAGGGGAGAGGAAGTCAAGCAAGGAGCTAATGAGAGCCTTGGAGAAATATCAAGCACTTGAGTGCATCACAAAAATCTTCAGCCAACTTTGCCAATAGGTCACCCAATGGCTAATTTCCTTCCAAATCTTCACAAATTAAACCAAATTGGCAGCCTAAAATTCCTCTAATTTAGCCTATACGAATTTCTCGTATTTAATTTTTCCGAATTTTCTTTTTCCGCAAAGTTCCTAGCTCGGCGGAATATTTTCAAAAGATGAGATGAGGTCCTAAAAATAAATCATGATACGCTCGAACGTTCGATTCCTGAAACCGAGTTCAATTTCGTGGTTAAAATCAACTGGATGCAATTTTAGCGCGACCTAATTTACCGGGTAGCTTTTATTGATTTTAGCGCATTTGACCCGTGGTCGATAATTTTCGATCCACATTTGTGCATCTCTGACTCGTCGGTGACTCTCAGTTGCTGTAAAAATCTCAAGATTTCAATTACGGGTATCGAGTACAAAATCGACAGAAAATTGGGTTAGTATCTTTGACGTGAATTTTGCAATTATACGGAATCACCCGCAATTCAATTGCGCGTTTCCATCGAATCGATCTATATTTGATCATTAATTGGCTATAACCATGTCGTATTGACCCTTGTCATTTATCACGGTTGAGCAATCGATTTCTGATTGAATTCTCAAGTCTGTCGCTTTTATATCTCTTAACAGCTTCACCTGATAGATCAGTTAACTCGAGAGTGATAAGCTCCGAGAAATAGGACCATAGGCGCATCGACGAAATGCCCATTTCATATTATCGAGATGGGGTTGAAAATTCAAGATGTCACAGATGTGGTGGGGTGGCATGGTGGCATGCAAGATGGCATAGCGATGATGGCCAAGTACTCAAGGGCTTACAATTCGGTTGAGCAATGGCTAGGATGTCATAGGTGTGCCCAAAACTATCACCTCCGACCGCGACATCAAGTTCCTCTAGTCATTTTTGGAGAACCCTATGGTGCTTATTTCGGATAGATTTATCGTATAGTAACCGTCACGCCCCGAACCTCAAGCATACACACATTCCTCGGCGGTCAACTAAATTGCCACATTCACAAGACACGTCACCGACCCAAATGATTTATGCACATACGGAAGCGAAATAACAATCTCCAGACAACAATCAAACATGGGATAGAAAAGTAGGACAATCAACTAACACCAAACATATTTTATAAACAACCAGGTCAGCCCTATAGAGTTATATACAAAAAGGTCTAGACCTAAAAAGAGCTACTAAGCTAACCCTACCCCGGACCCTATTTACTTGGGATGTGGGTCAACCACGACACCATCAGGGATGTCGATCTCTAACGGGTTAGCTATCTCTACTGTGGGCTCCACAACCTCGGGTCCCTAGTTCATCTCGATATTAGCTATAATATCGGCGTCCACGATAGGATCGAGTTCCTCCACATACTCATCGTCGACGGCAAGTCCATTGAAGCCATCCAAGGGGCCCTCCTAAACATCATTGGGCCCGTGACGGAACCACATTTTGAATCGGTGAGGTACCAACTGAGGTAGGCCCTCATCGACCCAAATAGTAGTAATGATGAGCTCATGGGTCCAGTCGGGGTTCTCGTGGATAGCGAGCATGGTACACTGGGTCTCCGCCTCCCATGGCCACCCAAAACGGACGTGGTGCACCTCCATCTAAGGACCTGTAAAATTTTAAACCATGACGGGGTGAGACAAAGTCTTAGTTAGTCTACCCCCTAAACCCCAATTAGGAAGAAAATTCACCTAGAGGCAGTCTAAGCATATACCATATAAAACTTACCTCGCCTCAGCACCTCCCTGCGCATTAGTACAACTTATATAACATGTGCATATAGTGAGCATATTTAACAATCGGAACATTGCATGTCAATCATCAAATATTCACATGGGTCTCGATTATAAGGCCAAATCGTTATGACACGTCACATTCCATGCCACACAATTTTATCCCATAATCAGGCGCGGCTATGTCACTCATTCAAGCGTTCCAATTAATTACGACCTAACGACCACGGCTAACTCAACAGTCAGCAGTCATCCGGCATAACCAGGCGTCATCCCGCTTCGTCGAGCACAGTAACGTCTACATCTAGACGGCATTCCCGAAGGAGCATCGGCCCAGCTTCCACTGTGACCGGCATCCGTTGACATGGGGCATTCCCGAAGAAGCATCTTCCGGCGTAAACGCATCGTGACGGATTCCAATAGTGATCACATGCACATCCAATCTTGGCCAAGGACATCGTGCTTTGTACTCAAATGCCTCAATTTCAAATAATGTACTTGGCATATTTTTTTCATATTAAAAACACCCGGTAAAATAATTGTGCATGTTATTCTTACCTTTTACCAAAAAAAAAAAATTGTGCATGGACACAGTCAAATCGATCCACAAAGCGTGATACTCTCCCATTCAAAAATTCCATGATTTTATATAGTACTTAAAACATTTTCAGCGTCAAAAACCGACACTCGGTATTTTTCTAATTAAATACCAAAAATTCATATTTTTGAAATAATAATTAAAAATCATCATCCAACACTCGATTGCATAAATTAGCAATCAATTGCACAAACCAACACTTGCACGATGATCAGCACGAAATTCTGACAACCGGTTATCTTGGTATAATTTCTGCTAATTTAATAAATAATTAAATAAATTGCAAAATATTTAAATTAAACTACTAATTAATCTACATACACTAATCTAACCACCTAATTGGACTAATTAAATTAATCCACATAGGCTAACTACATTTAATCTAACTAAACTAACTAATTAATCTAACTAACTCCCTAATTAATTTAATCTAACCACCTAATCATCTAACTAAACTAACTAACTAATTAATTACACTAATATACTAATTAGCCTAACTAAACCACCCTTAAGTGCAATTAACCCCTAATTAGAGCTTAGGAGGTTAACTCACCGGATTAACAAGTAAACCGGTTCATGGTGACGGCGGCGTGACTACGACTAAGACTCGGGCCTACGACAACTCCAAAGGAGGGCAAACCAAGGCTGAAAAAGCCTTCAAGGTTCACGGCCCAAACTGCTAGCTTCGGTTTTGACTTAGAGCTAGACGGGCTGAATGGATGGGCTAGAGTGGGGCAGGTGAGTGGTTGACGATAAGCTGGACGGGTGGAGGTCATGACGATAGGGCCAGGTGGACAAGGGGCTGGCTTAGGTGGGTGACAGGGCTGCGACGGCAGTCGGCCATGCAGCTACTATGCGGGCTGGTGTTGGCTCAGGGACGGGCTGGTCGCGGCAGTTGGCTAGCTTGGACGTGAGTAGGCAGGCCACAACCAGGGCGACGGGCAGCTTGGATGGGTAGCGTGAGGGCTGGTGGTTGTCACGCCCCAATCCTCAGGCACGCACACATCCTTCTACCTGGTCGATTTTATAGTGCAATATCCCAAAACTACGTATCGCCGACCCTTTCTTTTATTAAGGACATGCGGAAGTAGTTATAAACTCTAGACAATAAAACAATGGGATAGAAAAGCAAGGTCATATTTTTCATATTGAAATCCACAACCAAACCTTTATACATGGCATAACTCAAAGTCTATTTACAAGACTATTTATAACATTCTAGTCTCACACTACTCACATTTAGACATGATTCACAAAAGATGATGGAATCTCAATCTTCATCCGAGTCGTACTCAAGATCATCCCAATTCTCTTCTGACTCTTCTTCACTAAGCTCACATCCTTCAAGCTCTTCATCTTTTACAGACTCATCGTCCTCTTCTGGTTCCTTCTTCACAGGCTCATCTACGGGCCTGAAATGTTGTCCCACAATCGGGATGAGACTATGTCTCAACAAGTTCTATCCCACTAAGACTTTATTAGGAAACCAATACGCTAACCGAGCTGCCTATACATGCACGGGTCAGAGGACTTACCTTGACCTCAGATTCCACCTGCATATTAACACAATTCAATAAGCACCCTAGCAATCACATCATAGATCGATATCTCGATCAATCGACCTACTCGATTACATGTCAATCGGACCATTCAAAGTCACTTCCACTCAATCAGTCAATTCACGACAACGGATCAAATCATTGATCAATCGACCTAGTCGATTACATGTCAGTTGGACCATTTCCAAGTCAAATCACTTCTCAATATAAAACCTCCCATTTGCATTCTCAGTCACAGAGCTACAGTAATGCTCTTGGGCCTTGTTTTCGCCAAGGTGACATATGTACTAGACAACACTCGTGCGTTCTTTAAGGCATCGTTTTCATCAGTGATATTCTTAATCACCAAACCACGTATGTCCGTAATGAGGCATGCAGTAGACAGCAGTCGTGCGTTCTTTAAGGCGCCATTTTCACCAATAATTTCCTTATCAGCGAACCACGTATGTCTATACTGATGCAGGTAATAGACAATACTCATGCGTTCTTTAAGGCGCCGTTTTCACTAGTGATTTCCTTATCACCGAACCACGTATGTCTATACCTCGTACCTGATCGATCTCAGCCAAGATTATTCTCAGTTCAATCTCCTGATTCCTTCCGATTTACAACTCATCAAAGCATTATAAATGCTAAATAACCATACTCGGCTATCTACCGATCAATCAATTAATTTCACTCAATTTCAATCAATTTAGGAATAGTTCCTCAAATTGCACAATTAATTCAATTTAGCACAACGTAGAGCTCAAATAAATAAACGGACTACACCACGACAATTAGTACGAAATTTCGGTCGTTGACTATTCTTGCTTAATTTTCAAAAAATAGATAATTAAATAATTAATTTCAAAAATTGATAAATAAATACTTAAAATCCAATTTAGGCCCTAATACCTGATTGGACGCCAGAACGGATCGGGAAAAATCTCGAGATGCATTCAATAAATAGGAGTACGTCTCTACTTGCTAATTACACTAATCAATCACCTAACATGCATCATTAAGTCACTAATCTAATTACTCTAAACTAATCTAACCACCTAATTGCACTTAATTAAATCTAATCAACCCTTAAGCATAATTAGTCTACTAAGCAAGGATTAGTGAGATTACTCACTTGATTAAAAGCGGGGACTGGGACACCGCGACGGCAGCCGAAATCGGACTTTCGACAACAACAGCGGGCTTGGACTAGGCCTTGAACTTGGCCCAACAAATCTCAGCCCAACTGAGATTTATTCTTGCTTTTGGGCTGGACCCAAATTGGGTTGGGCCTACTGAAGACGGGCTTCAAGTTGTGGACTGGACTTCGATTGCCTTGCTGCAAATTGGGCCTCAAAATTTCAGTTGATGGGCTGCTGGATTGGGCTTGACCAAATAGCTCACTTGGACTGGACTGGGCTTAAAGACTTGCTGCTGGATTGATGGGCTCGAAGACTGTTAAAGATGGGCCAAACTGTTGTAGGCTTATGGGCTTCAAGTGGGTGAAACAAAAACTGAACTGGGCTTTTCTTGCGAGCTTTAGTTCAATTGAAGAATGGGTTGCTAGCTGGAATTTGCTGGGTTGCTACTAGAAGAGGCCCGCGGATGAAGCAACGTGGAGACGCTGGTTGCTGGGGTTTCGTTGGACGTTGCTCGGTCAACAAATCAAAGGGGGCGAGTTGCTAGAGTTGACCGGTGTGCTGGCAATGTGAGGATGCTCGGAGGATCTCACGGCCTGCTTTGTGCACCTCACTGGCAGCTAGATTGAACCGAACGAAAGAGAGAGACGCAGCTTTGGGCGTTGCTTTTGCTTCGGTTGACTGCAACACAAAAGACTCGAGCTGACCAAGAAGCGGACGCGTTGAGAGGGCTGCTCGAGCGTGAACTGAAGGCACGCGATGTATGGACGAAGACGCTGGAATCCGTGGCTGCTGGAGCTTCGATGGATGCTTCTGGTCAACAAACCGGGGGAGAGTTCCTTTGTTGACCGGAGATGAGGAGAAACGGACGAGTGGCAGCACAGGGAAGTCCTTGGGTCTTCGGTGGCCGTTTGAACCATGCACGTGGATGGACTGAAGCTCGAGTGGGCTTCGCTAGCTTGCGAGATCAACCGAACGGCACCGATTGAAGACTTCTGTGGAAGATTGAGCGAGCTTGGAGCAGTTCGGACGTAGCAGCAGTTGAAGAACTCGACGGAGGCGTGACTTCTTCGTTTGCTGGCGGTTCAATTTGTCGGCTTCTCGATGTATCACAAAAACAAGAGAGAGAGAGAGAGAGAGAGAGAGGGAGAGAGGATGGGGCTGCTTCGTGCGAAAAAGGAGTGAAAGCGGAGAAAGAGAGATGCGGCTTTTTCTTGGCAAAAAGGGAGATCAAAGGAGATGGAGGGGGAGTCGTGCGTGTGGAGTCAAGAAAAAGGAGGGAGTGGACAGCAAGGCTTAGCCAAAGCATGAAATGCTTTGTCCCCCTTAAAGTATTCAAACTTATCCCACTTGGTCTCTAATACTTTCTTACAATAAAAATTCACCCATTTAAACCAATTTAAAGCCAATAATATCAGCCCTTCGATAGCTCCAAATTTCCTAGGTATTGAGCTTCAATTTCTTTACAAATTCCCAAATTTGATGTCCAATTTCCTCGAAGAAAAAGCTCATACCATTTCCACAAATTCCCATCACCCAGTAGCTTGGCTTAGAAGTCGAAACTCTCCTCAATTTGGCCAATTCGAATTTTTGTTAATTTCCATGACTTCCTAAACAATTTTCCATAAAAATCTTGGAATCTCTGAAAAATCTTCTGAGATTGAGTCGACATTCCTAGAATTTATTGTGACATGACAGAATCTTCAATTTCTGAAATCGGACTCGAATTCACGGTTAATTTCCATTCGACGTGTTTTTAGCGTGACCTAGACTACCGGGTAACTTTCAGAACTTTTCAGTGCAAATGACTCGTGGTCAATTTTCTTCGAGCCACAATAAACCCACTCGACTCAATGACGACTCTTGATTGTCGTGAAAATCTCGATAGTTCAAATACGGACACAAGGTACCAAAATGTTAAGAAAATCAGTCTAGTGTTGGTCGACAAGAATTTTCCAATTTAGTGGTGTCACCCACGATTGGCCACATATCTCAATCGAACTTACCTATCTCTGAGCTCGAATCGATTTATATCTGTGCCATAATGATCTTGATAGACGAGCACGGTCGAGAAGCCGATTCCTGGTTGAATTCTCAAGTTTATTTGCCTTAAAATTCTTAATGGTTTCCCCAGATAGTCTAGTTATCTCTAGAATGATCAGTTCTGAGAATAGCCCTATAGACGTGTCAATGAAATGCTTGATTTATTCAATAGAAAACATGACTGAAAATCTGGGATGTCACAACTCTTCTCCTCTTATAAAAATTTCATCCTCGAAATATAAACCTTTGCCAATCCTTAAACAAAAAGGTGGGGGTATCGTTGTCTCATCTAGTCTCACTTTCCCCAATTGCTTCTTCAGTCCCGTGGCATTGTTAGACCACTTTGACCAAAGGGACCTTCTTGATACACAGAATTTGATCTTTCTGATCCACAAGCTGAACCGAACTTTTCATGTATGACACTCTGTCGTCCACGCCTAATTCTTCAAGATTTGGCACGTGGGTCATGTCAGGCTCATATGTCCTTAACATCAACATGTGAAAGATGTCATGCACTTGCGCTAACCTCGGTGGCAATGCAAGACGATACGATAGGATCCGGATTCTTTTTAGAATCTCAAGGGACCTACGTACTTCGATTTCAGTGTTCCCTCCTTGCTAAAACGCAAGGTATCCCTCATTGGTGACGCCTTCAGAAAGGTGTACTCATCAATTTAGAACTTTTGGGGCCTTCAATGCTCAATAATTCAATTATTCTGGCAGTTCTGAGCGGTCTGTACTCTAGCACTGATTACAGCAATTGCAACTACTGACTGTTGAACTGACCCTCGACCTGTGATCTTTCTTTCTCTAATCTCTTCTCAACAAACTGAAGTTTTGCACACTCTACTCTATTCTACCTCAAAAGGAACTATCTGATTGATCTGCTGAAATTGGGAACCTCGGTTCTGGATCCGATATAAGTTCATCACTAGTACTCCACGCAGACAAACTGTCTAACACACATACACTTTGGCATGCCTATTCCAATCAATATCCTTCCATATAGCGATAAAGTAGGCCGACTTCATCAATCTGTCGACTACTACCCCAATTGGAGTGATTATTCCTCTGACTCCTCGGTAAACCTATCACAACATTCCATCGTGATATACCTCCATTCCCACTTAGAATTCTTGAGTGATTGTAAATGTCCTCTTAGCTTCCATTACTAAACTTTCACTTACTAGCACATTTGACACTTGCAACCTGTCCGACGATAACTATCTTCATATCGGTCTACCTACCTCACACTGTATGGTCAAATACTGCAACTGCCACCGTGAATTCTTGACCAAGTCTCTTCCTCAAGTTCTGTATTGTCTGACACATATCATCACTTACGGTACCTTGACGTTCCATCTTCCGAAATCTTAATGTCAACTTTTCCCTTATCGGTATCCTCTTGCAGGATTTTCTAAACATTCTGGTTTGTCAACTGAAGTCTTTCCAGGGTGATACAGAACATCTCAATCACCGTTCTTCTAAAATTCTAACTCATAACGCTGTCTTCGATATAACTTCCCTCGACGAATTAAACTATATCACATTGCAACAACAATTCATTACACAAAAGCTCCTCGAGCCAAACCTTTTTATATAGGCAAAAAATTCAAGTACAACTGTAACCAGTGATTCTGCTTTATATGACTTCATTACAACAACTGAAGTTTTATAAACTTAACCAAAATTCTGCTACACCACTCTAATATAATTTTTATGGGAAGATTGCCCTTTCTGGTCAGTGCATACTCGATTCATCTCTAAGCTGGCGGTCCATTCAATGGAACCATATCTGTGATTACGTCAGGCATAGCTTCGGCCTGACCTTGTGTAATTGCATACACGGTGCCTTGGACTGGAGGCCTCAACTATCCTCCCTGCGGCACATTCTGAGGGGCATACTGTGGCATCCTAGAATTTCATGAAAATCCCTAAGTATGCCATGAGCCATGGATAGGCGATGGAAACACCATTATTGTATTTTTGTAGCCTTTTGATCCATGATTCGCAATGAGATTTATGGCCAAGCTTTTAATGGATAAATTTTGGGAAAAAAAGTTCTATCTTTGGCCATATGTATTATAAATTGGAACTTATGGATTTATAATTGCAAGTGTATAGCCATTTAATTTGCAATTTAGTACTTTGATTTAATAGGGATTTAGTTAGTTTTTTAAAGGGTCAATTATGGATTTATTTAAGCTTGGGTCTTAGGCCCAAGAGTGTTGGGCCTAAGATGGGCCTTAATGGCCAGCCCATAAGCCCATGAAGGGCTGTTGTCGCACGAAGGAGGGGGGGAGTCCGGTTTGCATGCCTCCCCCCATTTGTCCCATGGTGATGGCCAAGTGTCACCCATGCAAAAGGTGATGATGGCTAATGATGAAGGGAAGGAAATTAGGGGGAAAAGGGTGGCCACTTTAAGCGAGAGAGAGGGAGAGAGAGAGGAGGGTTCGTCCGAGAGAGAGAGGAGAGAAAGAGAAGGAAGAAAGGAAGGAAGGAAGAAGGGAAGAAGGAAGGAGGAGGGGCTGTGCGTCCCCGTCCATCGCTGTCGTGTGCTCGCTGTTGCTCGGTCTAGAGGCAAGTGGGATCCCTTGATCTACTCTTGCAGGCTGTGCTTAGTGTGTGTGATTGAATGGTAATAATTTCGGATGTATAGAATGTGAAAATTTGAAGTTATAAGGGTGGTGTTCTAGTCTAGTGTACTGTTCTTGAGAAAAACAGCTCGACCTTGGATGTTCTAGTGACTTGCATGTGATGTTCTAGTTGAATTTTGGCTTTGACCTCCAAATGAAAGTTGTAAAGGACTTTTTGTAGTATAACATACTAAAATTTGGGACAAAACAAACAAGTATAAGTGGGTGAAATCGTTATTCTTTCGAAAGATTGGATCTCGAGATTTTGGTACCCACCCTTGATGAATGCATGGACTGTAAGGCAATCTTTTTGTTGAAATTTCACTTTGATTTCTTAACAAAAGATGGAAAGGACATCCTGAGGTTTAACATATCAAAAATTTAAGGAAAAAAACAAGAATTGGTAGGTGAAATCGTGCTTTTTCGGAGATGCTTAGATCTGGAAATTTTGGTACTGGGAACAGAAGTTTTAACCGCCTATATTTAATTACCTAGGAGGAATCTGACTTCGACGTCTGCACAAAGTATTTACCTTATGGTCTTGGTTATTATATAGTCAAATTTCATAATTTTTGAATGTCATTTGGGTATTTAATCGAAAATGTTTCAAAAACTGTGCAATCTGATGTGTTCGGAATTGGTAATGTTTCAATGCGTGGTCTATACCGTTTCGTGTGAGATTATTTTGGAAAAGTGTTCTGCATGAAATATCTTTATTTATGTCTTGCCTACAACATATTCAAATTTCGTAATTTTTGAAGTTCATTTGCCTATTTAACCAAAAATCTTTCAAAAACTGTGCAAGTAGGATGGACAGAATTAGTAGTGCTGTGATGCATGGTCTATATGGGAATATTTTGGTGTAGTGTTCTCCATGAAGTATCTGCCTTTATGTCTTGACTATCACATGTTCGAATTTGATAATTTTTTAATGTCATTTGGGTATTTAATCGAAAATGTTTTCTAAAATTGTGCTAGCTGGATTGTGCAAATTTCAAAAGCTGTGATATATGGACGATCCTGTTTTGTATGAAATTCTGGTGGTGTTGTGTTCTTCATGAGATAAATGACCCTAGAGTTTGTCTATGATGAACTGAATTCTTAGATATTATTAGAGACAATTACTAAATTTTAGGAAATGTAAATTAAAAAGAATGCATTCTGTTTTCTAAAATCATAGTAATTGATCTTGTTGCATATGTGATGATATATGGCATTACATATAAAATCAAAAGCTGAAATTGACCTTGTTGCCATCACATCATGTGCCATGTTAATATTGAGACACAATTGTGAACATGAATTGTGATAAATGAGGATGTCGTCGGAGGTGTGAGCCAACGATGCCCCGGGAGTGTCGGGATGCCCGGAGGTGTGTGCCGGATGTCCTCAGGAGTTTCGAGATGCCCATATTGTGTGTGCCGAATGCCCGGAGATGTGTGCCGGATGTCCTCGGGAGTTTCAAGATGCCCGGAGTGTGTGTGCCGGCTGCCCGGAGGTGTGTGCCCGAGGTTCCTCGCGATGCCAAGTTGGGTGCGAGCGATAGAAATGTGGGATGCAATTATTGGTCCCGGGAAAGAAAAATGTGGTGATCCAATTGAAAAACAAGAGCTGAAATTGAATCATGCATAGTGTGGTGACATGTATGCATGGTTGTATGATGTAATATGTATAAGTGCATGGTGGTATGTGCACATGGTATGGTGACATGTATGCATGGCTATATGATATAACATGTATAAGTGCATGGTGGTATGTGCACATGGTATGGTGACATGTATGCATGACTATATGATGTTATATGTACAAGTGCATTGGTGGTATATGCACATGACATGGTGACCTATAAATATATATATAGATATATATATATATATATACTGTTTTGATGTAATATGCATGACTAAAAGGTGAGATATGTTTGATATGTATGAACTATATGTACTCTATGATGCCATGATTGTTCTGTTTGATGCATTGAGTAGTTTGATGGATCTTTTACCTGCTGAGTGGTTGTACTCACCCCTTTGAGGACTAACATTTCAGATTAGAAAGATGCCTCTCCCTCGGGTCACGCGCGGTACCTTTTACGGCCTTCCATCTGACATGGAGGTCGAGTGTATGGAGCATAATTGTGTCGCCATCCCTGGTTTGGTGTTCATACGGGTTCGTGTGCTAGTGATGTATGACGTGGGCCTGGCTGGGGGCCCGGTCATCCAGGAATTCTTGTCTGTCCACGTCCGTCGTGACGGAGTGATGCTGGGGATGTTGCCATTGCCACCGCCCGATGCACCAGGATGGGTGTGATGACCCGCGTGAGGAGAGGGAGCTGACACTTTTTGGAGATAGCAAACACTTGTAGATGGAAGGTTATACACGATCGATATTGGGGGTCGAGATCTCTCTTTTGAGTTGTAGCCAAGTTTAGTGAAAAGCCTTGGCTTTTTGGTTGTACCAACCCAAGATGTCCATCTTAAAAATGTAAATAAAAGTGGCTCGGCTTTATGTTTTCCTTTGATGTGTAGTTGGTGTGCATTGTGTCATCATTAAGAGAGTAGAGGGATGGTGAGACTCGTCTTTAATTTCGCTATGAGCTGCTATAAACTCTTTAAAAAAAAAAAAGCGTATGGACGTCGGTCCCTCTTTAAACCCCTTTATATCAAAGACAAGTAATTGGTATCCAATAGATAGAGCAATAGGTATCTGTGGCGACCTTAGCTGTTTGGGGGTGCCACAACGGCTTTGGTATCAGAGCTAAAGGTTTACATATGGAGTGATAAGGAGCCTCATTTGGAAATTTAGGATGTTGATGACAATGCACACCGTAGGATATTGACTAAGAATGGTTGACTAACTTTGAACAATGGGTGATGGGTATTCACCCGTAGATCCCTAGTCTGTGTTATGAGTTGCTTTTAGGTGCCAGTAACGTGGTTGTGTTACTTATCTTCCTTAGTTGATGTTGTTTTTAATGAAGACATTGAGTCACAGATATTTCTTGAGGCAAATGCTTGGAAACTGCTAGAAAATCATGGTACGATATAGAAGTCATCATCCATTGAGGGCTGAAGCCTTTGTAGCAAGGGTTGAACCCCAAATTGAAGATATCCTGTAGGCATTGGCCAATATTGGAAATCTGATGGAGAGGCAGGCACAGCAACAACCCGGAATGGAACGTCGACCTCAAGGACTGGTGGAACAATTTTTGAAGTTGAAACCACTTAAGTTTAGTGGAATGGGAAGTCTTGAGGATGCAGAGCATTGGATTGATGGAATGGAGCGAATTTTCCGGTTGTTGGACTGCAGTGATGCTGAGAAAATAGTTTTGGCAGAGTACCAGCTGGAGGGAAATGCAAAGTTTTGGTGGAGAGCTTTGAAGGATACAATCTTTCCACCAGGTATTGATGTGAACTGGGAAGAGTTTGTGAGAGCTTTCAATAGGAAGCATTTCTCTGACTGTGCTAAGGATAAGAAAATCACAAAATTTGTTCAATTGGAACAAAGGGAGTTGACAGTCGATCAGTATGAGGCAAAGTTTTCTGAATTGTCTAGGTATGCTCCCAGATTGATTGAGGATCATGAGGAGAAAGCTAAGAGATTTCTGAAAGGATTGAGGACTGATATTAGGAAACAACTGGTGCCTTTAAACATAAGAGATTATAACGAGATCTATGAAAGGGCACAGTTGGTGGAGCAGGAGTTAGCGAGGGAATGGTCGGAGAATAAGAGACAATCGTCTTTTGGTGATATAAGACGAGGTAAGAGACCCTATACAGGTCAAGGTCAGACCTGGGAGTCTAAGAAGAAGGGCAATTTCGGGAATTTTGGAAAGGCCAAGGCCTGAATCTAGGAAGAGCACCTTATCGAAATGAAGAATGTCGAAGGTGTGATGGGCAACATGGCCCAGGACCTTGCAATGGCTGACTATAATGCTATGGTTGTGGATAGGTAGGGCACCTTAAGAAGGATTGTCAACAAGAGAGGTCACAGCCAATTATTAACCCAATGCGATGAGTAGCACAACGTACTACTAGACTATATCCACAAAAGAATCCACAGAGACCACCAGCACAGGGAAGAGTGTATGCGATCACCCAAGAGGAAGCGGAAACTTCCAAAAATGTTATCTCAGATACGATCCTTATAAATGATAAAAAGGCATATGCATTGTTTGATACAGGTGCTACGCATTCATTTGTGTCTGAAAGATATAAACAGTTGAGTAAAATAGAAACTACATCTCTTGAGATGCCTCTTTGTGTTTCTGAGCCTTTAAAGAATATGGTGTTGTCTACGCTGGTGTGTGGAAAATGTAAGATAACAATGGGAGGAAAGGATATGGAAATAGACTTAGTCGTAATGGCTATATATGATTTTGATGTCATTATAGGAATGGATTGGCTTCATAAATATCGGGCCAAAATGGATTGTTATAGAAAAGTGATCCAATTTATTTTACCTGATCAGTCTAGTTGTGAATTTTTGGGAGGTCAGACCAACCTATCTACAACACTTATTTCAGCAATAGAGGCCCGTGCATTACTTGACAAAGGATGTCAAGGGTACCTGGCCATGGTTAAAGATTATACTAAGGAAGAGTCTAAGCTTGATGAAATTCGAGTAGTTAATGAATTTCAAGATGTATTTCCTGAGGAGTTGCCTGGATTACCGCCGAAACGAGAAATTGAGTTTAAAATTGAATTAATGCTTAGAACAGGACCAATATCGAAAGCCCCGTACAGGATGGCCTTAATGGAACTGAAGGAGTTGAAAGTGCAACTACAGAAGTTGCTTGATAAAGGATTCATTAGGCCAAGTGCTTTACCTTGGGGTGCACCAGTCTCGTTTGTGAAAAATAAAGATGGGTCGATGCACTTGTGCATGGACTATAGGCAACTGAATCAAGTGATCATTAAAAATAAATATCATTTGCCTAGAATTGATGACCTATTTGACCAACTCTAGGGAAGTTCGGTCTTCTCAAAGATTGACTTAAGGTAGGGATACCATCAGCTAAGAATTAAGAAAGAAAACATTCCTAAGACTGCGTTTAGGACTCGTTATGGACACTACGAGTTCCTTGTCATGCCATTTGGATTGACAAATGCACCGGCTGCATTCATGGATCTAATGTGGCATCTTGAAATTCTTTGCCAGTCATTGGGGGTGCTCTAATTAATGTCTTGTATTGAGATCTATGGCCGAGTCTAAATGGATAAATCTTGGAAGAGGATGACTTATCTTTGGCCATATGTATCGTCAATTAGAATCTATGGATTTGTGATTTTAAGTCTTCAGTTATTTAATTTTACCCTATAGTACTTTGGTCCAATAAGGATTTAATTAGTATTTAAAAAGAAGGTTAAAATTTGATTTTAATTAGGTTTGGGCCTTAGGCCCAATAGCTTGAACTCTTGGTGGGCCAAATGGCCGGCCCATTGAAGCCCAAGGAGAGGTGGCCGTCGACCAAGGAGGGGAGGAGTGGCCGGCCCACTTCTTCCAAGCCCAAGCCCATCTTGCATGAGTCTTGCCAAGTGGCAAAAAGGAAGGCTCCATGCATTGGCTTGTGGGGAGGCACATCATCATTGCTAATGATGGGAATTAGGGGAAACAAAAGGGGGAGAGAGAGTGGCCGGTTGAGGGATTCGGCCAAGCCAAAGAGAGAGAGAGAGTTGCAAGAGAGAAGGGGAAGCCGAGAGAGGAGGAAGAAGGAGCCGTCGCCGTCCGTGTGCCGTCCGTGTGCCGTCGTCTGCTTGATCTTAGAGGCAAGTTAGGATCAATTTCTACTCTTGGATGTGTGTCTTGCATGTGTGGTTGAAATGGTGTTGAATCTTAGGTGTTTAGAGGGAAGGAACCAAAGCTAGTGTGACTTGTTCTTGAAAAAGCTTGCTGATTTCGTGTAAACCGCCTGACCCAGAAACTTGTGGAGGCTTGCATGCATGTTTCGAGTTGGATTTTGACTTTGACCCCTTCATGAAAGTTGTAGAAAACATTGCAAAGTATAACATACTAAAATTTAGGACAAAATGGTTGAGATTTAAGGGGGAAAACCCTCCTCCTACGAAGACACTAGATCTGGAACTGCTTTGCTGACCTTTTGGTTGTTTTGTGGGTTGCATGTTGCTTTTTACCGAGAATTTCCCTTTGACTTCTTCATACAAATTTTATATAGCATCCTAAAGACTAACATACTCAAATTTGAGGTAAAATGAGCAAGTGTAGCCTAGTGAATCGACTTTTTCTTGAAGACGGTAAATCTGGAAACACGGTACTGGACACCCGAGATTTCTTGGACCCATATGGTGACTATTCTCTGGAAATTTCACTTAGATCCCTTAATGAAAGTTGTAGGGTACCTCTTGAGGCAAAACATATCAAAATTTCAGAGGAAAAGAAGAAGGATAAGTAGGTAAAAACTTGATATTTCGGAGATAGCTATACTGGACGTTTCGGTGCTAGAATCAGGAGATTCGGACGCCTATAGAAAATTACATAGAACGAATCTGTCCTAGATGTCTCATGAAAAATCTACTTTAGGGTCTTAAATATAACCTGGTAAAATTTCATAATTTTCGTAGGTCATTCGGGTATTTTAATCGAAATATTTCAAAAACTGCGCAATCTGATTTTATCCGAAATTACATGCTGTATTTGTGTGAAGTATATCTTCTTGTGTGAAACTCTTTTCGGCATGTGTTCTTCATGAAATTGTTATCTTATTGACTTGTCTATCACATGTCCTGATTTCATGATTTTTGAGAATCATATGGATTTTTAATTTGAATGTTTTCTAAAATGGTACAAGCTGGAATTTAGTAAACTTCAAAAAGGCATATATGGACTATTCTATATTGTATGGACTCCATGAATTGTATTGTTATGAATGATTGTGTCTTATTGCATGCATGATGATGATCGGAAATGCATATATGAATCAAAGGATGAAAATGATCTTGGTTGCCATCACATCACATGCCATGTTAAAATTGAACTATAATTGAAGATGTGAATTGAGATAAGTGAGAAGGCCGTCGGAGGTGTGAGCCGACGATGCCCCAGGAGTGTCGGGATGCCTGGCTAGAAGGGTACGGCCGGTTGCCCGGTGGCCTTGAATGGCCGGATGCCGGAGGGTCCTCGGGAGTTTCGAGATGCCCGGAGCGTGGGGAGCCGGAAGCTCGGTGGGTATTGTTCCGAGGGATGCCTCGTGATGCCAATTGGGGTACGAGATGCTTGGCAGGTATTGTGCTGGATGCCCGGCAGGTATTATGCCGGATGGTTCTCGCGATGCCAAGTGGGGTGCGAGTGATGAACGTGGGATGCAAACATTGGTCCCGGGAAAGAGAAATGTGGCGACCCAAAATGAAAAGATGAAATTGGGAAATTGAAATTGAATTATGCATGATGGTATATGCATGACATGATGATGATATGTACATGGGATATGATGATGATGAGCGCATGGATGCATGATGATGGTGAGTGCATGGATGTATGTGCACTTATGGCATGATGGTACATGTGATATGATGATGATGAGCGCATGGATGCATGATGATGGTAAGTGCATGGATGTATGTGCACCTATGGCATGATGGTACATGTGATATGATGATGATGAGTGCATGGATGCATGATGATGGTGAGTGCATGGATGTGTGTGCACCTATGACATGATGGTACATGTGACATGATGATGGTAAGTGTATGACATGATGGTGATGACTATATGATGATGTATGTACATGAGGTATGATGACATGTGCATGATATCAAGGTAAATTGTGCATGGATGCTTTAATGACATGTGTTATGCTATGATTGTGATGATTGTATTGCATGATGCATTGAGTGGTTTATTGGTCCTTTACCTGCTGAGTGGCTGTACTCACCCCTTCGGGGACCAACATTTCAGATTAGAAAGATGCCGCTTCCTACCGTCACGCGAAGCACCTTCTATGGCCTCCCATTGGATGTAGAGGTAGAGTGTTCGGAGATCGACTGCGTCCTCATCCATGGACTGACATTTGTGCGAGTGCAAGTGCTGGTTATGTACGATGTAGGCTTGGCTGAGGGCCCTGTTATTCAAGAGTTTCTGTCAATTCATGTCTGCCGAGATGGAGTGTTTAGGGGGATGTTGCCACCACCACCGTCCGACGCACTAGGATGGGTGTGATGGCCGCGTGAGGGGCAGAGAGCTAATGTTTCTTTTTGGGAGTAGTTGCCGCTGTTAGATGGAGGATGTCACATGATCATTTTAGGGGTCGTAGTATCTTTTTGAGATGTGGCCAAGTGTAGCTGAAAATCTTGGCTTACTTTTGTTGTATCGACCTGAGAAAAATCCATCATGAAAATATGTAAATAAAAGTGGCATGGCTTTATCTTTTCCTATGGTACTTAGTGGTATGCATTGTATCATGATTGTTGGAGGGAGAGATGGCGATATTAAATTTTGCTTCCGCTAATGAGTCGCGCTGGGACCGTTTAAAAAAAAATGTCTATGAACTACGACGCTTCTACTAAGAGATGTAACTAGTGTCCATTAGGTGTAGCAATAGGTGCCTGTGGCGACCTAAGGTGTTTCGGGGTGCCACATCTAATGAATAGGGTATTTAAGCCTTATTTAGACCAGTTTGTGATTGTTTTTATTGATGATATCCTGATATATTCGAGAGGGCCTAAAGAGCATGAACAACACTTGAGGATAGTTTTGCAAACTCTGAGAGATCATAAGCTGTATGTCAAATTGAGCAAGTGTGAATTCTAGCTGGACTAGATAATATTTTTGGGGCATGTGGTATCAGGAGGAGGAATTGTAGTGGACCTGGCGAAAGTTGAGATGGTAATAAATTGGCCGAGACCGACAACACCCACTGAAATATGGAGTCTCTTAGGACTAGTTGGTTATTATAGAAGGTTTATTGAAGGGTTTTCATGATCGGCAGGTCCTTTAACAAAATTGACTCGAAAGAACACGAAGCTTGAATGGAATGGGGAATGCGAAAGGAGTTTCCAGGAACTTAAAAGAAAATTGACCTCGGCTCCAATCCTGACTATACCAACTGGATCTGATGGTTTTACAGTGTATAGTGATGCATCTTACAAAGGATTGGGATGTGTTTTGATGCAGCATGGCAAGGTCATAGCCTATGCATCTAGACAATTGAAACCCCATGAACTGAACTACCCAACGCATGATTTAGAATTAGCAGCTATAGTGTTCGCTTTGAAGATATGGAGGCATTATTTATATGGGGAAAAGTTTGAGATTCATTCATATCATAAGAGCTTGAAATATCTGTTCTCACAAAAGGAGATGAATATGAGACAAAGAAGGTGGATGGAGTTGTTAAAGGATTATGATTGTGAGATACGATACCATCCAGGGAAGGCGAATAAGCTAGCGGATGCTCTTAGTCATAAGTTAGCTATGGAGATGGCCAGTTTAAGAATGGCAGAACGAAGCTTGTTAAAGTCCGTAGCGGACTTAGAGTTTAAATTAAAAGTGGATTGTCTTACCGATATGCTTAGTGCATTAAGGATTGAACCTGAAATTATTCAGAAAGTTAAGATCTTGCAAGAGTCTGACCCGGAAATTATGAAAGTGAAAGATGCAGTGTCTTTAGGAAAAAGACCAGAATTTCAAGTCTCTGAAGATGGAGTGGTAATATGCTAGGGACGACTCTGTGTTCCTGACAACGAAGAAGTAAAGAAGGAAATTCTGTCGGAGGCACATAGGAGTAATTACAGTGTTCATCCGAGTAGTACAAAGATGTACAGGAATTTGCGTCAGCAATTTTGGTGGAATGGTATGAAAGTAGATATGGCTAAGCACGTTTCTCAATGTTTGACGTGCCAACAAGTAAAAGCGGAAAATTGCAAACCTGAAGGACTCTTGAGACCGTTAGACATACCAGAATGGAAATGGGAGCATATAACAATAGACTTTGTACAAGGATTGCCAAGGATGTCAAGTGGTCATGACCCTATCTGGGTAATAGTGGACCGTTTGACTGAGTCTGCTCATTTCCTAGCAGTTCGCATAGACTACCCAATGGACAAATATGCGGGTATATATGTAAGTCAAGTAGTACGCTTACATGGTGTTCCAATAACTATTACCTTAGACCGGGACTCGAGATTTATTTCAAACTTTTGGCGAAGTCTTTAAATTGCCTTGGGAACTAAACTCCAGTTTAGTACTGCTTTTCACCCTCAAACAGATGGACAAATAGAAAGAGTAATCCAAACATTAGAGGATATGTTAAGGGCTTGTGTGATGGACTTTAAAGGGAATTGGGATGAAAGATTGCATTTGGTGGAGTTTGCTTATAATAATAGTTTTCAGAAAAGTATAAGCATGGCTCCCTAAGAAGCATTATATGGAAGGAGATGTAGGACTCCTGTCTGTTGGAATGAAGTAGGTGAAAAGAAATTGACAGGACCTGAACTAGTACAAGTTACCACTGAAGCTGTCGAAATTATCAGGAAAATACTTAAAACAACTCAGAGTAGACAGAAAGACTACACAGATAGGCGTAGAAGGCCTTTGGAGTTTAGTGTAGGAGATCATGTATTTCTTAAAGTATCTCCAATGAAAGGAATATCTCAATTCGGAATGAAAGGAAAGTTAAACTCCAGATTCTTTGGACCTTTTGAAATACTTGAAAGAATAGGAGAGGTAGCTTATCGTTTGGCGCTACATCCAAAATTGAGAAATTTGCATGATGTGTTTCATGTGTCGATGCTAAGGAAATATTAGCCAGATCTTGATCACATACTCGATCATGAAACCATCAAAGTGGATGAGAAGGCGAGATACATTGAAGAGCCTGTGCAAGTGCTGGACAGAAAGGAGCAAGTCCTTAGGACCAAGACAATCCCATTGGTAAAGATATTATGGCGACATCACGATATGGAGGAAGCCACATGGAAGAGTGAAGATCAGATGAAGGAAAAGTACCCCTACTTGTTTGAGAAGGCATGAGTGATGTCTAATTACGAGGACGAAATTCTCTAAGGAGGGAAGAATTGTGGCATCCTAGAATTTCATGAAAAACCCTAAGTATGCCATGAGCCATGGATATGCGATGGAAACACCGTTATTGTATTTTTGTAGCCTTTTGATCCATGATTCGCAATGAGATTTACGGCCAAGCTTTTAATGGATAAATTTTAGGAAAGAAAGTTCTATCTTTGGCCATATGTATTATAAATTGGAACTTATGGATTTATGATTGCAAGTGTATAGCCATTTAATTTGCAATTTAGTACTTTGATTTAATAGGGATTTAGTTAGTTTTTAAAAGGGTCAATTATGGATTTATTTAAGCTTGGGTCTTAGGCCCAAGAGTGTTGGGTTTAAGATGGGCCTTAATGGTCGACCCATAAGCCCATGAAGGGCTGTTGTCGCACGAAGGAGGTAGGGGGGAGTCCGGTTTGCATGCCTCCCCCCATTTGTTCCATGGTGATGGCCAAGTGTCACCCACGCAAAAGGTGATGATGGCTAATGATGAAGGGAAGGAAATTAGGGGGAAAAGGGTGGCCGGTTTAAGCGAAAGAGAGGGAGAGAGAGAGGAGGGTTCATACGAGAGAGAGAGAGAGAGAGAGGAGAGAAAGAAAAGGAAGAAAGGAAGAAAGGAAGAAGGGAAGAAGGAAGGAGGAGGGGCTGTGCATCGCCGTCCGTCGCCGTGTGCTCGTCGTTGCTCGGTCTAGAGGCAAGTGGGATCCCTTGATCTACTCTTGCATGCTGTGCTTAGTGTGTGTGATTGAATGGTAAAAATTTCGGATGTATAGAATGTGAAAAATTAAAGTTATAAGAGTGGTGCTCTAGTCTAGGGTACTGTTCTTGAGAAAAACAGCTCGACCTTGGATGTTCTAGTGACTTGCATGTGATGTTCTAGTTGAATTTTGGCTTTGACCTCCAAATGAAAGTTGTAAAGGACTTCTTGGAGTATAACATACTCAAATTTGGGACAAAAAAAACAAGTATAAGTGGGTGTAATCATTATTCTTTGGAAAGATTGGATCTTGAGATTTTGGTACCCACCCTTGATGAATGCATGGACTTGTAAGGCAATCTTTTTGTTAAAATTTCACTTCAATTTCTTAACAAAATATGTAAAGGACATCCTGAAGTTTAACATATCAAAAATTTAGAGAATAAAAACAAGAATAGGTAGGTGAAATTGTGCTTTTTCGGAGATGGTTAGATCTGGAAATTTTGGTACTAGGAACAGAAGTTTTAACCGCCTATATTTAATTACCTAGGACGAATCTGACTTCAACGTCTGCACGAAGTATTTATCTTATGGTCTTGGCTATTACATAGTCAATTTTCATAATTTTTTTAATGTCATTTGTCTATTTAATTGAAAATTTTTCAAAAACTGTGCAATCTGATGTGTTCGGACTTGGTAATATTGCAATGCGTGGTCCTATACCATTTCGTATGAGATTCTTTTAGAAAATTGTTGTGCATGAAACATCTTTATTTATGTCTTGCCTACAACATATTCAAATTTCGTAATTTTTGAAGTTTATTTGCCTATTTAACCAAAAATGTTTCAAAAACTGTGCAAGTAGGACGGACAGAATTAGTAGTGCTGTGATGCGTGGTCTGTATTGAACTATATGGGAAGCTTTTGGTGTAGTGTTCTTCACAAAGTATCTGCATTTATGTCTTGACTATCACATGTTCGAATTTGATAATTTTTGAATGTCATTTGGGTATTTAATCGAAAATTTTTTCTAAAATTGTGCTAGCTGGATTGTGCAAATTTCAAAAGCTGTGATGTATGGACTATCCTGTTTTGTATGAAATTCTGGTGGTGTTGTGTTCTTCATAAGATAAATGCCCCTAGAGTTTGTCCATGATGAACTAAATTCTTAGAAATTATTAGAGACAATTACTAAAGTTTAGGAAATGTAAATTAAAAAGAATGCATTCTGTTTTCTAAAATCATAGTAATTGATCTTGCTGCATATGTGATGATATATGGCATTACATATAAAATCAAAAGCTGAAATTGACCTTGTTGTCATCACATCATGTGCCATGTTAATTTTGAGACACAATTGTGAACATGAATTGTGATAAATGAGGATGCCGTCGGAGGTGTGAGCCAACAATGCCCCGGGAGTGTCGGGATGCCCGGAGGTGAGTGCCGGATGCCCGGAGGTGAGTGCCGGATGTCCTCGGGAGTTTCGAGATGCCAGGAGTGTGTGCGCCGAATGCCCGGAGGTGTGTGCCGAATGTCCTCGGGAGTTTCGAAATGCCCGGAGTGTGTGTGCCGGATGCCCGGAGGTGTGTGGCGGAGGTTTCTCACGATGCCAAGTTGAGTGTGAGCGATAGAAATGTGGGATGCAATTACTGGTCCCAGGAAAGAAAAATGTGGCGATCTAATTGGAAAACAAGAGCTAAAATTGAATCATGCATAGTGTGGTGACATGTATGCATAGCTGTATGATGTAATATGTATAAGTGCATGGTGGTATGTGCACATGGTATGGTGACATGTATGCATTGCTGTATGATGTAACATGTATAAGTGCATGGTGGTATGTGCACATGGTATGGTGACATGTATGCATGACTGTATGATGTTATATGTACAAGTGCATTGGTGGTATATGCGCATGACATGGTGACCTATATATATATATATATGGCTGTTTTGATGTAATATGCATGACTAAAAGGTGAGATATGTTTGATATGTATGAACTATATGTACTCTATGATGCCATGATTGTTCTGTTTGATGCATTGAGTAGTTTGATGGATCTTTTACCTGTTGAGTGGTTGTATTCACCCCTTTGGAGACTAACATTTCATATTAGAAAGATGCCTCTCTCTCGGGTCACGCGCGGTACCTTTTACGGCCTTCCATCTGACGTGGAGGTCGAGTGTATGGAGCATAATTGTGTCACCATCCCTGGTTTGGTGTTCATACGGGTTCGTGTGCTGGTGATGTATGACGTGGGCCTGGCTGGGGGCCCGGTCATCCAGGAATTCTTGTTTGTTCATGTCCGTCGTGACGGGGTGATGCTGGGGATGTTACCGCCGCCACCGCCCGATGCACCAGGATGGGTGTGATGGCCCACGTGAGGAGAGGGAGCTGACACTTTTTGGAGATAGCCGACACTTGTAGATGGAAGGTTATACACGATCGATATAGGGGGTCGAGATCTCTCTTTTGAGTTGTAGCCAAGTTTAGTGAAAAGCCTTGGCTTTTTGGTTGTACTGACCCAAGATGTCCATCTTAAAAATGTAAATAAAAGTGGCTCGGCTTTATGTTTTCCTTCGATGTGCAGTTGGTGTGCATTGTGTCATCATTAATGGAGTAGAGGGATGGTGAGACTCGTCTTTAATTTCGCTATGAGCTGCGCTAAACTCTTTTAAAAAAAAAAATGCCTATGGACGTCGGTCCCTCTTTAAACCCCTTTATATCAAAGACAAGTAACCGGTATCCAATAGATAGAGTAATAGGTATCTCTGGCAACCTTAACTGTTTGGGGGTGCCACACATACCCTTTTATCTATCTCATCGGTGGCGGCGATGGCAACTGAGGTTGCCCTCTTTGCTTCCTCAAGCAATCCCTTGTGACGTGACCCTGTTGGCCACATTCGAAACATGCTCCAGTCCTAACTGGGCACGGAGTTGACTTGTGTCGCCTTCCACACGAGCGACACATACCCATATTATTGGGCATTGGTCTATTGAATCCACTCCTCTTTAAAGGTGGAGCATGGGATTCACCTCCAGGCATGGGTCTTTTTCCCTGGCGAATATTCTCTCGCTGAGAGTTAAACCTTGATCTAGATGAGGCAGCTCTATCAGTCTGATCCTTCTCAATTTTCTGAGCTCTCCGGTATAAATCATTATAAGTCCAAAAATCTAGAAGGACTAAGGCACTCCTCATGTCCGGTCTGAATTCATCTCTGAACCTCCTCGCTCGGTTCACAGGATTCTCGACTAACTTGGGGGCATATCGCGAAAGTTCAGCGAACTTCGCTTCATATTCATCAACAGTTAGGAACCCTGGCGAAGACATTGAAATTTTGCCATCTTCACCTCTCTGGCAGTCTCAAAGAAGTACTTGTCATTGAAGGCTTCACGGAAAGTGTTCCGCTCTTGAATAGCGCCTTCTAGAAAGATCGTTTCATGGTTAGTCATCCACCAAGTGTTCGCAACTCCCTCTAGTTGGTAAGTTGCTAACATTACCTTCTCAGTCTCGTTGCACATCAGCAATGCAAATGCTTTCTCAAGCTTCTGAACCCATGAAGCGGTAGCTTCGGGATCTCCCATCCCAGTGAACAATGGCGGATTTAACCTTAGGAAATGCTCCACCAGTTTATGGATTGGTCTTGTAGTGATCACTATCCCCAGTGGACCTTCAACATTCACAGTGACGGGAGTTACGGCAGGTGCAACTGTAGGTACGGCAATAGGGGCGGCCTCAGCGGCGGCAGCAAAAGCTGTGGTAGCGGCGGCTTGAGTGGCGGCTTCAACTGTAGCAGCTTGCTGATCTATTCTGTTACCCAAGGCTTCAAGTACACGCATGATCCCATCAAACCTGGGATCATCAAGGGCTACTACCCCAGCACCAACAGGAGGTGGTGCTTTGCCACTAGCGCCAGCCACAGCTGGCACTTTACCACGACCTCTTCGGGCACCGACCCTGGTCGGCGTTCTACCTTGAGTCACGGCACTACCGGCCCTCTTTGCAGGAGTTCTCAGCTCCTGGTCACTCATGGTGTAGCTTTACTCAACTAACACCTGCTTCTAATTCGACACCGAATTAGAAACAGAGCAATCCAAACAATAAATTTTAGCACTCACCTAACACAGACATGCACCAGCATGAATTTAAAGGCATTTCCTACCAACTATCCCATGGTCAACGCTCTTTATCACTCCAATCTTAAACTACGCTCTGATACCACAAAAAGGGGATGTCACGCCTCGATCCTCGGGCACGGACACATCTTTCTACCTAGTCGATTTTATAATACGATATCCCAGGACTATGTATCGCTGACCCTTTCTTTTATTAAGCACATGCGGAAGCAGTTATAAATCCCTAAACAATAAAACAATGGGATAGAAAAGCAATACCATATTTTTCATATTGAAATCCACGACCAAACCTTTATACATGGCATAACTCAAAGTCTATTTACAAGACTATTCATAACATTCCGGTCTCACACAATTCACATTTAGACAGGATTCACAAAAGAGGATGGGATCTCAGTCCTTATCTGGGTCGTACTCAGGATCACCCTGATTCTCTTCTGACTCTTCTTCACTAAGCTCACATCCTTCAAGCTCTTCATCTTTTACCGACTCATCGTCCTCTTCTGGTTCCTTCTTCACAGGCTCATCTACGGTCCTGAAATGTTTTCCCACAATCGGGATGGGACTATGTCTTAGCAAGTTCTATTCCACTAAGACTCGATTAGAAAACCAATACGCTAACCAGGCTGCCTATACACGCATGGGTCAAAGGACTTACCTTGGCCTCAGATTCCACCTGCATATTAACACAATCAATAAGCACCCTAGCAATCACATCACAAATCGATATATCGATCAATCGACCTAATCGATTACATGTCAATCGAACCATTCAAAGTCACTTCCACTCAATCAGTCAATTCACGACAATGGATCGAATCATTGATCAATCGAACTAGTCGATTACATGTCAATCGGACCATTCCAGGTCAAATCACTTCTCAATATAAAACCTCCCATTTGCATTCTCAGTCACATAGCTACAGTTCATGCTCTCGGGCCTCGTTTTTGCCAAGGTGACATATGTACTGGACAACACTCGTGCGTTCTTTAAGGCACCATTTTCACCAGTGATATTCTTAATCACCGAACCACGTATGTCCGTAATGAGGCATGCAGTAGACAACAGTCGTGTGTTCTTTAAGGCACCGTTTTCACCAGTGATTTCCTTATCACCAAACCACGTATGTCTATACTAATGTAAGTAATAGACAGCACCCGTGCGTTCTTTAAGGCACCATTTTCACCAGTGATTTCCTTATCACCGAACCACATATGTCTATACCTCGTACCTGATCAATCTCAGCCAAGATTATTCTCAGTTCAATCTCCTGATTCCTTCCAATTTACAACTCATCAAAGCATTATAAATGCTAAATAACCATACTCGGCTATCTACCGATCAATCATTCGATTTCACTCAATTTCAATCAATTTAGGAATAGTTCCTCAAATTGCACAATTAATTCAATTCAGCACAACGTAGAGCTCAAATAAATAAACGGACTGCACCACGACAATCGGCACGAAATTTCGGTCCTCGACTATCCTTGCCTAATTTTCGAAAAATAAATAAATAAATAAATAATTTTAAATATTAATAAATAAATACTAAAAATCCAATTTAAGCCCATAATGCCTGATTGGACACCAGAACGGATCAGGAAAAATCCCGAGATGCATTCAATAAATAGAAGTACGTCTCTACTTGCTAATTACACTAATCAATCACCTAACATGCATCATTAAGTCACTAATCTAATTACTCTAAACTAATCTAACCACCTAATTGCACTAAATTAAATCTAATCAACCCTTAAGCATAATTAGTCTACTAAGCAAGGATTAGTGAGATTACTCACTTGATTAAAAGCGGGGACTGGGACACCCCGACGATGACGCGATGGCGGCCGAAATCGGACTTTCGACAACACCGGCGGGCTTGGAGTATGCCTTGAACTTGGCCCAACAAATCTCAGCACAACTGAGATTTATTCTTGCTTTTGGGCTGGACCAAAATTGGGCTGGGCCTGCTGTAGACGGGCTTCAAGTTGTGGACTGGACTTCAATTGCTTTGCTGCAAATTGGGCCTCAAAATTTTAGTTGATGGGCTGCTGGATTGGGCTTGACCAAATAACTCACTTGGATTGGACTGGGCTTAAAGACTTGCTGCTGGATTGATGGGCTTGAAGACTACTAAAGATGGGCCAAACTGCTACAAGCTTATGGGCTTCAAGTGGGTGAAACAAAAACTGAACTGGGCTTTTCTTGCGCGCTTCAGTTCAATTGAAGAATGGGCTGCTAGCTGGAATTTGCTGGGTTGCTGTTGGAAGAGGCCCACGGATGAAGCAACGTGGAGACGCTGGTTGCTGGGGTTTCGTTGGACACTGCTCGATCAACAAATCAAAGGAGACGAGTTGCTGGAGTTGACTGGTGTGCTAGCAACGTGAGGACTGTGGCACCCCTCGAATGGCCCCCGATCCGTTAGGGTCGCCACAGTTCGCTTACCTTTCACTTTCCGTAATAACATCTCGCTCTGATACCATTTCAATTGCAGTGGGTCCATACAACCTGGGGGTTTACATCTTTTAGATTGGTCCCTTGCGCAATTCATATAACGGAAGCATATCCAACAACTCCATTCCCTATATTCAGAAAACGATGCACACTAACTAAACATTTATATGTAAAAGCCGAATACTTTTATTTACTTAAATCAGATGGACATCATTCATCGGTACATCAAAATGCCGTAGTCTCCTATACTCGGCTATACTTCAAAAGATGAGCGACATCTCCTCCAATAGTCATATACTTAAGGTCCATCGATCAGTGTCGGCATCCAAAAGTTCCTTCCTTTGCTATCCTCCTCGTCACGATCATATCCAATCACTCGATCCATCTACCAGTGGCAGTGGCAGTGGCAGCAGAGGTATCTTATCTAGTCTGAAATGTCAATCTCCAAAAAGGGTGAGTACAACCGCTCAGCAATAAAGATCCACCAAACTACTCATTGCGTCAAACAAAACAATCAAGGCATCATAACAAAGCACATCATTCATGCATATCAAGCATACCTCACCTCGCAACCATACATATATCATCATGTCATCATCATCAAGCATTCATGCATACCAATACCATATGTGCATATACCACCATGCACTTATCATCAAACATTCATGCATACTCATGCCATATGTGCATATACCACCATGCACTCATCCTCGAGCATTCATGTGTATATCACCATGCAACGTGCATATACCAACATGCACTCATATCATCCAATTTATCAAGTACACATCACCATGCAGTTGTGCATATATTGCCATGCAGTCATGCATATCTTGCCATGCCATCGTGCATATATCACCATGATTCGTATCATCCATGCTATCAAGCATGCATTACCATGAGATCCATCCATGCCTTCATGATTGCATTTTCAATATCAAATAGCATTAATTTACTTTCATAAGCAGATCATGCATCATGCCATATGCATACACCCATGCACATGATTTATTTTCAATTCTCATCTTTCATAAGGATCTCATCAGTTTTTCTTTCCAGGGACCAATGTTTGCATCCCACAATTTATCGCTCGCTCCCAGTCCTGGCATCGCGAGGAACCTTCGGCACACACCTCCGGGCATCCGGCACACACCTCCGAGCATCTCGCATCCCAACTAGCATCATGAGGTATCCCCCCGGCACAAACCTCCGGGGCTTCCGGAATTACATACCGACATACCACCGGGATTTCCCCCCTGGAATTACGTATCGTATACCAATGGGCATCTCGAAACTCCTGAGGACCCTCCGGAATTACGCCACTAGGCCACCGGGCATCCGGCACCCCCACATTCCGGGCATCCCGACACTCCCGGGGCATCGTCGGCTCACACATCCGACGGTCTTCTCATCACCACAATGCATATTCCCATACATCTCATTTTTAATTTCACATTTGATGCAACAATGCCAATGATTTGACAGCAGCCCTTTTTAAAATCATATAATATGCATTGGGAAAAATATTATTTGATGCAATGGTTTTGAGAAACTTCATTGAATTCATAAAAATTCATAAATCTTTTGATGTCATATGATATGCATGAATGTCACCACATCATTGCACGAATGATAATCCAAGATATCACAATTTATCTAGCAAATCAATAACCTGTAAATAGAACAGTTTTTCAACTTAAACAGAATGCGTGCTGTTTATGAAAAATTCTGGAAAATTAGTAAACGATGGAAATTAATTATGAAAATTTAACACATTGTAGATAAGATCTAAGAAAACACATTTCATAAAGAACACCATATCAAACAAGGCTTCACAGAATACGTACAGGTCCATGCATCACCGAAAATGGGTTTTAACATCATCCATGCACAGTTTTGAAAACAATTTCGATTAAACCCTTAAATAAATTCAGAAAATTCTGAAATTCGGAAATGCTGTATTTAAGACCTAGAAGTACAAATTTCATGAAGAAATCGTAGTCCAATTCGTTCTGGATTAAAAGCTAAAATCGATTTACTTTTCCTATTCCCGGTATCGTTTTCCAGATCTACCCGTGTTCAAAGAAAAATCGTTTCCTTGGTCATTACTGGTTCATTTACTCTGAAATTTCAGTATCTTGTTATTCAGAATATTACCTAAAAATTTCATTAAGGACACATGATCAAATATTAACTGTATGATTTTATAAAAATCCCGAAATCATACTAGGTCGAAGCAGCGTTTTTCCCAGATCCAGTTTCTTCAAAAGACAACGGTTTCACCGACCTATTTTCGTTCATTTCCTCTAAATTTTTGATATGTTCTACCTCAAGAATTATAATACAACTTTTGTTAAGATACCAAAGTGATATTTTCAAAGAAAAGTCACTTTACAGACGACGAAGTCACTGGAGTTCAGTACAACATTTCCAGATCTATCGTCTTCAAAGGAAAAATAGTTTCACTAGGCTATGCTTGTTCGTTTTACCCCAAATTTGAGTATGTTAGTATTATTGATATTCTCTACAACTTTAATGAATGGGTCGAAGTGAAATTCTCAGTAAAAAGTTACATGCAACACCCAAAATCACCAAGAGGTCAACAAAACAGCTTCAGATCTGACATTTTCGTAGAGGGAGGGTTTCACCCCTCAAAACTCATTCATTTTGCCACAAAATTTAGTATGTTATACCTTAAGATGTTCTATACAACTTTCATGAATAAATCGAAGCAACATTACGACTAAAAAGTCACATGCAACACACAATCTCATGGACGGTCGGACTGGTCTTTCCAGAAACAGCATGCATGGCCAACAAATCTCTCTCCATAGCTCCGAAGTTTCATCCCATCTACCACAACCGAGACTTACCATCTACTACACATACATGCAGCAATGCAAAGAGTACGTTCAGGATTTCACTTGTCTCAAATCCAAAGAAAACACAGCAAGAACGACGGCGGGACTAGGCGGGCTCGATGGCGTCTCCTCTTCATCTCTTCCTCTCTTCCTCTCTTCCTCTCTTTCTCTCTTTGGACGGTACTCTCTCTCTCTTCTCCCTCTTCTGGTCGAAATCCCCCTCCCCCTTTTCCTTTTAGTCAAATTAAAACCCTTGCATGCTCCCATTTTTGCATGGAGGGACACTTGGTTACAAAGGGACAACACTTGGCAAGCTTTTCTTGCCACTTGGCATTTTTGCCATGCACATGATGGGCCTTCATTTGGCTGGGCTTGGGCCAGCCTTGGTCGACCACTTCATGGGCTCCTTGGGCCGGGCTTCTTGGCCCACTTTAGGCCAACACTCTTGGGCCTAAAGTCCAAACTTAAATGGCCCGAGTTTATTTTTTAATAATGTATCTTAATCCTCATTTAAATAAATACCTAATTGCATAATAAAATGGCCAAAAGACTTTGCGACATTAATCCATAAAATCAAATCTATAAAGTGCATAGTCAAGAACAAAGTCTTCTTTATCAAATTGCCCTATAGCACCAACCTTGATCATCCATTAGCATAAGATGTATTTCTACCCAAATAATTCTCCATTAAAATACTCGGCATTAATCTATTAAAATTATTTGGTCCAAAGGTCATAACATAAATCAATAACACTTCCATCACCCTTTTCATAGGTTGTAATGGATCCAGAGGTTGCTATGAAATTTTCGGATGCCACAAGGACGCTCGGAGGATCTTACGGCCTGCTGCATGCACCTCACTGGCAGCTGGATTGAACCGAACGAAAGGGAGAGACGCAGCTTCGGGGGTTGCTTTTGCTTCGGTTGACTGCAACATAGAAGACCTGAGCTGATGAAGAAGCTGACGCATTGAGAGGGCTGCTCAAGTGTGAACTAAAGGCACGCGATGGATGGACGAAGACGCTTGAATCTGTGGCCGCTGGAGCTTTGATGGATGCTTCTGGTCAACAAATCGAGGGAGAGTTCCTTTGTTGACTGGAGATGAGGAGAAACGGACGAGTGGCAGCACAGGGAAATCCTTGGGTCTTCGGTGGCCGTTTGAACCATGCACGTGGATGGACTGAAGCTCGAGTGGGCTTCGTTAGCTTGCGAGATCAACCTAACGGCACCGATTGAGGACTTCTATGGAAGATTGACTGACCTTGGAGCAGTTCGGACGTGGCAGCAGTTGAAGAACTCGATGGAGGCGTGACTTCTTCGTTTGCTGGCGGTTCAATTTGTTGGCTTCTCGGTGTATCGCAAAAACAAGAGAGAGAGAGAGAGAGAGAGAGAGAGGATGGGGCTGCTTCGTGTGAAAAAGGAGTGAAAGCAGAGAAAGAGAGATGTGGCTTTTTCTTGGCAGAAAGGGAGATCGAAGGAGATGGAGGGGGAGCCGTGCGTGTGAAGTCAAGAAAAAGGAGGGAGTGGACAGCAAGGCTTAGCCAAAGCATTAAATGCTTTGTCCCCCTTAAAGTATTCAAACTTATCCCACTTGGTCTCTAATACTTTCTTACAATGAAAATCCACCCATTTAATCCAATTTAAAGCCAATAATATCAGCCCTCCCATAGCTCCGAATTTCCTAGGTATTGAGCTTCATTTTCTTTACAAATTCCCAAATTTGATGTCTAATTTCCTTGAAGAAAGAGCCCATACCATTTCCACAAATTCCCATCACCCAGTAGCTCGGCTTAGAAGTCGAAACTCTCCTCAATTTGGCCGATTCGAATTTCCGTTAATTTCCGCGACTTCCGAAACGATTTTCCATAAAAATCTCGGAATCTCTGAAAAATCTTTTGAGACTAAGTCGACGTTCCTAGAATTTATTGTGACATGACAGAATCTTCAATTTCTAAAATCGGACTCGAATTCACGGTTAATTTTCATTCGACGTGTTTTTAGCATGACCTAGACTACCGGGTAACTTTAAGAACTTTTCAGTGCAAATGACCTGTGGTCAATTTTATTCGAGCCACAATGAACCCACTCAACTCAATGACGACTCTCGATTGTCGTGAAAATCTCGATGATTCAAATACGGACATAGGGTACCAAAATGATAAGAAAATCAGTCTAGTGTTGGTCAACGAGAATTTTCCAATTTAGTGGTGTCACCCACGATTAGCCACATATCTCAGTTGACCTAACCTATCTCTGATCTCGAATCGATTTATATCTATGTCATAATGATCTCGATAGATGAGCACGGTCGAGAAGCTGATTCCTAGTCGAATTCTCAAGTCTATTTGCCTTACAATTCTTAATGGTTTCCCCAGATAGTCTAGTTATCTCTAGAATGATCAGTTCTGAGAACATTCCAACTTAAATAGAAAACCTGATTTATTCAATAGAAAACATGACTGAAAATCTGGCTTCAGTGGGGTTGGAATGCTCTAGAAATGAAGGTTGAAGGAGATGGAATGAAGAAGAAGCTGAAGAAGAAGAAAAAGTTGCTGCTGGAAAAGGGGAGAAGGAAGCCAATAAGTCCAACTTAAATATCCTAAGCACTTGAGTGCAGCTATCAAAGTCTTCAGCCCTTATCTTCAGCCAACATTGATCAATAGGTCACCCAAGGCCAATTTCCTCCCGCATCTTCATCAATCAAGGCCAATTTGGAGGCAAAAACAGCCCCCCTTAAGCTGCATACGAATTCCATTACATTTCCTCTCAATTCTCCACAAAATACTTCAATTTGATGGCCAAAAATGACACCCACTCAGCCCATACGAATTCCATGCATTTCCTTCACCAAACAATCCCCTTTGAAGGCCAAAAATTCACTTGAAAATGCCCCCCCGAATTTCCACCATTTAAATTGCCTAATTTTGATTTTTCCACCAAAATCCCAGGCTCGCCGAAAATTCTTCAAAGGATGCGACAACATCTTAAAAATAAATCGTGACATGCTAGAGCTTTTGATTCTCGAAACCGAGTTCAATTTCGTGGTTACTTTCGATCGAACGCAATTTTAGTGTGACCTAACTTACCTGATAGTTTTTAGGAATTTTTAGCGTGTTTGACCCATGGTCGATTAATTTCGATCCACGTTGTGCATCTCTGACTCATAGGTGACTCTTGGTTTTCGTAAAAATCTCAAGGTTTCAATTACGGGCACCGGGTACAGAATTGACAAAAAAATCGGTTTAGTGCCGTTCGACGCGAATTTTGCAATTAGGTGGAATCACCCATAATTTAATTACGTGCTTCTGTTGAATCGACTTATCTCTGGTCTCTAATTGATTATAATTGTGCTGTATTGATCCTTGCTAATTATCACGGTCGAGCAGTTAATTTTTGATCGAATTCTCAAGTCTGTCGCATTTATATCCCTTAACAGCTTCACCTGATAGATTAGTTATCTCATGAGTGATCAGTTTAGAGAAAAAGGACCATACGCATGTCGATAAAAAGCTCATTCCATAAAATCGGGACAGGGTTGAAAATTAGGATGTCAAAGCAACTCATTTCATCCCAAGCTAACAGTTAAACTAAAGTTGTCAACCGTACTATGGTAGATATCATTCGGTGCCTTTATAATGACATGCCAAAGCAGTGTGATTGGTATCTTACTCTTGCTGAGTTCACTTTCAACAACATTGTCAACTGCTTCAAGGGCAAGTCTCCATTGTAAGTCATCTACGGGCAAACGTCACCATATACACTAGACCTCATGCCTTTACCCAAAGTCCCAAGATATAGTATTGCAGCTGAGAACTTAGCAACAAAATTACAAGAAGTATAAGAGGGGGTGAAATAGCAGCTAAAGCTTCCACCGTGGTCTACAAAGCTATTATAGATAAACACAGTCACCTCAAAGTATTTGCTGAGGGTGATGAAGTGATAATCTACCTCCGCAAGGAATACTTTCCTGTTGGTACATATAACAAGTTAAAGCACAAGGAAGTTGGCCCCTGTTGAATCGTGAAGAAAATCAATGACAATGCCTATGTTGTTGATCTTCCGGGTGACCTCAACATCTTCCCGACATTCAATGTAGTGGACCTTTTTTAGTATCGTTCTCCAAATACTCCTCTTCGTCCTGACAATAACTCGAGCTCAAGTTCTTCTGAAGTGGAGTAGATTGATGTAGAACAAAGGGCAAATGCTTATATGGAAACTTTTGAGTGTTAAAAGAGCAAACGATCCCACAAAACAAAGAGGATTAAGTTGCAAATAGGTTACACTAGTTTGGGCAATGTTTGATCTCAAATCCACTTGTTTCCCTTGATTTCCAAGCCGTCAAAGATTTCATATGTATTTTGCAAATTTTTAGGACCTGATTTGAAGACTTTCCCCTTTATCAATTTTCTTCATTAATTTTATTATTTGATTCCAATTATTTGATTATTTCCTAAATAGCGACCTTCTTATAAATAATCACCTAAAACATTGTAAACAGCAATTCATTATTCAAAAGAAACTGTCACGCCCCGATCCTCGGGCATGCACCTATCCCTCACCTTGGTCGATTAAAAGCGACGTCCTAGGACGCATCACCGACCCTTTCTTTTTAATACGCATGCAAAAGCATATAATAATCATCCTCAGACAATAAAGCAATGGGATAGGAAAGTAGGACTAAATTCCAAACTTTCAAAAACAACTACACTTATATACATTGCAAACCAGTGCACATATATATAAAGCGGACTACTAAATCATATTCAAATAAAACAAGTTCAGAATCAAGGTCTGCAAGCAGGGGTAGGGGTTCCACAAACTACGCGTCCTCGTCCTCCTCTTCATCATCCTCCACACTCTAACTGGAGCCTTCAGCAGACTACACTAGACTTACGAGATCTTCAAAATCCAGATTTGCTACACCTAGGGACCAGAAATGTTGTCCCACAACCGAGATGAGACTATGTCTCAGCAAGTTCTACCCCCTAAGACCTGATTAGGAAGCCAATACACCTTAGGCTGCCTAAGCACAACACGAGTCAGAGGACTTACCTTGGCCTCAGTTCCACCCTTCAAATCAACATCATTTACAGATGCCTTATATCATATCACTTAATCAATTCATAACATCAGATCATTCAATCATTCAATGACATTAAATCCACATTCAAATCAAATCATCGATCAATCGACTAGTCGATTACATGTCATCTCGACCCCTTTCTTGGTCGGCTCATCTCATTTACTCAAATCCATTGCTAAATTATGGCTTAGCAAGCACGGCCTACACAGTCATTTCAAATACTCAACCCTAACGCTGAATTAGGCTCAGTGAGCACGGCCTACTAAACTTTGACGGTAATGCATAATTACGGCTCAACGGGCATGGCTTACTAATTCTTCGGCAGTTAATGCTAAATTACGGCTCAGCGAGCACAACCAATTTCAAATTTGGTGGTAATGCTGAATTACGGCTCAACGTGCACAACCTAGATTAGGTGGTAACCTACGGTCCAATGGACATAACCATACTTTGATAGTAATGTTGAATTACGGCTCAACGAGCACAACCGATTCCAAATCCGGTGGTTTCCATGCCCTATTCCACGCTGTCACACACCCATCATACATCATTTCATCTTTCAATAGTCTTCTCAATGTGACTAATAACTCTCACACGATTAATTACTCTCGGTCAAGGACTGTGTGCTTCACACTTGGAATTCTCAATCAAAATAATAATTGGCCTATTTCCCCCGTATTAATGGTACCCGATAAAAATTTATCGTGTGGGTACACGGTCGGCTTGATCCAAAATATCATAATTTCACTTTCCATAAATCCCACAATTTTTTGTAGTCCACCAAAACATTTTTGGCACTATAGACCGTCGCCTGGTAATTTTCCACTTAATTACCAAATTTAATTGATTTAGGAAAATAATCCTATAATCACAAATAATTCATTTCAGCACAAAATAAAGCTCAATTAAATAAACAGACTGCACCATGATAATTAGCATAAAATTCTGGTCGTCGACCATCCTGGTCTAATTTCCAGAAAATAAATAATTAATTAATTTTGAAAATTAATTAAATAAATACTAAAAATCCAATTTAGGCCCGTAATGCCTAATTGGACGCCAAAACGGATCGGGAAAAATCCCGAGATGCATTCAATAAATAGGAGTACGCCTCTACTTGCTAATTACACAAACCAATCGCCTAATATGCATCATTAAGTCACTAATCCAACTTATCTAAACTAATCTATCCACCTAATTGCGCTTAATTAAATCTAATCAACCCTTAAGCATCATTAGCAAACTAAGAAGACATTAGTGAGCAAAACTCATCGGTGTATCGCGAAAATCGGTTCACCGCAACGATGGTGTGACGGCGGTCGAAACTTGAGTTTGCGACGGCATTGACGGAGCTCGGACTGGGCCTAGAACTAGCCCAATACAACTTAGCAAGGCTACTTCGGTCTTGGGCTTCTACAGGGCTGCTAGTCACGGGCTTGGGCCTACTTTACGGGCCTAAGATGGGCTGAAATTGGGTCGAAATCCAATGGGTTGAGCTGGGATCACTTGGGCTTTGCTGGGTTGAACAAGGGCTATCTTCTTGGGCTTCAGTTGCTGAGAGTGGGCTGTATCAATGCGAGCTGGGTGGAACACTTTGTGTGGATGTTGGGAACGCGAGATGGGCTGCCGAATTGAGCTGCTTGAATGCGGGGCTTGGGCTGTGGAAATTGCAAGCAGCTTGCTTCAGGCGTTGCTGCAAGTGCGTGCGGCGGCGAAGAAATGGATGAAGAAGCAGCTGGCAGTGGAGTCTTCGAGCGGATGAAGTCCACGGCGTTAATGGGATGAAGAAATCAAGCAAAGGGACTTCGGTGGTGATGGAAGAGGTCGGCTGTGAAGTTTGTCCGAGAAGGCTTGGAGAGAGAGAGAGAGACCAAAAGTCCAAAATCTTAGCCAATGTCTTAAATGCTTGGTCCCCTTAGAGTCCTCATACTTATCTGTGGCACCCCAAACCACCTTAGGTCGCCATAGGCACCTAATGCTACACCTAATGGAACACTAGTTACATCTCTCAGTAGAAGCGTCACAGTTCATAGACTTTTTTTTTTTTTGAAAATGGTCCCAACGCAACTCATTAGTGGAAGCATAATTTAATATCGCCATCTCTCCCTCCAATAATCATGATACAATGCACACCACTAAGTACCATAGGAAAAGATAAAGCCATGCCACTTTTATTTACATATTTTCATGATGGATTTTTCTTGGGTCGATACAACAAAAGAAAGCCAAGATTTTCAGCTACACTTGGCCACATCCCAAAAAGATACAACGACCCCTAAAATGATCACATGACGTCCTCCATCTAACAATGGCGGCTACTCCCAAAAAGAAACACCAGCTTTCTACCCCTCACGCAGTCATCACACCCATCTTGGTGCGTCGGGCGGTGGTGGCGGTAGCATCCCCCTAAACACTCCGTCTCGGTGGACATGAACTAACAGAAACTCCTGAATAACAAGGCCCTCAGCCAGGCCTATATCGTACATAACCAGCACTCGCACTCGCACAAAAGTCAGTCCAGGGACGAGGACACAGTCGATCTCCGAACACTCTACCTCTACATTCGATGGGAGGCCATAGAAGGTGCCCCGCGTGACGGTAGGAAGCGACATCTTTCTAATCTGAAATGTTGGTCCCCGAAAGGGTGAGTACAACCACTCAGCAGGTAAAGGACCAATAAACAACTCAATACATCATGCAATACAATCATCACCATCATAGCATAACACACGTCATTCAAGCATCCATGCATGATTTACCTTGATATCATGCACGTGTCATCATACCTCATGTACATACATCATCGTATAGTTATCACCATCATAGCATAACACACGTCATTCAAGCATTCATGCACGATTTACCTTGATATCATGCACATGTCATCATACCTCAGGTACATACATCATCATATAGTCATCACCATCATGTCATACACTTACCATCATCATGTAACATGTACCATCATGTCATAGGTGCACACACATCCATGCACTCACCATCATCATGTCACATATACTCATCATTATCATGCATCCATGCACATATCATCATCATGTCATGCATATACCATCATGCATAATTCAATTTCAATTTCCCAATTTCATCCTTTCATTTTGGGCCGCCACATTTCTCTTTCCCGGGACCAATGTTTGCATCCCACATTCATCACTCGCACCCCACCTAGCATCGCGAGAACCATCCGGCATGATACATGCCGGGCATCCGGCACAATACCTGCCAAGCATCGTGTACCCCAATTGGCATTACGAGGCATCCCTCGGCACAATACCTGCCGAGCTTCCGGCTCCCCACGCTTCGGGCATCTCGAAACTCCCGAGGACCCTCCAACATCCGGCCATTCCAGGCCACCGGGCAACTGGCTGTACCCTTCTAGCTAGGCATCCCGACACTCCCGGGGCATTGTCGGCTCACACCTCCGACGGCCTTCTCACTTATATTAATTCACATCTTCAATTATAATTCAATTTTAACATGGCATGTGATGTGATGGCAATCAAGATCATTTTCATCCTTTGATTCATACGTGCAGCAAGACACAATCATCCATAACAATACAATTCATGAAGTCCATACAATTTATAATAGTCCATATATCATGCCTTTTTGAAGTTTACTAAATTCTAGCTTGTACTATTTTAGAAAACATTTAAGTTAAAAATCCATATGATTCTCAAAAATCATAAAATCAGGACATGTGATAGACAAGACAATAAGATAACAATTTCATGATGAACACATGCCCAAAAGAGTTTCACACAAGAAGATATAATTCACACAAATACAGCATGTAATTTCGGATAGAAACAGATTGCGCAGTTCTTGAAATATTTCGATTAAAATACCCGAATGACCTCCGAAAATTATGAAATTTTACCAGGTTATATTCAAGACCCTAAAGTAGATTTTTCATGGAGATATCTAGGCCAGATTCGCTCTAGATAATTTTCTACAGACGTCCGAAGCTCCTGATTCTAGCACCGAAACGTTCAGTATAGCTATCTCCGAAATATCGAGTTTTCACCCTTTTATCCTTCTTCGTTTCCTCTGAAATTTGGATATGTTTTGCCTCAAGAGATTCCCTACAACTTTCATCAATGGATCTAAGTGAAATTTCCAAAGAATAGCCACCATATGGGTCCAAGAAGTCTCGGATGTCCAGTACCGTGTTTCCAGATTTACCGTCTTCAAGAGAAAGTCGATTCACCAGGCTACACTTGCTCATATTACCTCAAATTTGAGTATGTTAGTATTTAAGATGTTCTCTACAAGTTTCATGCAGAAGTCGAAGGGAAATTCTCAGTAAAAAGCAACATGCAACTCACAAAACTACCAAAAAGTCAGCAAAGCAGTTCCAGATCTAGTGTCTTCGTAGGAAGAGGGTTTTTCCCCTTAAATCTCAACCATTTTATCCCAAATTTTAGTATGTTATATTTTGAGATGTTTTCTACAACTTTCATGAAGGAGTCAAAGTCAAAATTCAACTAGAAACATGCATGCAAGCCTCCACAAGTTTCTGAGTCAGGCGGTTTACACGAAATCAGCAAGCTTTTTCAAGAACAAACCACACTAGCTTCGGTTCCTTACCTCTAAACACCCAAGATTCAACCACAAATGCAAGACACACATGCAAGATTAGAAATTGATCCTAACTTGCCTCTGAGATCAAGCGGACGGCGGCACATGGACGGCACACACGGACGGCGAACGGGCAGCGACGGGCGGACGGCTCCTTCTTCCTCCTCTCTCGGCTTCCCCTTCTCTCTCGCAACTCTCACTCTCTCTCTCTTTGGCTTGGCCGAATCCCTCAACCGGCCACTCTCTCTCCCCCTTTTGTTTCCCCTAAATCCCATCATTGGCAATCATGAGGTGCCTCCCCAATAGCCAATGCATGGAACCTTCTTTTTGCCACTTGGCAAAGCTTGCAAGATGGGCGTGGGATTGGGCTTGGAAGGAGTGGGCTGGCCACTCGTCCCCTCCTTGGTCGACGGCAACCTCTCCATGGGCTTCAATGGGCCGGCCATTTGGCCCATCACGAGTCCAAGCTATTGGGCCTAAGGCCCAAACCTAATTAAACTCCAAATTTTACCTTTAAACACTTTTAATTCTTTCTTTTATAGGTTTCAAGTTTTCAATTTCACATGGCAAAAATCTTGTAATATTTTATCTATAGGAATTTAGTCTATGAGGTGCATAGCCAAGAATAGATTATTCTCATTAATTTATCCTATAATACTAATTTCAAAAATTCATGAACACAAGCATATATCACTAAGTCTTAAGAGGAGACTAATGGCTAAAGCATAAACCATAGGTAATTTTATTACCTAATTATGGGCTTTTATACACCTTAGAGCTTGTCTTGAATTTTTTTTTCTTTTTTGGGATGCCACATTATCCCACTTGTCCAACAATACTTTCCAAGCTTTATCTTCACAATTAATCCCATTTTGAAGCCTAAAATTGTGGCACCCCTCGACACGGCCCCTGATCCGTTAGGGTCGCCACAGTTCACTTACCTTTCACTTGTCATAATGACATGTCACTCTGCTACCGTTTAAATTGTAGTGGGTCCATAAATCCTGGGGGTTTGTATCATCTCAATCGGTCCCTGCACAGTTCATATGGTGGACTCAAACTAAATAATACAATGCAATGCACACCAACTACACTTTTCATATATATATAGAAGCTAATGTCGAACCACTTTTATTTACATACTTTGATGGACATCATGAGTCGATACCACAAAAGGCCAAGGCTTTAACTAAGCTCAGCTATAACCCAAAAGAATCTGACTCATCAATCCATCATCCTAGTGTCGGCCATCCAAAAAGTGTCATCCTCCACCAGTCACACGCTCCTATCACACCCAGCCCAGTGCATCGACCGATGGCGGCGGCAGCGGTAGCATCCCCATCATCCTCCCATTTCGACGAACATGGACGGACAGGAACTCCTGGACTACGGGGCCATCAGGTAGGCCCACATCATACATAACCAAAACACAGACGCAGATAAACACCAGACCATGAACACCAACGCAGGGGTGCTTTGAGCACTCGACCTCAACATCAGACGATAAGCCATAAAATGTACCACGCATGACAGGTGATAGGGGCATCTCTCAATCTGAAATGTTAGTCCCCAAAAGGGGTGAGTACAACCACTCAGTAGTAAAGATCCATCAAACTACACAATGCAACAAGCAAGACAACCACAATTTTATGTGAAATGCACATATCATTCATGCAATCATGCTTGCATTTCCATGAGATTCATTCGTTAAAGCAATTCATATTCCATGCCATATACACATACATGCACATGATTCATATCATCCATACCATCATGTATATATCCCCATGAGATCCATTCAATACCTTCATGATCGCATTCTCAATGCCATATAGTATCAACTCAATTTCACAGGCAATTATATCCTATGCCATATGCACACACACATGCGCATGATTCAATTCCCATTTTTACTTTTCAAAAAGATCTCATTTTTTTTCCAAGGACCAGTGTTTGCATCCCTCATATATTGCTCACACCCAATCCTGGCATCGCGAGGAACCTCTGGCACACACCTCCGAGCATCCGACACACACCTCCGGGCATCTCGTACCCCAACTGGCATCCCGAGGTCATCCAGCACACACCTCCAAGCATCTCGAAACTCCCGAGGACATCCGGCACACACCTCCGGGCATCCTGACACTCCTGGGGCATCGTCGGCTCACACCTACGACGGTATCATCATCATCATCATAATACATATATATTTCTCATCTTTGGAAAATGCCATTTAATGCAATGATGCCAAAAGTTTCATGGAGTTTATAAAATCTCATCAATTTTGATGTCATATGAAATGCACAAATATCACCACATATGCAATACAAATAACAACCCAAGATATCATATCTCATAAAGCAATTCATTTGTTTTTGAAAATATAACAATTTTCGGATAAAGCAGAATGCACTTCTTTAATAAAAATTCTGGAAAAATAAGTAAAAAATCTTAATAAATTCTGAAAACTTAACATTATGTAAACAAGACCTATAGAAAGAGATTTCATGTAGAACATCACGTCAAGAAAGTTTCACATCAATCACATAGGTCCATACATCATAGCAAAAGAATTTCCAACGCCACTTTTGCACAGTTTCGGAAATAATTTCGATTAAGTCCTTAAATGAACTCCGAAAATTCTGAGATTTTAATATGTTATATTTGAGACCTAGAGGTAAAAGTCCCATGAAGAATCAAAGTCTAATTCATTCTGGATTAAAAGATATGATTATTGCAACTCACCCTAACCCTTGGCTCAATCTCCAGATTTAATCTCTTTCAAAGAAAAATCATTTCCCAGACCAATGCTGGTTCGTTTATTCTCAAATTTCCATATGTTTCTCCTCAAGATGTCATTTACAACTCTTATCAAGGACACGAGATCAAATTCGGACTGGATACTTGCACAAAATTCACAGAATCACAATAGATCAACATAACAGTTTCCAGATCTAGTATCTTTGAAGAAAAATGGTTTCACCAACAAATACTCGTTCGTTTCCTTTCAAATTTTAATATGTTACTCTCCAAGAAGTCCTCTACAACTTTCATCAAGAAGTCAAAGTGAGATTCCAGCTAGAAAATTGTATGCAGCTCACGAAATCACCAAAGGTTGGACTGTTTTTCCAGAAAACAAATTGCTAGACTAAGGCACTACTCCCATAACTTCAAAAATTCTCACCTCCACCACCTCCGAAATTCACCATACGTTACACACAATCACAGCAAGCAAAGTGTAGAACAATGGACTCTACTTGCCTTAAATCCAATGAAAATCACAGCAAGCACAACATCGAGGCTAGGCGGCAAGCTCGATCGATGGTGGCGGCTAGGCGGATGCACGGCGGCCGGTCTTCTTCCTCTTCTCTTGACTTCACTCTCTCTCTCTCTCTCTCGGTACCTTGCTCAATCTGCCCCCTCCCCTTTTCCTTTTTGGTTGTTTAATTACTTGTCTTTGATTAATTTTGCATGGAAGGACACTTGGTAAGTTCCTCTTGCCACTTGTAGATTTCCATGCAGGTTGATGGACTCAATGGGCCAGGCCTCTCCCTCCTTCGGGCCTTAGCCGGTCGAACGGTGGGGGGTTGTGGGCTGGTTTTTGGGCTGGTTTGGCCTTAAGAAAATCAGCCCACTCCTCCAATTTTTCCTATTTAATCCCCACTTATATAAATATCTAATTACACTTTAATATGACCATAAAACTTTGTAACATAAATAAATAAAAAAAATCCAACTTATAAAGCTCATGGCCAAGAACAAAATTTTCTTATCAATTTGTCCTTTAATACAATCCTTAGTCACACATTGACATAGGATGCATTTCCAACAAATGAATGTCCATTAAAATCCTCGGCCGTAATCTATTGAAATCCATTGGTCTAATGGCCATAATAAAATCCGATGAGCTTCCATCACCTATTCAGGTTCATGGTATACCCAGGGGTTGTCATGAAATTTTAGAATGCCACAAAAATTGCTACCCTTTTCCAATTTCGAATTTCACAATTTTTGGTCTTCAATTTCTTCAACAAGTTCCCAAAATTGAAGTCCAATTCTGATGTAAAAAACTCTCATACAATTTTTTGCAAGTCCCTGACACTCAAAGGCTCGGCTTGGAAGTCCAAATTCCCATCAACTTAGCCCATTTGAATTTCCGTAAATTTTCTGCAACGTCCAAATCTATTTTCTGTAAAAATCTCGGAATCTCTGAAAATCCTTCGGAGGATGAGTTGACGTTCCTAAAATAGCTCGTGACACCACATAATTTTCAATTTTTGAAATCGGGTTCAAATTCACGGTTAGTTTCACTCTGACATGATTTTAGTGTGACCCAATCTACCGGGTAGCTTTTAGGAATTTTTGGTGCAATTGACTCGTGATAGATTTATGTCGAGTCACATAGTGCATCTTCAACAATTAACGACTCTCGATTGTCGTGAAAATCTCAAAGTTTTAATTACGGGCACAGGGTACCCAAAACGACAGAAAATCAGTCTAGTGCTGATTGACGAGAATTTTGAAATCAGGTGGAATCACCCACACTTTGATCACACATCTCAGTTGAATCAACCTATCCCTGATCTCTGATCGATTTTGACAATGCCGTAATGACCCGTGCAAACTAGCACAGTCGAGTATTCAACTTCTGGTCGAATTCTCAAATCCATTGCATTAAAATCTTTTAATGACTTCCCCAGATAGTCTAGTAATCTCACGAGTGACTGGCTCTGAGAATAGCACTATAGACGCGTCTATGAAAGACCCAATTTATTCAATTGAAAACAGTGCTGAAAATTCAGGATGTCACAGAAACACTATCTTTTGGAATCCTTTCCAAGCATATCTTTCTCTGCGTCATAAAGTGTGATTATTGTCATATCTAAGGAATTTTAAGAATCCATCTACTTAAGCAGTATAATGTCTTGCCTATAACAAGTGCAAAAAAGTCTCCTAACATGCAACTTTGATTTCATCAACCAAAATATTGTTAGATGCCGATCGCGTTAGAACATGCAACAAACGTAGTAATAAGGCAATTAGTAAACACTAGTGGCAAACTAAATATGCATCTAAACAAAATCTGACCTGTTACCCCAGATTTTCCAGCATCTAAATAATCACCTTTGCCCCATTCTGATGGATCGGCCATTTTTTTTTTCTTCTGAAAATGTACTAATAAATACATGTTTCAGTGCATCACAAACAGAATCGAGTAATTATTGTAGATCATGCAAAACATGAAGAGAAGGGAAGCACGCTTCTTAACAGAAAAGAAACAGATAACATGGATAACAAAGATGATCTTCAATTGTCAACTCTCTTTGTCTGGTCAATGAAGAAAGTGTTAACTTCAACTAAAAACAAGTTCAAGGACTTGTGGAATTCGTCCCACGTCTCATGAACATCCCTTGGACTTGTATCCTTAAGGCTCCAAATCACAATGTGCTTGCAATATCATTTTGGTGAGTATGGAGTAGCGTCCAATTACGTTAATTGCAGAGAAGCTGAATGATAGGGTTGATGGGATATAAACAAAGAGGGACAAAATGTTAACAATCTATTGGAAGTTCAAGACTTTAGGCTAGGAGGTAAGGCAAATTAAATTCATATTGAGACTAAACAGGAAAAATAAACACTTTATAGAACACCTGGAAATGGATCAAATTGAACTGTATTAAATGTACCTTTTACAGCAGATTTAACATTAGAAACATTATGTTGCTGCTTTTACATACTTAATTTCTGAATAGAATTGAAACTGTTTCCACATGCATTTAGATCCCTCAAAGATTCATGGTTTTCACTGTTGCCAACTTCAACCAAATGACGAGGAAATCCCATCATCTTCCCAGGGCTTACTTCTTCAGCTTTGCTCAGGAACCTGCTATATAAATGTCTTCAGCTCATATGATACATGAAAACCTGGTAAAAGACCCAAGTAAGGTTTCAATCATCTAAGCCATATTTATCCTGACAATTTTTTTTTACTAATCTGCTGAGAAAGGTATACATCATGAAGAGGAAAACCAACTAATAAATGAAGGAAGAGCTGAAATTTAATTCAGCAACAAGATAGCTGGTATTATCTAAGGGTAAAAGTCAGAAGGAGATGTAGACTGTAGCACTTGACCTGCCTAGTCATAGATCCACTGCTCGTACAACGTAAAAAGCCATTATGATATTTCTTTGACTTCTGAGTTAATTGAGTTGTATACAAGGCGTACCAATCTACATCAAAAGGAATATCATGTCAACTGTAGTGCTGAGACAACAATAACACTCAAATATATGCTAAAAAGCTCCAATGATTTTCATGAGAAGCCAAGAAAATATATGAACCACCATGATTGAGAATATTTGATATACAAAGCATCAGAGTTGAGAGAATCTTTATTGACCTTGAAAAGACTCTGTATCTACTATAAAGATATGCCGAGACTGTACCCGAAAGAAAATCGAGAATGGATTCACAATCCAGCAGACACACCAAGAGAAAGACATGGCCTTGCATGGGCATAGATGAGTCAGCAAAAGTCCAAGCTCCACTGTCGTACTTGATGTCCTTGAGTTTGGACTCACCTCTAATATGCCGTACTTTTTTATTTCATCCTTCTTGAATTCTGGAAACCAAAAAACAAAAGAAAACGCATGGTAAGTTTTGTACCTGCCATTTACTTGCAATTAAGAGAGAGATTATGTAGGATTTCATCGCCAACCTCTAATAATGTACTGCGATGGGCTGAGGCTGATTGTCTGATGTTTAACCTTCTCCACTGTGGTCTTCTCATTTTCTTAAAACATATGCGAAGTGGATTATACAATAACATCAGTAGACGATCACATCATTGCAAATGTACAAGAATGAGTTGTCGATTTCAAACCATTAGAGACACGAGCGTGAAGAACAGACAATGCCGGCACAATCAGCTACATTGACAAACTTGTTTCTGTGAAGCAAAGTTGTTTGCTTAGGAACTTTCTTTCCTTGGCTGTGAATAGAAGTATCATCAAGAGGCTTTTGCCCTCCTTCAGGCTCTCCAACATCAACCAAATAAGCATTGAACGTCAATGTCTCTTCGGAACAAAACAAACAACATCATTCTTCAAAATCCTGCTTTCCAACAGCTGCTCACTCTCATCATACAGCATTACCTGTCAAAGATCTGACCATCAATCACGGCATGGACAAATCTACTCCAAACTAGCTCAATCACAAAGAGCATAATGACCAAAAGCACAGAACAGAACAATCGGTGATGACAGACCAAATCATAATCCTAAGCAACATCCAAATGTTGCTAATTAGTTTGATCAAGCAAGCTAAATTTAGGGAAAGAACGGTCACGTATTGGTGGCCACTGTAGTTTTCCATAATTCGCTGATTGAGTTGAGCTGGACATGAACGGCAGTGTGAGAGCAGGAACGCACCTTGGCGGTGAAGGAGTGGAAAGAGAGGAAGCTGTCTCAATAGAACTTGTGCTTCTGCTTCAGGGGCTTCATGAAGGTGACATTTGTGATATCCTGAAATTTGGCCCTATTTTGAAATATATGAAATGGTTATTTCATCGACGTACTTATTCTGAACTGATCACTCACGAGTTAACTAATCTATTGGGTGAGACCGTAAAGGGTTAAAATGTGAAAGACTAGAGAATTCAATCAGAAATCGATTGTTCGACCATAAGGATCGACAAGGGTCAATACTACACCATTATAAGTCAATTAGCGAACGAATATAAATCAATTTAACAGGAGTACGAAGTCGATTTGTGGGTGATTCCGTACGATTATGATATTAGCGTCAAGCGATGATAAACCGATTTTTAATTGATCTTATATTCAGGGTATGTAATTGAACCCTCGTGATTACATGACAACTGAGGGTCATCCACGATTCGAAGAGGCACAAATGTGGATCGAAAATTATCGACCATGAGTCAACCGCGCGAGAACCCTGAAAGGCCACCCGATAGATTAGGTCGTACTAAAATCGCATTTGATCAATTTTTAATCATGAAATTTAATTTGATTTCGGGTATTGAACTTCGAAAATTTCAAGATTAAATTATTGGATGTCACCTCATTGTCCGTCGAATTATCGGTGAGTCTGAAACTTTGGGAAAAGAAATTATCAGATGAAAAATTGGAGACCGGAACAAAAAAAAAGGAAAGAGAAAAGCAAAGAAAAACAATAAGAATAATAATTTTTTTCTCTCTCCTTTTCTCTCTCTCTTTTTTCTCCTCTCCCTCCCTTTTCTTTTCTCTTTCTTCTCTCTCTCCCACTTTTCCTCCTCCTCACGCCAACCCCCAAGCCATTAGCCCCCTCCATTCTTCTTTTCTTTCCCCCTTTCTTCTCTTTTCCTCTTCTCTCCCTCACTCTTCCACCCCCTTTTATCTCACGAAATTTCTTCCCCACCTCTCTCACCTCTCCGCCGATCCTCCCTCCTCGTCTTTTGCTTCCATTTTTTTTTTTTGCCTCAAGCCACTTTGTTTTCTTCACCTTCTTCTTCTTCTTTTATTTATTTTTTTCGCCAACACCACCATCCGCATCAATATCTCCACCGCCGAGCTCTTGAGTCGCCGTCGAGCCACCCGTCTGTCGAGCCACACGTGTTACCATTCGCCTATCCTCACCGCCACACGCCATTCGTCCGCCCAAGCCAAGCCCCCCCTTGGCCATGAGCTCAACTTCGTTGAACTGCCGTCTTTCGCGCTACTGTTCAAGCTGTGAGAGTCAAGTTCTCAACGCCGTCACGCCGGTGTCGCCGCAAGCTTGCTGTCACTAGAAACCCGTGAGTTAACTTCCTAATCATGGATTAAAGCGTTAATTACGTTTAGGTGATGGTTAGTTTAATATTAATGACAATTAGTATTTATTAATTTTAGTTTAGCCTTAATTGCGATTAAGGATGTTTTATATTAAATTTAAGTGCGATTAGTTTAAATAATTATGATTAGATTAATTAATCGTGGTTAGATTAATTAATTGAGTTTAGTTTAAATAATGGTGATTTATTTAATTAATCATAATTATTTTAGTTAATGTCAATTAATTTTTAATTAATTATAGTTAGGCTAATTAATTGAGTTTAGTTTAATTAATCATAATTAGCCTAATTAATTGCGATTAGTGTAATTAATGACGGATTAGCCGTTAAGTAGAATTTTATGCCCGTTTTTCTCGATGAGTTTGTGCATAATTCTGATTGTTTGCACATGTGATGTTATGCTATTAATTTTACAATTATAGGTTTGTATTTACTATTTTCAAAGGAGGTTTTATGGGCAAGAAAATAAAAAAATATGAGGTGTCGGGTTTGGACGCTGAATTTTACGTGCTAAATAAAACAATGGAGTTTTAAAATGAAAATATGTAAAGTTTTACGGGTTGATTTCAAATACATGACCACGTACGGATATTTTACTGATATTTTTAAATGTGAAATTTGCCAAAGTTGATTATTTGAAAATGAACTATTTTGTTCCTGGCTAATTAATGGCAATAAGAATCGGCTTGATTGATGGTATGCTTGAGTTGTTATTTAATCGAACCCATCACCCAATGAGAGTTTGAGGGGCGATGTCCGATTTTTATCGGATGCCCGGCGGGGGTCCGGATGTTGAGTCGCGGTTAAGCCCGAACTGATGCTCCTTTATGGAATGTCATCTAGGCGAGGGTTCTAGATGATGTCGTGCCCAATAGGGCGGGACGATACCCGGTCATGCTGGAAGACCGCCGACTCTTGTATTGGCCGTGGCCTGAGGGATCATAATAATTGGAACATGTGTGTTGGCAATGCTCATGGAATTTTTAGAATGTGTTCTGATTATTATTTATACATGTTGCATTATTATTGTCATGTGAAACGTGCTAATATGCAAGAGTGTGCCAATGCAAGGTAAGTTTGTATGTGATGCGTGTTTAGGCTGCCTCTGAGACGAATTTGCATCTTAATCAAGGCTTAGGAAGTTGACTCATTAAGGTTTTATCTCACCCCATTCTTGTTAACTATTTTTAGGGTCGTAGCATGGAGAATTGCCAGGTGCGATTGCGGTGGGCGCGAGATGCGACACTTTTTTGGTTGGCCATGCCGTTAGTGAAGTTTAGGTTAACCCTAATCCCTAAAGGTTTTTGAGAGGGTTGATAGGAAGTGGCTGTAGAAAGGCTTGTAATTATTAAACTAATAGTGGATCAATAAATATGCTATTTTCGGCAATATTTATTGTGTTTTACTATCCCTATTGTTTGTTTATTAACTGGGTGTTTATTTTAACTGCTTTTGCATGCGTTTAATTGAAAGATAAAAAGAATGGGTCGGCAATGCGTCTTGGGACGTCCCAATTTAACCAACCGCCAAGGGATGTTCGCGCCCTTAGAGTTCGGGGTATGACATCCCCGTCTAAAGTGGTATTAGAGCCTGGTCAATGTTTGGAGTGATAATGTATGATGGGTTTTGGGATAGTTAGCTAGGAAAAACATTTTCTTTATACCTATGCTTGCGGTTGATATATTGCTTTGTGCCGGTTGCTTAGATTTCTAATTCTTTATTGGAATTGGAAAGCAAGTTTCCATAAGGATCTTGCGAGATGAGCAATCCTGAGCAGAAAGCCCCTTAGAGAAGGGCCATAGTGGCTTTGATAGGTGCCTGGGAAAGGACACTGACTTGAGTTGGTGCTATAGGAAGGGCATCGAGACGAGTTGGTGCTAGAGGGAGAGCACCGGTGCAGGAGAATGCTAAAGGGTGGGCACCGGTTGATCTTAGGGTTGACGAGATCCTGCAAGCCCTAGAGACCTTAGGGAATGTGGTCAAGTAGTAAGCTCGGAATCAAGCTGTTGCCGCAGCTGCCGCCACTGCTGTCGCCAATGTTGTTGCTGCCGCTACTGCACTTGTTGAAGTCCCACTTGGAAATAGGAATGGTGAGCGGCCTATGCACAAGCTGGTGGAGCAGTTTCTAAGACTAAAGCCACCAAAGTATACTGGAATAGGTGACCCTGAGGTTGCAAGCCTTTGGGTCTGAGAGGTGGAGAAGGCTTTTGCACTATTGAGGTGTTTAGAGGAGGACAAGGTGACCCTAGCCATATATCAACTGCAGGGTAATGTGAGCACAGGGTGGGAGGCTACTAAAGGAAGAGCGTTTCCTAAGGGTATGGTCCCGAAGTGGGATGCATTCGTTGAGGTTTTCTATGAAAAGTATTTTTCAAACTGCGCTCAAGAACAAAAGATAATTGAATTCCAACGCCTTCACCAAAACCAGATGACTGTAGATCAGTACGAGGCGAAGTTCGCCGAGCTATCGAAGTACGCACTGAGGTTGATCAAGGACCCGGTGGATAGAGCGAAAAGGTTCAGAGATGGCTTGAAACCAAAGATTAAGGACTCGCTGGTGTCGCTGAATCTCAAAGACTATGACGAATTGTATGAGAGGGCCCAGCTAATTGAGAGGAACCTGAATGAACGGGCAACCGCATCTGAGTCACGGTTTGTGCACAATAGAGACAATAATTGGTTTGAGATGAGGCTGATGACTAGAGGAAAGTATCCCATCCCTCCCAATAGAAAAGACAGTATTGAAAAGCCAGCACCCAACACAAATGGTGTGTGCCCATTTTGTGGAAGGAAGTATGGATTAGCCCGCGTCCTGCTAGAACGGGAGCTTGCTATGACTGTGGTCAACACGGCCACCGGGTGAAGAATTGTTCGTACAAACCCATGGGAGCATAGGCGCTACTACCACGGATAAGGCAGTTAGTAGGGAGTGCGTCACAAAAAGCACATCAGTGCATTTTGAGTAGGCCTCCGATGCAAGGAAGGGTGTATGTTGTCACCAGAAGGGAGGCGGAGAACTTGCAGAACATGGTTATAAGTATAGTCTCGTTGCACAACCATGCTGCTTATGTTTTATTTGATCCTAGAGCCACGCATTTATTTATTGCTTACCAGTTCGTTAAGTCGGTAAGGTTAAGTCTAAAACCGTTGGAAGTGGTCATTACTATATCCACCCCATTAAAGGATAAAGTGTTGTCTGCGACAGGGTGTCTTAGTTGCAAGTTAGTGCTTGGTGATCGAGAGGAAAGAATAGATTTGATTGTGCTAGTGATATTTGATTTTGATGTGATTATAGGTATGGATTGGCTCACTAAGCAATGAGCTACCATGGACTATTATCGTAAAATGATTCAGTTTAACCCGTTAACGGATGGTAGTTTCGAGTTTGTTGGAAATTAAGGAGGACCTTCGATTATTTTAATTTCATCGCTTGTATGACATCCTAATTTTCAGGTTATGTTTTCAATTGGATGAATCGAGCTTTTCATCGACACGCCTATAGTTATATCGGGTGAAGCCATTAAGGGATTTTAACGCAATAGATTTGAGAATTCGACAAGAAATCGACTGCTCGACTGTGTTAGTCTGTAAGGGTCATTACGGCAGAGTTAAAAATCGGTAATAGATCAAAGATAGGTCAATTCGACTGAGATATGTGATTAAAGTGTGGGTGATTCCACCAAATTGACAAATTCTTGTCGATCGACATTAGACCGATTTTTTTGTCATTTTCGTACCCTATGCTCGTATTTGAAACCTCGAGATTTTCATGACAACTGAGAGTCGCCAATGTGTTGAAGATATACATTATGACTTGAAAATAATCGACCACGGGTCAATTGCACTAAAAATTCCTAAAAGCTACCCGGTAGGTTAGGTTACGCTAAAATTGCGCCAGATTGAAATTAACCGCGAATTTGAACATGATTTCAGAAATTGAAAGTTCTATCATGTCACGATTCATTTTAGGAATGTCGACTCATCCTCCAAAATTTTTTCTGCAAATCGAGATTTTTGGCGAAAATTCAATATAGGCCGTTTTTTATCGAAAAATTCAAGGGACTATTTTTTATCATGTTTTTAGGATGCAAGTTTGTTCTATTGGTGAGGAAAAATGTGAATTGAAGTGTGGGCATTTTGGTTGGATTTATGGGACCGATTTAAGTCCACTTGGAGAGAAATTGAACTCAAATTCGGGAAAATGGTACCAAATTCGTAGGCCATGGTCCCCTCAACCTTTTGGACCACTTGGGGATTGTTCTAGGGAGATTTTTGTGCTACAAATTGGCTGAGGAAGATAGCCAATGCTGGTGGGGCCTTGCCAAGGGAGAAGAAGATGAGATAGAAGACTTTGAGGCCAAGTTGGGTCCCTCCACTCTTGAGCTGTCTTCTTCTATTGGAGAAAACTTACTTATTTGTTTTGAAACTGACAAAACGCTTCCATCATTCTAGTTTGAAGACTTGCAAACTCTTTCGTCAAATTTTGAAGACTGCCAGACCGCCAGACTCAAGATTTAGAGTCTGCCCTCATTGACAGTTTCTAGACCGACAAAGAAGACTTATCCAGAATCGAGTATTTCTTTAAGGATTTGATTCGAGTGGCTAAAGAAGTTCTCACGGCTGGAGATAGCATCTCAAGATCTATTATTCATTTTGAAATCAATACGAGTAATTTGGATCAGTTGATTGACGAAGTATACTTAGAAGGTTCTACTTATGGAAACCTAGATCTTAATTGTATGGGCAAGCAGGATTGGTGGGCTATCATCACATTCTTTAAGTAACTCAAGATCTCCCTAATTGATTCTGTCCAACAGGTAGATTGGAAGAACTCCTTTGGAATGTGCCAACGGATATGAAGGCATGGAGGAGTATATAAGGAAGACGCTCTAGTTATTCGAGTGTGTGCGCGATAGATAAATTCCAAAGTCTAAAGCTCTTTGTTCTTTGCCGATTCAATTGTTGAGCGAAAATTTGTACTCAAAAGAGAGTTTAGATATTTGTGAGGCATTGAGGAAGTGTAGTAGAGTCTCTACACTATGGAATCGAGGACGTGATACTGTAACGACTCTTTTGATTCATAGTGAAATTCAGCAGGTGGGCTGTCAGTGCGGGAGAGTGGACGTAGGCTTGGATTAAGCCGAACCATTATAAACCTTGTGTTCTTATTCTCTTCCCTGAACTCTTTTATTTTGCTCGTAACTCTATTTTAATTGGTAGAGTCTAATTTCCTTTGCAAAGTCTATTGTCAACCAAACTCAAGTTAAAATTAAAGTTTTATACTATATTTTGCAAAAGTTGTTTTTGCACCCATTCACCCCTCTCTAGGTGCTTGTATTAGCACTATCAATTGGTATCAGAGCCTATGTACTCATTTAAATTGAAGTGTTTTTACTTAAAAGTTAAAGATCCATGGCTAGTATGTTAGCTCCAGGTTTGGTTGAAGGGCAAAGTAACACCAAACCACCTTATTTTGATGGAAAGGAACACAGTATATGGAAAAACAAGATGAAGGCATTCCTAAGATCAAAAGATCATCTGGAATGGGATGTGGTAGACAAATGAATCATTCCTAAAGCTACATAGTCTCAAAAAGGGGAAAAGAAGTTGCAGAGGCTAGCGAGATGACTCAAGAAGAGATAACCAAGAGACAAGCTCTTGATGCAAAAGCAATTTACTCCTTATATTGTGCATTATCTCCTATTGAATATAAAAGAATATCTTCTTGTGAAACAACTAAAGAAGTTTGGGATAGGCTACACAACACCTATGAAGGAACCGATCGAGTGAAAGAAACCAGAATTAATATTCAGCTCGGTCAATATGAAGCCTTCAAGATGAAGCCAGGAGAATCTATCACTGGCATGTTTTGTCGTTTTATAGAAATCGTAAATGGTCTTGAGTATCAATGTCAACCTATCTTAGGACCCATGAAGGTTAACAAACTACTGCATGGACTTTCCAAAGATTGGGATCACGTAAAGACCTCCATAAGAGAAACACAAAGGATCATACCACTCTCCATTGACGAATTGATCGGCACTCTTCAGTCTTATGAAGTGAAGCAAATCAATGAAAATGAAGATCCTAAAGGTAAAAAATCTATTGCTTTAAAATCTAATGATGACTCTGATGTTACAGATTCTGAAGACGATATGGACGATGAAGAGCTTGCTCTCATGATAAGAAGGTTCATAAAATTGAACAAAAAGGGAAGAAGATTCAATTGGAAGAAACAAAGCTCTCAAAAGTTTCAAAATAAATCAACTGAAAACGATGAATCCAATAAAGATGTGATTTGTTTTGAATGCAAGAAAAAAGGGACACATCAGACCCAACTGTCCCTTGCTGAAGAAAAAGAAAGAAAAAGCTGAGAAATACAGAAAGGCACTCAAAACAGAAACTTAGAGTGAAATGCAGACTCTCTTTAAAAAAAATATATACTGTTGAAAAATGATATTTCAAGTACTTCAAAAAGGTTTTCTATAGGCTTGGGAATGACTTCTGAAACCATTCCTCTAATTGATTTTCCAAAAGTAAAGGAAAGAATCAAACAAAGACCTACAAAAGCCTTCTATAGAAATCATTTTCAAAAAATCTTTGTAAAACCTGTTGGCCGTAGTGCCCTTAAATGTTCTAAGTACAACAGCTCAGAACACTTTGAGAAAGAATGTCCCATGGTTTGAAAACCTATTAAGAAGGATTGGGCAAAGACCATATATTGCACTAACTCCACTAGACCTAAGAAAGTGTGGGTACCAAAAAAAGCTTGAGTTTTTTTTTTTTTTAAATGCAGGTCACTATCAAGAAAAAGGTCAAATGGTACTTAGTGGATGCTCAAGACATATGACAGGAGATTCAAGTTGTTTCATAAAGTTTATGTAAGTTAATGGTGAAAAAGTTTTTTTTTTTTTTTGTGGAAATAGCAAAGAAAAAATTGTCGGATGCAAAACAGTAAGGATTGGAAGTCTCACAATCAACAACGTCTCCTTAGTAGAATGACTCAATTACAACTTGCTGAGTATCAGCCAACTGTGCGACACGTGGTTCAAAATCAATTTTCAAGAAGGAATACAGGAACCAGTAAAGACTTCTCTCAGACTTTCACGGGGCGAAGATATGGGAAAATCTATCTTTTGGATATCAAACTAGAAAAATCTCAATGTCTAATTTCAATTCAAGAGGAAGCTAATATCTGGAATCAAAAACTTGGCCATATCAACATGAAGCAAATTGCTAAGATCTCTTCAAAGAAACTTGTTCATGGACTACCCAACCTGACATATCAAAAATCTGAATTATGCACACCATGTGTGTTGGGAAAATAGGTTAAAAGTTCTTTCAAACCAATAAATCAAGTTTCCACTAATCGTGTGCTGCAACTCCTGAATATAGATATCTTTGGACCAACTAGAACTCAAAGCATTGATAGAAAGAAATATTGCCTAGTAATAGTGGATGATAATTTACGATTTACTTGGGTATACTTTCTGGCACATAAGTCTGAAACATTTTCTTATTTTTTAAAGTTTGCTAAGAAAGTACAGAATGAGAAAGTGTATGTTATTTCAAGTATACGGACAGACCATGGAGGTGAGTTTGAAAATCAAAAATTTGCTAAATTTTGTGATGAATCTGGTTTTCAGCATATGTTCTCCTCTTCATACACTCCATAACAGAATGTAGTTGTGGAAATGAAGAATAAATCATTGCAAAAAATGGCTAGAACACTTTTAATTAGAAGCAACATTTCTTCTCATTTTTGGGCTAAAGCAGTTTCTACTGCATGTTATATTATTAACAGAGTCTTCTTAAGACCTATTCTGGAGAAAACTCTCTATGAGTTGTTCAAAGGAAAGAAGCCAATTGTTTCCTATTTTCATGTGTTTGGTTGCAAATGTTTTATATTGAAAAATGCAAATGATCGAATTAGTAAGTTTGAAGAAAAATCAGACAAAGTAATCTTCCTTGGATATTCAACCACCAACAAAGCTTACAAAGTATACAACAAGAAGACTCAATCTGTGGAAGAATCGATGAACGTCAAATTTCAAGACCTTATACAAAATCAATTGTTTTAAACTCAACCTGAAGAATCTGAATTTGCTCCGGACTCTACAAAGTCTAATTTACCATAAAGAGCTCAAACTTTAGAAGGTCAACAACAAACGAATTTTGAAGAATTAAATGAAGAAAAAAATCAGCAGACTGTCAGACCAACCAACAACTAGAAGCACAAGTCTAGCCATCCCAAAGAACTCATTATTGGTGACATTGATGAAGGGATTCGTACAAGATCCAAAATGCATGAAAAGTCTAGCGTTGTGGCTCTTAATTCTGAAATAAAACCAAAAAACATAGAAGAAGCTTTAACTGATGAAAGCTAGATTGAAGCTATGCAAGAAGAACTTAGGAAGTTCAGTGTTAACGATGTTTGGGAATTAACTTCTAAACCAAAAGGTAAATCTGTTATTCGAGCTAAATGGTTTTTTAGGAACAAGATGGACGAGAAAGGAAAAGTTGTAAGGAACAAAGCAAGACTCGTGGCCAAAGGATATACATAATAAGAAAGGATAGACTATGATGAGACTTACGCACCAGTAGCAAGGTTAGAAGCAATTAGATTATTACTTGATTTTGCTTGTTATAAGAATTTCAAGTTATTCCAAATGAACGTCAAAAGTGCATTTCTAGATGGATTTATCCAAGAGGAAGTCTATGTGGAACAACCTTCCAGTTTTGAAGACCCAAGGAAACTAGACTCTGTATTCAGACTGAAAAAGGCGACATATGGTTTAAAATAAGCACCTCAAGCTTGGTACGACTAGTTAAGTAAGTTTTTAATCCAAAATGGTTTTGTTAAAGGTAAAGTGGACACTACTATGTTTATTAAAAGAGAAAGTAAAAACTTTCTACTTGTAAAAATCTATGTTGATGATAATATTTTTGGATCACTTAACAAAAATCTATGCAAGAAATTCTCTAAGTCTATGTAGAATAAATTCGAGATGAACATGATGAGTGAACTATCATTCTTTCTCGGATTACAAGTGAAATAATTGAAGGAAGGAATTTTCATTCACCAAGAAAAATATGCTAAAGAACTTGTTAAAAAATTCGATTTGGAGAATTATAAAAAGACTGATATACTAATGTCAAGTTCTTCAAAGCTGGACAAAGATTAAAGAGGAAAGAAAGTTGACCAAAAGCTATACATGAGTATCATTAGTTCACTTATTTATCTTACTACCTCTAGATCTGACATCTAAATGCTGCAAAACGCATCATCAAATACGTTACTACAACCTCTAAGTTAGGTCTATGGTATCCTAAAGAATGAGATTTTACTCTCCTTGGATACTCAAACGCAAATCTAACAAGATGCAGAGTTGATAGAAAGAGCACATTGGGCACTTGTTAATTGCTTGGAAATATGACAATATCTTGGTTCTCAAGGAAGCAAAGTATTGTAGCTCTCTCAACAGCAGAAGCAGAGTATGTGACTCTTAGAAGTTGTTGTTCTCAAATCTTATGGATAAAACAACGGTTAAGAGACTTTGGAATCGAAGACTCATGCACTAAGATCAAATGTGACAACACCAGTGCGATTAATCTCACTAAGAATCCAATTCTTCATTTAAGAGCAAAGCATATCGAGATTCGACATCACTTTATTAGAGACCATGTTCAAAATGGAGAATTCTTGATTCAATTCATGACTCAAAGAATTAGCTGGCGGATATTTTTACAAATCCACTGGAGAAAAGTCAATTTAAGTCTATTCGATCTAGACTTAATATCTTAAAGTCTAAAGAAGCTCAGACTCAGGGATAAAAGTCTAAAGATGCTGAGACTCAAAAGATCAAGAATCACAACTGTAAGTTATTTCAATTTTAGAAATTTATCTTTCGAATAAAAACTCAAAAAGGTACGATTGTCTATTAATCTGCAATTGATTGATGTTATCTTCCCAAGTTTTTGTAATTATGGCAATCATTCCTTTTCAAAAAAGAAGTTATCTTTTTGAAATGACAGTTATCTATTTTCAAAAAGTCAGTTATTTTTTAAAAGGCATTTTTTATTTTTCCATTTATGACGATCCGTATACCTCGTTTCGATTGCTTTATATACTGTTTGTCTTCTTCATTTTTACTCACGAACCCTAGAAGCAAAGAACTTCACTTTCTTACTTTTTCTCTCTAGTTTAATCCTTGAAGTTTTCATCTTTCTGGCGAATCGAGTTCGGAAACTCTCTAAAAGAATGTGATAGTGTCTTCCCAAAGAAAGTCCGCAAGGATTGCAAGTAAGGGACCACAACATATGCGTGAGGGTCCTACGCACTTTGACCTTACCGAGGAAGAAGAATCTACAAGGCAACAGCAGAGTCCACAACATTCTCAATCGCGCCATTCTACTCAGGCTAGACCACAGAATATTCAGCAACAATAAGCGAAGGAAGAAATTATTGAGGATGCCGAACCTATATGGACTCTTAAGTCTACTTTTACATTCAAACTCTATACTGCTTTAAAGGATGGAGGTTCTCCAATAACCTTTATTGATGAATTTTTGAAAGAAAAGTGGTACAGAAATGAAACCTATTTTTTACAAACGATGGAACATTTGAGAATTGCTCCTGCTGGTTTGGCAGAAAGGGATTTTGTGAATTTCTCAAGTGATCCACGTGTTGGAGGATCTAGTCAACTTGATGGAAATGATTATGAAAAGATGTTCACACATTTTAAGCCAAGAATGGGTGTTGCTGTGAACATTCAAGGAAAAAGAGCAGATCTGTTTCGTTCTGAGAAACATAAGCGAACTTACTCTAAGTTACTGAAGCAAGGGGTGATGAACCCAAGAAGTGTGGATTTTGATTTTCTCGATTCTCTTGACGTGAAGTTGCGGGAGAAATTACTTTACTTCAACTTGAATGATTTTGCTCTGAAACTACGGTAGCTCATCCAAAACTTACTGCATATTTTTATTCCAATCTAAGCTTTTTGGATGCGAATAGATTTTCTTTCAATGTTAGAGACCAGAATTATGTGGTTGATATGGACACTTTGGTTGATGTGATTGGAGTAGAGAGAGGGATGTTCCAATCAATTAGTGTGTCTATTAGTCTTGCGACTGTGGAGCTTGTTCAAGATGGAATGGTAGAACGCCAAATTTCGTATTTGAGAATCAGTGCCTCAAATGTCTTGCTTCACAAGATTGAGATTAACTATCTTAGACCTAAATCCACATCAAAGACCGACGTCTCCAATTCAGAAGCAAAGCTAATGTATGCTATTAATGCTGGTAAAAAGTTCTCTCTGCCACACATTATCATGTTTCACATGTATAGATCAATGGTGAAAGACAAGGGCCAACTTCCTTACTTAGCACTTGTTACTCAGTTATTCAATACCAAAGGTTGAAAGTTTCTAGATCGTTTCCTTCCATCAAATCAAGAAGAAATCTTATTCAGATGCAAGTTTATCTTTAAGGATTTGATCCATTTGGTTGAAGATTATCTCACGGCTGGAGATAACATCTAAAGATCCATTATTCGTATTGCAAATAATTCGAGTAATTCAGATCCGTTGATTGACAAAGTAAACTTGGAAGGTTCTACTTATGGAAACCTAGATCCTGATTGTATGGGCGAGCAGGATTGGTGGACTATCTTCACATTCCTTAAGTAACTCGAGATCTCTCTAATTGATTCTGTCCAATGGGGTAGATTGGAAGAACTCCTTTGGAAGGTGCCAACGGTTATGAAGGCATGAAGGAGTATATAAGGAGGATGCTCTAGTTATTCGAGTGTGTGCTTGATAGATAAATTCCAAAGTCTGAAAGTTCCTTGTTCTTTGCTGATTCATTTGTTGAGCGAAAATTTGTACTCAAAAGAGAGTTTAGACATTTGTGAGACCTTGAGGAAGTGTAGCAAAGTCTCTACACTGTGGAATCAAAGACGTGACACTGTAACGACTCTTTTGATTCATAGTGAAATCCAGCCGGTGGGCTATCAATGTGGGAGAGTGGACGTAGGCTTGGTTAAGCCGAACCACTATAAATCATCGTGTTTTCAATTCTCTTTCCCTTATCTCTTTACTTAGTTCATACTCTTATATATATATCATTGCAGATATTCTATATCTTAAGTCTTCCGTTGTTATATAAATTGAATTAAGTTGCTGAGTTTTATAAAATTCATTTTTACACCTATTCACCCCCTCTAGGTGTTCATACTAGCACTATCAATTGGTATCAGAGCCTATGTACTCATTTAAATTGAAGTGTTTTTACTTCAGAGTTAAAGATCCATGGCTAGTATGTTGGCTCCAAGTTTGGTTGAAGGGCAAAGCAACACCAAACCACCTTATTTTGATGGAAATGAATACAGCATATGGAAAAACAAGATGAAAGCTTTCCTAAGATCGAAAGATCCTTTGGAATGGGATGTGGTAGACAAAGGAATCATTCATAAAACTACAACAATCTCAGAAAGGGGAAAAGAAGCTGTTGAGGCTAGCGAGATGACTCAAGAAGAGATAACCAAGAGACAAGCTCTTGATGCAAAAGCAATTTATTCATTATATTGTGCATTATCTCCTACTGAATATAACAAAATATCTTCTTGTGAAATAGTTAAAGAAGTCTGGGATAGGCTACACATCACCTATGAAGGAACCAATCGAGTGAAAGAAACTAGAATCAATATTCTGCTCGGTCAATATGAAGCCTTCAAAATGAAGCCAAGAGAATCTATCACTAACATGTTTAGTCGTTTTACAGAAATCGTGAATGGTCTTGAGTATCAAGGTCAACCAATCTCAGGACCCATGAAGGTTAACAAATTGTTGCGTGGACTTTCCAAATATTGGAATCACGTAAAGACATCAATAAGGGAGACACAAAGGATCATGCCACTCTCCGTTGACGAATTAATTGGCACTCTTCAGTCTTATGAAGTGGAGCAAATCAATGAAGATGAAGATCCCAAAGGTAAAAAATCTATTACTTTAAAATCTAATGATGATTCTAATGTTACAGATTCTAAAGAAGATATGGATGATGAAGAGCTTGCTCTCATGATAAGAAGGTTCAGAAAACTGAACAAAAAGGGAAAAAGATTCAATTGGAAGAAACAAAGCTCTCAAAAGTTTCAAAACAAATCAACTGAGGATGATGAATCCAATAAAGATGTGATTTGTTTTGAATGCAAGAAAAAGTGACACATTAGACCCAACTGTCCCTTGTTGAAAAAAAAAAGAAAGGAAAAATTGAGAAATACATAAAGGCACTCAAAGCAAAGACTTGGAGTGATACCGAATGCAAAGAGAGTAATGATGATTATGCTAATATTTATTTAATGGCAAAATCATAATCAAATTCAGACTCTGAAAAAGATACAGACTCAGATTCAGATAGTGAAATTGAGGTAAGTAATTTTCAAATTCCTATTAAGGTCTCGAAATATATTGATAAATTGTATCATAGTCTTAAAACCTCTCTTAAGAGGATTTCCAAGCTAAAACAGGAAAATTCTACACTGAAGCAACATGAAATTTTATGGAAAGAAAAGTTTGAAAATCTAGATAAAAGTTTTATTACTTTAAAAGAAAATGCAGAATCTCTTTCAAAAGAAAACACACTTTTGAAAAATGATGTTTCAAACATTTCAAAAAGGTTTTCTATGGGATCTGAAAAATTGGAAAAGATTCTTTCAGTACAAAAACCTTACTTTAACAAATCAGGCATAGGAATGACATCTAAAACTATTCATTTAATTGATTTTCCAAAAGTAAAGGAAAGAATCAAACAAATACCTACAAAAGCTTTCTATAGAAATCATTTTCAAAAATTCTTTGTAAAACCTATTGGCCGAAGTGCTCTTAGATGTTCTAAGTGTAACAGCTCATAACACTTTGAAAAAAAATATCCTATGGTTTGGAGGCCTGTTAAAAAGGATTGGGCAAAGACCATATATTGCACTAACTCTACTGGACCCAAGAAAGTGTGGGTACCAAAGAAAAACTTGAGTTTTTTTTTTTTTAATGCAAGTTACTATCAAGAAAATGGTCAAATGGTACTTGGACAGTGGATGTTCAATTCATATGACTGGAGATTCAAATTGTTTTATTAAACTTATGCTTAATGGTGGAAAAGTTTCCTTTGGTGGAAAGGGAAGAATTGTTGGATGTGGAACTGTAAAGATAGGAAGTCTCACAATCAACAATGTCTCCTTAGTGAAAGGACTTAACTACAACTTGCTCAGCATCAACCAATTGTGCGACACTAGATTCAAGATCAATTTTCAAGAAGGAATATGTTCAGGCACTAGTAAAGATCTTTCACAATCCTTTACTGGGCGAAGACATGGAAATATTTGTCTTTTGGATATCAATCCAGAAATATATCAATGTCTAATTTCAATTCAAGATGAAGAAAATCTATGGCATCGAAAGTTTGGCCATATCAACATGAAGCAAATTGCCAAGATCTCTTCAAAGAAGCTTTTTCGTCGACTACCCAACCTACAGTACCAAAAATCTAACTTATGCACACCATATGTATTGGGAAAACAAGTTAGAAATTCTTTAAAATCAATAAATCAAGTTTCCATTAATCGTGTGTGCAACTCTTGCATATGGATCTCTTTGGACCAACTAGAACTCAAAGCATTGGTGGAAAGAAGTATTGCCTAGTAATAGTGGATGATTATTCATGATTTACTTGGGTATACTTTTTGGCAAGTAAGTCTGAAACCTTCTCTTATTTTACTAAATTTGCCAAGAAGGTTCAGAATGAGAAAGGGTATGTTATTTCAAGCATATGGAACAGACCATGGAGGTGAGTTTGAAAATCAAGATTTTGCTAAATTTTGTGATGAATCTTGTTTTCAACATGTGTTCTCCTCTCCATACACTCCATAACAGAATGGAGTTGTGGAAAGGAAGAATAGATCATTGCAAGAAATGGCTAGAACACTTTTAATTGAAAGCAACATTTCTCCTCGTTTTTGGGCCGAAGCAATTTCTACAACATGTTATATTATTAATAGAGTCTTCTTAAGGCATATTCTAGAGAAAACTCCCTATAAGTTATTCAAAGGCAAGAAGCCAATTATTTCCTATTTTCATGTGTTTGGTTGCAAATGTTTTATTTTGAAAAATGCAAATGATCGAATTGGTAAGTTTGAAGTAAAATCAGACGAAGGAATTTTCCTTGGATATTCAACCACCAGCAAAGCATACAGAGTATACAACAAAAGACTCAATCTGTGGAAGAATCGATGAATGTCAAATTTCAAGCCTCTTTACAAAATCAATCAATTCAGACTCAACTTGAAGAATCATAACCTACTCCAGACTCTACAAAGTGTAAATCCCCTAAAGAAGCTCAAACTACAGAAGAGCAACAACGAACAAATATTGAAGAATCAATTGAAGAAGAAGTTTAGCAATCTGTCAAACCAACCAGCAACTGGAAGCATAAGTCCAGTCATCCCAAAGAACTCATCATTGGTAACATTGATGAAGGAATTCGCACAAGATCCAAAAGGCATGAAGAGTCTAGTGCTGTAGCTCTTATTTCTAAAATAGAACCCAAGAGCATAAAAAAGCTTTAACTGATGAAAGCTGGATTGAAGCCATGCAAGAAGAGCTCATGCAATTCAATGTTAATGATGTTTGGGAATTAACTCCTAAACCAAAAGGTAAATCTGTTATTGGAGCTAAATGGGTTTTAGGAATAAGATGGATGAGAAAGGAAAAGTTATAAGGAACAAAGCAAGACTCGTAGCCAAAGGATATACGCAAGAAGAAGTGATAGACTATGATGCGACTTACGCACTAGTAACAAGGTTAGAAGCAATTAGATTATTACTTGTTTTTGCTTGTTATAAGAATTTCAGGTTATTCCAAATGGACGGCGAAAGTACATTTCTGAATGGATTTATCTAAGAGGAAGTCTATGTAGAACAACCTCCTGGTTTTGAAGATCCAAGGAAATCAAACTTTGTATTCAGACTGAAGAAGGCTCTATATGGATTAAAGCAAGCACCTCTAGCTTGGTATGACAGGTTAAGTAAATTTTAATCCAAAGTGGTTTTGTCAAAGGTTAAGTAGACACTACTATGTTTATTAAAAGGGAAAGTAAAAACTTTTTACTTGTTCAAATTTATGTTGATGATATAATATTTGGATCATCTAATGAAAATCTATGCAAAAATTTCTCTAAGTCTATGCAGGAAGAATTCGAGATGAGCATGAAGGGTGAATTATCCTTCTTTCTTGGACTACAAGTAAAGCAATTGAAGGAAGGGATTTTTATTCACCAAGAAAAATATGATAAATAACTTGTTAAAAAGTTCGGTTTGGAGAATTACAAAAAGACTAATATACCAATATCAAGTTCTTTGAAGATGGACAAAGATGAAGGAGGAAAGAAAGTTGACCAAAAGCTGTACAATAGTATCATTGGTTCGCTTCTTTATCTTACTGCTTCTAGACCTGACATTTTGTTTAGTATTTGCATGTGTGCTAGATTTCAATCAGATCCAAAAGAGTCTCATCTAAGTGCTGCAAAACGCATCATCAAATACGTTGCAACAACCTCGAAGATAGGTCTATGGTATCCCAAAGAGGGAGACTTTACTCTCCTTGGATATTCAGACACAAATTTAGCAGGTTGCCGAGTTGAAAGAAAAATCACTTCCAGTACTTGTCAATTGTTTGGTAACAGGACAGTATCATGGTTTTCAGGGAAGCAAAGTACAGGAAGCAAAGTACAATAGCTCTTTCAACAGCAAAAGCAAAATATGTGGCTCTTAGAAGTTACTGTTCTCAAATCTTGTGGATAAAACAACAACTAAGAGACTTTGGAATCAAAGATTCATGCACTGAGATCAGATGTGATAACACAAGCACAATTAATCTCACCAAGAATCTAATTCTTCATTCAAGAGAAAAGCATATAGAGATTCAACATCATTTTATTAGAGACCATGTTCAAAATGGAGAAGTTATGATTCAATTTATTGACTCAAAGAATCAACTGGTGGATATATTTACAAAGCCACTGGAGAAAAGTCTATTTGAGTCTATTACGCACAAATTGAACATTATATCTCTTACCCAATAGAGTTTGGATGTGCACAAGACTCAAAAGGTAAAGTCTAAATGTGTTTAGACTCAGAAAACCAAGAGTTACAATGGTAAGTTATTTCTAAATTTGAAAAGGTACGGTTGTTTATTAATCGCTAATTGATTGAAGTCATCTTTCCAAGTTTTCTTTACTTTTTCAAAAAGGCAGTTATCAATTTTGAAAAGATACTTATTTTCAAAAAGGGAAGTTATCATTTTCAAAAAGGTATTTTTATTTTCCTTTTACGACGTTTGTTTACCTCGCTTCACTTGCTTTATATATTGCCGAGACTCGTCTTCTTCGTCTTTACACTGAAACCCTAGAATACAAAATTCCTATTTGCCTTTGCTTTCACTCTTGATTTGTCAAAAAGTTATCTATCCTTTTTCGAGCAAGTGGTGAATTCCTCCCTTGAAGCGACAATGTCTTCGAGAAAGTCTTCAAGAATTGCAAGCAGGGGACCACGATCTATGCCTGAGGGTCCTACCCATTTTGACTTAACTGAGGAAGAAGATTCTTCTCCACCACTGCGTCCGAGTCAGCAACAACCTTCTCAATAGCGTCAACCTTCTCCACCAACTCATCTTAAAGAAGAAGTCATAGAGGATGCTGAACTTGTAAGAACTCTGACTCCTAAGGTTGCTTATAAGCTCTACTCTAATATGAAGAAAGGAGGTACGCCGATGTTCTTAATCGATGAATTCTTAAAAGATAGAGGATTCAAGAATGAAACTTGTTTTTGAGAGATTTGGAAAAATTAGGAGTTGTAGAGAAAGGAACGGCTGATAGAACGTTTGAGAACATACCAAGTGACCCATTCTATGGCTCTACACATCAACCTCAGGACGACGATGAACGATTGTTTGCTCATTTTTAGCCTAGATCGAGTGTGGCTACAAACGTTACTGATGGCTCTAATCTATTTAGATCGAAGGGGCACAAGGAAGGTTTATTTGGAACTTGTTGAAGAGAGGGGTTATGAACCCTAGAACTGTTGATTTTGACTTTCTTGATTCGATAAAGGTCAATCTTCGTGAGAAGTTTGCTTTACTACAACTGGAACGGTTTTGTTATGAATCCATTGTTGCTTTTTCAGAACTCACCGCATACTTTTATTCGAACTTATCTTTCTTGAATGCAAATAGTTTTATTTTCACTATGAAGGATAAAGAGTTTTTGGTGGATACAGACACACTGGCCAACATAACTAGGGTGGAAAGATCGAGTTTCAACCAATTAATGTGTCTATTGCACACGCTATTATGTTATTGGTAAGAGATAGGAATGTTGATGGCAAGATTTCTTACTCAAGGATGAGTGCCTCTAACATTTTGCTGCACAAGATTGTGATAAATTGCATTCGTCCTAAATCAACATCCAAGACAGATGTTTCTCGATCGGAAACTAAGTTGATGTGTGCCATCAACTCTGGATATAAATTCTATCTACCTCACATCATATTGTTTCATATGTACCGCACTATGGAAAAAGATAAGGGACAACTCCCTTATTCTGCTCTTATCTCGAGGCTCTTTCGGCACTTTAAAATTCACATCTCTGCACCATTATGCTTGTCAACCATCTCTCCTATGGTGATTGGGTTCAAAATGGTGACAAAGATGAGATTGAAAGAGTTGAACAAAGTGTTGGAGCATGTGAAGAAAAGTCTCCCACAAAAGCAAAACAAGACTCTGCTGCTGCGAAGAGAAAAGGCAAGAAGCCCATGGTTGCTCCTGTGAAGAAGAAGAAAAGAACTCTCATCTTGCAAGATGAAGAAGATGAGGATGAATTGACCATAGCGGCTTTGAGAAACTTAAAGAGTTTTGTAAGCTTTCGTGAGACAAGAGAAGAGCCAGGAGAAGAGGAAAGAGAGACAGAAGTCACAGAAAAGGAAGAAGAATAGAGGAGGACAAAGGAAGAAAAAAGAGGAGGACAGAGGAAGAAAAAAGAGAAGTCGAAGAGGAAGAAGAAGAGGAAGGAAGAAGAGAAACAGAAGAGGAAGAGGAAAAAGAAGAGAGAGACAGAGAACAAGATCAGGGTCAAGAGAACTCTTTATAGCTAACTTTGGCTATCTCGCTGTCTAGTGCGTCTGCAGACGAGGAAACTTCACCTACTCCACCTGAGGGCATCAAAATAGGGGGAGCTGTTGATCCAAAAGGTATTTCTTCATCTTTGCCTGCTAGTGATGAGAGTCGTTCTGCCGCAGATCCTGAGGATGTGTATGCCTCACACAATCCATAAGACAGTCATGTTGGACAATGCTGAAGATCCATCGTTTCTTAAATTTCCCATACTTGACTCAGCTGGTCCTAGTGATGCATCTGCTCAGACAACAGACTTTACAAGATTGATGGAAGTTCTTTTGGACGTCCAAAAGCAGCAATATGCCATGGTATTTGAGATGCAAGATCTCAAGAATGCTTTTAAGGCCACTTCAGTATCGTTGCATGAACAGTTGAACGCCCTGAAGCTTCAAGTTCAGTCTTTGTAGGGTGAAGATTTTCCATTGCTGAAGTAGAGTTTTGATAGGCTTGAGAAGACAGTGCATTCTATGGGAGAATTCACGCTTGTTCGCCTGCCCAAACAGCCTTGATTTTAACTCCATTTTCTATCCATCTCTTTAGTCTATTCTCCATTTTTTGCTGTTGACAAAAAGGGGGAGAGGTTTTATGCAGATTTGATTGACTCTATCTTTTTGACTTTCTGTTTTGGACTTTAACTTTTGTTTGGTGTGGTTTTGATTCAGACTGGTTTGGACTGATGATGCTTGCAACTTAAGCTATTATTGATTACATTAAAGATAGTTGTGTTTACAGGACTAACACGTTTTTTGTGGTTGCAAAATTGCTACTATCTCTATTGTAATCTCTAATTTTCATTTATAAGAAATCTTGGTTTGCTTAAGTGTTGTCTTTGCAGGTCAAAGTATCCAAATATGCGGGAAAGTTTTGTCACCATCAAAAAGGGGAAGATTGTTGGAGAAAACTTCATTGTTTGTTTTGAAGTTGACAAAACGTTTCATTTCATCAAAGTCTGAAGACTGTCGGACTCAGGATTTAAAGTCTACCCTCATTGACAGTTTCTAGACCGACGAAGAAATCTTATTCAGATGCAAGTTTATCTTTAAGGATTTGATCCGTTTGGTTGAAGATTATCTCACGGCTGGAGATAGCATCTAAAGATCTATTATTCGTATTGCAAATAATTCGAGTAATTCAGATCCATTGATTGGCAAAGTAAACTTGGAAGGTTCTACTTATGGAAACCTAGATCCTGATTGTATGGGTGAGCATGATTGGTGGGCTATCTTCACATTCCTTAAGTAACTCGAGATCTCTCTAATTGATTCTGTCCAACGGGTAGATTGGAAGAACTCCTTTGGAAGGTGCCAACGGATATGAAGGCATTGAGGAGTATATAAGGAAGATGCTCTAGTTATTCGAGCGTGTGTGTGATAGATAAATTCTAAAGTCTGAAGTTCCTTGTCCTATGCTGATTCATTTGTTGAGCAAAAATTTGCATTCAAAAGAGAGTTTAGACATTTGTACTCAAAAGAGAGTTTAGACATTTGTGAGACCTTGAGGAAGTGTAGCCGAACCACTATAAGAGTCTCTACACTTATATATGTGGAATCAAGGACGTTTACCAAAAAAAAAAATCTTCCATTGTTATATAATTAAACTCTGAGTTTTTAATTCATAGTGAAATCCAGCCGATGGGATTGTTTCGTTCCCAAACAATCTTAAATTTATCCAAATTCTCTTTTCCTTTTTAATGCTAACAAAAAGGGGGGGAGAGTGATTTGACGTTTAGGCTTGGATTAAGCCGAACCACTATAAATCATCGTGTTTTCAATTCTCTTTCCCTTATCCCTTTACTTAGTTCATAGTCTTATATATATCGATTGCAAATATTCTATATCTTAAGTCTTCCGTTGTTATATAAATTGAATTAAGTTGCTGAGTTTTAGCACAATACACGCAATTAAGTCGCGTCACAAGCGATCTCACTTAGCCATTGCCACACTTTGCACGTTATTGACTTAAGCGTGTGTGCCATAAACGATGTGATTCACTATGCATATAATTAATGCATATAACAGTTTCACATATCAATACAGATCAAATCATTGATCAATCAAGGTGTTCATATCTCAATTAATACCTAAGCTGATATATCGCTCGCAGGCTGATATAGTATACTGGTATACTGCTCTCGCTAAGCTGATATATCGCCCGCAAGCTGATATAGTATACCCCCGATGCTCACTCTAAGCTGATAAAGTGTACTGCTCGCACTAAGCTGACATATCAAAGCCCGTAGGATGATATAGTATACTATCATGACCATTCAATCAATTCACCAATTTTTATCATCCCCGATAAAAATAGTCGTGTGTGGGTAAATGATCAACCTTAGCCAAAATACCATAATTTACTTTAGAACATCCCACCAGTTTCAATAGTCCATAAATCCATTTTTTTTGTGTTGTAAACTGATGCTCGGTATTTTCCACATAAAATACCTATATTTCACAATCATCACACAATTCATGTGGATGCCCATGCATTTACATATCCATTCACTTCATAAAATCAACACACATGAAATTAGACCACTTTTCGCATTCTAGATGAACAGTACATGTGACCAGTACTCGATGAATAATGCACGTGAACAGTAATTGTGAATAGTGTCGTGTGAACAGTAATTTTTAGAATTAAATAAATAATAAATTAAACTCATAAATTAAAAAACATTAATTAAAACAAACAAATAATTAATTAAGCAAAACAAGCTTAATTAAGCTAAACTAATCTAATCCATCCATCTAACCACTTATCTTAGGGCTAATACAACTTAATTAAATCTCCTAAACTAGAATTAAATCTAACTAAACCAACCCTAAGCAAGTTTAGGCACGAATCGAAGGATTAGGAGCTAAACTCACCCGTTAAGTAGGCTGGAGACACTGACGTGGCGGCGACGATGAAGGCAATGCTCCGGGACCTCTACCATGATGATCCAAGGCGGTTCCAAGCTCAACACAGCAACCACAACTCGGACTCCCACTGAAACTTCTGAAAAACAGCCTTGCCGGAGAAGAAAACAAGTTGAACGGCTTGGCTAGAGCTCTGGCGAGGAGGGTGGCTGACAACCGGTGACACTCGAGGGTCTTGGGAGTCTTGCTAGAGATTGGGATGGGTGAAAGCTCGGTCGAAACGGGAGAAAACAGGCCGAGATCGCAAACCCGGCGGAACCAGGCAGAACCAGGCGGTCCGGTGACCGGCATCTTGAGACGACCGTACAGGATGGTCGGTCTCTCCATTTAGGATGAAATCAGGCTCATTGGAACGCTCTGTCTCTCCCGATCATGGTGATAGGTGGCTCGTTGGCTGATTCATCCGGGAAGATCACTTTTGACTTGATTCTTTAACGAAGGGTCAACTGGAGCAGAAATTGAAGGAGAGGGAAAACGAGGAGAGAGAGAGAGAGCTCCGTTCGAGGGAGGCCGAATGGGGGAGAGAGAGAGAGTGAAGTGAGGGCTGTCAAGAACCCCATCAATGCTTGCTTCAAGTCCCCATGCCAAGCCATCATCAATTTCTCTCTGTTCTCTAGCCTTTTCTCCCTACAACTAGGGGTATTTTGGTCATTTCACCTTGCACAATATACAAATCTGACCTTGGGCTGAAATTGGTGGATGGGCCTAAGGATTGGGCTTGGCCATGAATAGGAATGGGCTTGGGAATTTGTTGGGCTTGAAATGGATAAGAATTGGCCCATGGGCTTAGAAGATAAATAGTAGGTTTGGCCCAATGGGCTTATTTGCTTGACTTAGGCCCATTAAGGTGGCTGTCCAACTTTGGGCCTAGGGCCCACACTGGCTTGGCCCGGCCCACGACCTCTCGGGCTCGCTTCATCGGTCCAAAAATCCCTTTTCCAATTGCTCGACTTAATTGGCTCTGTCGACTGTTTGATGTAGCTTCATCCAAAGTCCGTCCTGAACATTCCCGATAATTCGAAGTCCAATCCTAAGTTCTCTTGCCATGTCAATTTCACCCAATGCCATTTTGGTAACAACTCAAACTGACGGGTGGCTTTGAGGATTCACACGTAATCGACTCGTGCCAAATCACATTCAAGACATCTCGACGCATGGACGTCCTTGACTGCATGAAATTATGGAGGATAGATTTTTATTTCAAATAACACAATCATTGAGGATCGACATAAGGTCATTCGCAGGTTCGATAATGGTAAATGGAATCACCTGTCATTCCATTATGTTCTGTCCGCGAAATGACTTCTAGTTGTCCTTATAATCGGCTTGCCTATCTACAGGATCGTCCTCACGTAAGTCTCACGGTCAAGTCATTTTCCTAGGTCGAGTCCTTTAATCGCACGAGTTCTATCCTCATTAGCCTTTCCCCTTGAAGTCAGTATCTCAGGAGTGATCAATTTCAAGTGAGATCAACCAAGAATGCATTAACGAAATTCACATCCATTCATCCCTTATAGGGCTCGAATTTCAAGATGTCACAACTGGTTTGGACTTTTGGACTATGTTTTTGGTTTGGACTGTTTGATTGTTTAATGCTTGTAGTATCTTAAGCATTGTTGGTATTCATGGCCAAGATAGTTGTTTTTATAGGACTAACTCATTTCATGTGGATGCAGATTCGATACTATTTTAATCCATTTAACTTTTATGAGATATCCTTGTTTGTTTGAGTATTGTCTTACAGGTCAAAAGTATCCAAATCTGTCGGAAAGTTTTGTCACCATAAAAAAGGGGGAGATTGTTGGAGAAAACTTCCTTATTTATTTTGAAGCTGACAAAACGTTTCCATCAGTCTAGTTTGAAGACTTACAGACTCTTTCGTCAAAGTCTGAAGACCGCCAGACCACCAAACTCAAGATTTAGAATCTGCCCTCATTGACAGTTTCTAGACCGACGAAGAAGACTTATCTAGAATCGAGTATTTCTTTAAGGATTTGATTTGAGTGGCTAAAGAAGTTCTCACGGCTGTAGATAACATCTTAAGATCTATTATTCATTTTGAAATCAATACGAGTAATTTGGATCCGTTGATTATCGAAGTATACTTGGAGGGTTCTAATTATGGAAACCTAGAACCTGATTGTATGGGTGAGCAGGATTAGTGGGCTATTATCATATTCCTTAAGTAACTCGAGATCTCCCTAATTGATTTTGTCCAATGGATAGATTGGAAGAACTCCTTTGGAAGGTGCCAACGGATATGAAGGCATGGGGGAGTATATAAGGAAGATGCTCTAGTTATTCAAGTGTGTGCGCAATAGATAATTCCAAAGTTCGAAGCTCCTTGTTCTTTGCTAATTCAATTGTTGAGCAGAAATTTGTACTCAAAAGAGAGTTTAGATATTTGTGAGGCCTTGAAGAAGTGTAGCAGAGTCTCTACACTGTGGAATCGAGGACGTGATACTGTAACGACTCTTTTGATTCATAGTGAAATCCAGCCAGTAGGCTGTCAGTGCAGTAGAGTGGACGTAAGCTTGGATTAAGCCGAACCACTATAAACCTTATGTTCTTATTATCTTCACTGAACTCTTTTATTTTGCTCATAACTCTATTTAATTGTTAGAGTCTGATTTCCTCTGCAAAGTCTATTGTCAACCAGACTCAAGTTAAAAGTAAAGTTTTATACTATATTTTGCAAAATTTGTTTCACACCTATTCACCCCCCTCTAGGTGCTCGTACTAGCACTATCATCTTCTTCTTCATTCAACTTGCTTTCTCCATTTTCAGACCCTTGAAGCTCCAAAAATTTGCAGAGAAACCAGCCAAGTCCCCCTACCGCCGCAAGCCACCCTGAGCCGCCGGAGCCCCTACGCCCGCTACCCAAGCTTGTCGCTACTGCTTCCTGCTCACGCGCTGCTCTATGCGTCTCGTGCGCTGTTCCACCTGTCTCCAGCCACCTTGCCATTCCCTAGTTGCCACAGGAGCTACCTTGGCCGCCCTCCAACTGTCGGAAGCCCCACCTGCCCACCTACTCGCTCATCTGGCCGCCAGTCTACCTTAGCTTGCCGTTCTAGCCCTGGTCCAGCTTGCTCGGTTCTTGGACAGAACTGAGAAGCCCAGCCCAACCGTGAGCTTCAAGGCCAATTTTGGGCTGCTTCCAAGCCTTGTCGAGTGTCGCTATTTGGAGGTTTGTCGCCCGTCTCCGTGTCGCCATCACCGTGGACTCACTGGATCACAAAACTAGTGAGTTTACTTGCTAAACTCTACTTAGGGAGTTAATGATGCTTAAGGATTGATTAGTTTAGGCTAAGTAAAGTTTAAGTTGTTAGTTAGAATAGATTAGCGATTTAATTATTCGTTTGGGCATGTTAGGTGGTTAGATCGGCTTAATTAGAGATTAGATAAGTTGTACTATTTATCTAGATGGGTTCGAAAATTTTCCGGGCTTGTTTCGGTGCTTAAGTAGGCTTTTCCGGCCTATGTTTTTATTTTTGGCATTTAATTGCATTTATTTAATTATTTTTGGTATTTATTTACTTATTTATTATTTTCCGGAAATTATACCGAGATAGTCGATGACTGGAATTTCGTGCTGATTGCAATGGTATGCTGGGTTTATTTAATTGAGTGTTAATTTGTGCAAATTGAGTGGAAATTATGATTTTGGGTATTTATCCCAAAATTGAGTAATTTCGGTATTTAATTAAAAAATACCGGGTGTCAATTTATAACGTCAAAAATGTCTTTATGGATTATTTTAAATAGTGGGATTTTTGAAAAGAAAGACATTGCGTTTTTAGCTTAGGTCGACCGTGTACCCCCACACGATTATTTTTATCGGATATTTTTAACACGGTGAATCGTCAGCTTGTGAGAACATTATTGCACGTCAGCTTGTGAGAGCAGTTTACTATATCAGCCTATGAGCTTGATATGTCAGCTTGTGAGGGCAATATACTTTATTAGCTTGTGTAAGTAATGATCGTTTATCAGCTTGTGAGAGCACAATCTATATATATATCAGTTTGTGCGAGTTACTATCTATCTATATCAGCTTGTGAGAGTTATGACCATTTATTTCAGCTTGTGTGAGCAGTAATTGCATTAAGTGAATTGATAGATGGCGTTGAATTTATAGATGGTACTGATGGATAGATAGTATTGGTGGTATCGAATTGAGTGGATCGATTGCTCAATGGTTGGAATTGAATTGAGTTAATTGATTGAGTATATAAACTGTACTGACGTGTAGGAAGGAATTGAGGCAAGGTAAGTCCCCTGTCTTGTGTGTGCATAGGTTACCTTTAGGCATATTTCCTTCCTAATCAAAGTTTAGGGGGTGAACTTATCGAGACATTGTCTCACCCCGTCATGGGCTCAACCTTTTCAGGTCCTTAGATGGCGAATCCTCCGGAGCGTTTTGGTCGGCCCATGAGGGTTATTGAGTGGGTTTTTAGCTACCCCATCCCAGAAGTCATTAGGTCTATGAATTTGTAGTGATCACCGTCTGGGTCGAAGAGGATCTATCTCATAGGGTACCTCATCGATTTAGAGCATGGTTTTGCTACGGACCCAATGGATTCGGGGTGGGTCCCCTCAGGAGTTTTGAAATCCCCGCTGTGGTAGTTGATGCTACTCTAGATGAGGATGCTGCTGATCCTCCTGATGGTGTGGTGGAGAACGCGACGCCCTCGGAGCCTGTGCAGATTGAAGAATCGACGAATGAGTCTAGCTAGCTGATCTTAGGACAGCTTCGTTTTGAGAGTCGGTCTTTTGCAGACTTTTATTTATAGACTATTATTGTAAATAAACTAGTCAGTTGTGTATAAAAGTGTGTTGTTTGGTTGTGCAATTGTGGTTATGCTTTTCTATCCCATCTTTGTGTTGTCTGGGGATTTATTTATACGCTTATACATGCACATTAAAATGAATGGGTCGGTGATGCGTCCTGGGACATCGCAATGTAATTGAGGCGTGACATCCCTGCCTAGAGTGGTATCAAAACTGGTCGATAGTTAGTAGGAATGGCCTTTATTTCATGCTGATACATATCAGTGATAACTGTTTGGTAAATTGTTTATGGGGATCGCTCAGCTTTTAATTCTGTGTGGAATTGGAAAGTAAGTTTCTTTAAAGAATCTGCATAATGAGTGATCAAGAACATATGACTTCTAGAAAGCGAACTATTGGACCTGTTACTCGGAGCAGAACGTCGACGAGGGTCAGTACCTGAGGGGGTCATGGTCGAGCGCTAGCTCAAGCTAGCGCTAGTGGAGTAGCATTGCCTCCTGTTGGTGCTGGGGTGACAGCCCCTGGTGATCCTCTAATCGAAGGGATCATGCAGGCACTTGAAGTAATGGAAGCATTGATGGGGTAGCAGGCCCAGAATCAAGCCATCGCCACTACCACCGCCACTCAAGTTGCCACTACTACTTCCGTTGCCGCCGCTGCTGATGCTGCCACCGTTGCCGTACCAGTCGAAGTTCCAGCTAGGAACATAGTTGTGGGGAGAGAGAGACCTATTCACAAGTTGGTGGAATAGTTTTTGAAGTTGAACCCGCCGAGGTTCACCGGTGCAGGAGATCCCGAGACTGCATCGCTTTGGATTCAAGATCTGGAGAAGGCCTTTGCACTTCTAATGTGTAATGAGGAGGAAAAGGTTATCCTAGTAGTATACCAGCTACAAGGTAATGCGAATACTTGGTGGAGAGCCACTAGAGGTACAGTATTCCCGGAAGGCGTAGTCCTGGTGTGAAACACTTTCCTCAGAGCCTTCAACGGCAAGTACTTTTCGGGTAGCGCTTGAGAATAGAAAATGGAGGAATTTCAGTGCCTTCGGCAAGGGATAATGACTGTGGACCAATATGAGGTCAAGTTCGCGGAGCTATCTCAGTACACTCCAAGACTGGTGGAAGATCCCAAAGACAAAACTCAAAGGTTCAAGAATGGTCTTCGATTAGAACTGAAGAACCCACTGGTGTTGCTTGATCTGAAGGACTATAATGAGGTGTATAATGGGGCCCAGCTGATAGAGAGAAGTTTGAGTGAACAAGCCGCTTCATCTGGGTCAAGGTTTAGTTCTAATAGAGACGGGAACCGATATGGGAAGAAGCTTATGACCAAAGGAATGTTCCATGTTCCGCCTAATAGGAAGGGTGGAATAGGCAAGTCAGCGTTGCATCAGAATGGCACGTGTTGGTTCTGTGGAAGGCGACATGGTTCGGCCCCATGCCATCTTAGGATGAGTGCGTGTTTCAAGTGTGGCCAGCAAGGTCACATGGCCAGAGACTGTCTTAGAAGACCGAGAGGACTACCGCAATTACCACCGCCGCCACTGATGGGTCAGAATAAAAGGTTTGTGCCACATATTGTACAGCAGGAAGGACAGAACAGACCTCCAGAGCAAGGTCAAGTGTACACTATCATGAGAGGACAGGCAGAGGACTCACCTGATATGGTTACAAGTACGGTTTCGTTGAATAACCATGTTGCATATGCTTTATTTGATCATGGTACGACTCATTCGTTTATAGCTAAATAGTTTGTTAAGATGAAAGGATTGAGTCCTAAGTTGTTGGAGTCAGTGATTAGCATATCTACACCGTTAAAGGATAAGGTGTTAGTTGCATTGGGTTGTCATGATTGCAAGTTAGTGATTGGTGAGCGAGAAGGGATGATGGATTTGTTAGTCCTAGCCATGTATGATTTCAATGTGATGATTGGCATGGATTGGCTCACCAAGCAATGAGCTAAGATGGACTGTTATTGTAAAGCGATTCAATTTAACCCATTAATGGGTGAAAGTTTCAAGTTTGTTGGGAGTCGAGGAGGACCCTGATTACCCTAATCTCGTTGCTTAATGCAACCCGTTTGTCAAACAGGGGTTGTCAAGGTTATCTGGTAGGAGCTAAATATCGAAGATATCTTGATAGTCTAAGAATTTCCAGACGTATTTCCGAAAGAGTTGCCAGGCCTACCGCTAGAGAGAGAAATAGAGTTTGTGATTGAGTTAGCACGGAATAGAGCCAATCTCTAAAGCTTCTTACCGGATGGCGTTGTCTAAGTTGAAAGAGTTAAAGGTGCAAATGTAAGAATTGTTAGATAAGGGATTCATACATCCTAGTGCATCACCTTGGGGAGCACTAGTTTTATTTGTGAAGAAGAAAGATGGTTCGTTGCGTTTGTGCATCAACTATTGTCAACTCAATCAAGTGACGATCAAGAACAAGTATCCACTACGGAGGATCGATGACTTGTTTGACCAAGCTGCAAGGAGTGTCAATATTTTCAAAAATCAACTTGAGGACAAGGTATCATCAGTTGAGGATCATAAATGAAGATATACCAAAGTCAGCGTTTCATACTCGATACGGCCATTATGAGTTCATTGTAATGCCATTTGGTTTGACAAACACCCTAGCTGCTTTTATGGATTTGATGAACCAAGTGTTTAAGGAGTATCTAGATCGGTTTGTGATCGTATTCATCAATGATATTCTGATGTATTTGAGAAGTGTTGAAGAGCATGAAAGTCATTTGAGGATGGTACTCCAGACCCTGAGGAATCATGAGTTGTACACAAAGTTCAATAGGTGCGAGTTTTGGTTGACTCGTGTAACATTTCTAGGTCATGTGATTTCAGGCGAAGGAATCTTTGTAGACCCAACCAAGATCGAAGTAGTGATCAATTGGCCAAGACCGACAACAGTGATAGAGATCATAAGCTTTTTGGGTTTGGCAAGTTACTACAAAAGGTTCGTGGAATGATTTTTAGCTTTAGCATCGCCGTTAACTCGACTATTAAACAAGGAAGAGAAGTTTGTGTGGACAAAAAAGTGTGCGTGTAGTTTCCAAGAGCTTAAGAAGAAGCTAACTATCGCACTTGTGCTGACCATTCCATCTAGCCCTAGAGGATACGAGATCTATAGTGATGTGTCGTTCAGAGGATTGGATTGCGTGTTGATGCAACATGGTAGGGTTGTTGCATACACGTCCCGTCAATTAAGACCTCATGAATTGAATTATCTAACGCATGACTTAGAACTCGCAGTGATTATTTTCGCTCTAAAGATTTGGAGACATTATTTGTGTGGAGAAAGATTCCAGATCTTCATTGACCATCAAAGTCTTAAGTACATATTCTCTCAGAAAGAGTCGAATATGAGACAGTGTCGCTAGATGGAACTTCTAAAGGACTATGATTGTGATATTTTGTATCACCTTGAAAAGGCTAATAGGGTCGCAAACGCTTTGAGTCGGAAGTCTTCAGTTGCACAGATGATGGTCAAGGAATGGGTTTTACTCGAAAAGACTCGAAATTTGGTTTTCAAATTTGAGGTAAGCCACCTTCGAATCTTATGGCCACCCTCAGAATTGAGCCGGATGCGCAGATTAGAATCAAGACGCTTCATTTGACAGACTTAGAGATTTAAAGATTCTACAAGAGGATATCGATAAGAGAAATGCTGATTTTCAGGTTTCTGAGGATGGAACACTGAGGTTCCGAGAACGATTGTGTGTACTTGACGATACAGCACTCAAGGAAGAGATCTTGTCGAAAGCTCATCGTAGCAGTTACAGCATTCATCCTAGTGGTACAAAGATGTATTAAAATCTACGTCAACACTATTTGTGGTCTGGTATGAAGGCGGATATCGCCAAGCATGTCGCCAAATGTCTGACGTATCAGCAAGTGAAGGCACAACATTGTAAGCCGGGAGGACTTTTACAACCTCTCAAGATCCCAAAGTGGAAATGGGAGCACATTACGATGGATTTTGTGACAGGCTTGCCGAGAAGTCAAAGAGTAATGATTCCATTTGGGTAGTAGTTGATAGACTGACGAAGTCAGCTCACTTCATCGTAGTATGGAAAGACTTTGATTTGGACAGACACGTAGAGTTGTACGTGCGTCAGATCGTTCATCTTCATAGAGTACCGGTGACGATTACTTCAGACCGAGACTCAAGATTCACATATGTTTTTTGGAAAAGTTTGCAAGCTGCTTTAGGGACAAAGCTACAGTATAGTACGGCCTATCATCCTCAGACGGATGGCCAATCTGAGAGGACGATTCAAACCCTCGAAGACATGCTGCAAGCTTGCATGTTGGATTTTAAGGAAGTTGGGAGGAACAGTTTCATCTTGTCGAGTTTGCCTACAATAATAGCTACCAGCAAAGCATTCAGATGGCTCCTTTCGAAGCGTTGTATGGTAGAGTGTGTAGAACGCTAGTGTGTTGGGATGAAGTCAGGGAACGAAAGATCACAAGCCTAAAGTTGGTTCAGCGGTCAATGGATGCAATTACCGTCATCAAAGACAAATTAAAGACCGCTTAGAGCCACCAGAAAAGTTATGCAAATAAGCGTCGGAGACCATTGGATTTTGAAATTAGTGAGCACGTCTTTCTGAATGTGTCACCAATGAGGAGTACTTCGCACTTTGGTAAGAAAGGGAAATTGAGTTCGAGGTACATAAGTCTCTTTGAGATTATGGAAATGATAGGGACTCTAGCGTATCATCTTGCATTATCGTCGAGGTTGGCACAAGTGCATGACGTCTTTCACATGTCTATGTTAAGGAAGTGTGAGCCTGACCCGATCCACGTGCTGAATTTTGAGGAATTAGATGTGGACGATAGAGTGTCGTACGTGGAAAGATTGATTCAGATTGTAGATCGCAAAGAGCAGGTTTTGCGCACCAAGACAATTCCATTGGTTAAAATGGTTTGGCAACACCACGGCACAGAGTGAGCAACCTGGGAAAGTGAAGATTCGACGAGATGACTATACCCCCACCTTTTTGCTTAAAGATTTGTAATGGTTTAAATTTCGAGGATGATATTTTTATAAGAGGGGAAGAGTTGTGACATTCTGGTTTTCAGATTCTGTTTTCAATTAGATGAATCGAGCTTTTCATCGACGTGCCTATAGTTCTATTCTCCAAGCTGATCACTCACAAGATAACTAGTCTATCGGGTGAAGCAGTTAAAAGATTTTAATGCGATAAATTTGACAATTCGACTAGAAATCGACTACTCAACCGTGCTAGTCTGCAAGGGTCATTACGGCACAATTAAAAATCGATTAGAGATTAGAGATAGGTTGATTCGATTGAGATATGTGATTAAAGTGTGGGTGATTTCACCAAATTGCAAAATTCTCGTCGATTGGTACTAGATTGACTTTTCTGTTATTTTGGTACCTTGTGTCCGCATTTGGAACCTCAAGATTTTCTCGACAATCGAGAGTCGCCAATGTGTCGAAGATGTACGTTGTGGCTTGAAAATAATCAACCACAGGTCAATTGCACTAAAAATTCTAAAAGCTACCTAGTAGGTTAGGTCATGCTAAATCGCGCCAGATTGAAATTAACCGGGAATTTGAATCCGATTTCAAAAATTAAAAGTTTTGTTATGTCACAATTTATTTTAGGACCGTCGACTCATCCTCCGAAGCTTTTTCTATAAAATGAGATTTTTGGCGAAAATTCAATTTAGGGCTTTTTTTTTATCGGAAAATCTAGTGGACCATTTTTTATCACATTTTGGGATGCAAGTTGATTCCATTGGCGAGGAAAAATGTGAATTGAAGTGTGGGCATCTTGGTTGGATTTATGGGAACCGATTTAAGTCCAATTGGAGAGAAATTGAACTCAAGTTGTGGAAAATTCATAGGCCATGATCCCCTCAACCTTTTGGACCACTTAGGGATTGTTCTAAGGAGATTTTTGTGCTGCAATTTGGTTGAGGTAAACAGCCAATGTTGGTGGGGCCTTGCCAATGGAGAAGAAGATGAGATAGAAAACTTTGAGGCCAAGTTGGGTCCCTCCACTCTTGAGCTATCTTCTCCTTCTTCATTCAACTTTCTTTCTCCATTTCCAGACCCTTGAAGCTCCAAAAATTTGCAGAGAAACCAGCCAAGTCCCCCTACTGTTGCAAGCCACCCCGAGCCACCAAAGCTCCTCCGCCTGCCGCCCGAGCCCCGTCGAGCCCCACGCGTCACGCGCTGCTTCCGTCCCGTCCCATTGAGTCTTAAGCCACCTTGTTGTTAGCTCACCATCTTGAGCTCCCATCACCACCGTCCGTGTGTCGCCATTGGAAGCCTTGCCACCGCTTGCCCACGCTCGCCCTCGGCCACCGGTCCTCCTCAACTTGTCGTTCCAGCCCTGGTCTAGCTTGCTCGGTTCTTCGACCTAAGACCAAAAGCCGAAGCCAACAAGCCACCATGGGCTTCGAGGCTTGTTTCCAAGCCTTTCCCGGCCTTGCTTGGTGCCGCCGCTTAGGAGTTTGTCGTCCATCTCCACCTTGCTGTCGTCATGAACTCATCAGATTTCAAAACCAGTGAGTTTACTCACTAATCTTTTATTATGAAGTTAATGATGCTTAAGTGTTGATTAATTTAGGTTAAGTATGGTTTAGGTGGTTAGTTAGAACAAATTGGCGATTTAATTATTCGTTTATGCATGTTAGATGGTTAAAATAGCTTCATTAGCAACTAGATAGGTTGTACTATTTATCTAGATTGATTTGGAAAGTTTTTGGGCCCGTCTCAGTGTTTAATTAGGTTTTTTAAGTTCCTAAGTTTCTATTTAAATGTATTTATTTAATTAATTTTGTATTTATTTAATTATTTATTATTTTCTAAAATTATATCGGATGGTCGATGACGGTAAAATTTCGTGTTGATTGCAATGGTATATTTGGTTTATTTAATTGAGTGCTAATTTGTGCAAATTGAGTGGAAATTGTAATTTTGGGTATTTATCCCAAAATTGAGTAATTTCGGTATTTAATTAGAAAATACCGAGCATTGGTTTATAACGCCAAAAATGTCTTTATGGACTATTTTAAATATTGATTTTTAAAAGAAAGATATTGCATTTTGGTTTAGGCCGACCGTGTACCCACATACAATTATTTTTATCGAGTATATCTTAACACGATGAAATCAGGTCAAGTTCATTATTTAATTGAGGAATTAGTATGCAAGGCACAAAGTTCCGGTTTATCGTAGTTCAGCTTGTGTGAGCATTGTGATTTTAGCTTGTGAAAGTAGTATACTATATTAGCCTATAAGAGTTTGATATGTCAGCTTATGAGAGCAGTATATTTTATCAGCTTGTGTGAGCAATGATCGTTTATTAGCTTGTGAGAGCACGATCTATATATATCAACTTGTGCGAGCTGCTATCTATATATATCAGCTTGTGCGAGTTACTATCTATCTATATTAGCTTGTGAGAGAGCTATGACCATCTATATCAGCTTTTGAGAGCTATGACAATCTATTTCAGCTTGTGAAGTAGTAATTGCATCAATTGAATTGATAGATGGCGTTGAATTTATAGATGGTACTAATGGATAGATAGTATTAATGGTATCCAATTGAGTGGATCGATTGATCGATGGTTGGAATTGAATTGAGTTAATTGATTGAGTATATGAACTGTATTGACATGCATGAAAGAACTGAGGCAAGGTAAGTCATTTGTCTTGTATGTGCATAGGCTGCCTTTAGGCGTATTTCCTTCCTAGTCGAAGTTTAGGTGGTGAACTTGCTGAGACATTGTCTCACCCGTTGTGACTCAACCTTTTCAGGTCCTTAGATGGTTGGAAACCTGTGAGTTAACTTCCTAATTGTGGATTAGGGCGTTAATTACGTTTAGGGGGTGGTTAGTTTAATATTAATGACAGTAGTTTAATATTAATGATTTAATAGTAATGACGATTAGTATTTGTTAATTTTAGTTTATCCTTAATTGCGATTAAGGATGGTTTAGATTAAATTTAAGTACAATTAGTTTAAATATTTATGATTAGATTAATTAATCACTGTTAGATTAATTAATTGAGTTTAGTTTATGTAATCGTGATTTATTTGATTAATCGTAATTTATTTAATCATTATTTATTTAATTAATTGTAATTATTTTAGTTAATGTCTATTAATTTTTATTTAACTATAGTTAGGCTAATCAATTGAGTTTAATTTAAATTGTAATTAGCCTAATTAATTGCGATTAGCTTAATTAATCACGATTAACATAATTAATGACTGATTAGTCGTTAAGTAGAATTTTATGCCCGTTTTTTTGGATGAGTTTGTGCATAATTCCGATTGTTTGCACGTGTGATGCTATGCTATTGATTGCTCAATTATAGATTTTTATTTACTATTTTCAAAGGAGGTTTTATGGGCAAGAAAATAGAAAAATATGAGGTGTCAGGTTTGGATGCCGAATTTTACGTGCTAAATAAAACGATGAGGTTTTAAAATGAAAGTATGTAAAGTTTAATGGGTGGATTTCAAATACATGACCACGGACAAATATTTTACTGAGATTTTTAAATGTGAAAATTTGCCAAAGTTGATTATTTGAAAACGAACTATTTTGTTCCTGGCTAATTAATGGCAATAAAAATCGGCTTGATTGATGATGTGCTTGAGTGATCATTTAATCAAACCCGTCACCCAATGAGAGTTTGAGGGTGATGCCCGATTTTTATCGGATGTCTGGCGGGGGTCCAGATGTTGAGTCGCGATTGAAGTCAGACTGATGCTCCTTTATGGAATGCCGTCTAGGTGGGGGTTCTAGATCAGTTGTGTCTGATGGGATGGGACGATACTCAGTCATGCAGGAAGACCGCCGACTCTTGTGTTGGCCGTGACCCGAGAGGTTGTAATAATTGGAACACGTGTGTTGGCAATATGCATTAATTTTTTAGAATGTGTTCTGATTATTATTTATGCATATTGCACTATTATTGCCATGTGAGACGTGCTAATATGTAGGGGTATGCCAATGCAAGGTAAGTTTGTATGTGATACATGTTTAGACTATCTCCAAGATGAATTCACATCATATCGAGGCTTAGGAAGTTGGCTCGCTGAGATTTTATCTCACCCCATTGTCGTTAACTATTTTTAGGGCCATAGTGTGGAGAACTGCCAGGTGCGGTTGTGGTGGGCGCGAGATGCAACACCTTTTTGGCTAGCTCTGCCGTTAGTGAAGTTTAGGTTAATCCTAATCCCTAAAGGTTTTTAAGAGAGTCAATAGAAAGTGGTTGTAGATAGGCTTACAATTATTAAACTTCCTAGGGGTAACGGTGGATAAATAAATATGTTGTTTTAGGCAATATTTGTTATGTTTTACTATCCTTATTGTTTGTTTATTGACTAGGTATTTATTTTAACTGTTTCCGCATGCATTTAATCGAAAGATAAAAAGAATGGATTGGTGATGCATCCTGGAATGTCATAATTTAATCGACCGCCAAGAGATATTCGCGCGCTTGGGGTTCAAGGCATGACAACATTCAATTTGCTTGAAGCCTCATCCATGGCAGTTTCTGCGTTTGGGGGAGCCCTCATATGAGAAAGCATCGAAATGTAGTTTAGCACGATGGCATCAAGCAAACTTATGATTCTTCCCAAATCAGGAAAGCCTTGTACCTTCTTAGATAGCTGTCCTAACCCTTTTCAGAAATTTAATCATGTTCTGCTCGGGGGAAAAGATCCAACAGCGTCCATTGATAATCTCGTTGGACCCACACTTACGCAAAGCCATTGAATTGTGTGCCGAGGAGGAATTATAAATTACTTTTTAAGCTCCGGACATCCAGTGCGGAATTTCTTCCCTCACACAGCTCTCACACGTGTATTCGGTGAATTTCGTGCGGGAAAATGTGACTGATTATGCAATCAATGCTGGTGTTGAGATTTTTTCTTTCTTGCTTATCATGAGCGATAACTTATTTGCACATCGGTGCCAATGCCTTGGAACATCCGTAACTGTAGCTACAAAGCATTTCTTCTACCTGCAGAGAGAATATCTACCTGTGAACTTCCCCATCACTCCATGCTTTTCTTCTTGGGGTGCTTCTTGTTGGGGTGCTTTTCTTGCGTCGTTGGATGTAGAATATGCATTATCCATGCAATACGCAACTTTCTAAATACTTATTCCTTTCCTCTCTTCTTTGCAACTCGCAAGCCTATATGTTCACAGCTCGTTAACACATCAAAAGCGAATTCTCAAGCCATTCTCTATCATAATCACCCCTGATCATAGTCTGAGCAGTGCAATACCAATGGCTGAGTCTTTTGTTTTGTCCGTGGGGCAGACAATAGGAAAGCTGCTCGTCGATGAGACCAAATTTTTGTGGGGCGTGGAGGGCAAGGTCAAGGACCTTCATAAGGAGCTGAAGCTGATCCAGTGCTTGCTGAGGGATGCAGACATGAAACAAGAACACAACCACACCGTTCAAGAATATTTGGCGCAACTCCAAGACATTGCCTATGATGCTGAGGACGTCATCGAGCAATACATCCTCAGAGCCACGCCGAAGAAGGGACAAAACATCATCAAGTCGTATGCTTGTTTCATGGCGAAGTGCACGTGCATGTGGGCTCATGTGGTGGGGATAGAGATTGATGGCTTCAAGTCCAGCATCTCCAATCTTAGAACGAGTATGCGGGACAATGGCATACAACCTCTGAATGAGGGCAAACGCAAACGGGCAAGAGCTTTGATGCCGAAACAGACTTATGCCCATTTCGAGGAGGATTTTGTGGGAAGGGAAGATAGTATTGAGGTGTTGGTGAAAGCGCTGTTGAAGGATGGAAAACAACACAGCATTATTTCCGTTTGTGGAGTGGATGGTTCGGGTAAGACCACACTCGCTAAGAAAGTCTTCACTCATGACAAAGTGAAGGACCATTTCGATGGTTTCGCTTGGGCTTATATATCTCAAGAATATTGCATGAAAGATATCTTGGTAGAAATTCTTGTTCAATTGATTCCTGATCAAAGAAAGCTGGTTGAGGAGATGATAGTTCTCGAATTGTTTGAGACTCTATACAAGATCCAGCAAGAGAAGAGATGTATCGTGGTTCTTGATGATATTTGGACCAAAGAGGCATGGGACAATCTTCGAGCCGCATTCCCGGTCAAGGACACAAGAAGCAAGCTATTGATAACAACCTGCAATAGAGAAGTAGCGGAGTATATCGATCCTCATTGTTTTCTCCATATACCTCCGCGCTTATCGGACCACGAAAGTTGGGTTCTACTAAAGAAGAGGGCATTCCCTGAAACGAAAGGTAAGACTTCTCTAAAGTTATTAACCTAAATATAGTGGCTTCAAGAGATTATATTGCCTGTTTGATTCTAATTTTATGGTGCTTCTGTTATTATTTGCAGGATTAGCTATTGAACTTTCTTCTGTAGGACCTGGAGTTGGTCAAGATATTATTGCAGGTCAAGCTGTAGAAGGTATTACAAGACAATCAGAGATGGAGAGACATATACCAGGTACTTGGTTGCTCAATTTGGCCTTTCGGAAGCTTGATAGTTACAATGGAGTTCATATGATCAATATATCAATTATTAGGCACCATTCAATATTTGAGGAATCGGATGACTCTTTTGTTTCTTAATAGCTAACAATTGCACCTCTAAACCAACATCCAAAACTTTGCTCCTCCTGTCCTCCAATGAGGATAAATATTGAAGAGGTTTTCAAATGACCAACATAATAAGCGATTTTGATAGGATTTATGAAATAATGTGAAGCCTAACTATGTTACTTCTTCCATACACTTCATTTCAGGTCCATCTGTGTTTGCATTTGTGAGTAGTTGGCTTAACAACAATATTTGGGATTGTTACAAAAATCGTGAATCTTTATGTGACAAAATAGAGCGGTAACATAAAGATTTCACTAAAATTTCGCGGGAGATTAATAGCACACTCAAGTCACAGGACATTTATCCTTGCGTTGTTTTCATTTTTCTCCATCAAGTTGGATTATTGTTGTTATACATTTGCTCAAGTCACTGAATTCAAGCTACAAATAACAAAGACAATACATTCCATAAGTTAATTTACGGTTCTTGATCTTTCAGGCGTAGATGGAGGCATATAGAGGAACTTTGGTGTGGTCTCTATAGTCTTTCCCCTTACAAAAACATAAATAAACCACGGAACATAAAGAACTATAGCAAATATTCATCCTTGAAGTTATCTTCTTATGACAATTACATCTTCTTGTGATTACTCAGTTTCAATTTGTTGCCTAATATCATGCAGTAATCACTAAAGACATGAAGGGGTTAGGACATGAACTCCTTAAGAATTGTGGAGGATTACCCTTGGCTATTATTATGCTTGGTGGACTTCTAGCGGTCAACGACTGGGAGACAGTTAAAAGAAACATCAATTTGCCTTTGAGTGATAAGAGTGATGTATCAAAAGTGTTGGCCCTAAGCTATGACAATCTACCATGGCATCTAAAGGCATGCTTCCTCTATTTGGGTAGCTTTCCGGAGGATGCAGAGATCCTTGCGGCTAGAGTCTTTTACATGTGGATTGCTGAAGGCTTTGTGTCGCTTGATGCATATGATGAAGAGAGAGAAATTGCAATGGAAGATGTAGCAGAGCAATATTTAATGGAGTTGGTTAAGAGGGGACTGGTCCAAGTACGATTCAACTTGTATGGAAATATCAAAACTTGTCGCCTTCACAACCTGATGCGAGATTCACGTGTCTTTAAAGCTAGGCAGGAGAGGTTTCTAAGCCTTTATAACATTCAACGGTACAATGAAAGGGAGGGTAGTTCTTCTTTAGTGGCAATAGAAGTTGAATCAACTTGCAAGACACGGAGGCTTTCTCTCGATATGCGCGTGATTGGTGAAGGAAACACGACTCTGATGGTGGAACAATTAGGAAGGACTATGCCCCACATTCGGACTCTTATATTCTTCCATTCTAAGGGATTTGACAAAGGGAAGTGGAAGCAATTTCAACCTATTTTCATCAATGGTAAGTTTCTCAGAGTTTTGAAGCTAGACGGTCTTTTTTCGAAGGGAGGAAATTTACCTGAATCAATGGGAGACCTAGTCCATTTAAGATTCTTAAGTTTAGCCGACAGTGGATTTCAGGGCTTGCCACATTCTATGGGGAATCTTGTATGTGTGGAATTCTTGGACCTACTTGCGAATATATCTGTTGTGGTGACCATGCCAAATGTGTTGTGGAAGATGAGAAGGTTGAGGTATCTCCGTCTTCCATACAAATTTGCCGTTAAGGAGAAATTCCATGGGGACCGGAAGAAGCTGCAGTTGGGCACTTTGGAAAATCTACGGACATTGATAAACTTTAGTCCAAAGAAATGTGATGTGAATGATATAGGCAAGCTGACCAATCTGCAAAAACTAACTGTCTCCAACCGGTATGATCCTATCGAGCTGGAGATATTTCCGCGATTTGCTCAATACACTTTGAAATTTCTTCAATCCTCGTCTTTTTATTTCACAATCTTTGATCATTCATTGACTGAAGGTGAATTGAGTAAAATGTCATGCTATTGTTATTCTTGTAAGCTGTCCATAAAAGGAAAAATAGATAAGTTACCACAACATAAGAGTCTACCCCAACAATTGAGTAAGCTAGTCTTACTGATGTCTCGACTCAAAGAAGATCCGATGCCAATATTGGAGAAATTGCGTCACTTGGTTGTTCTTGTGCTGGGGCATATTGCTTTCACGGAAAAGCAAATGGTTTGCTCTGCAGGAGGTTTTCCTCAACTCAAGCATTTAGTTCTTGATGGTTTACTAAATTTGGAGGAGTGGAGGGTTGCTGAAGGAGCCATGCCTCATCTTTCTCGATTAGGGATCAGCAAGTGTCCCAACTTGAAGGCAGTACCTAAAGTATCACATCTCTACCCATATGACGGTTCGGACGAAATATGCAAAGCGTTTAAGAAGAGCGGCTTCAGAGAGAGATATTGATTTGGGTGGCCAGGGGCGGCCTCAGCTGTCCGGCGGGAAGGGGAGGGGGGTGGCGGCGGAGTGTGGTAGGCGGGCGGGGGCGTGAGCTTCTGGATTGTCAGGGGGCAGGTGTGGGCCCCCTAAAACAATAGCAGATGTGGAAAATGGAACATTGATTAATGATACAGTGCTTTATAAAATTGATAAGGGTAAATATCTAATCTAATATATTATGAGTGAAAATAGAGTGTTACAGCAATCTTTGATAAATTTTCCATGTTTTCTTTTATCGTAAATCATTGTTCGTTTCATTTTGCCTCTCATCCTTGAGGACTTCAATCAGTGGGGGAATCTGTTGCTTCGCTCGCTATCGAGATAACTCGTGACTTTGCTCATGGAAGACTGCAAAGTTCGCGCGAGTGCCGCGAGGAGCAGGAGCGAATCCATTGCTTCTCCAAAAGACGCTAGATGGGAGGCATATGAAGAAATAAGAGTCATTGCTTATGGTGCTGAAGACGTCATCGTGGAAGCTGCATTGCAGAGGAGAGGAGAAAACATCCGATCATTTCCATAGTGCTGATAAGATGTTTGATGAAATGCGGATGTGAGTAGAAACTGGGATACATAAATCTGAAATCGCATGTTGCTTTCGGCTTGTGCAGTTGATTTCTTTGTATATAGATAAACAATGACGAGAAATATAATAGTGCATTTTGCATCGCCTAGTCTCCTACATGTAAGGCTGCAAGATATAGTTAAAGATTCTTTTATGTGTGCTTACGTTACTCTTTCCCTCTGAACAACAGCGATGATATTGCTGGATGTAGCGAGAAAGCAAACAATTAGAACTTTCTACAGTGTCTTCGTGTTTTAGAGATTACGAATGTGTGAGATGTTTTTAGAGGACCAAGTCCTTTCTCAGCACTCATTAGCAACAAGAACTCCAATGCGCTGCATGCGATATATTTTACTAGGCACACTTCCCTTCACAAAATTTATCCGTTAGTTTATTAAGGTAAAAAATTTGGCGTTGGCTCATGCTTAATAACTTTTAATCAGTTTTAGAAGCTTAAGACGGGGGAGTCGGCAAGAATATGCGATACTACATCACAAGTGGGGGAAAAGTACCAATAAAATCTTAAACTTATTACATTGGTATTAATTCAATCATAAATATTTCAATTGGACCAATTTAATTCTAAAACTTTTTGCGTTGGTATTAATTTAGTCTATCTGGCCAATTTAGACAGGAAATCGCTAATGTGGACATCGGCCGGCCATCCTACGTGGCACGGCTAGTGCTGACATTGACATTTTAAAATAAATTTTATTTTTTTCCTTTTTTCTATTCTTTCTCTTTTGCCCTGTGGGCAATACTAGCCATGGTCGGCAGCCGGCCACAATTGAGGCCCAGTGAGGGAGTCATGGCCCTCGCCTGGTTGAGTCCTCACCAAATTCGACAAGGGCGGCCCTTGCCCAAGTTGCGTGGGTTGTGCCCTCGTCAGATTCATTGAGGACTACCCTCACCTGTGGCTGGCAAGGGCCAACACCCTTGCTAGCCCTCTCAGCTGTGGCCGGTTGCGAGCCATGGCCGGAATTGGCCATAATGCAAAGGAGAAAGAATAGGCAAAAAAAAAAAAGGAAAAATAAGAAAAAAGGAAAAAAATTAAAGATAATTAAAAAAATGGAAAAAATGGAAAAATTATTTTAAAATGTCAACATTAGCCCTAGCTGTGCCATGTAGAATAGCCGACGTCCTTGTCAACGATTTTCGGTCTAAATTAGCCGGATAGACTGAATTGGTATCAATGGAAAGATGTTTAGGATTAAATTAGTTTAATTGAAAAGTTTAGTATTGCATTGATACCAATCCAATAAATTTAGCACTTTTTTGGTACTTTTCCCTTACAAATGGTTTAAATGGCAAAATGTCCATAGGATAACATTGTATGACCCATTTTCTGGTTTAACTAACATATGCATATTGCACGCAACAAGATTGGTGTATTACATGAAGAAAGTTCATAAGTTACAAAACTACCTTCATTGTTTTTCGGATGTCTTGAGGACACGATCTTTTGTTGACTAGTTCTCTTCTAAATTGCTATTTCTCACTCACTGATTTTTCTGTAGCTGTTTCTCTCTATTAATCTTTGAATGATTAAATTAGAATATTTGGTAACAAATAACTCTCTAAAACGTGGCTAAACTACTCCTATTTATATGGAGATAGTGCACACATATTTTCTCACAAACCGCTCTTTGTAAACTGCTACATATTCTCACTTCCTCATCCTCTTCTTGCACCAAAGTGGCTCCCAAACTTTGCCCTACTCAAAAACCAACCAGGAAATCATCGCACACCCCGATAGTAATGGCTAGAGCACCCAAGGAGGATCATCACATATTGATCTCACTGACCGACCTAAGGAATCCACTAAGCTAACTCAAAGCCAAAGGGTCTCCCTGTCACGGCATGTTAGGGAACATGTAGGTTCAAGGATCGCAAGCACAGTCTTGCCATCCTCTGCATAAGGAGTAACACCTTATTGTAACCTGACCCCTCACGAGAGCTATAAGGTTTAGGCGTATTGTCAACTTCGGGCTGACATTCTTCCATTGATTTAGGCTCTCCCAAACTTCTACTTCGTGCGACATCAGACGTTCAAAATTTTAATTAATTAAGTCTATGCAAATTTTGACTAAGGAGTTGCCATTAACCTTTTTGATCGACTAGAAATCTAGTAAGATATGAGAGAATATTTTATTGTTTACGCAACTAGAGTTCTAGGTTCGGGAACTTGATTACGTTAGTTCCAAGATTAGTGCCTTTTCAATACTTGACCCGATCACATGCTAACTAATGTCATAGCAGCCTATCCAGAAGAAATCTAATGTTCATTCTACCCGTTTTACAGTAGGAAAGTAACATCCAAATACAATTAATTATAATCATAATAGAAAGCATGCAAGTATCCCAAAATTGTCCCTAAAAGAGAAAAAGACGAAAAAAAGGAGAAACCTATTGTAAAGCCCTAAAGGATTGTTTGATATCAGGTTTTAATTTCTAATTTTTTTTAAAGAATTTTCTGATATTTTTTAATGATTTTTTCGGATTTTTTTAACTTTTTAAAATGATTTTATAAAATTCTAATTTTTATTGATTTTCTAATTTTCTAATTTTTTTTTTTATTTTTTTGAATTTTAAATAATTTTTATTTACGGTTCTTTAATATTTATAAATTTATAAATTTTATTATTATTTTTTATAATTTTAATATTAAAAAAAAAAAATCGCACCGGACTAGGAGACTCAGCCCGACTAAACCTGCCCAGATCCTATTGATCCGGGTTGGACTAAAAAACCATATAGGCCCTAAGGCCCCCTCAGAATTAATCAAAAAGGCCCACATTTTTTTAAAAAAAGGTGTCTTAACCTCCAGCCCACTTTCATTTTCTAATTGTCAGCCCAATCTATCCCAACCCACAAAACAAGCAAGCCCGAAGCTCAATTTTTTTCTTTTTACGGACGACCAGCCCACAGCTAAAAGCCCGAAACCCATTTTAATTTTCTATCTTTTTTTTTGGCCTTTCATACCTTTTTTCTATCCTGCCTTTCTCATCTCCTTTTTTGGTCTTTTCTGTTTTTTGTCTTTCTCTATTTCTTTCCTTCCCCAGCATCGTCTCCTTCCCGAACATTTTCCTTCTTCCTCGCAACGACCCTACATCCCTTTTACCGAAACCATCTCCATCACGGACAAACTCATCACCGGAGCTTAAATCGCTATCGAACTGTTCGCCTTTGGCCTTTTATCTCGACTCCACCGACCACCATCATTCAAACTCGTCGGTCAAGCAATGGTTACCACGAAACATGCCGCGCACACGAAAACGTCAAAAAAAGAACATACAAAACGAAGAGTAGCAGCGGGGATCTATTAAAACTCAGTTGACTAATCACGAACCCAGAAACGCACGAAGGACTGAAATGCATATATTTGAGTCAGGCATTTCGTAGAACAGGCGGAGGGCGTCGGCTAAAAGAAAGCTTCATACCCATTAAAGACACGGAGTTGGACTGAAATCAGCGAGCGAGGTTCGGCTTTGGCACAGAGAAAACTGATTTATACTCAGTAAAAACAAAATAACAGCAAGCATCGGGCAGAAGGAAGACCAAAAACGTAAGTGTAGCCTAGGCATTTTATCAAACATACGGCGTGCACTAAAGAAACAGGAGACCTCCGATCCATCCACGGCTCAAACTCAGACCAAGACTGTCAAAAGGCATACTAGCATACACAGCAAAAAGACTAGAGTGTACAGCAAGCTTAACAGGACCAGCGGAGCTGGAGCTCGCATGATCGACATATGGGCGAGGGGACACCTACTTGGTTCAGGCGCAATGCTATTGGGGATGATGATCGAAGGGCTGTCCTCCAATGAAGGTGGACTTCTTCTTCCTTTGGATGGCCTTTTCTCTGTCTCTGACTCTCTCCCTCTAGCCTAGCACTCTCTGGTTTCAAATGAAGAGAACCAGAGCAAAGGCAGCTCCCAGAAACCTCCTTTCAGCCTCTTCAGAACCTGCTCTCTCTCCCTCTCTCTCTCTCTCCCTTTCAGATCCTTTATGGTTTCTCTCTAGTGGCTTCTCTCGAGCACTCTCTCTGTGGCTCTCGTTGGTCTCTTCCCTGTCCAGCGAGCAAGAATGAAAAATTGTTCCCGAAGAATGGTCTTTTCCGTTACGCCTCATTCACCTCTTTCTGCCTTGCGTGACACCCTCCTCGCTCACACACTCGTCGCTCACTCCTCTCCTCGCATGACAGTACATCATCCCCATAAAATTCCTTTTTGCTCGTGTCAGTGCCGTGACGTCACGTCCATCTTCGCTCATTCGGGTGAATGGGGGGAGCTTGCGAGGAAGAGAAGAGACAGACGCGTGGACTGGGAGAAAATATTCAGTGTGTGCACCACGTCATCAGCCGACCTGGTGCGCACATACCAATGAAATACCGGCATGTGTCCTTGATCGGAACCCACTGAAAAAGGAAGGTGCTGATTTTTGGTTGGCTTGGCTCGGCTCCACTGCAGATGAAAGGACAGTCAGCGTATTCCTCCCGCTCAAAATTTTTCTCTCTCCTCACTTAAATTTGCTGGGTTTTTCTCTCTCTCCTCTTTCCTTGCAAACGGAGAAGAATCGAGACTTCCTCTGTTTCTTCTCCGCACATCCCACGCCTTCCACTTCCGCCTCTGTCTCCGGCTCCGGCTCCAGCTCCGGCTCCGGCTCCGCCTCCCTAAAAGCCTTGCCGCCATCTGCCTTTGGCATGTCGCCTCGAGCGCCACCAATCACAGCTGGTCCCAACCCCCTCCACCTCTGATCGTTTCCAACACGGAGATCGAGCACAAGTTTTGTGCTCACGTTGGTCTGTCAGCAACTTCTAGACCTTCGTCCGATTGCGTCCCTCTGACGAACTCATTATCAACTTTGACTCCGTGCTGCCGGCGCCGATGGAGTCCTCCATCTTTGGCATCTGCTCGTCCTCCCCATCCCTCAGGCCGATGACGCCACCGGCCTCCGTCGCGAAGTCATCGGCCTCCAGCTTGAGGGAGACGGCCTCGATCTCGTTCCCCAGCAAGCGTTGTTGTGGCACCCCGAACCCCCCTTGGGTCGCCACAAGCACCTAATTTTACACTTAATTACATCTTTTAGAAGAAGCGTCATAAATCATAGACATTTTTTTTTTTGAAAACGGTCCCAGCGCGATTCATTTAGCGGAAGCAAAATATAACATCGCCATCTCCCCTTCCATCAACCATGATACAATTGCACACCACTAATCATCATAATAACAGACAAAGCCATGACACTTTATTTACATATTTTAAAGATGGGTTTCCTTGTGTCGGTACATTAAAAGAAAGGCCAGAACATAAAGCCATACTCGGCCTAAACCCCAAAAAGAAACAGTCGACCCACTACGACTCACGTGCAAGATCCCCCATAACTAGTGTCGGCTAACCATCCCAAAAAGTTTCAGCTCCTACTTGTCACGTACGGGCCCTCACACCCATCTCGGTGCATCAGGCGGTGACGGCGGCAACATCCCACGTATCACCCCATCGCGACGAATGTGGACGGATATGAACTCCTGGACAACTAGGGCCCCAGCCAGGCCCACGTCGTACATGACTAAACAGCGCACTTGAATATACGTCAATCCAGGAATAGAGGGACAATCAAACTCCTCGCACTCGACCTCTACATTGGAAGGAATGCCATAAAATACGCCCCGCGTGATAGCAGGGAGCGGCATGCTGCTAATATGAAATGTTGGTCTCCGAAGGGGTGAGTACAACCACTCAGCAGGTAAAGGAATCCAATCACCACTCAATGCATCATGCCATGCAATCACCACAATCATAACATCACATGTCATACAAGCATTCATGCACAACATACCATGGCATCATGCACATGTCATTATACCTCATATATCATCATCATCATATAGACATCACCATCATATCATACACTTACCGTCATCATGTCACATATGGCACCATCCTTACCATGCATCCATGCATATGACATCATCATCATATCACATGTACCATCATCATTACCATGCATCCATGCATGTAACATCATCATCATATCACATGTACCATCATCATTACCATGCATCCATGCATGTAACATCATGCATCATTTAAATTTCGATTTTCATCTTGGACCGCCACATTTCTCATTCCCGGGACCAATGTTTGCATCCCACATGTATCCAAGATACAATTCAGACCATCCGGCTCCCCCACTCTCCGGGCATCTCATACCCCAACTGGCATCACGAGGACCCTCCAGCATCCAGCCATTTAAGGCCACCAGGCAACCGGCCGCACCCTTCAAGCCAGGCATCTCACATCCAAGCCGGTATCGCGAGGTATCCCTCAGCATAGTTACCATGCCGAGCTTCCGGCTTCCCTACTCTCCGGGCATCTCGATACCACTCAGTCTCCCGAGGACCCTCCGATATTCGGCCATTCATGACCACTGGGCAACCGGCCGTACCCTTCTAGCCAGGCATCCCGACACTCCCGGGGCATCGTCGGCTCACACCTCCGACGGTCTTCTCATTTATCTCAATTCCCATCCTCAATTATAGTTCAATTTTAACATGGCATGCGATGTGATGGCAATCAATATCATATTCATCATTGAGTTCATACATGCATCTCAGTTCATTATCATGCATGCATCAAGACACTATCATCCAATCAATACAATTCATGGAGTCCATGCAATTTAAAATGGTCCATATTTCATGCCCCTTTTTCAAAATTCCAGCATGTACCATTTTTAGAAAATATTCAAATTAAATATCCATGTGCTTCTCAAAAATCATGGAATCAAAGCATGTGATAGACAAGACAATAAAATAACAATTTCATGGAAAACACATGGCTAATAGAGTTCCACACAAGAAGATATAATCCACACGATTCCAGCATGCAAATCCGAATAAAAACAGAATGTGCAGTTTTCGAAATAATTCGAATAAAATACCCAAAAGACCTCCGAAAATTATGAAATTTTACCATGTTATATTTAAGCCCCTAAAGAAGGTTTTTCATGAAGACTTTTAGGCCAGATTAGTTTTGTATATTTTTCTATAGTCGTACGAAACTTCTGGTTCTCACACCGAAATGTCCAGTGAAGTCATCTCCGAAATATTGAGTTTTCACCCCTCTATTCTTCTTCGTTTCCTCTGAAATTTGGATATGTTTTACTTCAAGAGGTCCCCTACAACTTTCATTAAGAGATCTAAGTCAGATTTCCAAAGAACAGTCACCATATGGGTCCATGAAGTCTCGGGTGTCCTGTACCGCGTCTTCAGATTTACCGTCTTCAAGAGTAAGTCGATTCACTAGGCTAAACTTGTTCATTTTACTTCAAATTTGAGTATGTTAGTATTTAGGATGTTCTCTACAAGTTTCATGAAGAAGTTGAAGAGATATTCTTAGTAAAAATCAACATGCAACCACAGATCCACCGAAAGGTCAGTGAAATCGTTCCAGATCTGGTGTCTCCGTAGGATGAGAGTTTGACCACTTAAATCTCCATAATTTCACACAAAATTTTAGTATGTTGTATTTCAAGGTGTTAGCTCCAAATTTCATGAAGAAATCAAAGTCGAAATCGAACTCAAAACATGCATGCAAGCTCTCACAAAGTTCTGGCTCAGGCGGTTCATGCGAAAACAGCAACACCACTCAAGAACAAGTCATCCAAGCTTCGGTTTCCCCCTCCTAATCACCCAAAATTCGACTTTTCTACAACATACATGTAACACACACACATGCAAGAGCAGCAAGAGGACCCGACCTTGCCTCTAGGCCGAAGAGAACAGCGGCACACGGCGGACGAGCGGGCGACGTGCGGCGGCGACGGGCGACTCCTCCTCTCGGCTTCTCCTCTCTCGGCCTCTCTCCCTCTCGCACGGTTCTCTCTCTCTCCCTCTCACTTGGCTGAACAACTCAACCGGCCACCTCTCTCTCTCTTCTTCCCTTTTATTTCCCCCAAACCTCATCATTTGCAATGATTGCTTGCCACTCCAATTGACCAATGCATGCCATTTCCCTTATTGCCACTTGTCATGACACATGCAATGGGCTTTTGGGCTTGGGCTTGGGGAATTTGGGCCAGCAAATGGGCCGGCCACTCTCCTCCCCCTTTGGTCGACGGTCACGCTCCTTTGGGCCTAATTGGGCCGGCCATTCGGCCCACCAAAGCTTAGGCCAATGGGCCTAAGGCCCAAACCTAAATAAAATTAAATTTTTCCCTTTTTATATTTTCTTTTATAAATTTTAAATTTTAAATTCCACATGGCCAAAGTCTTGTAACATTTTATTTATAGGAATTTAATTTATGAGGTGCATGGCCAAGCATAGATTATTATCATTAATTTATCCTATAGTCCTAATTTCAAAATTCATGAACACAAGCATATATCACTTCGCTTTAGGAGAAAACTAATGGCTAAAGCATATACTATAGGAAATTTTTATCACCTAATTATGGGCTTTAACACACCTTAGAGCTTGTCTTGAAATTTTTGGGATGCCACAGCTGTCCCTGACGCTAGCTCGCTCGGTCTCGGGGGAGATGTTAGTAGACCTAGGCAGGGTAGATGGCGTGGCAAAGAAGGAGAGGCGCGGGCTAGAGAAGGATTCCCATTCGCTATGGGGGAGGTACATGGTGTGGCACCCAAGATCTTAGATCAAGTCACATGACTTGCTTTCTAAACTAGGGGAGACATTAATTTCATATCATATAATAAATTTCATTCTAAGTTGAGTCATAAGACACTAAACTGCACTCGACTATATTTACTTTGCTTACGTATACATCAGGAGATAAGGCTAAGGAGGGGGATTTCTACAAAAAAACACTAGGAGCCACAAATACTAAATATTTCGCCTCCTGTCAAGTATGTACATAGATCAACAAAAACAAAACTCTCCCACACGTCGAACGCTCCTCAGTCACCTTCTAATCTAAAGAAAAGACACAATAAATAAGTATGAGTTTTTAAAATAAAAACTCAACAAGTGGGCAGTTAGTCCTAACTTGGATTTGGCCAATAACAAGACACATAGGTAAACAAATCATCAATTTGCTGAGTCCACATAAATCTAGCTACAACAATCACCCAGGGGGAGACGACACTTCGCCCTGAACCTCTCGCACCCAACATGGCATCACGAGGTCCACGATCACCCAGGGGAGATGACACTCCACCCTATACCCCTTGCACCCAACCTAGCATCACGAGATCCCCTGATAAGTTATTCAACCCTTCTCAGACCTCTGAAGAGAATACCACTACTCCTTGTCACCCCTCTCCAAGCATCCCGACACCTGAGGTCTCGCCTTGGCTCTTTAGCCAACCACACATTCACAATTCCTCCTTGTTGGAGCAACAACAACTTCAGTATGTGAACAATCACAAATAGGTCTAAACATACATCATTAGATACTTCAAGGTATAAAGGAACCCCATTAGAGGCGACAAAGTAAGAGCCAATATTTTCTTGCAGAAACTCAAAATCTGCCAACATGGACAGAACAAAGCAAAATCGAGTAATCTCAGTATTTAGGGCCAAAACCATGGTAAACCATGACAGAAAATTCTCAAATTTTAATACGTGATAGCAAGACCCTAAATGAACACTTTTTTTCATGAAGGAAACCAAGTGCGGCTCCTTTTGTAAGGAGAGAAGCAATGTGGTTCATGTAGCTCAAGATTCCTTCCGTCGAACAGAACTAACAACCGGGAGGTTTAACCATTTCGAAGTTTGAAACTCAGTAATATTCTTTGAAATTTTGATATGTTATTCCTATGGATGTGTCCTACAACTTTCATTACGTATTTGAGGTCCAATTCTTTCTAGAAAATTATAGAAAGTTCGTGGAATCATCAAAGGTCTTGCTGTTTTCTACGATACAGCTTACTGTTTCAAAGAGAAATGCTCTAGACATCACATTTTCTCATCAATCTTGCTATAACTAGATGTTGAACTTAATCCAATGGATTTTCTCTCATATAAACTTGTTCTTTTCCTTATCTACATCATTAGAAATCAAGGCGACATAAAACAAAAAGGCTTTCCATCTATATTTCTCTAGAACATAATGTTTTGCACTGTTTTCTTCATCTCTAGCTCAACTAAACCATTAGTTTCTCTACCAAACCCTCTTATAGTATTTCGACACTCTTCCATAGCATCTAAGGTAACCATAGCACGTTTTCACTCACCTAGAATCTTCCACAGCAAAAGCTATAGTATTAACAAACAGAGAGGGTCCAATAAGTCTAGTTCTAGGAATCTATACTAAATTGCAAACTAAATTGCAACACTCCAACCACGTGCAAATCTTAACTCAAGAACACATCAAAATCACGAGGTCCAGACCACATACAAGGCTCATTTTCAATTAAACTTAATGGAATTAAACCAGCCTTCCTCCGCGCCCAAAAGAAAATGAAATAATCTAATACTTGGCAATTTCCCCTACGACACTACTACCCCCTCCCCCTCAATCACCCCTATCCTCAATACCCGTGACCAGAACTCAGCCCAAGGGAACCACTCACAGCGCTTGGGGTCCGTGGGTTGCCAACCCGGTTAGAACCCGACATTCATATCCCACCTGCAATGGCCGCATAAAATCCAGAATCTACTCTAATAAACTCTAATCAAAAACAGCATTTCAGTCCTTAATTTTGAGTCCAGCGACCCAAAATTCCTCAAACGATAACAAGAATAACAGCTCCCAGAAACATCGAATTCTCTGGATATAGCAACCCGTCGCTCAAGGAAGGTCGATTCTAGAAAACGGAGTCGAAGAAACATGAAACAAAAAAGAACAGAGAACAGATGCATGCACGCACGGCTCCCTTTGGTTTACCCATATAGATGGGACTCCAAGAGCGACATCTCGTCACAACCGGACAACAACCGGCTTCACCGACTACCGATCCCAACCATGGAAAAAGTTTTACCAGTCGTCCCCTACGCCCTCATTGCAACTACCTAGCCCTAAACCAACATGCAACACCAGGCGAGTAAATTCATGAACGCGAGACTACAAGAGTAGCTCCACTTGGTTGGATCTTTCACATGTGGAAAAGGGAGGAGGCGTCAGGCAAGCTGGGGGCTTCACAACTTGCGGCGACAACTTTGAACGGGACAGAGAAGCGACGATTCCGCTACTGGACGAAGCCATGGGGCGGAGAGGGGCAGAGATTGGGTTGGGTTTTGGCAGAACGAAGTAAAAATTAGAGAAGAGGAGAAATGGTTGTCTCGGCTGAGAGGAGAAGGAGAAAACGTAGGTCTGCTCATGAGTTAGAGGGTGTTGAGTGGTTTGGGAAGGAAAATGATTAAAAAAAGTACAAGTGTCGTTTCCCCTTTTCATCTCAACACCACCTGGCTGCAACATGGGGAATAAAATTCCTCTTGAAAGAAAATCCCCCTTTGCAAGGAAGAGTGGGTCGTGACTTCACTAAAAGAACACTTGGTGTTTTAATTTAATCAATAACCTTAATCTATAATATACTTAACTTAACTGACAAGCAAAAGAAAATCTGGGGTGTCACACATGGACTGGCTATACCAGCACCGAGAACTAGGGTTTTTCTTGGATGTGAGCCATATTGGGTTCATGGACGAGTTTGTGGAGGAGATGGAGCCCTGGTTCTAGGCCGCGCTTGAGGTGATGGAGGAGCTGGAGAAGGGCCCAATCGCCAACCTGGACGAGGGCCGCATGGTCGGGCACTACTAGTTGAGGAATTCGGAGCTTGCGCCGCCTTGGTTCATGAAGGCACAGCTTGAGAGCACGTCTACAATTTCGCTACCGACGTGGTCGGCGGTAAGGTCAGTTCTGGAATTCCGGTTGTTGTTGCTCTCCGTGTGGTAAGAGAGGTTATAGTGCCCTGCGTTTTTTCTTTCTTTCTTTTGAATCGGTTTGCTGTCATAGTTGCTTACGTTTCTCCTCCATTATCCGGAGCAAATGTATATGCTGCTTGATTCACTTGCAATGGTCTTTTGTCTTCATCTTTTGATTTGGAATTTGAAAAGCGCTAGTAAAATTTAGATTTTGCTCATCAGATTTAAGTAAAGTTACAAGCTATGGAGGAATGTTCATTTAGGGATTGATAGCATATCCACACTGTTTGCATTCCTAGATTGTAATTCCTTTCTCTGCTTGCAGTATTAAATCTGGCAGCAAATAAAATTCTCTTTAAGGATCCAGTCCCATGTAAAAAGAAAGGATAAAGTCCCATGTAAGTTTGGGAATTAATTATGTTTTCTTGTCCAAGATATTGCTAACTTGTACGTTGTGTCAGAAGATCCACATAAACATTGATGTAGGGATTGTAGATTAACTTAGCATGTCCACACTGTATGTGCTTCCTAGATTGTAAATCCTTTGGCAAGTAACTTATCATTGTACTACTTTTGTCAAATAACCACAAACATAAATGTCAAGGCCTGTTTGGGGGTGGCTGTGAGTTTCAGCTTGCCTTTCTGGTTTTAGCTGTGGGTTTAAGTGGGTTTAAGTTTTTGGCTTTATCTTTGACTTTAAAGAAATGAAGTTGGTAGAAGACATAACTTCTAACTTGAAAGTGACTGGCTCATTTTGAGAATTTAATAGTATTGAACGCTGAACCTTAAATCATAGATGTTTGGATTCTTGGATAATTTTACTTCTAAAATGAAGCATATAATAACTTTTAGTGACCAAAAGCCATAATACCTTATGTGCAATCCCTATCATCCCCCCCCTCAGTGCAAAAAAAAAAAAAAAAAAAAAAGAAAACGCACACACAAAAGAAGAAGTTACAACATAAGCAGTATTAGTAGTTTTCCATAGCTGTCTGAGTGGCTTCTCTATTGATATTGATCAAAGGATGGTTCTTGCCTTTTATAGTCCTGTACAACGAAAATAACTTGTTTCTTTTCTAGGTGAAGAACAATCCTGCTACATTTCCAGATTCTTTCTCCTTTTCTTTGGTAGGAGGAATAAATCCTTTATTAGAATGACTGTTCAGTAACTATAAGTAAGGAGAAAATATAGGCCTCCATCTTTCAAGATTCTTGCTTTTAATGCTTTTTATGATCACTTGTGTTTTGTAGATGGGAGAAATATCAAAGTGAGGAGGAAGCGGCTCTTGGTTAGGGAAAGTGTGTCAAAAAAGCCGTTTCTTGTAGAGAAGCATAGGCAGCGCATCCAAGTGAAATGGCCAACGGGGTATTTTATCTGAATTGCCTTCTCTTATGCTGTTAGGGCTGGAAACTTTAGAATAAGAGTGCACCTGATGGTGTTAAATATTGACCAAGGGATTATGATGGTGATCTAATGGTTCTTTCTTTGATATTTTGAAGAAACTCTCTGTTGTGCTGAAGAACAACTTCATGGATCCACTTTTAACCATGCTCCTTTGATGGAAAGGGTGACTAAATAAATCCCTTTGTCATTGTTCTTTATTTATTATGGCCCTTGTTGACACCCGAAATTTTTGTCGACACTTTAATCATCCATTTTGCAAAAATATAAAAAAATAGAGCCAAAAAAAAATAAATAAAAAAGAAAACAAAAAAAAAAGAGAAAAAGAAAAAGAAAAAAAAAGAAAACAAAACAAAAAGAAAAAAATGAAATGAAATGAAAAGAGAAAAAAACTTAGAAATAAGGAAAACGAAAAAGAAAAAGGAGAGAAAAAGAAAAAATAAAAGAAAGAAGAAAAAATAATAGAAAAGGGGATTGGGGGGTTCTCTAAAGGGGTCCCTCTTTTTCTCTTGCTCTCTCACGCTCTCTTTCTCTCTCTCTCTCAAATGCTCGAATGCGGATTCTCTCTCGGGCTCTCTCGAGATCTCGATCTCTATCGCAGTTGTTCGGTGGTAACAACCTCCTCTCTCTCTCAGAGGCTCTGGGCGCCTGCTCGTTCTCTCTCTCCTCTCAGACTCTCTCTGTGGATCTGAGGACGCTCGCATTCTCTCTCGAAAGTAGATTCTCTCTGGCGAATCGGTTTCTTCTTCTTGATCGCCTTTGGTTCGAGGGATTTCGATGGATCTGAGCTCAATAAGTTAGGATTATCACCGGAGGTTCGATCAATTTGAGCTTGATCAGAGGTGACGACGGTCACGACGACAAGGACGCTAGCGATTCCAACTTCGCTGGATCTGATTCGCCGAAGCCGATCGGTAGTAACAGCGCTCGATTGGAGATTCTCTCTCTAGGTTTTCTGATTCGACGGATCGCTCTTGGAGATTGAAGGCCGGCGGTCGGGGATTCGTTGGGGGTTTTCTCTCTCGAGACTCCCTCTCTCTTTGATTCTCTCTCTAGTTTGCTCGATCGCGGCGACAGCAGTGAAAGCGACGATGGCAGCAACGGCTGCAGCGACAGCGGCATCGACAACAGCTTTCGATCTTTTCTTTGTTTCATTTGCCCAATTACTCACCGCGGTTCAGTGATCTCTCCTTCCCGGCGGTATGGAATGGTGAGTGAACTGATCACCCTCTCTAGCTCTACGTGAATCGACGTTCTCAGCGTGCTTGATCTGTCCCTTTCGTTTTCGTCGTTAGTTGTCTTCTGTGGTGTATCTAGTTACATGCAACTTGTGAAATGATCTGTTGAGAAGTGCTCTGCTGATAAGTGACAAAAAAGTCTGTGAGTGAAGGTTTTGTTTTGAGTATATTTTTGCTCTATTGTAGGTTAATTTCTTTTTCTCTCTATTTCTCCCTCTCGGATTGTTCTCTGTGGCTCGATCGCTTTATCTTGTCATGACCTGTCGCATTTTTTCTCTCGGCCCTATCTTTGGTTTGATTGGATAACATCTTCGCTATTGGCCTATTTGTATCTCCTATACTAACATTTAGAAGAAATCATCAGACATCAGTCAATAGAATAATTCTCTAGGTTGCCTCATATATATGCTCTCTTGAACTGTTTGCTTTGCACATGGTATGGCATGTCACTAACATCGAATAATAACATGCTGATCATGATGGTGAACTCCACGAGTATATTTTTTTTAGTTAGCAATACATTGCTCTGTATGCGACATACATAGGTAAACAGAAAAAGGTTGCTAGCCCTTTTGCATCTGACCTTTCCTGATGTAGATACTCTGGCAGCAGATTTTAATGGTCATAACTTTTGATTTAGTCTGCCATTCATATTGTGTTTGAATGCTTTTTAAGCAAATGCTGATGTTGGGATTGCCCTCGGCTGTTCTTGGCAATTTTACAATTGTAGTAGTTACGAGCTTTACATATACCAGATGCTGACCATGTCTTGATATCCCATGATTGAGTGTGCATTTGATTCCAACTTGAGGTTAGTTTGATTATGGATTGATGTCATTTTGATCAAGTAAACTCATACGTGTTTGTGAGAATATATGGCTTCAATTTCATGCAATTTGTCATCGAACAATCACAATTTGCAGTCTCGCGTGCTCGGTCACAATTCTGATTGCATGCTGAAATCATGGATTATATGTTGATTGCGATCATTTGCATTCTCTAGAAATTCGGAGCTACAATTTGTAAATGATCGAGTGTTTTGTTTTCATGCCTTTAATAACCTGTGCTGTTTGACATTTTCACCTGATTTTTCGTGATTAGATTCTAAGGTTGATGCCTAAATGAAAGTTGTTCATTAGGTTCCAATCTATATCAAATAAAAATTTTGTGATAATTGAAGATCATTTACCCAGGTCGAATACGTCTAGAATATCCCTGATTTTGTTTGAAATTTTGCTGTTCTGATTGGTTCTCTGTTTTGGATGACCTTTTGTACAAATGACCTGATACGAGTTGGTTGCTGTGGTTTTCTGTGTTTGATGCCTTCATGAGAGTTGAAGATGGTTCGACTAGCTTTCCAACGAGCTATAATACACCCTAATCCAATATCATTAGCCACATGAAATCTTCTTTAAAAGTCAGGAAGTAATTCTGGAAAATTGTTGTGTTCTACTCTGATGTGGAAATTCGTATGCCTGTTTTGACTGATATGCTTCGGTCCTTGGAATGAGCTGGTAGATGATGTTATTAGGACTTTATGTCTTCTAGAGATTTGTAATAGACTTCTCAAGATTTCCATAGACATATTATATGTGCGATTTGACTATCGTTTACCCTGCCTAATGAATGTTACCATATCAATGTTTGATTCTGGAAATTCAGAGGATAGATTAGACTGATTTTCATTCGTGCTATGATTTCTATGATGATTTTTTGACGAAGTTGTTTGCATGAAACTTGTTCCTCATTGTCTTCTTGACATTTGAAACACGTGTTACAAGTTTCGCATTAATGCATGGCATATCATATTTGAATCTCGTTTGATATGAATATCATGCATCCATTTGGCTAATTGCAATTAAAATTTGTCAAGCATGATATTCTTAGTGCCAAGATACTTTGCAATGTTAATGACTTGTGTGACTTCTTTGCATTCTGATTTAGGGTTAAATGTTTACCCAAACCTTTTTTGCATTCAACCTTATGTCATGTGCAAGTTTCGCATTTTTTGTATGTTGTCTAGGTGATCTTACAAACCTTTAAACCTACCGTGTATTTTGTCCCGTTTGTGACTTGAATTTCCTGGATTCATGTTCATGTCTGATGCCTATGTCTATTCGTTATAATAATGATTTTTATGCATTGTCTTAGTCATATAAGATGAGGCGAGGGATCCAAATTTCTTAGATTAGGTTTAGATTAGGGCCCCAAAGATGGACCTTTGCGTGAAGATGGTAGAGGTCGGTGTCCACTCCAATCGTTGTCATGTACTATTTGTTTTCCCGACATATGTCTTGGGTTTCATGCATTGTATAAAACCTGACAAGTTGCGGGTTTCCTTTCTTTCCCAATTGTTTTCTCTTATATTTTTTTATTTTATTTATTTATTTTAGAATTGCATGATAGATTTACCGCTTTTCCTTGAGTGTTTACTTCATGTCTTGCAATTTCAAATTCATTGATTGTTTTCCTTTCATTGTTTCTTAGGAATAAAATAGAATGAAAGTAATCCACCACACATGGTCATTTAGTATAGAATTGACGATCTTGAAAATATAAAAAATGCATGGACATGTTAGGAAAAACACAACAGACTGTTTAGGTAGCGGAAGGGCGCTAATAGCAATGTTAGCATAACCCAAGTCCTCGAACCTAGATATCTGGTTACGTAGAAATCGAGGGAACACTCTCGACCCTCGATTGAGTTTCTAGCCGACCTCCAAAATGAGGCTAGTGACGACTCCTGTTTATTTTTTTAGGTTGTTAAATACCTAGATCATATAAATAAATTCGCTTTCGTGCGGGGTATGAACTTGGGAGAGCTCGCGATCTCATGAGGAACTCTCGTGATCAAAGTACCCCTAAACCCAACCTTTCCCACCTTGGACATTTTGAGGGGCGGCGAGATCGGGTCGCGACAGTCCTGGGAGTTGAAATTTGGATTATGAAGTTGCAAATGTCTTTCCTTTTTTAATTTGTTATCATTCCACTAATGAAGGAAAGTTCAGTCACAAACACTTGTAAGGAGGACTCATGCATTGAACATACTGCTTATTTTCCTCCTTAACTTTTGTGCATGCACAAGTTTGCTTTCAAATTCCTGTCGAAAGATATATTTTTTCTCTTCATCTTGTCTAGAGGTGACAAATTGGTGGGTCGAGTCGGGTATGGGTTGGGTTGAAAATCGGTCAACCCATATTCGACCCATTTAACCCATTTTAACCCATGTTCTTGTAATGTAAACATAATGACCTATACTTGACCCGACCTATATCCGACCCATACCCGACCCAACCCATATTGCTAAAATTTACTAATATTCTAAAAAAAAAAAACCACGCTCACTTTAAGCTATATGCTAATTGGATAAAAACCTCAAATTAAATTAAAAAATAGTAAATAAAATAAAAATTGTTAAAAAACCTATAAATTGAAATATTTATGAATAGTTAGACTATGCACATGCTTCTTTTATTTAAAGTGAGCATTATTTACTCACAAAGGAGTTCATCATCTTAATTAAGATATGAAGCTAACATTTCAAGCCTCTTGAGTAAGAAATTCATACTGTCACCATGCATACAAAGGAATAATTCTTTAGCACTGCAGAAAGATACTTCACTTCAATGTTTCCCCTCAATAAGACAGCTCCAAGACACAATTCTTAGCAACTCTACCAAGAACCAAATTATCTACCAAATAATCGATTGCCCCAAAACATAAGAGGCTTCATATGCGATACTGTTAAGACATTCCACATTTAGAACCAAGCAATCAATTGAAGCAAACACCTACTTTGCGCTTTTTAGCTTGTATGAGCTTGTTCGCGACAAACTGAGGACTCCCGAATTCGCCAAGGCTGGCAAGACGAACTGGACTCACCACCACTCCCACATTGTTGCTCCCCTTGGTTGGCTCCTCAAACAGCACAGTTGCTCCTGCTTTATCCACCTTCATTTACAACAAAAAATTAAACTAGCAAAGAATCTCCTCTTGGGGAATCTCCTCAGTGGCTGCTGATAGATTGGGGCCTGCAAAATAAGGGGGAATACTTCATAAACAATGGGAGGGAAAACACGCCTTGGTAAAAAATGAATGGTTTAGTAGATGAATTAATGGCTATCTTATGACAGCCTTAAATATAGAGGTCCACCTATCACATTCAAATCATCCAATTTCCAACATGGTGAAGTTCAATTAAAATGAATGTTACTTGGAAAAGAAAAGAAAAAAAAAAAGAACACATTAGAAGAGCTTCTTATAATGTCATCATTTCTACAAAAAGAGATGCCGTGAAATAGCACAATCTCTGCATGAAACTGTCTTGAGCAGCAAAGAATCTCCTATTCATACCTCAGAAGTCAAGACAATGACAAGGTAAATGCTGTAAGGCATAGCGATTTTCTCTAATTAAGTGTCTACACCGCGATGAAACTGCAAGCTAACTCCACCCGGTTTCTGAAGTCAAATGTGCTGGAATACTCACAAAAGTATATCATAGACAAATAAACATAGCAATTGAGGAGAAATTCTCCCCTGCACCTAACCTACAACGAGCACCAAGCCCAGTTCACCACTTTCACTTCCCATGCCCATAAGAACTCGACCAACCCCAAGTTTCCCTCTTTATCCAAGCAATTTGCAGAAAACAACATGTTGATCCAAAATAGCAAAACCGCAAACAGAAAGGGAGGATAAAAAAGGGGTACCGATTGGTAGGTGGATTCGAGAGGGTGAGATCCGATGATCTCGCTCTTGACGCCTTGGAGGCCAAACTGCGGGGCGTCGGCCCGGACACCTCCGATTTTGTGGGCAAGCCGCGGAGGCGAGCGGCGGAGGTGGGTGACGAAGTTCGCCGACCTTCAAGGGAGCGGCGGAGGCGAGCCTCAGAGGTGGGCGGTAGAGGCATTTTACAATTTCATAACCCACATTCGACCCATTTGTGAAAAATATGGGTGCAAAATGGGTCATGGACCATTTTGCCACCTCTAATCTTGTCCTAATGTTGCTTTTAGCTTGAATTGCTGACATTTTTCGAAGGTAGGATGCTGGTCTGTATTTTTGAGTTTTTCACCGAGTATATTAAGCTATTTGATCCATTAGAAAATTCATGGGCAATAAAATCAAATTTGTTCCTGATCTCAATGGTGCTGAGGTTTTCATGCATTGACTTGCACTTATATAGCGTCATAATTTCATTATTTGTTGGTTTACCTTTGAAACATAAAGCGAGTGGTGACGAAGAGGAATGGGTGCCGAGCAAGAGCCGAACGGAAGTATACACTGCTGGACGCGCTCTAAAGCAATACCTCAAAGCGAGAGGCCTCCCACAAGTCGCGGGGCAAAGAACTGTTGAGAAATTGCTACAATATTGTCCCGGTCAGCTAGCCGGGTCCCGGATGATGGTGGTGCAAGTAATGCACTTGCACCGAGGAAGGCCAGCCAATCTTCCATACCGAGCCTATCTTTCCTACCGACTGCACCCCATCGACGTTTCGAGAGAGAAATTCATGGCAATAACATCATAATTATGGACAACCGGAGTATCTCTCTCCTCAGACCAGAGGTTATTGCAATAACAATATGCTCATGCATAATTTGGATGGATCATTTCTCTTTTTCAGCCAAAAATTGGTTTTCCTTCGGTTAAGTTTTATAGATTGCGTATAGCACATTGACAGTTATGTGATACGTTAATTTGATTTCTTGGCTAGTTCTTTATTTGTTAGCTTTTGAAACATTACAAATCAAGCATGTCATTGGCAGCAGATATATTGCATGGACATTAATGACGTACGTTGCATGTTATAGATTTGATTGTCTTAAATTCTCACTTATGCTCATTTTAAAGCAATCGTTCTCCTAACTATTTATAGGGCCGATAGGATCTGCTAAAGTGGACCTTGCAGAGTCCCAAGACTCTTACCTGTGCCGGGTGTCTCTGCCAGGGGAGAGAAAATATCTAGTACGTACCTAATACCCAACTTAATAGGTACTCAACAAAGTCATGATAACAACTAATATTCACCAGAGTGAGGAATCCAGAAAGATATTTTCCTTTTCTTGTATGGTGTTATTTCTTCATTCTCGAGACTGTCAATTCATATGGTGATCTGAAGGTAATGACACATTCTTTGAATTTTGCTTTTATGCTGCCGCATTTAGTTGTGAACTCGACACGGACAGTGAGGCCTTTATTGAAGGAGAAGCAAGAACATAAAACCTTCGTCAATCAGGACACATGACTCTCTCCTTTCACCTGCTGTTCATCCCAACAAACCTCAACTTTGGTGCGGATGGGATCTTGAAGGGAGCTGTCAAGAAGCGATCAATACCGATGACCGTGTCGGGCAGCTCGGACTTTATGGAATACATAAGTAGAATTCTGTGTGCGAGTTCTAATGAAGTACTTGTTCGAAAAAAGTAATGTTAAACATACCTGGTAATGGCTTTTCTCTTTACTTGGAATTGATAATTCTAAAACTATTATTTTCATCTCACTGTTGTATGTTTTACCGTTTCGTGATTTGTTATTCATTAATATCTATTGAACTTGTCTCGATTACTATATTAAAATGATGCAGGTATTGTTTTGGTCGGTTTGACATTGGGCTTTCATGCATCTTTTTTCATATATTCATAGATTATCTGGATATTGTATTGGGCCTTGAGTTCTGGCTAGTCCCTCTGTTATGCTCTCCAAGTCACATCGATATATGGGTTCAAGGCAGTTTCGCATGACCTTGATGCATGGTTCTTCTGGTTGTTAGCATTCTTTAAATCTCTCCATTGCAAATGCTTGATGCTCTCCAAAGGGCCACATTCAAATTCACGCTTGTCTCCATTCATTCGGTGATCGTGTGATTGATTCCGAGATCTTCTGGAATTATTATAAAATTCCTTTCTCTAAGATTAACTAGCTACCCTCATTTATGTGTCAACATTTTCAGAACATACTGTGAGTAGTATGTGCCACTTGTTGACCTAAGCTTATGCCTACCTATATAAAACGTTGACTTAGCTCCTACCTTTCACACTTTTTGAGCCTCTACTTGTTTCTTGTTTCATTGTATTGCCAGTTAGGGAAACTATCAAATTGCACAAAGAAATTTCATCTTTTTGTGATTTGTATGCAGAAATGTTTCTGGTTGTGATTTATGCAAGTCGTTTTGGTACATGCACCAATAAAGGATAATAACCAAAATAAAGATTACAGCATCAGTGGACTTTATGGATTTTGTTTGAATGGCTTTCATCTGTGGCACCTGCAATACGCTCATAGAATCTAATTTCTCTGTAAACACAGAGGAAACTTAGTAATTAACTGCTTTCTACGAGACCAAGCTAAATCTGGCAAAGCATGCGACTACTATATAAAACAAATACAACTTTGCTATTAGGAACTGTGTAGTCCCTGAATCAGCATATAGAGCAAGGCAGAAGTGCATTGCGGACAAGACCCATGAGTATCCTTAACATAGACATTGTAGAGTTTGACCCTTCCCTGTTCCAGAGGCTCTTCCACTAGGTGAGAAGAGATAGTAAGTTCCTGATGGCCAAAGTTAATATTTGCTCTATATAGTAGTCCCAATTCTTTGCCAGATCTTACTCGGTTGTTACAAGGTAAGAAGCCAATTGCGTATTTTCCTCCTTGCTCTACAATGCAACCCCAAACGTAATGCAAAACTTCCATATTAGGCTCATTTGACCTGCTGATTTGGCTTGGATATGGTCATTGGTGTGCAAGAGTCGGGATATTTGCCATTTGACCATTTGGTCCGCAAGTTTTGCATCGGTTTCAGTTAACAATGCTTAAGAAAAGGATATTTTCCCTTCCGTGTGCTGTAGCCATCTGAATTGATTGTTTTTTTATTAGTTATGACAATAAATGCGCGGAAGAGACAAGATTTCGGCAAGATATAGCTTCTTTCTTATGGTCTTATTTCTTTGTATTAGGAGTATGGAGTCACAAGATAAATTATGTTGAAGAACTAATGCATCCTCTAAAACTTGCTATCAAGTTGCTGCAGCATTAAATGGTGAACTTTTTGCAGATGGCGGGGTAGAGATCAGAGGAATGACCGTAGCAGGTGATGAGATGGATCACAGGTCTGGGAAGGTGTTTCAGTGGAGAATTGAAAGCCTTTTCCCGACTGGGCTCTTCTCTCTCTTGAGCTGCCCAAACCCATTGATCACACAGTTCACCGGCAACTTCAGTGCGGATGGGATTTTCCAGTGATTCATAGAGAAGCGGATGGACAATCAATAAATCTGGCAACTGAGGCTTCATAGGAGTATTGACTTCATAAAGGGAAAATGTCAGAGCGTTTTTGGGCACTTGCTAAGGCTCTTAAGTTATGCTTTTGTTAAGTAGACTTTTCAAAAAGTTCTTCGTCTCGTACGTTAGTCCTCATCCATTCTACTAATGAGATATATTTGCCCTTTAAAGTATTGGATACTCTTGTTTTCCTATAGAGAATATGTTGCTCTGCACATAAAATCAGATTATGCAAGCAAGTTTATCTGGTTGTGATTTCTCGCTTGTTTTCTCATTACCTATGCTGAGGTACGGTAAGCCAGATGAAGAGTGTAAGATGTTCAAACCGTTGGGCTTTGTTTCAACTGGCTTTCGTCTACAATATCGGCACTTCCAAGTCCTAGATATGTCCAAGGGTGTTATCTGGCATTTCTGGTTTCTTGTCCTGATCTTACCTAGATTTGGTTCATATCACCGTGACAAGATAGAAGGGAACGAGGAAACCTTCATAAAGTCAGCATGTGCTCTGGGCACCTTGGATTGGCACATACTATCCACGAGTGTCCTTAGAAGGTTGTTAATGGATGAGTCTTAACTTAAAAAGGTGGTGTTTTCCTGTATTATGGAATTCAGGGCCCATTAAACAATCTATGGAATTCTTTCATGGGACTGGAAGCGTTAGGGTGCTTTGCAGATGGTGGCATAAATTCTTTTCTTGTAGAATTTTACCAGTGACGGTGAGCAATGAAACCGCAAAGGTAGGGACAATTAGCCAAATTAGGACACCTCTATGTAAAGGCTTTGTTATAGAAAATGAGATTATAGTGTTAGTCGATGTACATTTGTCTTACTCAAATGTTGCAGGTGCTAGATTAGCATAAAGATGAGTTAGTGCAGGTGTTTACATCACCCTTAGATCAAGTCAATTGGTGTATTTACCTTTCTTTTCTTCTATTGCCTTGTTCTATATCCCAAGCTTTTAGAAGGTTCTTCTGTGTGAGACAAAGAGTGAGAATTAAGAACCACCATATTCTTTATAACAAGAATTAAAAATTCAAAATTGTTATGATTTCCAAAACTAACTGAAAGTTAACTAATGTTGATTTTGTTTGTATATCTACACACACTCAAAAGCTGTAGAAATTCTTTAGATCCTCTTCCTTGCCATACCAGCTTGGTATTTATCTTCGAAATGTGAGGATACAGATTCTTGGAGGAGTTCCTAATCATCCCCTCGGTGACTCTAGTAGCAAGTGATTTATCTGCACAAACATTCGGTTATTTATATGGATGCGCTGTTTCAAATGCCATTTACATGTGCACCAATATGTCTTTAGTTGTTAAAATTGAATAGGATTGGAGAAACTAAAACCTTGGGGAGACTTCTTCTCATTAGAGAGTAGCTGCTGCAATGGATATGGGACTCCTGCAAAATTAGAGGATAAAAACAGAGGAGAATACGTTAAGCACTTGAAAAGGAACAACAGTAAAGCATTTGAACTAAACCTGGTAAGTAATCTTTATACACAGCAGGTCTACATTGACGAACCTGCTCAAATCACAACGTCTTTCAATCTCAATAGAAGAAAGATGAAATGTTGTCAACTAAGTTTTACAGTTTTTGACTCTTCCTCTAGCTTTACCATTAAAATTCCAGCCGAATTCCAGGAAGTATCTTATATATGTCTATGCGTAATATGTCAGCAATGAAAAGGCCAATGTAAAAGTATCTACCTTTTGTTTATTTGGACCATTTGAACCTTCTTTTGCTCCATTTTCTTCCATGGCAGACTGTGAACCCTTGTTTACAATTGTTCTCTTTCTTAATTGTGAATTACCTATTTCGGGTATTGCAGCTTTCTTCTTCGATCCATGTCTCTTAAAAGTAGCAATAATTTGCTTGCCATCATCATTCCTGCTCTTAGAAGTAGCAATAATTTGCTTTCCATTTTCAGTCATGCGTTTCTTTTGAATGTCATTTTTTTGCACAAGCTTTCTCTTCTTAGCTCTCTCTTTACTAGCACCAATTCCGAGAGCAGCTTGACCATCTGGACTATTGAATACATCAGAACATTGAGAATTTTTCTCTGATGCTTCATCATATTGTTTTGAACTCACCAGTTGAGAATGAGATGAAGCGGGCACAGAAGGAGAAGCAAACCATTTAGTTGAAGGTGCTTTTGCTGGAGGTACATCTACCTTCTGTTCATCATCTTTTTTTCTGAGAGGAAGAGGTTCCATCTGTAGAATCACCCAGGGATGGGCAACCAAGCTTGATGGTGCATGGGTCCTCTCCTGGGGACAGATCTGGATTACCTTCCAATGGCTGAACTTCAAGTGTTACAACAGAATTCCCTCCACTCAAAGACCTCTTGCTTGGACAATGGGAGCCACCAAGCATTCGAGATACTTTTTCCATGGTAGACAATGTCTTCGATCTTGACCCACAAATTTTCGTCCGAGCTCGCTTCAAACTAGAATTGAGATGGCTTATTGGCTCAATTGAATCATTTTTCGATCAGCACTTAGGACATTGCCATTTCCTTAGTGGAATCTGCTGGAAATGGAAAACAATAAAATGAGACAACTAAATTATCTCAATCAAGCAAGATAAGACAAATGACAGCAATTAACGCATCTAACTCAAGGCAAGACCCCTCAAATAGCTATGAACTACCTTGAGAGGAGGATCAAGGCACTCAATATGAAAGGTCTGTAGACAGCTATCACAACATAACAAGTTGCCTCCAAGATCACAAATAACGCCTTCATAGTAATACTGCAAGACAAAATGTCACAAAAACCACCAGTTAGAGAACAATAGATGGTCCTCAAAAAGTCCTCAGTATTGAAATGATACAAATACTCAAGACATCTAATTGACACAAAAGAGGAAAAAAAATTATCCTGTAGACAAAATTTTGCCTTTGGCCACTGTTATGATTCAACAAGGGTTTAGTGTAAATATAAAGGAAAACTATAAGGTGCCTCATGACTTAAGAAACAACATAGTTACGAATAAACAGAAGTGGCATGTGATGCCAAAGCAATCAATAATATATTACCCCATCAATTCCTTTCTTCTTCAATGAATACCAATCAAGAGAAATTTCAGATTTTAGCTTGTTCCTAGTAGAAGTCATAGTCTCTGGGACCTCCAAGGCTACTGAATTCTGTTCTTTATCATATTTTTGAGTTTTAGGACTTTTCTTAAGTACTTGGGACAAAAGCCTCGAGCTACAGCTTGCCATGTAAGCTCGAGACTGAAAAACTTCTATGAACTCCAGAATTTAACAGCGGATTCATCTCGATCCAAGAGCAAATAATACATTCCTCAGGGATATCTATGAGCTCAAGACAAGGGATTTTGTACAAACTCGCATTATGCAAAACCTGAAGAGACGGACCAAGACCGGCAAAGTCAAAGAATTTTAGTGGGAGAGATTGAAAAGGCCTCCACGCACCAACTTCTAGTACGATGTGGATGTTTCTCACAACTTCATATCTGTAGAAAAGACTTTTCCTTGACAGAAAGGTATAGCTCACAAAATTGTTGCCAATCCCAGAGTATCCCCTTCCTCAACCGTTGATCCCGGAGCACTGATTGAGCTGCGAGGCCTCGCTGAATAAAGAAAGACAGAATGCTTTAGCATGATAGAGATTCCATATGTTGGTACATTGGTTGTCAAGATGTCTCTAGAATGGAGCTTCTTCAACTTCTTGTAATCTAGTGGCTGCTCCGGCCCTAGAAAGAAACACGAGAAATAAGCTTGCAGCCAAGCGAACAATAAAAATAGTAAGATAATGCGTATTGAAATCTAACCTCGGAACATATTTTTTGTAATTTAATATCAATGGAAAACTTCCTTTATTCCCATTCTGCTTTCTTAGTCTGATACAACAGGCAGGAGCAAATAAGATAGGTAATTTCATTAGGACAAAAAAGAAACACGCTGGCACAAATATCAGAAAAAGGCAAAACTTACATGACAGGTGAAGTAATGGGTTTGGGATTATCTGCCACCTGTCGATGCTTCAAGATATCCAAGAAGCACATAAGCAGGGAGTTATGTCACTTAATGAAATGAAACATGGAAAGATAACAAATTAAAGCGAACACTTACTTCAACTGGCAAATCATCCTCAATGAACTCCCGCCTTTCCTTCTCAAGGTTTAAGGTTTCTTTGTCCCCATCATCGTACAAAACCTATAGTCCCCAATCAGGCCAAATATATTTAGCACAGATCAAAGAAAATGCAATTGCAAGATCTCAGAGTTAAAAAATGAGGTACAGAGAGCATAGAGCGAGAGACACCTACTGAAACAGTTACGATATTATAAAAAGTTAGCTAACAGATAAGACTTGAGGATAACAAAAGGACTGATCTCCATAGATACACGCAAGAAGCTAACTGAGCTGATCAAAACAAAATGGTGAGCCCCAATTAGATAAACTTTCAAAGACTGATAGTCACCTCACCTTGTGCTTTTTTTGTTAGAGGGTCGTAAGATTGAATTAGGCCATCATAGAACCTGTAAAACAAACGATCAGGAATAGGAAGAAAATGAAATAAACAACCATTAGTGCTGTAGACCATCATTGGAACAACAGCAGTAGCCAGCCATCACCAAAGGAACAGCAGTCGCAAGTGAAAGAAGGAGATGAGGATTGACAAATAACATGCTCAACCAAGACAGAAATAAAGTATTGCTAGTGAATGTCTAGAGTGCTCACATCTCATCAAATGGCCACCAGGCCTTTATTCTAAGTCCAACTAATCCTTCAACGAGAACTCCAGCATCCTGAAAATTATTAAGAAAATACATGAGTACATAAAAATTAAAGAAAAAAGGGCACAATGATTAAACCACGTAGTAATTAGGAAAAAGTAAGAAACAACGTGTCAACACTATCTAATTACTGTAACCACAAAATTCAGCGGAGCTTTTTAAACTACTTCAGTTTTACTACTACTACTACTACTAATAATAATAATAATACAAGATCTTGTTTGACTATTGTATCGTAAATGTTCAATAGAAACTTTTACGATATACTTCAGTATTTTAATTGAAGGGAAAAAAAGGCTTTCTAATTAAGAAAAGATAATAAAAATATAGCATTGTACCAATTAACATAATCGGATTATACTGCAAAAATTACGATTATACCTCTAATACAGCATTGTTATAATTGCTCATCTTTCCCCTCCACTACCAGGAGCTTTGATTTTTTCCCAGCAAGATCACCAAGGATTGGAGCTTGCTCATCCCGAGCGATAGTGCTCTCACCTACACCTGGCTCAATATTTAACATTTGCTGCATTCTTCTCATTTTTTAGGGAACTTTAGAGGCAGCTGAAAGATCGTGTCCATTCCAAAGGACCCTTCTACGACCATATTTTTGCCTCTCTGCATATAGCTAAGAGAGGTCATAGCCTTCATCAGGGTTCATCAACTTGTTAGGTTTCTATTCCCTTTTCTTTGGAAGTGCCTCTAAGTCAATTCCCAGCTTCATTGAACCCTTAAAATCTGGAGAATGAGCCTTTTTTGTACTTGTCTTAGCAACAGAATCAATATCATTGGGGAAAAGAAGGACAACAGCATCATTGGTGTTCGATCTAGGAGCACTATCTAGATCAGGAACAACTTCTCCAGGGGCACAAACGACCCCATAAGCCACCTGTGGGAAAGCTTTTTGAATGTGAGAATAATGGTTCTGTTCAGCTATTTAATAGGTTCAATCCGGCCAAGGGGAAAAGAAAACAAAGAGAAGGACTACCAGATAGAGAGAAAGTCTACTGGAATGGAAAACTAGAAAGAAAACTGTATTAAATGAGGGATTTGTTTGTTAACAACCAAACCCTAGAGGGCGCATCGGATAAATGGTGGACATGTGCTAGAGAAAGAGATGTTATGGAATATTTCTCTATTGACCTTCTATTTTATTTTGTCTAATGTCTTTTATCTTCGTTTTTTTTTTTTTATGGGTGGGTCCAAAGTCTTTTCTGGCTCATACAGCCACTTAATATGTCATAGCAGAACCTCAAAATCCAAATAGTCCAATTAATTTAACAACATATATAATCATCATGAACCATGCCAAAGAACTGAAGCAAGATTCACCTCACTAGTCATTGTTATCCCCATTAGTTTAGTAAGTGATACATGAACGATAGAAAGATGAGCAAAGCTAGACATGAAGTAAGACAACTCCAACAAATCAAGCCCTGAAAATCAGCTTTTGTATGGAAGCATTGTATATCCACCATGTAAGAGAACAACAATGGGATGAAGTAGCCAGACTTACATGGGATTGTATCCTTAAAGAGAATTTTATTTGCTGCCAGATTTAATACTGCAAGCAGAGAAAGGAGTTACAATCTAGGAATGCAAACATTGTGGATATGCTATCAGTCCTTAAATGAACATTCATCCATAGCTTGTAACTTTACTTAAATTTGATGCGCAAAATCTAAAATTTACTAGCGCTTTTCAAATTCCGAATCAAAAGATGAAGACAAAAGACCATTGGGCATAAGTGAATCAAGCAGATCACTTGCTCCAGATAATGAAGGAGAAACGCAAGCAACTATGACAGCAAACCGATTCAAAAGAAAGAAAGAAAAAACGCAGTGCACTACAGCCTCTCTTACCACACAGAGAGCAACAATAACCAGAATTCCAGAATTGACCTTATTGCTGACCATGTCGGTAGCGAAATTGCAGACGATGTCGAGCGTGCTCTCAATCTGCACCTTCAGGAACCATGTCGGCGCGAGCTCCGAATTCCTTAACCAATAGTGCCCGACCATGCGGCCCTCATCTAGGTTGGCGATCGCGCCCTTCTCCAGCTCCTCCATCACCTCGAACACGGCCTGGAACCAGGGCTCCATCTCCTCCACAAACTCGTCCGTGAACCCGATATGGCTCATGTCTAGGAAAAGCCCTAGCTCTCGGTGCTGGTACAGCCAGTCCATGTGCCTCCCCCACAGCAAGCGAGAATCCTTCTCCAGCCCGCGTCTCTCCTTCTTTGCCGCACCATTCGCCCTGCCTAGGTCCACTGACATCTCCCCCACGACTGAGCGGGCCAGCGTTAGGGACAATGCTCACTAGGGAACGAGATCGAGGCCGTCTCCCTCAGGCCAGAGGCCGACGACTTCACAGCGAAGGTCGGCGACGTCTTCGGCCTGAGGGATGGGGAGGATGAGCATATGCCATAGATGGAGGATGCCATTGGTGGCGACGGCACGGAGTCAAAGCTGATAACGAGTTCGTCAGAGGAATGCAATCGGACGGAGGTCCAGAAGTTGTCGAGAGACCAACACGAGCACAAAACCTGTGCTTGATCTCCGTGTTGGAAATGATCGGAGGTGGAGAGGGTTGGGACTAGTTGCGACTGGCGGTGCTCTTGGACAAGGCGACATGCCAGAGGCAGATGGTGGCGAGGCTTTTGGGGAGGCGGAGCCAGAGTCGAAGACGGAGATGGAGGCGGAAGTGGAAGGGGTGGGATGCGCGAAGAAGAAACAGAGGAAGTCTCGATTCTTCTCCATTTGCAAGGAGAGAGGAGAGAGAGAAAAAACCCAGCAAATTTAAGTGCGGAGAGAGAAAAATTTTAAGCGGGAGGAATACGCTGATCGTCCTTTCATTTGTGGTGGAGCCGAGCCTAGCCGACCAAAAATCAGCTCCTTCCTTTTTCAGCGGGTCCCGCTTGCGGACACGTGCCGGAATTTCATTGGTATGTGCACATCAGGTTAGCTGATGACGTGGCTCACACATGCCACTGAATATTTTCTCGTGGACCGGGCTCTCCCTTTATTTTAGGTTCTGATGGGCACAAAGAAGAAATAAATGGATGGGCTGAAGAAGAAATAAAGGGATGGGCTAATGGAAAAAAATAAAATAAAAGAAGGGCCCAAGGAAGAGGGATTTTAGGGAAGCCGAGAATTTGTTAAAAGAGTAGGCCGAACATGCCGACTCGCACTACTTCCTCATTCCTTCATTTCATCATTTTTATTATTTTCATCATTTTCTTCATTTCCTTTTAATATATACTTTTTTGCTCTTTACTTCTTTATAAATTTTTATATTTTCGCAAAATAAATGGATATTTAAAATGTTGACAAAAATTTGGATATCGATAGTTGTCCCTTTTTGCAAGAGAGCTTGAAGAGGCTTTTTTTCAAAGAATAGGTAACACCCGAATTTTTTTGCAAGCGGGTAATGAAAACGTGAATTAATTAATTAATTTAATTATATATTATCTTTCTTTTTGTTTTGTATTTTTTTAAGGCCGTACGATGTAAAAATGGGTTTCGACCGGATGGGAGAGTCTTATTGTGTAAAAATGGGTTTCAACTAGAGATGACGTCATATCGTGTAAAAATGGATTTCGACTAGAAAGAAGATCTCATCCTATAAAACAGGTTTCAATCTAAAAGGAGGTCTCACCTGTACAAACAGATTTTGTCCGGATGAGAGAGTCTTACCTCGTAAAAATTGGTTTCAACTAGAATGAAGAAGGTCATACCATGTAAAAATGGGTTTAGAGTAGGTCTCACTATATACAAATGAGTTTTGATCGGAAAGAAAAAGTGCTACCGTGTAGAAACAAGTCCAGATTGAAAAGAAGGTCTCACTGTGACATCCTGAATTTCGACCCCGTCTCGATATATGAAATGGGCATTTCGTCAACGTGCCTACGGTCCTTTTTTTTTTTAGTTGGCCACTCACAAATTAACTAATCTATCAAGTAAAAGGGATATAAACGCGACAGACTTGAGAATTTGATCGGAAATCGATTGCTCGACCATGAGAATCGGCAAGGACCAATACGACACCGTTATAATTGAGTAGTGATTGGATATAGGTCGATTCAATGAAAGCATGCAATTGAATTGTAGGTGATTCCGCATGATTGCAAAATTCACGTCGAAAGACACTAACCTAATTTTCTGTCGATTTGGCATTTGGTATCCGTAATTGAAACCTTAAGATTTTTATGACAACCGAATGTTGCCAACGAGTCAAAGATGCACAAACGTGGATTGAAAATTATCAACCACGGGTCAAATGCGCTAAAATCCCTAAAAGCTAACCGGTAGGTTGGGTTGCGCTAAAATTGCGTCCGGTCGATTTTAACCATGAAATTGAATCGGATTTCGGGCATCAAACGTTCGAGGGTGTCACGATTTATTTTTAGGACCTCGTCTCATCTTTTGTGAAAATTCTATCGAGCCCAGAATTTTACAGAAAAAATCAAATTCGGCAAATTTAAATGGAAGAAATTCGGATGGGCATAATTAAGGGACTTTTGGCCTTCAAAATGGATTAATTGGTGAAGGAAATGAAAGGAAATTGGTATAGACACCTTTATTGGCATTTTTGGCCACCGATTTGAATTGTTATGTGAAGAGTTGAAGGGGGATTATTTGGCTGCCAAATTGCCTTTGTTTGGTGAAGAAATGGAATAAAATCACCCATTGGAGGACCCCTTGACCTTGGTGGCTAAAGACTTTGTGGCACAAGTCATGAGTGCTTGGATATTTCACTTGGATGGCTATTGGCTGCATGTTGGACTTCCTTGGCCTCTTGTCTCCTCTCTCCTTGATTCTTGCCTCTTCTTCCTTCATACGACAACCCCCCTTGCAACAACTGAACTCCATTCTTCTTCACTTCCACCGAGCAACCAACTACAGTCCAGCAGCTCACTGCCCAGCCAGTCACGTTGTAACCGCAGTCCCCGACCAGCCTCGCACTGTAGTCCCTGTCCGCGCCATCCTAGCTTTGCCTCAGCTGTCGTTCGCCTGCTTGACCACCCTCTCTTGCCAACACTGACTCACGCCCTCCATCTATCTGTTTGCTGGTCTAGCAGCTCGCTAGCACCACCGTCCGCCAGCTGCCTGTCCCCGTCACTACCTCCAACCGTGCCTGCCTGGCCGTTTAGCACCACCAGTCGACCCCAACCAGCCCCGTGACTAGCCCTTCCAGTAGCTCATAGAACCATTTTTCCAACTTGGCCGTGAGCCTTGCAAGTCTATTTTCAGCCTCTTATGAGCCTCTATTGGAGATACTGTAGGCTCAAGCCTTGGTCGCCTTCGCGCCACCATCGCCGTGAACCCGTTTCCGTGCTAATTCTGTGAGTTAACGCCATAATCCTGGATTAGGAAGTTAATTGCACTTAGGGGGATTAGTTTAAGGTTAATTAGGATTAGTGTAATTTAATTAGTGTAACTAGTTAGTTAGAATGGCTATTAGATTAAATAGTTTGGTTAGGTGGTTAGTTAGGTTAGTAGTTAGCTTAATTAGATTAATGTAGTTAGCCTAGTTAGATTAGTTTAGTTAGCTCAATTATGATAGTTCGGTTAGCTTATTTAAATTAATTAAGTGGATTATTTTAAATAATTTACAATTTATTTAATTAATTGTAATTTATTTAATTAATTATATTTAGCATAAATTGTGCCGAGATAGCCGGTTAGTGAAATTTTACACTGATCATCGTGGATGTGTTTATATGTGAAACTGATTGCTAAATTATGCAATTGAGTGCTTGGTGATGATTTTTTTATTATTATTGTGATTTTATAGTATTTAATTAGAAAAACACCGGGAGTTAGTTTTTGACACAAACAAATATTTTATGTACTATGTAAAATCATGGATTTATAAATTGGGAGAGTATCATGTTTATTGGCTCGATTTAAATATGTGACCATGCACAATTATTTTACCGGGTATGTTTAATACGAAGAAAATTGGCCAAGTCCATTATTTGAAATGGAAGTATTTGAGTGCAAAGCACGATATTCTTGGCCAAGCATGGATGTGTGTGTGGTCATTATTGGAACCCGTCCTTATGCGTTCACGAGGGACAATGCCTAATTAAGTTCAGATGCCCTTGACAACGGATGTTTGTCACAGTGGAGGCTGGACTGATGCTCCTTTATGGAATGCCATCTAGGGTAGATGTTGTAGTGCCCGACGGAGTGGGACGATGCTCGGTTATGCCAGATGACCGCCGACTGTTGAGTTGGCCGTGGCCGTTGGGTCATAATTAATTGGGACACACTTAAGTGATTGAGATAGCCACGCTTGATTATGGGACAAAATTGTGTGGTACGGAAAATGAGATGTGTCATAACGATTTGACCTTATAATTGAGACTCCTGTAATTGTTTGAGAATGAATTAATGTGTTCTAGTTATGAAATACACATGCTGCTGTATGTATATGATTTATGTGATGAGTTAATGTGTAAGGAGGTGCTGAGGCGAGGTAAGTTTGTGTGTGACGTCTGTTTAGGACCGCCTCTGAGTGAATTCTTGTCCTAATCGGGGTTTAGGGTATAGATTCGCTGAGATTTTTATTTCACCCCATCGTGGTTAACCTTTTTTCAGGTCCTTAGATGGAGGTTCGTCATGTCCGTTTTGGGTGTCCATGGGAAGTGGAGATTGAGACTACCCTTCTCCCCATCCTCGGGACCACTTGGACTCGTGAGCTTGTGGTGACCACTATTTGGGTCATTGAGAGCCTACCTCACTTGATACATCATCGCTTCAAAGCGTGGTTTCGTAACGGGCCTAACGGGGTTTGGGAGGGTCCTTTGGAGGGTTTTGACGGGTCTGCTGTTGAAACCGAGTATGAGGAGGTACTCCACCCCGTTGTGGATATCGATATACTATATGATATCGCCGTGAACTCAGGGCCCGAGGCTGAAGGGCCCAGAGCAAAGGTAGTTGATCCTTTGGACATCGACATCGCCGATGGTGTCGTAAAGGATCCGGAGCCTGACACGGCAGGGCTAGGGGCTTAGGTGGCTTAGTAGTTCTTTTTTAACTAGACTTATATGTATATGCTTGTAGGGTTAACCTAGTGTATATAAATAGTAGTTGGTATATAAAGCATTGGCATGTGTTTCTACTATCCCTATGTTTGTTGTTGTCTAGGTATATGTTTATGAGTTCGCTTCCACATGTGCATAAAATGAATGGGTCGGCGATGCGTTCTAGGAATGTTGCAATTTAATCGACCACCAAGGGACATGCATGTGCTCGGGGTTCGGGGCGTGACATCCCTACCTAAAGTGGTATCAAAGTTGGTTAAGGTCTGGAGTGATAAGGTGCGATGAGCCTTAGGATAGTTAGTAGGAAAGACCTTTTATTTATGCTGACACCTATGATTGATTGATTGATTGTTTGTGTAGGTCGCTCAGACTTTTAATTCTGTGTGGAATTGGAAAGCATGTTCTATCAAGAGTCTACATTATGAGTGATCTGGAGCAGAGGACTCCTCAGAAGAGGACTATCGCGTCTGTCACTCGGGGTAGAACGCCAACTAGGGTCGGTACCCGAGGTAGAGCGCTGACTTAGGCCAGCGTGAGAGAGAGAGAGAGAGTATCGCCGTAGGCTGGTACTGGCGTAGCAGCACCCAGCGATCCTAGAATAGACGGGATCATGCAGGCGCTCAAGACCTTGGGAAATTTGGTGGGTCAACTTGCTGCCGCCACTATTGCTGCCAATGCCGTTGCTATTGTTGCAGCCGCACCTGTTGAAGTTCAGCTTGGGAATGTGATTGGGGAGTGACCAATGCACAAGTTAGTAGAGCAATTTCTGAAGCTGAACCCACTGAGGTTCTCAGGAGCAGGCGATCCCAAGGTTGGAATCCTCTGGATTTGCGAGTTAGAAAAAGTCTTTGCATTGTTGAGTTGCTCTGATGAAGACAAGGTAGTCCTGGCGGTCTACTAGCTGCAAGGGAACGCAAGTACGTGGTGGGAAGCCACTAGAGGAAGAGTGTTTCTAGAAGGCGTGGTTCCGATGTGGAACACCTTCATTGAAGTCTTTAATGGGAAGTATTTTTTTGACTGAGCTAGAGAATAGAAGATGGCAGAATTCCCGAACCTATGTCAGGGTCTGATGTCAGCAGATCAATATGAGGCAAAGTTCACCAAGCTATCCAAGTACACGCCAAGATTGATCGAGGATCCAGTAGACAAAGCTAGAAGGTTCAGGGATGGCCTCAGATCGGAGATCAAGGATCCACTGGTGTCGTTGAATCTAAAGGATTATGACGATCTCTACGAAAGGGCATAGCTAATCAAACAGAACTTGAATGAGCAAAGATGGTAATCGGTTTGGGAAGAAGCCGATGTTTGGAGGAAAGTATTCCATTCCGCCTAATAGGAAGGGTAGGATTGGGAACTCAGCACCTAACCAAAATGGTGTATGTCGTTTCTGTGGAAGACGACATGGCTCAACCACGTGTTTCATGAGGACAAGAGCTTGTTTTGGATGTGGCCAGCACGACCACCAGATTAAGGACTACCCATGCTGACCAATGGGATCACAGCTGTCGCTATTGCCGATGGGACATAATAGAGGGAGTGCATCGCAGAACGCACCACAGGGTGTGATGAATAGGCCTCCAGCTCAAGGAAGGGTGTATGCTATCACCTGACGAGAGGTAGAGGACTCACTAGACGTGGTCACAAGTACGGTCTCGCTGAATGACTATGCTGCTTATGCTTTATTTAACCCTAGAGCTACGCCTTCATTTATTGCTGAATAGTACGTTAAGTTGGTAGGGTTAAGTCCAGAACCGTTGAGGTAAGTTATTAGTATATCTACACTGTTGAAGGATAAGGTGTTGTCTGCAGTAGGGTGTCTTGGTTGCAAGTTAGTTATTAGTAAACGAGAGGAAATGATAGATTTGATTGTGCTGGCCATGTATGATTTTGATGTGATCATTGGCATGGATTGGCTCACCAAGCAACGAGCTATAGTAAACTGTTATCGCAAATCGATTCAGTTTAACCCGTTAGCGAGTGAAAGTTTTGAGTTTATTGAGAGTCGAGGAGGACCTTCGATTACCTTAATCTCGTCACTTGAGGCAACTTGTTTGTTAGATGTGGGTTGCCAAGGTTATTTGGCAACTCTTGTATTCACGACAGTTGAGGAGCCAAAGATGGAGAACATTGCCATGGTACAGGAGTTTTTTGATGTGTTTCCTGAAGAATTACCCGGTCTACCCCCAAAAAGGGAGATTGAGTTCATGATTGAGTTGGCCTCTGGGACGGAGTTAATCTCTAAAGCTCCTTACCGTATGGCGTTGTCAGAATTGAAGGAACTGAAGGTGCAGATGCAGGAGTTGTTGGACAAATGATTTATATGTCTTAGTGCATCACCTTGGGGAGCACCGGTTCTGTTCATGAGGAAGAAAGATGGTTCATTGCGTCTTTGCATCGACTATTGGCAATTTAACTAGGTGATGATCAAGAACAAGTACCCGTTACTAAGGATCGATGACCTGTTTGACCAGTTGCAGGGAGCGTCGATATTTTCTAAGATCGACCTGAGGACGGGATATCATCAGTTAAGGATTAAGAAGAAAAACATACCGAAGATGGCTTTTTGTACTCGATACGGCCATTATGAATTCACCGTGATGCTGTTTGTTTTAACCAACGCCCCAGCTGCTTTTATGGATCTAATGAATCGAGTATTCAATGAGTACTTGGATCAGTTCGTGATAGTGTTTATTGATGACATCTTGGTGTACTCGAGAAGTCCAGAGGAGTATGAAAGACACTTCAGGACAGTGCTTCAAACTCTGCGAGAATACGAACTGTACATCAAGTTTAGTAAATGCGAGATTAGAAGTTTCTTGGGATTGGTAGGTTATTACAAACGATTCGTGGAAGGATTTTTAGCAATAGCCATGCCTCTAACTCAATTGCTGAAGAAGGAAGAAAAGTTCGTACGGACAGATAAGTGCGAGCGTAGTTTCAAAAAGCTTAAGCAAAAGCTGACTACCGCACCGGTACTAACAATTTTGTCTGGACCTAGAGGATATGAGATCTAAAGTGCATCATTCAGAGGATTGGCTTGCATTTTAATGCAACATGGAAGAGTTGTTGCATACGCGTCCCTTTGAAATTCTGGAATGAATTGGGACTTTAGCATATCGGCTTGCGTTGCTGTCGAGACTTGCTCAGGTGCATGATGTTTTCCACGTGTCGATGTTCAGGAAGTATGAACCTGACCTAACCCACGTGTTGAACTTTGAAGAATTAGATGTGGACGAGAGAGTATCATACATGGAGAGACTGGTTCGGATTGTGGATCAAAAGGAGCAAGTGCTACGTACCTATCACAACCTAACCTTGGGTGAACCACCTAGGGTTTTGCTAATGGATTACTAACCATAAACTTAGCTCGGGCTCTCCCAAGCCCATACCAATTCACGACTTAGGTTCAAATATTTAGCATATAAAAGATTATTAGCTAAGAGTCGCCACTAATCTATTTTTTGGTGGGTCGATTAGAAACCCAAGTAAAGTAATGAAAGATTTACTTTACTCCTACGAACCTGATTTTGTGAGTTCGGGGACTTGATTACGCTAGATTTCTCTAACGTCCTTTTGATACATTTTTCTTCTATCTTGAAAAAAAAATGTTTTGCAGGCAGCTTGAATTTACTTTAATTTACTTTTCTAACATGTGAGATGATTATGCAGATGCACAAACCACCAATTTAACATCCAAATAAAGTACTAAATAAATTATGGAACTTACCTCATAGCAACGAAAGTATCTGCAATGTTAGATTAGAATTCACATCAACAATCCTAGATATGATTTCTAATAAACACACAATCACTCAATCTTTTCCAAGATTTTCTTTTATTTAAATGAAGCCTAGAAATTACGTGCAATGCAATGCAATGCAATGCAATGACGTACAAAATTTTTAACGACAATGACGTGCAACATGCAATCTAACATGCAAACTATATGTCACGCGACATTTATTAAATGACCTAATCTAGTGATGGGAAAGATTAATGCAACTATTCTAATACATCATGCATTACCCTAAACATGCAATTTATTAAATGACATGCAATGAATGAACTAATCTTACATGATCTTACATGACACACGCAAATTTTGTGTTTTCTTTTTAATTAAAATTCGAAATTAAATATGCCTAATATTTAAACATGCAAATTATCCTAGTATGCAATGACTAGATGACATGCAAAGAATGTTCTAATTCTAATTTTTTCTTTCCCTTTTTATGAAATTCGAAATTAAAATCGTCACATAATTAAAAGTGTGATTTAAATAAACGAAAAGAAAATATAACATCCTAAATAATTTTTTTTATTTCAAAAATTCGAAATAACTAAATTTCCTATTCTAAACATGCAAAATAACCCTAAAACAAGCAATGAACCTAATCTAACTCTTTTTTTTTTTGGGTTTTCTTTTACGAGAACAAAATCGATTCAAACAAAACAACAACAAATCAAGCAAGATAAGATTGATATCCATAAATTGACTAATTATATCTCGCGCATAAGATTAGATTGATCAATTTTAAACAAAATCACGAATCGCATCTCGAGCGTGAGATTGGATAAGCAATTTTTCTGTGCGATTGCGAGTCAAATTTTGAGTGCGAAAATCAGACTATCAATCGTATGCATGTTGTGAAATTAAGGATTAATCCCTAATTTAAAAGGCTACTCAAGTTGTGAATATCAGTCGGGGATTTCAATCATACATCAGGGAATATTTCCAATACAGAAGCAGAATATTTTAAAAAAATAAAATAAATAAAATAAATCTACCTAATTTGAATTTTGGCTTCTAAATGAGGCTTAGCAAACGACGGTTTGTGACCCATGATGAAGGCTTGGCGTGGCTCAAGGACGAGTTGCTGTGATGGTGAGCAGCCGTGGGTAGTGGGTCGCTGGCATTCGGAGCTTCGGCGAGGGGATTGGCGGCGGGCGGAGGCGATAGCAGCGGTTGACCAGTAGGCAAGGGGGTGGAGCGGCTCGACGGAGGGCTGTTACGGGCGTCACTCGGAGAGGGGTGGCTCGGACTGTCGTGTAGGGAGGCCGATGTTCGGACGACGAGCAGAGACGGTGGGTCGCAGGTGCTGCGGTAGGGGCAACGGCGATGGAGGCGAGTTGTTGTGGCGTCGGGTGGCAATCAGAGATGCGGATATGGTGGTGCGGTGTGGAGGATGGGCAGTGTTGGTGTCAAGGGCAACGGCGTCAGGTGTCGCAGCGATGGGGACAAAGGTGCTCCAACAGAGGGTGGATTGGCTCGGCGGAGGGCTGCTCATGAGTGCTCTGAAGGGGGGCTCGGAGCGGCGTGTAGGGAGGCCAGCGTTCAGACGACGGGTGGAGATGGTGGTGTTGATGCAGTGGCATTGGCGCTTGGGCAAAGTGGTCCAATGACGACGGATGCAGCAACGAGCGAGTGGGTGGAAGCGTTGGGTCATGATGGTTGTGGCAAGGGCGACGAGCAGTGGTGTCGTGCGGCAGCCGGCAAAGGTAGACGTCGGCATTTGAAGGCGTGGTGACGTTGTGCAAGGGGTCGGCGAGGGGCTGCATGAGGAAGAAGAATAGTAGCTCCTATTTTCCCTCTTTTTTTTTCACTCTCTCTCTCTCTCTCTCTTCTCACGTCTCCCTCACATCACTTCCCTCTTTGTCTCCTTCTATTGGCTTTTCCCCCTTTTCCCCAAAAAGAACCCAAAAGAAAGCTTTTTCTTTTCTTTGTGTTGCTTTTTTATTTTATGAACGAAGGAAAAGAAAGACCTCCAACGAAGTGATCAAAAGAGAAGCCCCCCCCCCCTTGCCATACACACACAACATCTTTTATAGGGGAAGGAATTAAGTTTTTGTAACTTATAAGAAGATTTCCTCCCGAATATTCTCCACCGATTTTATCACATATTGCTAAAGATTTAAGATTGCAATAAGATTATTCTCAAATTCCAAATCTTGCAAAGATGAGCACGCAATATTTCCTTGTCACACTTGTCCTTTCCAAGCATATCAAATGTCAAGATAATTTTTGGTCATAAAAAAAGGGCTAGTTTGCTCTCTTCATGGGCTTAGTACAACTCGTCAATTTAAAGCTTAGAACTACCAATTTAAACCCATCTATCACCAATCCTATGCAAATGCAATAAAAAATGCTGCTAAAACTATATGCTATGCAATTTATTTCAATTTTTTTTTCAAGGGTTAAAAAATTAATCCCTAATTTTTTAATGATATAAATGACTGAACGGGTTACCAAAATTTAGGTGTCAACAGCTGTCCCTCTTTTAAGGTGAGCTTGTAAAGGTTGCTTTCAAAGACAAATTGAGAGCTAAATTTTGATCATATACATACATTGAATGATTTTTTTGTTGGAAAATGAATTCCATTTTGAAATGCAATTTATATGATGCATGGAAATGCTAATGCAAATGATAAAGGAACCTACCCGGAATAACTTACCTTCAAGGAGGGTAGAGTAATTCAAGATAGTTGGTGTTTTATGTCTAGGACATGTACCTTTCTACGGTTGCCCAGTATGACAGTATTTGATTGCCTGGGAACTGAATCTTTCTTCAGTCGCCTTGACAAAAAAAATTATTTTTTTAGGCTCCGTACCTTTCTACGGTCGCCTGTTAGAGCAATAAATATTGTCTAGGACCCATACCTTTCTACAGTCGCTTAAACGAGAAATCACTTTCTAGGACCCGTACCTTTTTACAATTGCCTGAATGAGAAATTGTTTTTCCAGTACCCGTACCTTTTTACGATCACTTGATAGAGCAATAAATATTTTCTAGGACTCGTACCTTTCTACGGTTGCCTAAACGAGAAATCACTTTCCAGGACCCGTACCTTTCTACGGTCGCCTAAACGAGAAATCACTTTCCAGGACCCGTACCTTTCTACGGTCACGCGAATGGGGAAACTGCTTTTCTAGGACTCGTACCTTTCTACGGTCGCCTGTTAAAGTAACAAATATTGTCTAAGATTCATGCCGTCGCCTAGCATTGCGGCATAGATCATCTGACTAGGATCCGAACCTTTTTTCGATTGTCTTAATCAGACTGATTCTGGAGAAAAATATTTGGGGGATAGCTCGACCGAGTTGAGTGTCAGTGCACTTGAGAGAGAATACCTCCAAACACGCCAATTTGATAGGGGGACTGCGGGCTACAGAAGTAAGCCAGGTCAGGAAATTCGGGCTACGAGAGAACGCCGTGTCAATTAAGAGGGACATCGGGCTATGGAAGCACGTCGAGTCGATGAAAAGGACTTTTAAGTAAATAAAAGTATACGGCTTTTACCTATAAATGTTTAGTTGGTGTGTATTGTTTTCTGAATATAGGGAAGGGAGTTGTTTGATGTGCTACCGTATATGAATTGCGCAAGGGAGCTATAAAAAAAAAATGTGTAAACCCCCACGGTTGTATGGATCCGATGCAATTGAAATGGTATCAGAGTGACATGTTACTAGGGAAAGTAAAATGTAAGGGAACTATGGTGACCCTAACGGTTCGGGGGCCGTGGAGGGGTGCCACATCCCGGTTTTGGTATCAGAGCTCTGGTCTATTTGGAGTGATAAGGTGCCTCAGATGGAAATGAGGATAGAATGATGCACACCATAGGATACTAACTAGAATGGTTGACTAACTTTGAACAATGGGTGATGGATATTCACTCGTAGATCCCTCGTAACTAGTGTGATGTTGCTTTTGTGTGTTAGTAACATTCTGTGTTACTTATGTGACTTTAATAATAACCTTAATGAATGATCTGACTAGTGACACCGAGTTGCAAATTATTCTTGAGGCAAATGCTTGGAAAATTACAGGAAAATCATGGTGCGAGCTGGAAGTGCTCATCCATCGAGGGCTGAAGCCTCTACTACAAGGGCTGAACCCCGGATGGAAGATATCCTGCAGGCATTGGCCAATATAGGAAATCTGATGGAAAGGTAAGCGCAGCAACAACCTGGAGCAGAACGCCGTACTCAAGGACTGGTGGAACAATTTTTAAAGCTGAAGCCACCTAAGTTCAGTGGAATGGGAAGTCCTGAGGAGGCGGAACATTGGATTGATGGAATGGAAAAAAATTTCAAGTTGTTGGACTGCAATGATGCTGAGAAAATAACTTTGGCAGAGTACCAGCTCGAGGGAAATGCAAAGTTTTGGTGGAGAGCTTCGAGGGACACAATCTTCCCACCAATACTGAGGTTAACTGGGAAGAGTTTGTGAGAGCTTTTAACAAAAAGCATTTTTCTAACTGTGTCAAGGATAAGAAAATCACTGAGTTTGTTCAGTTGGAACAAAAGGAGCTGACAGTGGATTAGTATGAGGCAAAATTTTCTGAATTGTCTAGGTATGCTCCTAGGTTGGTTGAGGATCGAGAGGAAAAGGCTAAGAGATTCCTAAAAGGATTAAAGACTGATATTAGAAAACAACTAGTGCCTCTAAACATAAGGGATTATAATGAGATTTATGAGAGGGCACAGTTGGTGGAGCAAGAGTTAGTGAGAGAGCAATTAGAATCTAAGAGGCAGATGACCTTTAATGATGTTCGAAGGGGTAAGAGACCTTATCCTGATCAAGGACAGCCCTGGGAATCTAAGAAGAGGAATAATTTTGGGAATTCTGGAAAAGTTAGGAATGGCCCGATTCTAGGGAGAGTACCTTACCAAAATAATATTTGTCAGAGATGTGGTGGATAACATGGACCAGGACCCTGTAATGATGGATTGAAATGTTTTGGCTGTGGGCAGAGAGGTCACTTTAAGAAAGATTGTCCACAAGAGAGGTCGCAGCCGAATGTCAACTCGGTGCGACAGGTACAACAAAGTACTGGTGGACCAAACCTACCAAGGAAACCACAGAGGCCACCACCACAAGGAAAGGTGTATGCTGTCACTCAAGAGCAAGCAAGAGCTTCCAAAAGTGTTATTTCACGTATGATTTCGATAGATGGATAAGAAGGCATATGCGTTATTTGATATGAGTGGCATGCATTCATTTGCGTCCGAAAAATATAGATGATTGTGAGAAGTAGGACCGAATCTTTAGATATGCCTCTACGTATTTCTACATCACCGAAAGATATGTTGCTATCTACGTTAGCATGTGAGATGTGTGAGATAACCCTAGGAGAACGAGATTTGAAGATGGATTTGGTAGTAATAGTAATGTATAACTTTGACCTTATCATAAGAATGAACTAGCTCCGTAAGCAGTGGACTAGGATGAATGATCTCTTGAGATAGTACTTACCTATGCGCTAAGGATAAAACCGTGAGGCTAAGAATGAGATAGGCCAAAGCGGATAATATCTCTGTAAGTTAGTCCCTATCGAAACAAGACCCTCCAATGGATGTGTAGTTTGGGTTTGAACCAGGTGAAAGCTGGTGTACCTGTAACGACCTGATCTGATGAGGGCGGGGAGTGGATGCCGAGGTCAGATGACTTGAACAAGGAGCAGCTCCTGGCAGGCTTCTAGGGTGGCCAAAGGGGGCAGTAATGAACCGAACTATGAATTGAACTGGGAAGGTAGTGTTTCTGGGATGATTTTATCAGAGTGGCGCAGCGGAAGCATGGTTAAGCTTGTAGAACTCTTGTTTGTGAAAAAGAAGGGCAGGTTGATGCGTTCATGCATTGATGTTATGTAATTGTTAAGAGTAAGTACTCATTACCTAGAATTGATGATTTATTTGATTAGTTGCAAGGAAGTTCAGTCTTTTCTAAAATTGACTTAAGGTCAGGATACCATCAGTTAAGGATTAAGAAAGAAGACATTCCTAAGACCGCATTTAGGACTCGATTTGGATACTATGAGTTCCTAGTTATGCTATTTGGATTGACGAGTGCCTTAGCTACATTCATGGATTTAATGAATGGGATATTTAAGCCTTATTTGGATTAAATTGTGATTGTCTTCATTTGATGATATCCGATATATTCTAAAGGACCTGAAGAACATGCGTAGCATCTAAGCATACTACTGCAAACAAGGCTTAAGAAGTGAATTATGGAGAGTGAGTTATGAACTTGAGGATTAAGTTATGATCATTTGAGCTAAGTAGTGACTTCCTATTAGAGGATCTCATTGGAAGTCTTGATGCATTACATGGAGGCATTTAGTATGTATAGATTGATCTTGGAAGTCATGAGTTTGAGTAGTCATATAAGATATGAAATTATTTGTGGTTTATATGTCAGAATAATAGGTTTAATCGATAGTGGTCAACTTTTAATTTTAGGCGATGATCTCAGTTTGAAAAGGTTTGGTGGAACTAGTGGATATGATCACTTGTGGTTATAGTCTTTCCAAGGTGAAAAGGTGAAAGTTCAAGTTGTGGATTTGATGAGTGATTAGTCTAAGTGATGATCCTTTAGGGTGAGATATAAGATATATTCAATGGAAAGTAGACAAGTTCTTATCTTGGTGGACTATCGATATTTGAATCGAAGGAATGATGCTATATTTTAGGCTTGAATCTATGTTGCAATGAAAGCGTAGTGAATGTCTTTGTTGGAATGAACTAGATGAGTTATTCATAGTGTCGATTTTGATGGTTCTAGGCTTGAATTGATGGTGACAAAGGTATAGGAATAATTTGGCTAAATGGTGTGTTAGATTGAAACCGTTAGATACACCAAAGTGGAAATGGGATTGTGTGACGATGGATTTCGTGTGAGGATTACCAAGGACATTAAGTGGTCACGACTCTATCTAGGTGGTAGTAGATCGCTTGACTAAGTTTGCCCATTCCCTTGTAGTTCGCGTAGATTATCCGATGGATAAATTTGCTAATAGATATGTAGGCCAAGTGGTACGCTTACATGATATCCTTGTAATGATTCCATTTGATTGAGACTCTAGGTTTAATTCAAATTTTTGGAGAAGTCTCCGAGAAGCTTCAGGGACGAAGCTTCAATTTAGTACTGCTTTTCATCTACAGATGGATGGACAAACGAAAAGAGTGATCCAAGCATTAGAGGACATGTTAAGAGATTGTATCATTGACTTTAAAGGAAGTTGGGATGAAAAGTTGTATCTAGTAGAATTTGTGTATAACAATAGCTTTCAGAAAAGTACAAGCATGGCTGAGGAAGTATCGGCCAGACCTTGATCACATACTCGATCATGAAGCCATCAAAGTGGATGAGAAAGTGAAGTACATTGAAGAGCTTATGTAAGTATTGGATCGAAAGGAGCAAGTTCTTAGGACTAAGAAAATCCCATTGGTTAAGATATTATGGTGACATCATGATGTGGAGGAAGCCACATGGGAGAGTGAAAATGAGATGAGGGAAAGGTACTCTCACTTATTTCAAAGAGACATAGGAAATGTCTAATTTCAAGGACGAAATTCTCTAAGGAGGGGAGAATTGTGGCATCCCAAAATTTAATGACAACCCCTGGATATACCATGAACCATGATTAGGTAATGGAAGTGCTGTTTGATTTCGTATTAGCCATTAAGTTGACGAATTTCAATTAATTTAAGGCCAAGCATTGTAAAGGATGATTGCTTGGATGGAGATGTATCTTCAAGTGACCCAAGGATTTATTAAAGTGCAAATTGATATAGAAATCTTATTCTTGGTGGTGCACTTTATAAGTAGAATTTTATTGATTTAAATTATAAAGTTTTGTGGGCTTATAAGTTGAAATTAGAAGTTTATTTAAATAAGGGTTAAATGGAATAGGAATAGGAGAGGGTGGGCTGATTTTTTTAGGCCCAAAAGCCCGTCCAACCAGCCCACGCCAGCCCTTGGTCGACCGGCCCATGAAGGCCCAAGACTGGCCCAAACCTTGAAGCCCATAAGCCTTGCATGCGAGCTGCCAAGTGGCATGGAGGTTGCGCAAGGTGTGGCTGCCCCCATTGGCCATCTTGGGCAGCCACATGCAGCTGCAATGATTAAAGGAATGGGAAATAAAAATAGAGAGAGTGCCTGGTTGAGGGGGCTGTCGCCCAAGCCAAGTGAGAGAGAGAGAGAGGGATGCGAGAGAGTGAGGAACCGAGAGAGAAAGGGAGAAGCCACGCGAGGAGGAAGGTCCGCTCGTTCGTCTGTCCGTCCGTTGCCGTCCATGTGCCATTGTTTGCTTGGTTTTGGAGGCAAGTTGGGATCCATATTCTGCTCTTGCATGTGTGTCTTGCATGTGTGTTTGAAATGGTGATGAATCTCGGTCGTTTAGGGTGTGAGAAACCGAAGCTTGAGTGTGTTGTTCTTGAAAATGTATTCTGTTCTCGACTATACCGCCTGACCCCGAACGTTGTAGAGGCTTGCATGTGGGTTTTGGGTCAGATTTTGGCTTTTACTTCTTGACAAAAGTTGTAGAAAACATCTCAAAGTATAACATAATAAAATTTGAGATAAAATGGCTGAGTTTTGAGGGGTAAAACCCTCCCTCTACGAAAGCGATAGATCTGGAACTGTTTTGTCGACCTCTTAGTGGTTTTGTGTGCTGCATGTCGCTTTTTACTAAGAATTTCACTTCGAATTCTTCACGAAATTTGTAGAGAACATCCTAATGATTAACATAATCAAATTTGAGGTAAAACGAGTAAGTGTAGTGGACTTTTTGAGGCACAAAAAGTCCACTATCCTTTGAAGACGGTAGATCTGGAAGTACGGTACTGGACTCCTGAGACTTCGTGGACTAAATGGTGACTATCCTTTGAGAATCTCACCTAGATCCCTTAATGAAAGTTGTAGTGGACTTTTTGAGGCACAACATATCAAAATTTCAGAGGAAACGAAGGAGGATAAGTAGGCGAAACCTCGATTTTTCGAAGACGCCTAAACTGGACTGTTTGGTACTAGGAACAGTATCTTCGTCCGTCTATATTAAATTATCTAGGACGAATCTGGCCTTGATATCCACATGAAAAATATACTTTAGGGTCTTGAATATCACCTGGTAAAATTTCATAATTTTTGGAGGTCATTCGGGTATTTTAATCGAAATATTTCAAGAACTGCGCAATCTGACTTTATCCGAATTTTGCATGGTGTATTGTGTGAGCTATATCTTCTTGTGTGAAGCACTTTTGGGCATGTGTTCTTCATGGTGTTGCTACCTTTATGTCTTGTCTATCACATGTTCTGATTTTATGATTTTTGAAGATCATATGGATATTTAATTTACATGTTTTCCGAAATTGTGCAAGCTGGAATTTGGTAAATCTCAAAAGTCATGATGTATGGATTATTCTAAGTTGTATGGACTCCATGAATTGTATTGTCATAACTGATTGTATCTTGCTGCATGTATGATGATGATTGGAAATGCATATAAGAATCAAATGATGAAAATGATCTTGTTTGCCATCACATCATATGCCATGTTGAAATTGAGCCATAATTGTAAACGTGAACTATGATTAATGAGAAGGCCATCGGAGGTGTGAGCCAACGATGCCCCGAGAATGTCGGGATGCTTGGCTAGGGAGTGTAAATGCCGGATGCCCAGTTGTGTCATGATACATGCCCGGAGGTTTGTGCCGGATGCTCGGTTGTATCATGATGCATGCCCGGAGGGTCCTCGGGAGTTTCGAGATGCCCGGTGGTATATGGTACGTAATTCCAGGGGGAAAGCCTGGTGGTATGGCGGTACGTAATTCTGAAAGCCCCGGAGGTGTGTGTCGGCAAGATTCCTCATGATGCTAGTAGGGATACGAGATGCCTGGAGGTGTGTGCCAGATGCCCGGTTGTATTTTGAATACATGCCCGGAGATTCCTCGCGATGCCAGGTTGGGTGCGAGCGATAAATGTGGGATGCAAATATTGGTCCTGGGAAAGAGAAATGTGGTAGCCCAAAATGAAAGAATAAAATTGGGAATTTGAAATTGAATTATGCATGGTATGGCAACATGTATGCATGAGTGCATGATGATGAGTGCATGGATGTATGTGCACCTATGGCATGATGGTACATGTGTGACATGATGATGGTGAGTGCATGGATGTATGTGCACCTATGGCATGATAGTAAATGTATGACATGATGGTGAAGGTTATATGAGGATGTATGTACATGTGGTGTGATGACATATGCATGGCTTCAAGGTAAGTTATGCATGGATGCATGAATGACATGTGTTATGCTATGATTGTTATGATTGTATTGTGTGATGCATTGAGTGGTTTATTGAGTCATTTACCTGCTCAGTGGCTGTACTCACCCATTTGGGGACCAACATTTCAGACTAGATAAGATATCTTTGCTGCCACTACCACTGGTAAATGGATCGGGTGGTTGGATATGACCGCGAGAAGGAGGATAGTAAAGGAAGGAACTTTTGGACGCCAACACTGATCGATAGACTTTAAGTATATGACTGTTGGAGGAGATGTCGATCATCTTTTCAAGTGTAGCCGAGTATAGAAGACTACGACATTTTGATGTACCGATGAATGATGTCCATCTAGTTTAAGTAAATAAAAGTGTACGGCTTTTACTTATAAATGTTTAGTTGGTGTGTATCGTTTTCTGAATATAGGGAAGTGAGTTGTTTGATGTGCTTCCATATATGAATTGCGCAAGGGACCTGTAAAAAAAAAGAGTGTAAACCCCCACGGTTGTATGGACCCGCTGCAATTGAAATGGTATCAGAGTGACATGTTATTAGGGAAAGTAAAATGTAAGCGAACTGTAGCGACTCTAACGGTTCGGGGGCCATCGAGGGGTGCCACAGGCTATGGAAGATGCCGAGTTGATGAAAAGGACTCTAGGCTACAAAAGCATGCTAGGTCAGGAACTCCGAGCTACGGGAGTATGCCGTGTCAATTAAGAGGGACATTGGGTTATGGAAGCACGCTGAGTCAATGAAAATGACTTTGAGCTACGAAAGCACACTAGGTCAATATAAAAGAACACTAGGCTATGGAAGCACAGGTCAATATAAAAGAACACCAGGCTATGGAAGCACGCCGAGTCAATAAAGAGGGACATCAGGTTGTGGAAGCATGCCGAGTCGATGAAAGGGACTCTAGGCTACGAAAGCACGCTAGGTCAATATAAAGAGAGACTGGGCAACGGAAGCACGCCGGGTCAATAAAGAGGGACATCGGGCTATAAAAGCACGCCAAGTCAATGAAAAGGACACCAGGCTACAGAAGCACGCCGGGCCAGTGAAAAGGGCTTCGGGTTATGAAAGCACGCCGAATCTCGAGGCTTCAAGGAGCAACTTGAACGTCAAGTATTACTCAATCTTCAAGGAAATATTATCTATCAAACACGATTAGAGCAAAAACTGATATGCATTCTTAAAAAATGTAGACAATCTAAGCTATTCCAAAATGCACATTTCAAAGTTCCGTGAGGTTTTCATCAATTCAATCAAGGTTTATGCATAATGAGTTTACCATATTTGCATCAGTCAAATTTCCACAGGAGAGAATTCTCATTCAAGACAATTTTCATTTATGACATTGTGACACCCCGAACCCTTCGCAGGTCGCCACAAGCGCCAATGTTACTCCTTACTACCTTTCTCCTTAGAAGAGGCGTCGTATTCACAGGCATTTTTTTTTTTATATATAGGTCCCTTGCGCAATTCGTCAGCGGAAGCAAAACATCACCATCTCTCCCCCTACTAACCATGATACAAATACACACCACTAATCATCATGATTAAAAGACAAGCCATGCCACTTTTATTTACATATTATCATGATGGGTTTTTCGCGGGTCGATACAACAAAAGAAGGCCAAGGTTTTCAGCCACACTCGGCCACATCCCCAAAAAGATACTACGACCCCTAAAGAAAATCACATGACATCCTCCATCTAATAGAGGCGGCTACTCCCAAAAAGAAAAACAACCAGCTCTCTACCCTTCACGCAACCATCACACCTATCCAGGTGCGTCGGGTGGTGGTGGCGGTAACATCCCCCTAATCACTCCGTCTCGGCGGACATGAACGGACAAAAACTCCTGGATGACTGGGCCCCCAGCCAGGCCCACGTCATACATGATCAGCACTCGCACTCGTACATATGTCAGTCCAGGGATAGTGACGCAGTCAATCTCCGTACAATCTACTTCTACATCTGATGGGAGGCCATAGAAGGTGCCTCGCGTGACGGTAGGAAGCGGCATCTTTCTAATCTGAAATGTTATCCCCAAAAGGGGTGAGTACAACCACTCAGCAGATAGGGAAATCCAATAACAACTCAATGCATCATGCATATCATCATATGATGCAGGCATTGCTTACCTTTGATGTCATACGCATTCATGCATCATCATATCATACATATCATCATCATGGAATCTCATATATCATTATCATCATCATGCATTTCATCATGCATATCATACCATGGATGATCATCATATCACATCACGCATCATCATCATCATCATCATCATCACCATGCATATCATTATGCATATCATGTCATTATCATCATCATGCATATCATATCATAGGTGATCATCATATCACATCACATATCATTATCATCACATCATCATGCATATCATCATGCATATCATATCATGGGTGATCATCATATCACATCACATATCATTATCATCACATCATCATGCATATCATCATGCATATCATATCATGTGTGATCATCATATCACATCACATATCATCATCATCACATCATCATGCATATCATCATCATGCATTAATTTCCATTTTTATCTTTAGATTTGATCACCACATCACCCATTCTCAATTATCATCCCTTCGGGCAAAGACCTCCGACAGGGTTCCCAGCATTCAGCCTCCTAGGCGACCGGGCATCCGGCCCCCCATATTCCGGGCATCTCGCATCTCAACTAGCATCACGAGGCATTCCCTTCGGGCAGAAACCTCCGACAGGGCTTCTGGCCTTTACCCTTCTAGCTAGGCATCTCGCACCCAATCCTAGCATCGCGAGGTATTCCCTTCGGGCAGAGACCTCCGACAGGGTTTCGGCCCCCCACATTCCAGACTTCTCGTATCCAATCTGGCATCACAAGGCATTCCCTTCGGGCAGAAACCTCCGACAGGGCTTCTGGCCTTTACCCTTCTAGCCAGGCATCCTGAAACTCCCAGGGAATTCCGGCAATGCATCTCTGTACATTCCAGCCTCATTCTCCACCACAACCACTTACTCACTTATCATTATCCACATTTATCATTCTTTTGATCACATTATTACATGGCATATGATTCACACATGCATCACAATTCATGGTCATACATACACCAATGTCTTATCATACATGTAACAATGCATAATTATTTATTAATAAATTCAATGGAATTTATGGCCAATTCGAATTTCACATAGTTTCACAATTTCCACAAAATAGCACATGATATTCGGATAATAACCAGAATGCACAGTTTCCAAATAAATTTGATTAAAATATTCATACGGACTCCAAAAATTACGAAATTTTACAGAGTGATAGCCAAGACATTTTCGTGCAACTCTCATGAAGAACTCCAAGTCAGATTATTTTTAGATTATTTTATACAACCTCACGAAGCTTCTGGAACCATTACCGCATCGTCCAGAATACACATCTCCGAAATATTAAGATTTCACCCATCTATTCTCTTTCGTTTCCTCTGAAATTTGGTATGTTATGCATCAAGGTGTCCTTTACAAGTTTCGTGAAGAGATCTAGGTCAAATAACCAAAGTATGATCACCATTTATGTCCATGAAGTCTCGGGTGTCTCGGAATACCTCACCAGAATCATCGTCTCCAAGATCTAGCCGATTTACTAGGCTATACTGGTTCATTTCTCTTCAAATTTTAGTATGTTGTATTTTAAAGTGTTACCTACAACTTTCATGAAGACATCGAAGTCAAATATTCAATAGAAATCAACATGCAAACAAGAATCCAGCAAGAGGTCAGTGGAAACTTCACAGATCTGGGGTCTCCGTAAAATAGAACTTTAACCCCTCATATATCCATCATTTTCCACGAAATATTAGTATGTTATAGTAAAAGATGTTAGCTACAACTTCCATGAAGACATCAAAGCCAAAATCGGACTCCAAACACACATGCAAGCTCGAACAAGTCACTGACTCACACGGTCCGAACACAAACAGCCACACCATCCACACACGACTCATCCATGCTTCGGTTTTTCACATCTAACACCCAAAAATTCGACATACAATCAACACACAACCATGCAAGAGAAGCTAGAGGACTCCCACTTGCCTCTAGGATGAACGGACGACGACACACGGTGGCGAACGGGCGGCACACGGGTGGATGGACGGCGACTCCCTCCTTCCTTTCTCTCTCGGCCGCTCCTTCACCTCGCACAACTCTCTCTCTCTCGCACACGGTTTCTCTCCCTCACTCTCTCTTTCTCGGCCAAATGAAGTAAAACCGGCCACCTTCTCTCTCTCCTCCCCTCTTATACTCCCTAATCCTCATGATTAGCAATCATGAGATTGCCTCACCAATGGCCAACGCATGGCCTTCCCCTTTGCCACTTGTCACTTTGATTTTTAAATGGAGCTTGGGCCATCCGGCCACTCCTTCCTTTGGGCCTTAATGGGCCGGTCGAATTCCCTCTTGGGCCGACTAGCTTGGCCCATCAAGCTTAGGCCAATGGGTCTAAGGCCCATTCAAAAATTAACTCCCCTCTTTTTTTTCTTTTTTTTGAATTCCTTTCTATAATTATTTTTAAATTTCAATTTTCATCTTGGCCAAAGTCTTAGGGCATCTTGGTTATTGAAATTTAATTTATGAAGTACATGGCCAAGCATAAATTATTAATCTATCAAATTTGAATTTTCACAACCATAAGCACAAATCATCTAATTAAAAGACTAATGGCTAAAACATAAGCCATAAAAATTCTACCACCTAATTAAAGACTTTAACACACCTTATGACTTGACTTTGAATTTTGGGATGCCACAGACATGGATTTCCTAAGAATACTAATTGAGAGACTTTCAGTTAGAAATGACTTTCTCATTTAGAAGGGTTATTTTATGAGAAGCACTCCATCTCACTATCATCATACCAACAAGGGCCCGAGTATTCTCGCAAGCAGTATGACCTTACTAATCTGAGAGGTTTTTATAGATACTGTAATGTGGGCTTGGTCAATGGCTTAACAAATGGACTCTTTGAGTCAAGACAGTTGAAAGAACAATTCTATAATTATCTCTGGGTTTACAAGTTAAGAACCTTGCAAAATGAGAAAGAAATAATCTTGCTTGCACTTCTTCGAGCGATGCTTATAAACATATGAATTTCCGTGTTAATTCAAGTGTCCTAATCTGAAGAGACTTTGTAAGGGACGTAACATAGGCTATACTATTTGAACAATTGCCTTTTGCCTTGCCTCAGTATGGGGGATAATCACCAACTGAGTTTAAAGAAATGAAATTGTAGGCTCAAGTGGGCTATGCAAAGGATATAAGTATGTAGGATAGAGAAAGAAATGCTCTTCGTCATCCCAAGACACTTAAATTACCACATGAATTCAATGTAATAGCACGACTTGAAGATTAATGCAAGTGAGAGCAAGAAAATTTCTTTCCATCTTCTTTACCTTATGATGTTGTCTTACCTCCAATTTGCCCTGATGTGGGGTGGTTCTTGATATGTGTAATTTGAAAAGAATTTTCATAAGTGTATAAGGCTCAAAGGGGTTAAGCAATGGATCACCCATAGTGTTTGATATAGAGAAATAAACTGCCCCTCGTCATTTCAGTTGTCGTACTTTTTGTGAGAGAACTCTTTACCTTGCGGATATGGAACTTTTTACACTCATCTCACAAGTATATGGGTAATGGACTATGTATAGGATAAAGCTTTGCATTTCATCATCTTGACACATCTCATTCAGCATTCTTAAACATTGATGTCACTCCATTGAATTGTCTATCTTGACAGATCTCCAAATGAAATTGGTAAGTTAAATAGGTAAAAAAAACTATGGAAATTCTCTTTTCAAAAGAGTCCAGCAGCTTTAAGCTTGAAAAGCTTTTGTGACTTAAAACATAGTTTTAAGCATTCATTCAAGAGATTGCTCCACAGAGGGATTGCCTCAGTAATGGATGTCCTTGGATTGTCCCTGTCAATCGAGACTGAAAATCCGCTTTTGCCTCTGCACAAAGAACATGCATGAATAGGATACTATGCAACATCAAAGTAAATTCAAATTGCACAACCATTTTGACTTGAATTGAGATTTTGTCTCAATCATGTCACTACTAGAATCTATAGTTCCCCCAATTTGTCATATTTAACTCTTTAGAAATGTGTTCTCAAACTTGTTGAGTAACTGTTGAGCCAATTGATCTATCATTGCAACATGATGTGCCTTTTGCAGATGCTTCCTCATCAGGACAAGAAAATAATACTTTGAAACATAAAGTAAATGAGTCAGAAAATTAAACAAGGCTAACCTAATGCATGCCTTTGTAAATGGCTTCAAAAATGATTTTTTTATTCTCTTTTTTTAAATTTGGAAGGGAATTTTTTGGATGAGGAAGCATGAAGAAGCCCACTGTTAGAATTTCTCCATGGATGATAATTTCTTTTCATTATTGGATATCGTCACTGGATTGGTTTGGTGTACTCCATCATGTTCTCAAAACAAGAAAGCGAACTACTTAGGACCATGACTCATGTGTGCTTGAGTTCTTTACCCTCCTTGGTCTTGTGATGTGAATTGTCCTGGTCAGATATTCTTCCTTCCAGATATTTCACTAGTTTCTTCATGGTGGCATCAAATTCGGCTACCGTGAGATGATTCAAAAGTCCTCTTGGCTCTCTTATTTGAGTTGCAATTTCTCACTGAAGATAGAGTATCTATGTCATCACAGCACTTTTTCTTAATGAGGTAAGCTATAGTAGCAGACAATTCATCGACTTGACTTTGGAGGCATGCAATTCACTTGTTCATGTCATTGTCAATATCAATGATACGGTTCAACACCTCATTTTGATCCATCATTTTAGCTCTCGATTGTGTATAGATGGGTGAGCGGGATTGCTCCACGATCACCTAATTCAAATGAAGCTTACCACTTACTATTTTTTTTTTTTTGGTGACCACTCACCACTTACTTGTTATTCCTTACACCGTGCTTAAATTTGTACTCAAAAGAGAGAGAGAGACAATGAGAGACTTTGCGAGAGTAGTAATGACTCTTCACTGTGAAGTGGAGATCACAAGATTGTAAATTCTCTTTTGATTCTTAGTGGAAACTAGCCAAAAGGTTGTCAGCGTGGGAGAGTGGACATAGGCTTGATCTAAGCTGAACTACTATAAGCCTTGCGTCTATTTTTCTCTTCCCTAAACTCCTTTACTTTATTCGTATTTCAATTTTGTAATTAAAGTCTAAACTCTTTTAAAGTCTGTGGATCATCAGACTCAGTTTCAAAAGTAAAATATTCTTGCTGCTTTTTGCAAAAATTACTTTCACACCTATTCACCCCACTCTAGGTGTTCATATTAGCACTTTCAATTGGTATCAGAGTCTGTGTGCTTATTATTGAAGTGTTTTACTTCTAAGCTAAAGATCATCTATGGCTAGTATTTGGGCTCTAGGTTTAGTTGAAGGTCAGAGCAACACCAGACCTCTTTACTTCGATGGAAATGGGTGCAATGTTCAGAAGAACAAGATGAAGGCATTTCTTAGATCCAAAGATCCTCTAGAGTGGGATGTTGTAAAAAAAAAGGAATCAATCCTAAAGCAACATCAGCTTCAGATCGAGGGAAAGAAGTTATTAATGCTAACGAAACAACACGAGCTGAAATTACCAAGAGACAAGCTCTTGACGCGAAAGCAATCTACTCTTCATATTGTGCCTTATCTCCCACTAAGTATAACTAAATTTTTCTTGTGAAACAGCAAAAGAAGTTTGAGATAGATTACATGTTCTCTACGAAGGGACTGATCGTGTAAAGGAAACCAAAATAAACATTTTGCTCGGACAGTATGAAGCCTGGAGAATCTATTACTGATATATTTAGTCGCTTTACAAAGATTGTGAATGGCCTGGCTTATCAAGGTCAACCAATCTCATGCTAATGAAAGTCAACAAGCTGCTGCGTGGGCTTTCGAAAGATTAGAATCATGTGAAGACTTCAATTAGAGAAACTCAAAGGATCATGCCTTTATCAGTTGACAAATTGATAGGCACGCTTCAGTCATACGAAGTGGAGCAGTTAAATGATGAAGAAGATCCTAAAGGTAAGAAGTCAACTGCTTTAAAGTCTAACATTGATTCTGATGATACAGATTTAGATGATGACATGGATGATGAGGAGCTAGCGCTTATGATTAAAAAATTTAGAAAGCTGAATAGAAAAGGAAGAATATTCAACTGGAAGAAGTAAAGCACGCAGAATTTCTAGAAGAGATCGACGGAGGACAATGAAACCAGCAAAGATGTAATATGCTTCGAATGCAAGAAAAATGGGCATATCAGACCAAACTGTCCATTGTTGAAGAAGAATATTCTAAAATGGCCATTGCACAACCAAATATAAAGTAATATAACAAATGCTCTACTAGCGAAGGCATACCAGGCAAGATCAATGTCATTTAACACATGTCATGAGAGACAAAATATCAATAAAGTGCCAGTAGTGAGAAAGCATTGATTGCATGAGCAAACGAAGCTTATTTCAAGTATTTGGTAAAAATCCGGTATCATTCAATATCTTAAAGTTACCAATCATCAATCATCTAATTCCCTCAAGAGAAAAATCTTTGTTGAAATGATCTTTATTCATTAAAAAGTCTTATTAAGCATGCCAAGCAAGAGCTCTTAGTCAGAAAGGGCTTCTCATATACTCTCAATAAAATTCTATATGATTGATCCCATCCATTCATGTGGGAGCTAATTTGATCACTCAGTACACCTTGCACTTCCAACATCTACAGATCTGAGAATCATTCAAAATAAGTACACATTGACCAATCTAAAAGGTCATTTAAAAGGAATATAATGTAGACTTAGTCATGGTTTCAATAACAGATAGGCATCATTGGCTATAAAATGAAATAATAATTTATCAATATCTCTAAGAAGTTCTTATTTCCATTTAAATCATCCCAATTTAAAGATACTCCGGAAAAAAAGGGTTGTAATGCTGGTTTGTTTAAAAGCTCAAAAGGCTTAGAATTTTTTCAACGAGGGATTGGAGAGTTAGTGATCATCATGGCTTAGAAATCCAATTTGTCTCCAAAGTCCATTGACTAATCATCTCAAGATGAGAGCTTTGTTCTTTCCTCTCATGACTTTTGCATTTGCAATGAATTTCTTTTGGTGCAAGCACTTTTTTTTTTTGCCATTTTTGCTCTCACTTAAAGATTTTACTCTTGATGCAACTGTTCTTCCTTCTGCTTTTTTATGATGGACATTGGCTTTGCTTTTACCAGGCATACTGTTTTTTCATGTCCCATAAATTTCATTTGACTTTTGCTCTTTTGAACTTTTTGAGGCCTTATAGGACTTTTGAGATGCTTTTCACATTTTCACATAAACACCAATTGCATTGGTAAATCATGTACCTTGAATATTTAGGCTTAACTTGGCTAAACAATGGGCATGAGTGTTTAGGTAGAGAAAGGAATGCTCTTCTTCATTTTGGAATGCTTTGAGCTTCCATAAGACCCACTTGAAGTAACCACAAAAAGATTGATGCAAGTGAAAGTAAATAAATCTTTCTCATTTTTTCACCATATAATGTTAACCAAAACCTCCTTAATTGCCCCCATTGTAGGGTGGTCCTTGATAGGGATATTTTGTGATTTCTTCACATTTAAAAGCTCAAATAGGCTAATTATGGTTACTTGTAGTTTATAAGATTGAGGAACGAAATATCTCTTGTCATTTTGAACCATGTATTACTTGTGAATATATCCTTTGCCCTTAAACGACACATATTTTCTTTTTAACTCAATTTTCAAAATGTTTAAGGGATGTGCTTGGGAATTGCTTGCCTTTGCTCATCCCAAATATTTCTTACTTGGCATGATTAACATCTCGATTTCGTTTTGTTGAGATCAATTGAGTAAATTAATCTCCATGGGGAATTTTTAATTTAGAATGAGTGATCTACCGAGTAGACGGACAATTTTGAGGTAGAGAAGATATCCAAAGATTTTGTGGAAAATTTGCTTCTTCAATTTCCATTTTTTTTTGCTTGTTTTTAGGAAAATGTTGAAGGTTCTTTATTATGATGAAAATTATCAATTTGTTTTCCATTTGGTTGTGAGAAGAATGGTACTTACTTATGGCCTGGCGACTCAATCATTGTGATATCCTAAAATTCAACATTTTCAATATATATATAAAATGGTTATTTCATCAATGTACTGATAGTTAATTTGATCTAAACTGATCATTTATGAGTTAACTAATCTATTGGGCGAGGCCATAAAGGGTTAAAATGCAAAAGACTAGAGAATTCAAACGAGGACCAACCGCTTGGCTATAAAGATTGACAAGGGTCAATACTACGCTGTTATAAGTCAATTAGCAAATGAATATAAATCAATTCAATAAAAGTACGTAGTCAGTTCACAGGTGGTTTCACACTATTATGATATTCGCATTGATCGAGGATAAATTGATTTTCTATTGGTCTTGTACTTAGGGTACGCAATTGAACCCTCGTGATTACATGACAATCGAGGGTCATTCACGATTCGAAGAGGCACAAACGTGGATCGAAAATTGTCGATCACAGGTCGATCACACAAAAACCCCTAAAAGCCACTCAATAGTTTAGGTCATACTAAAGTCGCACTTGATCAATTTTAACCATGAATTTTAATTCAATTTCGAGTATTGAACTTTCAAGGATTTCCATACCAATCTATGGGATGTCGCCTCATTTGTTTGTTGATTCATCGATAAGTTTAAAATTTTCGGAGAAAGGAGTGATAGGACAAGAATTGGAAGCCAAAGAGAGAAGTTGAGCCTAATGGCAAAGTTGTAACTTTTGGACAAAAAGTTGACTTTTAAAAAAAGACAAAAGAAAAGGAAGGGACAAGAAACTTGGCCATGAGGGTTTTAGAGAAAATCCTAAGAAATATCTAATTTGCCCCCTCTCCCTCCGTCCATCTCTCCCTACCTCCCTCACGTTCTTCCCCCTTAGCCAACCCTTCCCCCATTTTCCCCATCTTCCTCTTTTCTTCTTCTCTTCCCCATTTCCCTCTCCATTTTCGCTCCCTGCCTCCTTTGTCGCCGTTCACCATTCTCATTGCTCAATCACTGCCCATCCGTCAAGCCATTGCCACCGTTTGCTCTACCATTCGACGCCACGCCACCGCTTGCCCATCCTCACCATCACAAGCTGACCACCCACCATCACCAAACCACCCTTGGTGGCCGTGAGCCTCAAGTGGTGTCACTGCCGCTGTCGAGTCTCCATTCAAGCTAGAAAACTGTGAGTTAACTCTTAATCCTTAATTAGGTAGTTAATTGCGTTTAGGGGTAGGTTTAACTTAGGCTAAAAGGGGTTAGTGTTAGTTAGTTATCATTAAAGATGGATTAGATTAAGCCTAATAAGAATTAGTCTTACTTAAGGACGTTTAGTTTAAAGTAACCGTGGTTAAGTTAATTAATAATTGTTAGTTTATAGTAATCGTGGTTAGGTTAATTAACTGTAGTTGGTTTAAAGTAACCGTGGTTAATTTAATTAATCATGGTCGGTTTAATTAGTTGTAATTAGATTAATTAATGACGGTGAGTCTTAATTAATCGTAGTTAGTTTAATTAATTACAGTTAGATTAATTAATGGCGGTTAGTCTTAATTAATATCAATTAATTTAATTAATTAAGATTAGCTTAATTAAGTGTGATTAATTTAATTAAGCATAGTTAGCTTCATTAATCATAACTAGCTTAATTGATCGCAATTAGCTTAATTAATTGCGATTAGTGCAAATTAATGATGGATAAGTCGTTAAGTAGAATTTTATACTTGTTTTATTAGATGGATTTATGATAATTCTAATTGTTTGAGCCTGTTATGCCGTGTTATTGATTGTCCAATATTTAAGCCTTATTTACTATTTCCAAAGAAGGTTTTATGGGTAAGAAAATGGCAAATCTCAAGGTGTCGGCTTTGGACACAATGTTTTACATGTTAAATGGGGCAATGGGTTTTAAAATGAAAGTTTGCAAAGTTTAATCGGTTGATTTTAAGTACACGACCATGTGCGAATATTTTACCAGAATTTTAACTACAAAAATTGACGAGATTTGTTGTTTGAGCAAGAAACGCTATTGTACTCGGCTAATTGACGACAAATAAAATTGGCTTGAATGTTGGCATGCTTGAGTGCTCACCTAATTGAACCCATCACCCAACGGGAATTTGGGCGGTGATGCTTGATGTTTGTTGGATGCTTGGCGGGAGTCCAGATACCAAGTCGCGGTTGAGGCTGAACTGATGCTCCTTTAAGAATATTGTCATGACCTCAACTCCAACCCTAGGGTCACGAGCAGCAAGGGTTATTTTTGCAATGTCCCAGGTGCATTGTCGTCCTATTTCTTTTTCTTTTTTTAATCTTTTCATTAAGCACATGCGGAAGCGTACATACAACACCTGAACGATAACAAGCAGCTAGGAAAACAACCATTTACAAACATACAATTACATCATCTACGTTTACAAGCCCTTCTATCACGGGCCATTATGTTTACAACTACCACGTCTTTAAAAGGTCAGGGTAAACCTTAGCTCCTCTAGCGAGATTGTAACTTCCAAAATTGACGTGAGACTTCCATGCCTACAAGACTGAAATGATGAGGGGTGAGTTTTGGGGAAACTCAGTAAATAAAATCCCTAATTCTCTACTAGGAAGACATCTCATCATCAAAATCTTGTAGGTACAACACTCGCAATGCAATATCGATGGTAGATCATTAGCAAACTTATTGTTACACCTCAACTACATGCAGATGTCCATTACAACATGCTTCAAGGCATGCTTACCTTCAGCATATATCGGCACTCATGTAAATTCATTTACCGTTGTACTAGCTCAACCAAGCCCTCCCGGCTCAACCGAGGCATCCAGCTTCCAACTAGGCATCCTGGCTCAACCAGGGCATCCCAGCTCAACCAAGGCATCCCGACGCTAGCTCATCAAGGCATCCGGGCTCAACTTAGGCATCCTGGCTCAACTAGGGCATCCTCGGGCTAGCTTACTTTAGGCATCCAGGCTTAAACCCAGGCATCATGGCTCAACCAGGGCATCCCATTCAATGAATGAGGTATCGCCGCCAACGCTATGTGGCAACGGGCACTTTTTCCTCTTTAAGTGCACACACAAGTGCATCACACAAGTCATTTTTTCATCTCTTATCTTAGCCAACACATGGATAGCCTAAGGACGTGCTCATTCAAGTGAGTGTGCCATGATCCTCAACATCATATTATCAAATATGCTGGGAACGATTCTCAGTTCGTGGCTTGGCTCGCATGCTTAGGCCATCGCGACTTGATGTCGATTCCAAGCCGAGCGAATCTTGACCTCGTCCTAGGGCGTGAACACACTCAAACATGCAAACATGAGCAAACACACAAAAGAATATTACAACATACACATGGCTTACACAGGTGGGCACACCACTAAACCTGACGATGTAGGCTACCATCCTAGCCAAGAGTTAGAGATTCTACTTACCTTTGATGAACCTCGAGCTAAGACATGAACTACAAAGGAATGGTGGCTTACTTTGAAGGCCAAGAGAGAGATGTGAGGTGGAGGGCGTTCGAGGAGATGGAAGGTGGAGAAAATGGGAGCAAAGTGAGGAAAATGAAGTGAGCTCCTCATATTTATAGCCCTTGGAGCCATCATTAGCATGCCAAGTGGTCCATTCCAATGTTTCCAAGTGTCCCGCCTAAATTCCTTGGATGGCAAGGCTTTGAGTCTAATAATTGAAGCCTAAATGATAAGTTGGAAGGCTAAAAGGCCTTACTTAGCAACCTAAGCTGGTAGGTATCATCGATGATGACCCGCTTTTCATTTTTCCATTGGTCCACCTATGCCCCACATTAAATGGGCATTTAATAAAGTTTGACAATAATAATGCCAAAGTTACCAACTCAGCAAATTCTAGAATTTTGGGTCATTAATGAGGACCTGTGTATCGCTCTCCAATTGGTCCATGTGTATCCCACTTTTCTAGAATATCGAAGATATTTTGGACCACAATCATGACCTTTGAAAAGTCAAGGGACACCTCACCTTCTTCATGAAGGAATTCTAAAGTTTTCTTTTTACTTTCTTTCCCTTCTTTAAGAAGGCAAATTTTCCTTCCTCAAGAAGGCAATCTTGAAAAGTCTATTGGAGAAAACTCCTTTGATGTTTTGAAGTTGACAAAACTTATCCAAAGTCTATTTTGAAGAATTTCAGACTTTTGTGTTAAAGTCTGAAGACTTCCAGATTTTGTCAAGTCTGAAGACCCCCAGACTTTGTGTCAAAGTTTGCTCACTTTGACAAATTCCAGATTGAACGAAAGTGAAGGATAAAGACTTTTCCAGATAAGGGATTATCTTTCTTTCTTCAAGGGATTGGTTCGTATGGATTATTTATGGTCTTCTGGTTGGAAATATTCCTATGAGATTAGATATCTTTATTGGAATCAATTTAGATTCATCAAATCTTTTTGAAGGGCAAGAATTTTTGAAAGAATTTACTTATAAAAACCAAGATTCTGATTGTATGGGCGAGTAGGATTGATGGGCTTTCATCACAATCTTCAAACGGCTCGAGATCTCCTTAATTGATTCTGTCCAACGGGTTGATTGGAAGAATTCATTTGAAAAGTGCCAACGATCGAGAAGGCATGAAGGAGTATTTAAGGATGACTCTCCAGTTGTTCGAGAGTATGTGTGAAAGAGAAATTCCAAAGTCTAAAGCTTTCCATTCCCTTGTTACTTCTTACTTTGAGCTCAAGTTGTACTCAAAATAGAGAGATTTATAGTGTGACTTCGTGAAAGAGAAGTAGAGACTCTTCACTAAGAAGTCGAGATCACAAGATTGTAAATTCTCTTTTGATTCATAGTGGAATCCAGTTAGAAGGCTGTCAATGTGTGAAAGTGGACGTAGGCTTGATCTAAGTAGAACCACTATGAATTCTATGTTCATATTCTCTTCATTGAACTTATTTATTTTGTTCGTAGTTCTATTTAACTGCTAAAGATTGAACTAGTTCAAAGTTTGTTGCTCTTCAGACTTAGTTTCAAAAGTAAAATATTTTCACTGTTCTTTGTAAAAATTGCTTTTACACCTATTCACCCCCTAGGTGTTTATACTAGCATTTACAATTGGTATCAGAGCTTGCATACTTAATTTTTGAAGTGTTTTACTTCTAAGCTAAAAATCCTCTATGGCTAGTATTTTGGCTCCAGGTTTGGTTGATGGTCAGAGCAATACCAGACCTCCTTACTTTGATGGAGAGGAATATAATGTCTGGAAGGACAAGATGAAGGCATTTCTCAGATCTAGAGACCCTCTGGAGTGGGATGTCGTAGAAAAAGGGATCAACTCTAAAGCTACATCAGCTTCAGACCGAGGAAAAGAAGTCATTGATGCTGATGAAGCAACACGAGCTTAATTTACCAAGAGAGAAGCTCTTGACACAAAAGCAATCTACCCTTTATACCATGCCTTATCTCCTATTAAGTATGATCGAATTTCTTCTTGTGAAATAACAAAAGAAGTATGGGACATATTACATGTTACATACGAAAGAACTGACTGTGTGAAGGAAACCTAAATAAACATTTTGCTTGGACAGTATGAAGCCTGAAGAATCTATTACTGATATGTTCAGTCGATTTATAGAGATTGTAAATGGCCTGGCTTATCAAGGTGAACCAATCTTAGGACTAATGAAAGTCAACTGCTGCGTGGGCTTTCGAAAGATTGGAATCATGTGAAGACTTCAATTAGAGAAACCTAGAGGATCATGCCTCTATCAGTTGATGAACTGATAAGCATGCTTCAGTCATACGAAGTGGAACAAATAAATGATGGAGAAGATCCTAAAGGTAAGAAGTTAATTACTTTAAAGTCTAACGTTAATTCTGATGATACAAATTCATATGATGATATGGATGACGAAGAGCTCACGCTCATGATCAAGAAATTCATAAAGCTGAATAGAAAGGGAAGAAGATTCAACTAGAAGAAGTAGAGTACGCAAAATTTCCAGAAGAGACCAATTGAGGACAATGAAACTCACAAAGATGTGATATGCTTCGAATGCAAGAAAAAGGGGCATATCAAACCTAACTATCCTCTGTTGAACAAGAATAAAGGAAAAACTAAGAAGTACAAAAATGCACTCAAAGTTGAAACTTGGAGTGACACCGAGTGTGAGGAAAGTGAAGAAGAGTATGCCAACATATGTCTAATGGCTCATTCCGAATCAGATTTAGAATTAGAAACAGACTCTGATTCAGATTTAGACAAAGAAATTGAGGTCATTATCAAAAGGAAGATCAAATGGTATTTGGATAGTGGTTGTTCGAGGCATATCATAGGAGATTCAAGCTGCTTTATAAAGCTTGTTAGACTGAATAGAGGAAAAGTATCTTTTGGAGGAAATGGTAAATGAAAGATTGTAGGATGTGGAACTGTGAATATTGAAAGCCTAACTATTAAAAATGTTTCCTTGGTGGAAGGATTGAACTATAATCTACTGAGCATAAGTCAGCTTTATGATATTGGTTTCAAAATAAACTTTCAAGAAGGCATTTGTTCTGGAATGAGTCAAGACTTCTCTCAATCTTTCACTAGGCGAAGATATGGCAACATTTACCTTTTGGATGTAAACCCATAAAGTTCTCAGTGTCTTATTTCCATTCAAGATGAAGCAGGTCTCTAGTATTATAAGCTTGGCCATGTTAACTTGAAGCAAATTGCCAAGATTTCTTCTAAGAAGCTTGTTCAAGGACTTCCTAATCTTACTTACCAGAAGAATGAATTCTGCACTCCATGTATTATGGGAAAATAAGTAAGAAGTTCTTTTAAACTAGTGAATCAAGTCTCTACCAATCGAGCTCTACAGCTTCTTCATATGGACCTTTTTGGTCCAACCACAACTCAAAGTTTTGGTGGAAAGAAATATTGTTTAGTAATTGTGGATAATTACTCTCGCTTCACTTAGGTCTACTTTTTGGCAAGTAAGTCTGAAGCCTTCTCCTATTTCTCCAAGTTTTCCACAAAGGTTCAAAATGAAAAGGGTTATGCTATTTCAAGCATATGAACTGACCATGGAAGTGAGTTTGAGAATCAGGACTTTGCTAAATTCTATGATGAACCTGGTTTTTAGCATGCTTTTTCTTCTCCATACACTCCAAAACAAAATGGGGTTGTGGAAAAGAAGAACAGATCCTTACAAGAGATGGCCAGAACTCTCTTAATAGAGAGCAAAATATCCTCTTGGTTTTGGGTAGATGCAGTTTCAACTGTTTGTTATATCATCAACATAGTATTCTTGAGAGAACTCCTTATGAAGTGTATTAAGGAAAGAAGCCGAATGTTTCCTACTTTCATGTCTTTGGCTGTAAATGTTTTATTCTAAAGAATGCAAATGATCGATCTGGAAAGTTCGAATCAAAATTAGATGAAAGGAATCTTCCTTGGCTATTTGACTTCAAGCAAAGCTTTCAGAGTCTTTAATAAGAAGACTCAATTCGTGGAAGAATCTATGAACGTCAAGTTTCAAGATTATGTGGAGAATCTACCAAACTAAACTCAACTTGAAGAGTCTGAACCTGCTTCAGACTTTACAAAGTCTATTTCCCCTGAAGAGGTTCAGACTTTGAGAGAATAGCAACTAGCAGAACGAGAAGATTCAACAACTGCAAAGGATCAACCAACTTTCAAACCAAGCAGCAATTGGAAGCACAAGTCAAGTTATCCCAAAGAACTCATCATTGACAACATTGATGAAGGAGTTTGCACCAGATCCAAAGGAAGAGAAGAGTCCAGTGCTCTAGCACTTGTTTCTAAGATAGAATTAAAAGGAGTAGATGAAGCCTTGTTTGATGAAAGCTAGATAGAAGCTATGTAGGAAGAACTCAGACAATTCAGCATCAACGATGTATGGGACCTAATTCCAAAACCCAAAGGCAAATCCATTATTGGAACGAAATGGGTTTTCAGAAACAAGATAAATGAGAATGGTAAAGTGGTCAGAAACAAAACAAGACTCGTGGTAAAAGATTATACACAGGAAGAATGGATAAACTATGACGAGACCTATGCACTAGTAGCGAGGTTAGAAGCAATTAGATTATTATTTGCTTTTGATTGCTATAAAAATTTCAGGTTATTCCAGATGGATGTCAAAAGTGCATTCCTGAATGGATTCATACAAAAAGAAGTCTATGTGGAACAACCATTAGGATTTGAAGATCCAAGAAAGCCAGACTTAGTCTACAGACTGAAAAAGGCCTTGTATGGACTGAAGCAAGCACCTCGAGCCTGGTATGAGAGGCTGAGTAAGTTTCTAACTCGGAATGGTTTTGAAAAGGGAAAAGTTGATATCACTATGTTTATAAAGAAAGAAGGAAAAGACTTTCTACTGATACAAATTTATGCAGATGATATTATTTTTGGTTCACCTAATGAAAGTCTTTGTAAGAAATTTTCAAGATCTATGCAGGATGAATTCGAGATGAGCATGATGGGTGAGTTAACTTTTTTTATGGGATTACAAGTTGAAGAAAGGTGTATTCATTCACCAAGAAAAATACGCTGAAGATCTCTTCAAGAAAGTTGGGTTGGAGAATTGCAAGAAAATAGAGACTCAAATGTCAAGTTCTTCCAAACTGGACAAGGATGAAGAAGGGAAGAAAGTAGATCAGAGGCTATATAGAAGCATGATCGGTTCGCTTCTCTACCTTACTGCTTGTAGACTTTATATTCTATTCAGTGTGTGCGAGATTTCAGTCTGATCCTAGGGAATCTCATCTAAGTGCTGTAAAACGCATCATTAAATATATTGCGACCTGTCCAAAACTGGGTCTATGATATCCAAAAGAAGGAGACTTTACTCTCCTTGGATATTCAGACACTGATTTAGCAAGTTGTAAAGTCAATAGAAAGAGCACATCTGACACTTGTTAACTGCTAGGAAATATGTTAGTATCTTGGTTCTCAAGGAAGCAAAGTATTGTGGCTCTTTCAACTACAAAAGCAGAGTATGTTGCTTTTAGGAGTTGTTGCTCTCAAATCCTATGGATAAGACAACAACTGAGAGATTTTGGGATTGAAGAATCGTGTACCAAGATCAAATGCTATTAATCTCACCAAGAACCCAATTCTTCATTCAAGGGCGAAGCATATAGAGATTCGACATTACTTTATAAGAGATCATGTCCAGAATGGGGAGATTATGATTCGATTCATTGATTCGAAGAATCAGCTAGCAGACAACTTCATGAAGCATCTGGAGAAAAATCTATTTGAGTCTATTCGCACCAAGCTGAATATTATTTCTATTTTGGAGTAAAGTCCGAAGTCGGCCAAACTCAGAATTTCTAGACGTTACTTCAGTATTAGAATGTCTCGAATTCAGGTATTTTATTTTTGGAATGAAAATGTATGATTATCCGGATCGGTGTTTGCCTATTTTACTTTTGAAAGTTATCTTTTTCGAATTTTTGAATTTTTTGGCAGTTTTTATTTTCAGTTTATTTCGAAAATGCAGTTTTCTTTTTTCCTTATGACGGTTCGTTTACTTTGTTCTTTGTGACTTTTCACTTTCTTTATATACCCTCTTGTATTTATTTCAAGTACTTTTTCCAAACCCTAAAATACAGACTCTCCACTCTCTCATCTCTACTCTCTCATTTTTACTCTCAAGATTGTTCTGCAATTTTTCATCTTTTTCACTCGAACTTGTTTGTGAAATCCTATAAGGTTGCAAATATGTCTTACCAACGAAAATCCTCTCAGATTGCTAACCAAGGACCGAGAAGCATGCCAGAAGGACAGACACATTTCGATCTCACTGAGGAAGATTCTTCGCAGCATTCTCAGCAACACTTCACTTAGAATGTTCTGCGCCAACCTCTAGAAGAGGAAGTTGAAGAAGACGCAAAACCTCTTAGAGCCTCGAGATCCCTGGTTCACTATAAGCTTTACACTTATTTAAAGCAGGGTAGTACTCCCATGTCTTTTATCGATGACTTTTTAAGAGAGAAATGTTATAAGAATGAGACTTTGTTCTTAAGAAGGATGGAACAGTTAGGTATAGCGCTGAAAGGATCGGCAGACACTGCCTTTCTACATTTTCTTGTAGACCATAAGTTTGGTTCTAATCATCTTGAGAACAAGGATGATGATGAGAGATTTTATTCTAATTTTCAACCAAGAATGGGTGTTGCTGCAAATGTTCCTAGAGAAAGAACGAGATTGTTTCGTTCTAAGGAACACAAAAAGGTTTACTCATAGATGCTGAAGAGAGGGGTGATGAACCTTGGTATTGTTGATTTTGACTTCCTGGACTCTATTAGGGTTAACTTGAGGGAGAAGTTAGCCTTCCTTCAACTGGAGAATTTTTGTTCTGAGTCGACTATTGCTTATCCAGAGTTGACTACATTTTTCTATTCAAACATTTCTTTTCTTGACCAGAATCATATCAAATTTACTGTGTATGATAAAGACTATGTGGTGGATGTTGACACATTGGAAGACATTATTGGGGTGGAAAGGAGTGGCTTTCAACCAATAAATGTCTCATTTGGTTAAGCAATGAGATTTATTGTCAATGACAGAGTGATAGAAGGAGGCATCACTTATTCTCAACCGTCAGCCTCAAATGCTTTGTTGCGTAAAGTTGTCATTAACTGCAATAGACCGAAGGCTACATCAAAAACTGATGTTTCCAGGTTCGAAGCACGGCTCATGTTTGCTATTTGCAATGGGATGAGATTTTCACTCCCACACACTATCTTGATGCACATGTACGAGACAGTTGTGAAGGACAAGGGAGAGTTGCCCTATTTTGCGCTAGTTATAAAATTGTTCAGACATCTTCAGATCGAGTTCCCCATCTCTCGTTGCCCTAGAACTGTTGCTCCTATAGTTATAGGACTGAAAATGATGCGATCAAAAGATCTTAACAAGGCCATTGAGTGCATGAAGATGGAGTCCTCTAGCAAAACCAAAGTAGATTCTACTACAAGGAAGAGGAAAGGCAAGGAAGTTGCGAGCGAACCTGTCAAGAAGAGAAGATCTCTCATCCTGCAGGACGAAAAGGACGAAAAGGATGATGATGATGATCTCACAATTTCTGCTATTGCCTTGAAGAATCTTTGAAGTTTTGTTGGTTCTGAGGAACCATTGCAAAGAGAAGAAAGAGACAGAGAAGAAGCAGAGCCAGAAGAAGAAGAAGAACTAGAGAAGGAAGAAGCAGCAAGAGAAGAAGAAGCTAGAGAAGAGGAAGGAAGAGATGAAGAAGAAAGAGGTCATGAGGATGAATCTTATGAGGTGACCATTGCCATATCTTTATTTGAAGACTCTGGAGCAACTCGGAGTGGTCAAATTGGAGTACGTACAGGCAAAGAACATCACTCTCATCTTGAAAAGGAGAAGAATCAAGAAGAACAAATCCTGTCTCCACTTGTAGGAATGGAAACAGGGGAGCTGTTGAGAAAACAAGGACTTCTTCTCTTATTTTTGCGAGTGATGGTATCAGTAGATCTCCAGCACACCCCGAAGATGTCTATGCTATGGCATCCTAAAAATTCAAGACAACCTCTAGATGAATTAAAGCCCATGATTAGGTAATAAAATTTCCTATGGTCTATGCTTTAGCCATTGATTTTCTAATTATACCAAGTGTTATTTAATTGTGTTCATAAGTTATTAAAAATTAGTATCATAGGATAAATTAATGAGAAAAATTTATTCTTGGCTATGCACCTCATAGATTCAATCCCTATAGATTAAATATTACAAGATTTTGGCCATGTGAAATTTAAAACTTGAAATATATACAAAAGAAAGAATTAAAGATGAATTAGTAAAAAGTAAAATTTGGGGTTTAATTAGGCTTGGGCCTTAGGCCCAAGAGTATGGACTTTTGGTGGGCCAAATGGCTGGCCCATTGAAGCCCAAGGAGGAGCTATCATCGACCACAAGGGAGAGGCGGGCCCAAATCCTTCCAAGCCCACTCCCAAGCCCATCTTGCATGTCTTGCCAAGTGCAAAAAGAAGACCCCATGCATTGGCCATTGAGGGTGGCTATTAATCATGATTAATGAAGGGGTTTAGGGGAAACAAAAGGGGGGAGAGTGGCCGGTTGAGGGGCTGTCGCCCAAGCCAAGAGAGAGAGAGAGAGAGAGAGAGAGAGAGAGAGAGAGAGAGAGAGTTGCGAGAGAGAGAGGAACCGAGAGAGGAAGAAGGAGCCGTCGCCTGCCCGTCGCCCGTCGTCCGTCACCCGTAGTCACCGTCCGTTGCCGTCTGTGTGCCGTTGTTCGCTTGATTTTGGAGGCAAGTTAGGATCCATTTACTGCTCTTGCATGTGTGTTTTGCATGTGTGTTTGGAATGGTGTTGAATCTTGGGTGTTTAGGAGTGAGAAACCGAAGCTATTGTAGTTTGTTTTTGAAATAGCTTGCTGTATTCGTGTATACCGCCTGACCCAGAAATTTGTAGAGGCTTGCATGCGTGTTTTGAGTTGGCTTTTGGCTTCGAATTCTGCATGAAAGTTGTATAAAACATCTCAAAATATAACATAATAAAATTTGAGACAAAATGGTTGAGTTTTAAGGGGTGAAACCCATCCTCTACAAAAAGACTAGATCTGAAACTGTTTCGTCGACCTCTTGATGGTTTTGTGTACTTCATGTCGCTTTTTACCAAGAATCTCTCTTTTACTTCTTCACAAAAGTTGTAGAGAACATCATAAAGACTAATATACTAAAATTTGAGGTAAAATGAGCAAGTGTAGCCTAGTGAAACGATTTTCTTTTGAAGACAGTAAATCTGGAAATACATACTTGGACACCCAAAACTTCTTAGACCTATATGGTGACTATTCTTTGACAATATCACTTATATCCCTTAATGAAAGTTGTAGAGGACCTCTTGAGGCACAACATATCAAAATTTCAGAGGAAATGAAGAAATATAGGTAGGCGAAACCTTGATATTTCGGAGATAGCTAAACCGGACTGTTCGGTACTAGAAACAGTAACTTCGAACGTCTATAGAAAATTATCTAGAACGAATCTGGCCTATATTTCTTCATAAAAAATCTACCTTAAGGTCTTGAATATAACCTGGTAAAATTTCATAATTTTCGAAGGTCATTCTGGTATTTTAATCGAAATATTTCAAGAACTGCGCAATCTGATTTTATCCGAATTTACATGCTGTATTGTTGTGAATTATATCTTCTTGTGTGAAGCTCTTTTGAGCATGTGTTCTTCATGAAATTGTTACCTTATTGTCTTGTCTATCATATGTCCTGATTTCATGATTTTTGAAAATCATATGGATATTTGACTTAAATGTTCTCTAAAAGGGTGCAAGCTGGAATTTAGTAAATTTCAAAAAGGCATGATATATGGACTATTCTAAGTTGTATGGACCCCATGGATTGTATTGTCAATTGTGGTTGTATCTTGCTGCATGTATGATGATGATTGGAAATGTATATATGAATCAAATGATCTTGTCTGCCATCACATCATATGCCATGTTAAAAAATTGAGTTATAATTGAGAATGTGAACTAAGATAAATGAGAAGGCCGTCGGAGGTGTGAGCCGACGATGCCCTGGGACTGTCGAGATGCCTGGCTAGAAGGGTAAAGGCTGGATGCCCGGTTGTGTCATGATACATGCCCGGAGGTTTGCGCCGAATGGCCGGTTGCATCATGATGCATGCCCGGGGGGTCCTCGGGAGTTTCGAGATGCCCGGAGAGTGGGGGAGCCGGAAGCCTGGCAGGTATTGTGTCGGGGGATGCCTTGTGATGCCAGTTAAGGTACGAGATGCTTGGCTGGTATTGTGCCGAATGCCCGGCAGGTATTGTGTTGGAGGGTTCTCGCGTTGCCAGGATTGGGTGCGAGTGGTAAATGTAAGATGCAAACATTGGTCTCGGGAAAGAGAAATGTGGCGGCCCAAAATGAAAGGATGAAATTGGGAAATTGAAATTGAATTGTGCATGATGGTATATGTATGACATGATGATGATGAGTGCATGTGACATGATGATGATGAGTGCATGGATGCATGATGATGGTGAGTGCATGGATGTATGTGCACTTATGGCATGATGGCACATGTGATATGATGATGATGAGTGCATGGATGCATGATGATGGTGAGTGCATGGATGTATGTGTACCTATGGCATGATGGTACATGTGACATGATGATGGTAAGTGCATGACATGATGGTGATGATTATATGAGGATGTATGTACATGCGGTATGATGACATGTGCATGATATCAAGGTAAATTGTGCATGGATGCTTGAATGACATGTGTTGTGCTATGATTTGTGATGATTGTATTGTATGATGCATTGAGTGGTTTATTGGTCCTTTACCTGCTGAGTGGCTGTACTCACCCCTTTGGGGACCAACATTTCAGATTAGAAAGATGCCGCTCCGTGCTGTCACACGGGGCGTCTTTTACGGCCTTCCTTCGGACGTAGAGGTCGAGGGTGTGGAGATCGACTTTCCCACCATCCCTGGTCTTACGTTTATTTGGGTTCGTGCAATAGTGATGTATGACGTGGGCCTGGCTGAGGGCCCTATCATTCAGGAGTTAATATCCGTTCACGTTCGTCGAGATGGAGTGATGCGTGGGATGTTGCCGCTGCCACCGCCTGATTTACTGGGATGGGTGTGAGGGCTCGTGCGTGAGAAGTAGGTGCTATAACTTTTTGGGAAATAGCTGACACTAGTTGATGGAGGGATTAGCACGATTGTCATAGTGGGTCGAGTGTCTCTTTTTGGGGTTATGGCCGAGTATAGCTAAAAGTCTTGGCCTTTCTTTTGTTGTACCGAACCTAGAAAATCCATCATGAAATTACGTAAATAAAAGTGTATTGGCTTTATCTTTTCTTATGATGTTAGTGGTGTGCCATTGTATCATGGTTGTTGAATGGGGAATTAGTAAGACTCGATTATGCTTCCGCAAATAAGATGCGCTGGGACCGTTTAAAAAAAAATGTATACCTAGGAACTTACGTACTTCTTTGGTAAGATGTGGTGACCTTGGGCATTTCGGGGTGCCACGTATGCTTCTCATTTTCCTGAAGTTGACATTGCAAAATCCATTCCTAGTCAAGGGACTAGACAAGTTGATGTTCCCTCGACTCTCAATTCTCCTCGAACTCCACTTGTTGGAGCTAGTGTGCAATCTGAACAGAATACTGACTATCCAAGGATGACGGAACTCCTTTTGGAAGTCAAAGCTCAGCAATATGCTATAGAGATTGAGATTCAGAAATTGCATACTGCGTTGAGATCCTCTTTAGAATTTCACGCTGAGAAGGTATAGTGTGACATCCTGAATTTCTCAACCTGTTTTCTACTGAATTAATTGGGCATTTCATTGACGCGTCTATAGGACTATTCTCAGAGCTAATCACTCTCGAGATAACTAAACTAGCTAGGGAAACTATTAAGAATTTTAAGGCAATAGACTTGAGAATTCGACCAGGAATCGACTTCTCGACTGTGTCCATCTTTATAGGTCATTACGGCACAGTTAAAAATTGATTTGAGATTAGAGATAAGTCTGTTCGACTAAGATGTGTGGCCGATCATGTGTGACTCCACTAAATTGGAAAATTCTCATTGAATGATACTAATATGATTTTACTGTTGTTTTGGTACCCTGTGTTCATAATCGAATCCTAGAGATTTTCACGACGATTGAGAGTCGCCAATGAGTCGAGTAGGTTCATAGTGGCTCCAAGAAAATCGACCACGAGTCAATTGCACTTAAAATTTTCTGAAAGTTACCCGGTAGCCTAGGTAATGCTTAAAACACGCCAAGTTGAAATTAACCGCGAATTCCGAGTTCAAAAATTGAAGTTTTTGTCAGGTCACAATAAATTTTAGTAGTGTCGACTCAGCCTTAGAAGATTTTTTTGAAACACGACACTTTCTGGGAAAAAGTTGTCGCTGGGTTGTTTTATTGTAGAAAATGCCGGATATGGTTTTCGGTCGCAAAATTGAGATGCAAGATGGGTGATTGGGTGAGGAAAAATTATTCATTTGATAATTGATATATTAATTGAAATTTTGGAGGCCAATTGAGAGTGAATCAAGAGAGAATTGAAGAGCAATTGGAGCCTATTTGCTAAGGAATTCGTATGCCCCCACCAATTGTGATCTTTGGACCAATTCAACTCTCTAGAAGGGGTATATTGGACTGAAAATAAGCTAGTGGAAGACAGCTAAGGTTGTGGATCAACATGAGGAGACAAAGAGGATATTTGTTGTGGAAAAACCCAGCAAAAGGGCCCCTCATTCGTCTCTCCCTTATCCCCTCTTTTGCTGCAGTCCGAGACATTCAAGAGCTGCCCCATCTTGCACACCACAGGAATGAAGAAATTCGCAGAAGTAGGAACAGGCCGCGTCTTCGTCTTTGTCAGTCTCACTTCCCTACCGCTGCCACTTGCCAGCTTCTTGGCCTGCTTTGGTCAACAAGCGAGCCACCGAGGCTTCTCAGTTGACCGAGAAGCCCTGCCTCGCTGCCACTTGGCAGCTCCTATTATTGGGTCGGTCAACAAGTCAAGTTGAAAACAGCCGAAGGAAGCTGCGTGATCGCACCAAGAACTGCCATCCACCGAAGCCCCATCCACGCGTCTTCCCTCAGCTCAATAATGTTGGAACTCCGCTAGTAGTTGCTCCTCCACACTCGTGATTCCTCGATTAACCCACGTCACCATCGAATTATCTCCTCCGTGTTGGAGAAATCTTCTTGAAGTGTTTTGAAGCTAACGAATCGTTTCCATCGGTCTGGTCTAAAGGCTTGCAAACTCTGCTATTTAAAGTCTGAAGACCTCCGGTCAGCCAAACTCAAGATTCAAAGTCTATCCTCATTGGCAGTTTCTAATCCGTTGAAGAAAGGGTATCCAGAACTAGATGTTTTATTAAGGATATGCCCTTATCGACTGGAGAAGATCTCTTGGCTGGATATGACTTATCGGAATCCTTTTGAATTGATCGAGATTGATTCAATGATCAAGGATCCGATGATTGACGAAATATTCGTGGAAGATTCTACTTATGGAAACCGAGATCCTGATTGTATGGGCGTACAGGATTGATGGGCTATCATCATATTCCTTTAATAGCTCGAATAATCTTCTTAATTGATTCCGTCCATCGGATAGATTGGAGGAATTCCTTTGGAAAGTGCCAATGGATATGGTGGCATAAAGGAGTATAAAAAGAAGACGTTCTATGCTGTTAAAAAGTGTGCGCGATAGAAGAATTCCAAAGTCTGAAGCCTCTTGTTGTTTAGTCAATTTATTTGAGCGAAAAACTTGTACTCAAAAGAGAGTTTATACTTGTGAGAAACCTTGAGGAAGTGTGATAGAATATCTACACTGTGGAATCAAGGAAGAACTGTGCTGTAACATCTCTTTTGTTCATATTGGAATCCAGCCGATAGGCTGTCAGTGCGGAAGAGTAGACGTAGGCTTAGGATAAGCCGAACCACTATAAACTTTGTGTTTAATCTTCTCTTCCCTACTCTTTACTTTACTTTGATCGTAATTCATTTTGATTAAGCAAAAGAGTATTTCCTCTCTATCATCTACTTCGTATTTCTGTGGTATCTCGAGAAATTATTTTTACACCTATTCACCCCCCTCTAGGTGCTTATACTAGCTACATCAATTGGTATCAGAGCCTGTGTACTCACTTTGTTCGAAGTGTTTTACTTCAGAGTAAAAGATCCATGGCTAATATGTTGGCTCCAGGGCTGGTAGAAAGGCAAAACAATACCAGGCCACCTTACTTTGATGGAAAGGATTGCAACATATGGAAAAACAAAATGAAGGCGTTTCTAAGATCAAAGGATCCTCTGGAATGGGATGTTGTAGAAAAAGGAATTACTCCTAAAGCTGCACCTGTCTCAGAAAGAGGAAAAGAAACTGTGAAGTCTAGCTAAATGACTCAGGAAGAGATAATCAAGAGACAAGCTCTTGATGCAAAAGCAATTTATTCTTTATATTGTGCTTTATCACCTACTGAATATAATAGAATATCTTCTTGTGTTACAGCTAAAGAAGTTTGGGATAGATTACTTATTACCTATGAAGGAACCGATCGAGTGAAGGAGACCAGAATCAATATTCTTCTCGGTCAATACGAAGCCTTCAGGATGAAATCGGGATAATCTATAACTGACATGTTTAGTCGTTTTACAGATATCGTGAATGGTCTTGAAAATCAAGGTCAACCAATTTCTGATCCCATGAAGGTAAATAAGCTACTGCGAGGACTTTCCAAGGATTAGAATCACATAAAGACCTCAATCAGAGAGACTTAAAGAATCATGCCACTATCTGTTGATGAGCTGGTTGGAACTCTTCAATCTTATGAAGTAGAACGAATCAATGAAGACGAAGACCCTAAAGGTAAGAAATCCATTGCATTAAAATCCAATGATGATTATGATGTTGCAGATTCTGAAGACGATATGGACGATGAGGAGCTTGCTCTCATGATAAGAAGATTCAGAAAGCTGAACAGAAAAGGAAGAAGATTCAATCCAAGGAAACAAAGTTTTCAAAAGCAACAGACTAAGTCTATTGAGGATGATGAATCAAACAAAGATGTAGCCTGCTTTGAATGTAAGAAAAAGGGACACATCAGACCCAACTGTCCTCTTCTGAGGAAGAAGAAAGGAAAAGTTGAAAAGTATCGAAAGGCTCTTAAAGCAGAAACCTGGAGTGATACAGAATGTGAAGAAAGTGATGATGATTATGCCAACATATGTCTAATGGCACAATCGGATTCAGATTCAAACTCCGAGACAGACTCAGACAGTGAATTTGAGGTGAGTAACTTCAAAATCCCTATTAAAGTTTCTAAATACATTGATGAGTTGTGTTTTAGTCTTAAGACTTCTCTTAAAAAAATTTCCGAACTCAAAAAGGAAAATTCTGCCTTGAAACAAGAAGAAAATGTTTTGAAAGAAAAGGTAAAATGTTTAGATGTGAATGTTTCTTCTCTAAAAGAAAGTGAAAATAATCTTTCAAAAGAAAATGCATTCTTGAAAAATGATATCTCAAATATTTCCAAAAGATTTTCTATAGGATCTGAGAAACTAGAAAAAATACTTTATGTTCAAAGACCTTATTTCAACAAATTTGGTTTGGGAATGACTATTGAAACCATTCCATTAATTGATTTTCCAAAAGTGAAGGAAAGAATCAAGCAAAGACCCTCAAGAGATGCTTACAAAAATCATTTTAAAATGACTTTTGTAAAACCAGTTGGTCGCAATGCTCTTAGATGTTCGAAATGCAATAGTACAGATCATTTTGAAAAAGAGTGTCCAATGGTTTGGAAACCTGTTAAGAAAGTATGGGCAAATACAACATATTATACTAACTCCAGTGGACCCAAGAAAAGATGGGTACCAAAGAAAGTTTGAGTTTCTTTTTTAAATGCAGGTCACTATCAAGAAAAAGATAAAATGGTATCTGGATAGTGGATGTTCAAGACATATGACAGGAGATTCAAATTGTTTTATAAAGCTTGTTCAAATGAATGGTGGAAAAGTTTCTTTTAGAGGAAATAGCAAAGGAAGAATAGTGGGACTTGGAACTGTGAAGATTGGAAACCTCACAATAAACAATGTTTCTTTAGTTGAAGGACTCAACTACAATCTACTAAGTGTCAGCCAGCTTTGTGATACCGGTTTCAAAATCTACTTTCAAGAGGGAATATGTTCTGGAACAGTAAAGACTCTACTCAGTCATTTATGGGTCGAAGACATGAAAATATCTACCTCTTGGATGTGAAACCAGATGAATCACAATGTTTAATCTCAATTCAAGATGAAGCAAGTCTATGGCACAGAAAGCTTGGACACATCAATATGAAGTAGATAGCCAAAATTTTAGTAAAGAAGCTTGTTCGTGGTCTACCTAATCTATCATACCAAAAGTCCGACCTATGTACACCATGCATATTGGGAAAACAGGTAAGAAATTCCTTCAAACCAATAAATCAAGTTTCCACTAACCGTGTACTGCAGCTTCTGCATATGGATCTCTTTGGACCAACCAGAACTCAAAGCATTGGAGGTAAGAAATATTGCCTAGTAATTGTGGATGACTACTCACGATTTACTTGGGTATATTTCCTGGCAAGTAAGTCTGAAACTTTCTCTTACTTTGAAAAATTTGCTAAAAAGGTTCAAAACGAAAAGGGATATGTTATTTCAAGTATTAGAATAGATCATGGAGGTGAATTTTAAAATCAAGATTTTGCAAAGTTTTGTGATGAATCTGGCTTTCAGCATATGTTCTCCTCTCCATATACTCCATAACAAAATGGAGTTGTGGAAAGAAAGAATAGATCTTTTCAAGAAATGGCAAGAACTCTCTTAATTGAAAGCAACATTTCTTCATGTTTTTGGGCTGAAGCTGTCTATACAGCATGTTACATTATTAATAGAGCTTTTCTAAGACCTATTCTAGAAAAAACCCCCTATGAATTATTCAAAGAAAAGAAGCCCATTGTTTCATATTTTCACGTATTTGGTTGCAAATATTTTATACTAAAAAATGCAAATGATCGAGTTGGTAAGTTTGAAGAAAAGTCAGACGAAGGCATCTTCCTTGGATATTCAACCTCTAGCAAAGCATACAGAGTCTACAACAAGAAGACTCAAACACTGGAAGAATCAATGAATGTCAAATTCCAAGATTCCATTCAAAATGAATCTATTCAGACTCATCTTGAAGAATCTGAACCTGCTCAAGACTCTACAAATTCTAAATCTCAAGAAGCAGCTCAGAAGGAACAGCAGCAAGTGACTGTTGAAGAATCAAGCGAAGAAAGTGATCATCAATCTAACAAATTAACCAGCAACTGGAAGCATAAGTCCAGTCATCCCAAAGATCTTATCATTGGCGACATCAATGAAGGAATTCGCACAAGATCCAAAAGGCGCGAAGAATCTAGTACTGTGGCTCTTATTTCTGAAATAGAACCCAAAAGCATAGAAAAAGCTTTATCTGATGAAAGTTGGATTGAAGCCATGCGAGAAGAGCTCAGGCAATTCAATATCAATGATGTCTGGGAATTGTCTCCTAAACCTAAAGGTAAATCTGTTATTGGAGCTAAATGGGTTTTCAGAATCAAGATGGACGAGAAAGGAAAAGTTAAAAGAAACAAAGCAAGACTCGTGGCCAAGGGTTACATGCAAGAAGAAGGGATCGACTGTGACGAGACTTACGCACCAGTAGCAAGGTTAGAAGCAATTCGTTTATTACTTGCATTTGCTTGTCACAAAAATTTCAGGTTATTCCAAATGGACGTCAAAAGTACTTTTCTAAATGGATTCATCCATGAGGAAGTCTATGTGGAACAACCACCTAGGTTTGAAGACCCAAGGAAACTAGACTCAGTATTCAGACTTGAAAAGGCCTTATATGGCTTGAAACAAGCACCTCGAGCTTGGTATGACAGGCTGAGTAAGTTTTTAACTCGAAACGGTTTCGTGAAAGGTAAAGTAGACACTACTCTATTTATCAAAAAGGAAAGCAAAAGTTCTGTCCTAGTTCAAATATATGTCGATGATATCATATTCGGATCTCCTAATGAAAGTCTGTGCAAGAAATTCTCTAAGACTATGCAGGATGAATTTGAAATGAGCATGATGGGTGAGTTAACCTTCTTTCTTGGACTTCAAGTGAAGCAACTAAAGGAAGGAACATTTATTCATCAAGAAAAATATGCAAATGATCTTGTCAAAAAGTTTGGATTGAACAACTGCAAAAAGACTGACATTCCAATGTCAAGTGCCTTGAAGATAGACAAAGATGAAGAAGGAAAGAAAGTTGACTAGAAGCTATATAGGAGTATCATTGGCTCTCTTCTTTATCTTACTGCTTCTAGACCTGACATTTTGTTTAGTGTTTGCATTTGTGCTAGATTTCAAGCAGACCCTAAAGAATCTCATTTAAGTGCTGTAAAGCGTATTATCAAATACGTTGCTTCGACTTCAAGCATCGGCCTATGGTATCCTAAAAGGGGAGACTTCATTCTTCTTGGATACTCAGACGCAGATCTAGCCGGTTGTAGAGTCGATAGAAAGAGCACCTCGGGTACCTGTCAACTACTTGGAGGCAGGACAGTGTCTTGGTTTTCAAGAAAGTAGAGTACAGTAGCTCTATCTACAACAGAAGCAAAGTATGTAGCTCTTGGGAGTTGCTGTTCACAAATTCTATGGATAAAGCAACAGCTAAGAGACTTTGGAATTGAAGAATCATGCACAGAGATTAATTGCGACAACACCAGCGCTATCAATCTCACCAAAAATCCAATTCTTCACTCAAGAGAAAAGCATATAGAGATTCAACATCACTTCATTAGAGACCATGTTCAAAATGGAGAGGTTTCGATTCAGTATGTTGATTCAAAGAATCAACTGGCGGATATATTCACAAAACCCTTGGAGAAAAATCAATTTGAAATTATTCGCTCCAGACTCAACATATTAAGGTTTGAAGAAGTTAAAGCCTAGAGACTCTCAAACTCAGACAAACAAGACCTTGACTGTAAGTTAGTCTCTCTCTCTCGAATATTATCTTGAAAAGGTACGATCGTCGAACCGTGTCCTTTTATTGCTATCTTTAATCGGCGTAATTATTGCATCGTTTCCTTTTTCGAAAAAGAAGTTATTTTTTGAAATAACTATTTTCGCGGAAAAAGGACAGTTATTTTGAAAATGCATCTTTTTATTGTGACGATTCATATACTCTCTTTTAACCGATCGTATCTTGTTGCTTCCTCCTCTCTTCACTCTCAAAAACCCTAAAAAGCACCAATCCTCCATTCCTGTTTTTATCTCCTGCCTAATCTTCGAAAAAGTTGTCATTTTTCTTGGGGGAAGTCAAGCAAGGAATCTCTCAAAGTGCGAGAAAAATGTCTTCTTCAAGAAAGTCGTCAAGGATCGCAAGCAGGGGACCACGACGAATGATGAGGGGCCTACGCACTTCGATCTCACTGAAGAAGAAGTGTCACCAGATCAGCAACAGAGCCCACAACATTCTCGACAGCATCAGACTCCTCCATCTAGTCCTCAAGGCATTGTTCATCAACAAGAGGAAGAAATGATTGAGGATGCAGATCCTATAAGAGTTCAAAAGCCCGCCTTTATTTATAAGCTGTATCGTGCTTTAAAAGGAATTCGTACTCCTCTGAATTATGTTGATGATTTTCTAAAAGACAAAGGATATGGGAATGAGTACATATTTTACGGAAAATGGAAAGTTTATGAATTGCTCAAAAATGGGTGGCCGAAGAATCCCTTGAAAATATCCCTAGTGATCCTCATGATTGTGGATTTAATCCGAGAGAGGGGAATGATGATGACAAACTGTTCATGCAATTTCAACCAAGGACGGGTATTGCGGAGGAAATCAGAGGAAAAAGAGGAGAGATGTTTAGATCGAAAGACTAGAAGGGTCTTTACTCAAAACTGCTGAAGCGTGGGGTGATAAACCCTAGGAGTGTAGATTTTGATTTTCTGGATGCTGTGAATGTGAACTTGAGAGAAAAGTTCGGTCATCTTCAACTTGAAAAGTTTTGCTCCGACACTATAGAGGCCTATGCTGAACTGACCGCATATTTCTATTCAAATCTTAGCTTTTTGGATGCGAATAGATTCTCCTTCAGTGTCAAAGATCAAGATTTTGTTGTGGATATGAATATGCTGACGGATGTGTTAGAAGTTGAGAGAGGAAGATATTAACTGATCAAAGTTTCTACTGCTCGGGCTACACTGGAACTGGTGAGGGACAGGAGAACAGACGAAAAGATCACCTACTTAAGGATGAGTGCATTCAACATCTTGCTTCACAAGATTGTGATCAATTGCCTTCGACTGAAATCAACTTCAAAGACTGATGTCTCAAGTTCAAAGGCAATTCTGATGTACGCCATTCTTACTGGGAAAAGATTTTCTCTTCCTCATACTTTCATGTTTCACATGTATCGAGCTGTGATGAAGGACAGGGGTCAACTTCCTTACCCAAGCCTTGTGACGAAGTTATTCAGACATCTGAATATTCAGCCCCCACAAATCTTTTGTGTTCGACCGTGCGATCATATGGTGATTGGACTGAAAATGGTGACCAAGATGCGTCTGAAGGAACTAAGAAAGGAGTTGGAGAAATTTAAGGAAAAGACTCCTATAAAGTCTCATCAATTCTCTTCTGTATCAAAAAGGAAAGGGAAGGAGCCCATGGTTGCTTCAACCAAGAAAAGAAGAGCTCTCATCGTGGAAGATGAAGAGGATGACGACCTTACCATTTCGGCCATAGCTTTGAAGAAGCTAAGTCGCTCTGTTCCAGAATCCATGGAACATCATGAGAAAGAAGGAGAGGAAAGACAAGGACAAGAGAAAGAAAAAGAAGCAAGAGAAGAAAAAGAAAAAGAAGCGAGAGAAGAAGAAGAAAAAGAGGCAGAAGAAATAGCAGGTGGCGAAAAAGAAGCAGGGAAAGAAAGACCTGAAGAAGAATAAGAGAGAATGAATCAAGAGGAAAGAGAGTCTGAAAAACACTCTTCTCCACCAGAAGGCACAGAGACAGGGGGAGACAATGAAGGAGTTAGTCGCTCTCCAGCCGATCCAGAAGATATTCATGCCTCTCATTTTCCTGAAGAAGAACATGATGCTTCATCGCCAAATCTACGCGATTATTCTAATATGCCATCATCTGCAGAACGTGCTGAAGCTAGTACGCAGACCGACAGCTCAGCAGATTTTCGTAGAATTATGGATATTCTCTTGGAGATGCATGGTCAAATCTATGCTCTGGGATGCGAGGTTCAAAACTTGCAGAATGTAGGTCAAGTTTCTTCAGTTTCATTACAAGATCAGATCCAAGCCCTCTCTGTTCAGATTCAGGCCAATGCTAAGGGAGAGGAAATTGCACAACTGAAGGAAGACTTGAAAAGGCTGGAAGGGATCGTTTAGTCCATGGGAGATTTCCAGCTTGTCCGCGTTCCCAAGCAATCTTGACTTCACTCCATTTCACCTTAACCTTTTTTAATGCTGACAAAAAGGGGGAGAAGTGCAAGATTTGAATCAAAACTTTGAATTTTTATCGTTTGGATTGTTTGATTTGGATTAATGTTTGACTTTAATTTTGTGTTTGGATTTGGATTTGGATTTGACTTTGCTATTTATATTGATACCTTATGGTTGGCTTTATGGCTTTATCTTATTCAAGACTAACCTATTTTCTGTGGTTGCAGATTCTAGTGTTATTCATTTAGCCATTTATCTCTATAAGATATGGATATGTGTTTGAGAAATATTTTGCAGGTCAAAGTTGTCCAAATCTGCAGGAAAGTTTTGTCACCATCAAAAAGGGGGAGATTGTTGGAAAAATCTTCTTGAAGTGTTTTGAAGCTGACAAATCGTTTCCATCGGTCTGGTCTGAAGGCTTGCAAACTCTGCTGTTTAAAGTCTGAAGGCCTCCGATCAGTCAGACTCAAGATTCAAAGTCTATCCTCATTGGTAGTTTCTAATCCGTTGAAGAAAGGGTATCCAAAACTGGATGTTTTATTAAGGATATGACCTTATCGACTGGAGAAGATCTCTTGACTGGATATGACTTATCGGAGTCCTTTTGAATTGATCGAGATTGATTCAATGATCAAGGATCCGATGATTGGCGAAATATTCGTGGAAGGTTCTACTTATGGAGACCGAGATCCTGATTGTATGGGCGAACAGGATTGATGGGCTATCGTCATATTCCTTTAATAGCTCGAATAATCTTCTTAATTGATTCCGTCCAACGGGTAGATTGGAGGAATTTCTTTGGAAAGTGCCAACGGATATGGTGGCATAAAGGAGTATAAAAAGAAGACGTTCTAAGCTATTAAAAAGTGTGCGCGATAGAAGAATTCCAAAGTCTGAAGCCTCTTGTTGTTTAGTCAATTCATTTGAGCGAAAAACTTGTACTCAAAAGAAAGTTTATACTTGTGAGAAACCTTGAGGAAGTGTGATAGAATATCTACACTGTGGAATCAAGGAAGAACTGTGCTGTAACATCTCTTTTGTTCATAGTGGAATCCAGTCGATAGGCTGTTAGTGCGGAAGAGTGGACGTAGGCTTAGGATAAGCCGAACCACTATAAACTTTGTGTTTAATCTTCTCTTCCCTACTGTTTACTTTACTTTAATCGTAATTCATTTTGATTAAGCAAAAGAGTATTTCCTCTCTATCATCTGGTTCGTATTTCTGTGGTATCTCAAGAAATTATTTTTACACCTATTCAGCCCCCTTTAGGTGCTTATACTAGCTACATCACTCCGAAGTTGGGTCTTCATGGCCAGCTCGTGTGAAGCGGCCCAATCCAACAGTGTTCGGTCCAGCAATCTCGGCCCAAAGTGTGGTCTTTAGTTGCAGTCCAGTCCAGTCCAGCCCATCTTTGGGCCTTCTTCTTCAGCCCATGAAGCCAGCGAAGTTCAAGTCCAGTAGCCCACTTTGTGTGGCATCCCAAAATTCATGGCAACCTCTAGTTACATTAAAGTCTATGAATAGGTGATGGAAGTACCATCAAGTTATTTTATGGACATTTAATCCATAATTTTTAATAAGATTTATGGCCAAGCTTTTAAGGGATAATTATGTGATAGGAAAGAAAATTCTATCATTGGCCATGTGTTTGATAAATTGGGATTTATGGAATTATGATTTCAAGATTTTGGCCATGTGGAATTTAGTAATTAAATTCTTAAAAGAAAGAATTAAAGATGAATAATTGAAAGGTGAAATTAGGATTTAAATTAGGTTTGGGCCTTAAGCCCAAAAGATGGATTTTAATGGGCCAAGTTGGCCGGCCCATTGAAGCCCACAAGTGGGCTGCCGTCGACCAAGAAAGGGGGAGGAGTGGCCGGCCCAAGCTCAAGCCCAAAAGCCCAAGCCCATCTTGCATGTGTTGTGACAAGTGGCACAAGACTCTCATGCATTGGCTTAAGGAAGAAGGCCATGCATTGGCTGGTTTGTAGGCAAGTAATCATGAGGAATTGGGGGTATAAAAAGGAAGAAGAGGAGAGAGAATGGCTGGTTAGCCATTCAGCCAAGAGAGAAAGGGAGAGAGAGAGAGAACCGTGCGAGAGAGAGAGGAAGAGGGTGCGGCCGAGAGAGAAGGGGAAGCCGAGAGAGGGAGGAGCTCGCCCGTCGCCGTCCATCCGCCGTGTTCGTCCACCGTGTGCCATCGTTTTCTTCGGTCTAGAGGCAAGTGGGAGTCCTCTAGCTTCTCTTGCATGCTTGTATGTTGTTTGCATGTTGAACTTTTGGTTGTTAGATGAGAAAAACCGAAGCATGGATGAGTTGTGTGTGAATGGTGTGACTGTTCTTGCTCGGATCGTGTGAGTCAGTAAGTTGTTTGAGCTTGCATGTGTGTTTGGAGTCCGATTTTGGCTTCGATTTCTTCACGAAAGTTGTAGCTAACATCTTGTACTATAACATACTAACCTCTTGCTGGAGATTTAAGGGGTTAAACTCTCATTCTATGGAGACCTCAGATCTGGAAAGTTTTTACTGACCTCTTGCTGGATTCGTGATTGCATGTTGGTTTTTGTTGAGAATCTCACTTCGATGTCTTCATAAAAGTTTTAGGGGATATCTTAAACTACAACATACTCAAATTTGAAGTGAAATGAACAAGCATATCCTAGTAAATCGACTAGATCTTAAAGACGGTGATTCTGGTGATGTGTCCCGAGATACCCGAGACTTCATGGACTTAAAAGATGACTATACTCTGGTTATTTGACTTAGATCTATTCATGAAACTTGTAGAGGATATCTTGATGTATAACATATTTAAATTTCTGAGAAAACGAAAGAGAATAGGTAGGTGAAATCGCAATATTTCGGAGGTGTGTACACTGGACGATGTGGTAACGGATCCAGAAGCTTCGTGAGGTTGTATAAAATAATCTAAAAAGAATCTGGCTTGGAGTTCCTCATGAAAGATGTACGAAAATGTCTTGTCTATAACTCGGTGAAATTTTATAATTTTTGGAGGTCATATGTATATTTTAATCGAATTATTTCGGAAACTGTGCATTCTGCTTCTATCCGAATTTACATACTGTTTTGTGTGAATTGTGCCTTCTTGTGTGGAATTCGATTGGGCATGTATCTTTCATGAAATTGCTATCTTATTGACTTGTCTACCACTAGCCTTAATTTCATGATTTTTGAGAATCATATGAATATTTAATTTAAATATTTTCTGAAGGTGGTATTTGCTGGAACTTTTTATGGATTGGATGATGACGTATTGATGCATGCATGAAAATGATTTGAGTTGCATGTATGAATTCAATGATGAATATGATCCTGATTTGTCATCACATCGCATGCCATGTAAAAGTCGAACTATAATTGAAGATGAGAAATGAGATGTATGAGAATATGCATCGTGGTGATGATGATACCGTTGGAGGTGTGAGCCGGCAATGCCCCGGGAGTCGGGATGCCCAAAGGTTCGAATGAGTTGATGCCCTTTAGATGCCTAGTTGTATTATGAATACATGCCCAGAGGTTTTCCCCGGGAGTGTCGGGATGCCCGGTTGTATTATGATACATACTCGGAGGGTGAGGGGTTTGTATCATTATGCATGCCCGGAGGGTAGGGGTAACCATTTTCATGGCGAGCCCTGGAGATTCCTCGTGATGCCAGGTGGGGTGCGAGATGCCCAGAGGTTCGAATAAGTTGATGCCCTTTGGATGCCCGGTTGTATCATGGATACATGCCCGGATGCCTCGTGATGCCAGTTGGGATATGAGATGCCCAGAATGTGGGGGTGCCGGATGCCCGGTTGTATCTTGGATACATGCTCGGATGGTTCTCGCGATGCCAGGATTGGGCACGAGTGATGAATGTGGGATGCAAACATTGGTCCCGGGTATGAGAAATGTGGCAGTCCAAGATGAAAAGTGGAAATTAAACCATGGCATGATATGCATGATGATATGCAAGATGATGACGATGATGATGATATGTGATGTGAAATGATGATGATCACCCATGGCATGACATGCATGATGATGTGCATGATGATGATAATGATGATGATATACGATATGCATGATGATATGCATGATGATGATGATGATGATGATGATGATGATATGTGATGTGAAATGATGATGATCACCCATGGCATGACATGCATGATGATGATAATGATGATGATATACGATATGCATGATGATATGCATGATGATGATGATGATGATGATGACATGTGTATGGTATGATGGTGTCATGTATATGATGATGATGACATGTGTGTGATATAATAATGTCATGATGATGATGATATGAGTATGACATGATGATACACATGTATGTGTTATGACTGTGGTGATGATGCATGATAGTATATGCATGGCTTCAAGGTAAGTAATGCCTGCAATGCATGTATGACTTGTATGATGCATTGAGTAGTTATTGGATTTCCTTTACCTGCTGAGTGGTTGTATTCACCCCTTTTGAGGACCAACATTTCAGATTAGTAGATGGTTTGAACGGTTGGATATGACCGTGAGGAGGAGGATAGCAAGGGAAGGAGCTTTTGGACGCCGACACTGATCGATGGACTTAAAGTGTATGATTGTTGGAGGAAATGTCGGTCGTCTTTTGGAGTGTAGCCGAATATAGAAGACTATGGCATTTTGATGTACCGATGAATGATGTCCATCTGATTTAAGTAAATAAAAAGTGTACGGCTTTTACTTATAAATATTTAGTAGGTGTGCATTGTTTTCCGAATATAGGGAAGGGACTTGTTGGATGTGCTTCCGTATATAAATTGCGCAAGGGACCGATCTAAAAAATGTAAACCCCTAGGTTGTATGGACCCGCTGCAATTGAAATGATATCAGAGTGACATGTTATTAGGAAAAGTGAATGGTAAGCAAACTGTGGCGACCCTAATCGGATCAGGGGCCGTCGAGGGGTGCCACACTTCGCAAGCCCAATTCAATTTTGCTTTAGCCCAGTCTTGAAGCTCGGATCAAGCTCAGTCCAAGAATTCTAGCAGGCCCAAGCCTAGAAATTTTTGTGGGCTTGTAAAGTTTCTTGGCCTGGCCCGAGTGTCCGTTGACACCGCCAAGAGTTTGAGTTTTGGCCTCTGTCGCGTCACCGTCGCAGTGTTTTGGTCTTCGCAATCAAGCGAGTAATCTCACTAATCCTTGCTTAGTAGACTAATTATGCTTAAGGGTTGATTGGTGTTAATTAAGTAGGATTAGGTGGTTAGATTAGAATGGATTAGTGATTTTTAGTTAATTGCATTGCATATTAGTTAGGTGGTTAGTGTACTTAGCTAGAGAATTGCCTATAATATTTATTGAATGCATCTCGGGATTTTTCCCAACCCTTATCGGGCTTCAATTAGTGATTACGGGCATCGATTGGATTTTTGGTATTTATTTATTAATTTTCAAAATTAATTAAATAATTATTTATTTTTCAGAAATTAGGCAAGGATAGCTGATGACCGAAATTTCGTGCTAATCATCGTGGTTAGTCCGTTTATTTATTTGGGCTCTACATTGTTCTGAATTGAATTAATTGCGCGAATTGAGGAATTATTCCTAAATTGATTGAAATTGAGTGAAATTGAATGATTGATTGGTAGACGGCTGAGTATGGTTATTCAGCATTGTTAATGCCTTGATGAGTAATAAGGTGGAGAGAATTGTGAGATTTAACTAGGAATACTCTTGGTTGAGACTGATCAGATACGAGGCACGGATAGGCGTGGTTCGGTGATTAAGGATATTACTATGCAAAAACGGCGCCTTAAAGAATGCACGTAAACTGTTTATGACTTGTGGCAGGCGTGGTTCGATGATTAAGGATATCACTGTGCGAAAACGACGCCTTAAAGAACGCATGTAAACTGTCTATGACTTGTGGCAGGCGTGGTTCGGTGATTAAGGATATCACCATGCGAAAACGACGCCTTAAAGAATGCACGTAGACTGTCTATGACCTATGACAGGCATGGTTCGGTGATGAGGAATATCACTGGGGAAAACGGCGCCTTAAAGAACGCACGTAGGCTGTCTGTTACTTATGTCACCTTGGTGAAAACAACGCCCGAGAGCATTAATGGAGCTAGAAGAGGTCTGACTGACATGTAGTTGACTAAGTTGATTGATCAATGATTTGATCTGATGTCGTGATTTGATTGATTGTTCAATGTGATATATGAAGCATCTGTATATAACTGTGAATTGCAGGTTGAAACTGATGCTAAGGTAAGTCTTCTGACTCATGCTGTGGTTAGGCAACCATGTGGTGTATTGGTTTCCTAATTAAGTCTTAGTGGGGTAGAATTTACTGAGACGTTGTCTCATCCTGGTTGTAGGATAACATTTCAGGCCTATAGATGAGCCTGAGGAGGAGGAACCAGAAGAGGACGATGATCCAGAAAAAGATGAAGACCTCGAAGGAAACAAGCTTAGTGGAGAGAAGTCAGAAGAGGATCATGATGATCTTAAGTACGACTCAGATGAGGACTTAGATTCCATCCTCTTTTGTGAACCCTGTTTATATGTGAATAGAGTGAGACTAGAAAGTTGTGAATAGTTTTATGAAGTATTTTGAGCTATGCTCTATATGAAAGTATGGTTGTGAATTTCAATATGAAAAATATGACCTTACTTTTCTATCCCATAGTTTTTATTGTCTAGGGATTTATAATTGCTTCCGCATGTGCTATTAAAAATGAAAGGGTTGGCGATACATAGTCCTAGGATATCGTGTTATAAAATCAACTAAGTAGAAGGATGTGTGCGTGCCCGAGGATCGGGGCGTGACATATAGTCCTTAGATACTCAAGTGCAGACTCTGAATTAGCAAGTATCTCAAACCATGGCAAAGAACGATCAGACTCTTTAAATTCTCAACTCTATTCAAACTCAAGTCGTGGTTGTTCATTGCCAGTGCTAGATGATTGAAGAGACAGTGCAATCAATGAGGGATTTCCAACTGGTTCGAATTCCAAGACAGCCTTGATTCTTTTTATTTCTTCTCTCTATTTTGACTTCTCCACTTTTTGCTGTTGACAAAAAGGGGGAGAATTTGTAGATTTTTGCAAATTTTTTTAAAATTTTAACTTTTTTTTCTTAACTTTTAACTTTTTTGCAGATTTGATTTAAGTTTGTTTTGAACACTTATTCTGTAGCAATTCTTGTAGTAGTGATGTCTATGGATGTGGATGGTTTAAATCTTGATGTGTGTCTAATTTTTCAAGATTAACATGTTTTTTGTGGTTGTAGAATCAATGCTATCTAGTTCCTTAACTAACTGTTTTTGTTAGATATCATGTACTGCTAAGAGTTGTTTTGCAGGTTATAAATCTTTAAATCTACAGGGAAGTTTTGTCACCATAAAAAAAGGGGGAGATTGTTGGAGAAAACTCCTTTTGATGTTTTGAAGTTGACAAAACTTCTGTGTCAAAGGTTGAAGACTCGCAGATTTTGTCAAAGTCCAAAAACCCCTAGACTTTGTGTCAAAGTCTGTTCACTCTAACAAATTCCAGACTGAACGAAAGTGAAGGATGAAGACTTTTCCAGATAAGGGATTATCTTTTTTTCTTCAAGGGATTGGTTCGTATGGATTATTTATGGTCTTCCAGTTGGAAATATCACCTACGAGATTTGATATCTTAACTGGAATTAATTTAGATTCATCAAATCTTTTTGAAGGGAAGGTATTTTTGGCAATAATCTACTTATGGAAACTAAGATCCTAATTATATGGGCGAACATGATTAACGGGCTTTCATCACAATCTTCAAACGGCTTGAGATCTTCTTAATTGATTCTGTCCAACGGGTTGATTGGAAGAATTCCTTTGGAAAGTGCCGACGGTCGAGAAGGCATGAATGAGTATTTAAGGAGGACTCTCCAGTTGTTCGAGAGTATGCGTGAAAGAGAAATTCCAAATTCTGAAGCTTTCCATTCCCTTGTTACTTCTTACTTTGAGCTCAAAGTTGTACTCAAAAGAGAGAGATTTATAGTGTGACTTCATGAAAGAAAAGTAGAGACTTTTCACTATGAAGTCGAGATCAGAAGATCATAAATTCTCTTTTGATTCATAGTGGAATCCAGACAGAAGGCTGTCAGCGTGGGAGAGTGGAAGTAGTTCATATTCTCTTTCATGAACTTCTTTATTTTGTTCGTAGTTCTATTTAACTACTAAAGACTGAACTAGTTCAAAGTCTGTTGTTCTTCAAACTAAATTTCAAAAGTAAAATATTTCCACCGTTCTTAGCAAAAATTGCTTTTACACCTATTCACCCCCTTTAGGTGTTCATACTAGCATTTACAAAGTTTATCATCCAAGTTGATTATGGGGCCGAGGAAGAGATCATTAGGTACACCTCAACATGGCATTTAAGGACTTGACTCCAAGCTTGGGCGTGACTCATACCTCTTGGGTGAGAAAAACAGTTTTGAACAATTTCAGAAATCAGTGTCTTTACTTTATCAAACGGAATCAAAAGATTATGAAATTTTTATATGTTTTAGAGAAGACCTTAAACAACATTTTTTATGAAGGAATTCAAGTCAAATTCGTGCTGTGGAAAGAGCAGCAAATCATTGAACACAACCCAAATATTCGTCCGTCAAGCAGATTCAATAGTCGGAGAGAGAGACTCATTTCGAAATCCAAATCTTCACAAAAATATTTGAAATTTTAATATGTTGTAGATATGGATGTCATTTAAAACTTTCATGAAGGAAGCATGAATAAATTTGAAAGAAAATTTTTTATAAAAATTCGAGAAAGTAACCTGGTCACCGTTTTTACTACACATGACAAGTTCCAGACAATGAATGATTGGGCCTTCGTCCCTACCATGTCACCTTAAAAAAAAATGAAATTTAAGTATGTTTTAGATCAAGATGTTTAGAAAAAATTTCATGAAGGAAGTTTCCTTAAATTTGACCACAAAAACCTGTGTAGAATTGGCAAATAGCGCTGGTCCAGTAATTTCGAAAGTCAAAGGTGGCAATCTTAGTTGGGAAAATGAGGCATCCCACTTGGTCAAGAAGTATTAATTATCGGGCATCCTTATCTTTTTATTTTTCAACTAGGTCCTAGGTTAACTTGGACACTTCATCTCAGTATTCAATAACTAGAAGCCAAATGTAATAAATGTGCTCTTAGTTTGTCAAAGAAGGTTTGACTTGCTTGCTCTTTCTTCCAATGGATGTGTAGTCCATTCCTTGGTCTCCAAGATCTCCTACTTAGTTTAGGATTATAACTAGGCTAGGCTATAGGGACACATAAGCCTTTACATTCATCATCCTCATTTAATGCTTTTCACACTTGTTCACACTTGTTCACACTTGTTCATACTTATTTTCTAAGAGTGTTTGACTAACCCAAGGCCTATCTAGCTTAGCCTCCTAGTTGGGACCAAAATAAGGGTTAAAATTGAGGATGTTACAAATATCGTCTAGATTGGGGTTCTAGATGATGCCGTGTCCAGTAGGGAAGGACGATGCCTAATTATGCTAGAAGACCGCCGACTCTTCTATTAGCCATGGCTCGAGGGGTCGTAATAATTGGAACACGTATGCTGACTTTGTGCATAAGTATTGTGGAATGTATTTTGATTTTTTTTTAATGTTTAATGCATTGATATTGGCATATGTGATGTACTAATGTATAGGGGCATGCCAAGGCGATGTAAGATTGTATATCATTGCATGCTTAGGCTACCTCTATGATGAATTTGAGTCTTAATCAAGGCTTAGGTTGTTGGCTTGCTGAGATTTTTGTCTCACTCCTATTGTTGTTAAATATTTTCAGGTCTGTAACATGGATCATCATTACGTTCATTTTGGGTTTCCCATGGACCAGGAGACGGTTGTGACCTCATACCCTGTTATGAGGATTGGCTATGTGCACGAGCGGGTGATCACGACGTTGTGGGCAAATGAGGGGTTGGCCCTTGGGTGTCCCATAGATTTAAGGCTTGGTTTGTTTGGGATGGTGATATTCATTTTGGCCCGATTTGAGGTTTTGATGGACCACCTGGTGGGGGATTTGACTGTAGGTTTGGGATCCCATGGACATTGACACCCCTAACGGTGAGGTTGTGGATGAGGAGTCTAACCAAGAAGTGGAGGAGTACCCCTCCGACTATGAACCTGAGGAGGAGTTCCTCACCGTCTATGGGCCTGACTATGATCCCAAACATTAATGTTGGTCACTGTTCCATAGGACTTTGAGTTAACCTTAATCTTGTTGACACCTAAATTTTACCATTTTATTTAGGACTTTATTGCATAGAAAATTAGAAATTAATTTTAACCCCTAACAAAAATAAGTTCCATTAAATTGCGTGGCATATAGCTATTAGAAGCATTTGCATTAATAGAAATAGAGACCTTTTTGTAAAAGAAAAAAAAAGGAAAGTTAAAAAAGGAAAAAGAAAATTAATTAAAAGAATGATTTTCTCAAAAAAAAAAAAGAGAAAGAAAAGAAAAGAGGAGAAGAAAAAAGGGCGAGATTGGGCCGGGTCTAAGCTGGCCTAGCCTGCTTTCTTTTCCTCTCCTTTTATTCCTTTTCGCCTAGGCCTAGCCTAGCCTCCTCTCTTTCCTTTCTTCCCCCGGCTCAACCTCTTTTATTGCTTCTTTCCTGCTTCTTCCCTTCACGCTGGCAAAAAGAACCAACAAAGAGGGCAGAGAAGGACGAGGTATGCAGGGCAGAGGGAACAAGACAGAGGCAGAGCGTCGATTGGGAGTTGGTGGTCGGGGCCAAGCCAGCAGCAATTGGCACAGTAGGAGGCATGTGTGTCAGAGCTTAAAAGCAAGAGAGGAGGAAGCTATTGAGAGGGGTCTTCGGCGGGAGTTCAAGGGAGAGAGAGACCGACAGGAGGAGAGAGGGGGCAAATAGAGAGTGAGAGGTCCAAGTGACTGAGAAGAGCAAGAGAGGGCATCTCAGCCTACGCAAACCCTTTTGACAATCTTCCCGCCGACATCCTCAAGCCGAATAAGTAAGTTTGGCTCTCATCATGTTTGTTTCGGGTGTGCCGAGCCGGAGCTTGTGGCCGTCTAGCTCACGTGTGCTCCAGCCCTCGTTACCTTTATATATTTTTTTTTCCATAGTCCTTGTATGTCATGCATCGAGGCCTTCGGTGCACATTCGGGTCTCGATTGAGTTAGACGCTTGAGGATTTGGTAAGGCACCTGATTGTTTGACAAAATGCTAGAGTGAGATTTAGTGTTGATTCCTGTTCTTTTGGTAGAAATTGAATCATCACTGCTTGTTTGAATTCACAAGGTTGTCCTTATGACATCTGGTTGCCTGGTTTGTGAATGCTTGGTTTGGTTTGGCCAAGAGCAACGCCTGTTTTCTTTGTGTTATTGTTTATCGTATCCACCGGCAATACTTGAAACCACTAGCCAGCTAGTGGCCAACGGTGACCGACATCGGTTAGACCAAAAGACTAATGCTGGACAATGGCTCTAGCACCTCAAAGGTTGGTAAGGGGCTCATCATAGTGGTGGCACTGGTTTAGGCAGGAGAGTAGGGGTGAACATGGAACCAGAGAACCGAATCGGAGGTTCCGATTCAATTCTAAGTTCCAAGGAGGGATGTTCCGGTTCTTGGTTCTATTTTTTTGGGAACCTGTGGTTCCCGGTTCCCGAAACCAGAGCTGGAATCGGAATTGGAACTGGAAAACCCTAATTTCAATTTTTTTTTCTCCCCCTTATGTTCTTCCTTCTCCCTCTTCTCGCGACTCCCCTCTGTTTTAGTTTTAGGGTTCCTTTACTCTCTTCTGAGTCTTCTCCTTGTCCACTCCAACGTCCCCACTCTCTCGACGTTGACTCAGCTCACTCGTCTTGCCGACTCGACGCTCACTCCTCTTGACGACTCGACGCCGCTCGCCACTCTCAACGCCGCTCCTGATGTGGAAATCAAGCCATATCGAGGAGGTGGTGCTAGGGACCCATTGTCTATTCCTACTGGTTCGATTACTCGAGTACGGGCCAAGCAATTCATGCAAACTGTTGGCATCATGGTTCGTGATCATTTGCATGGAGATGACCTTGGATCAAATCTTGAAGAATCTTGGAAATCTTGGCACAATTTGATTATCTGGTCACCAAATATTTGACAAAGTCAAAATATATATATCTTCTTTTTTAGGAATATTCTATAATATGACACATTAGATTTCTAGGGTTAGTTTTAGGGTTTGTGTGGTGGTTAGAAAGCCTATATTAAAGACTGACTAAATTTCTTTTGGGGACAGATTTTTTTTAGAGGAAAAAGGTTGAGAGATTCTCTTTTACTGTTCTTTTGAGGACTTAACCTTATCAAGATTCCCTTGTGACGGTTGATTCGACTTATCAAGCGAGATAGCGAATTCTTTCGCTCGTGGCATCTATAACGTTGGTTGGTTGACACATGTTCGTCAACAGGTCACGTTCATACCGAGGTTGCCAATCATAGGTTTGATTGGAGGTCGAGGTTCGTAATTCACACCATCCGGACCTTCGTAGAACAATCTTTCCGCAACGATTCACATCATTTGGTATCGAAGCTTGCTTCTTCAAAGTCTATTTATCTTTAATTTTTTATTTATATTCAGCAATTTGAGATTTATTGAGCTAGGGTTTCGGTTATCGCCAATTTAGGGATTTTATTGCCTTTGTGCTTCCATACGTAGTTGTTTGCTATTAGTTTTTTTTTTCCTAGCATCTTAAATTATATCTGAGTTCATAAAAAAAATAGAAAAAAAAGAAGAGAAAGAAAACGCACACAAAAGAAAAAGTGCGCAAGAGAAAAAAAAAAAAATTCGGTAGAAAAAAATAGCCGAAAAAAAATCAAGAAGGCGACATGTTTGTTAGTGGACCGAATTGAAACAAAACCAGTAGTTATTTGTGTTTCAATTGGAATTTCGAAAGTTGTACTTGTTGGTTTGAAATTGTTACTCGCTGAAACAAAATTAGTAGTGATCTAATTTTGTTTGATTAGTTTGATTGATTGTCGTGAGGGGGTTGAGAGACGGGTTTTGAGTCCAATAAAGAGCTTGTGAAAAGAGAATAAGAGAGGGAAAAGGCAAGAGTGTGTAAGCTTAATTGAGGATGGAAAAAGCCTAGACTTGAGTTAAACACGAAGGGAGTGACAAACACCTTGAGAGAATCACGTTTACTTGCAGGTCTAAAATATGTCGCGCGAAGAAAGCGTGAATCAAAGGGAGGTTGACTCCATACGAAGGGATGAAGCGTTCGTGGAAAGCATCCAACAACTGAGGGCCATAGTGGAGGAGCTTAGTGGCCGAATGATGGGGAATGACATGAGGGTTGATGGTGACCGAGAGCTACCCTAGGGAATGCCGCAACATTAGCAAGACGCCTCTAGAACTCGACATAGAAGGTAGCGGCATTATGATGATGATGAGGCCAACATAGAGGATGATCGAGATGCTCGATTTGAAAGGTGGAATGGAGGTCGAGGGTTTAGACACCAAGAAAATAATGAACTTGGCAATATCAAGATGAAGATTCCTTCTTTCCAAGGGAAGAATGATCCCGATGTGTATCTAGAATGGGAGAAACGCATGGAGATGTATTTGATTGCCAACGATATTTTGAGCTCAAAAAGGTAAAAATTACAGCTGTAGAATTTACTGATTATGCTATAATTTGGTGGGATCAACTTGTGAGTAGTAGGAGAGCTTTAGTTCTAGACCAACCGATGCTTGTACTTTCGTACAAGGAGGTTTCGTTTTCTACTAATGATCTTGACCCAAGTTTGCCTAGTCCTATTGTGTCTTTATTGCAAGAATTTGAAGATGTATTTCTTGATGAACTTCCTGGAGGGATACCACCGATTCGAGGCGTAGAACATCAAATCGGCTTGATTCCTGGTGTGCCATTACCTAATCAACCCACATATCGAAGCAATCCTGAGGAGACAAAGGAACTTCAGCGGCAAGTTAGCGAACTATTGGAGCGAGGGTATGTGAGAGAGAGTCTTAGCCCGTGCGCCGTCCCTATTTTGTTGGTGCCAAAGAAGGTTGGAACTTGGCGAATGTGTATTGATTGTCGAGCAATCAATAACATTAGGGTAAAGTATCGACATGGTATTCTTAGGTTACATGACACGTTTGATGAGTTGCATGGTTCTTGCATTTTCACTAAGATCGATTTGAAAAGTGGCTATCATCAAATTAGGATGAAAGAAGGTGATGAATGGAAAACTGCATTTAAGACCAAGAATGGATTGTATGAGTGGTTAGTCATGCCATTTGGATTAACTAATGCACCGAGCACGTTTATACGACTTATGAATCATGTTTTACTTGCTTTTATTGGTCGATTTGTGGTTGTCTATTTTGATGAAATCTTGATATACAGCCGAAGCCCTGATGACCATATTGAGCATGTGCAATCTATCTTGCAGATTTTAAGGGCCGAGCAATTGTATGCTAATCTAAAGAAGTGCTCTTTTGTTACCAACAAATTAGTATTTCTAGAATTTGTTGTTAGTGCTGATGGTATATAGGTTGATGAAGAAAAGGTCAAAGCAATCCGTGAATGGCCAATGCCTAAGACCATAAGAGACGTGCGTAGCTTTCATGGATTGGCGAGTTTTTATCGGTGATTTGTGAGAAATTTCAGCACCATTGTCACATCTTTAACTGAGGTTATCAAGAAGCACGTGGATTTCATGTGGGGAGAAGAGCAAGAGAAAGCATTTAATTTGCTAAAAGATAAGTTGACTAATGCTCCTTTGTTATATTTGCCGAATTTCAATGCTACTTTTAAGATAGAGTGCGATGCTTCTGGTACAAGAATTGGAGCCGTGTTGATAAAAGGAGGGCGTCCCATAGCTTATTTCAGTGATAAATTGAGTGGAGCAACATTGAATTATCCCACCTACGATAAGGAGATGTATGCTTTAGTGCGAGCTTTGGAGACTTGGCAACATTATCTATGACCGAAGGAGTTTGTGATTCACACCGACCACAAGACCTTGAAGTACTTGAAAGGGCAGTAAAAGTTGAGTAAAAGACATGCCAAATGGATGGAGTTCATTAAGACTTTTCCATATGTGATCAAGTACAAGAAAGGTAAGGAGAATGTGGTAGCCGATGCACTTTCTCGAAGGTACGCGATTCTAACTATTTTAGAAGCAAAGTGTCTAGGTTTTGAGCATATCAAGGGCTTATATATTGATGATGATGACTTTGGGAGAGTATTTGAAGCATGTGAACATACTACATTTGATAAATTCTATAGGCATGAAGGTTATCTTTTCCGTGAAAACAAACTATGTTTGCCTAAGTGTTCTTTGCGTGAATTGTTGGTGTGAGAAGCACATAGTGGTGGTTTAATGGGGCATTTTGGCATTAATAAGACTTAAGAAGTGTTGTATGAACATTTTTATTGGCCACATATGAAGAGAGATGTCACACGTGTCTATGAGAGATGCATTGCTTGCAAGCAATCGAAGTCTACAACTAAACCACATGGCTTGTATACACCATTACCTATTCAAACGCATCCTTGGACTGATATTTCTATGGATTTTGTGTTAGGATTACCTAGGTCTAAGTATGGTAGAGATTCTATTTATGTGGTTGTTGATCGGTTTTCAAAGATGGCTCATTTTATACCTTGTCATAAAACTGATGATGCATCTCATGTTGCTTATTTGTTATTTAGGGAGGTTGTACATTTGCATGGCATGCCTAGATCGATTGTTTCAGATCGAGATTCTAAATTTCTTAGCTACTTTTGGAAAACATTGTGGAAAAAACTAGGAACACGTTTGTTATGTTCTACTACTTGTCATCCATAAACTGATGGTCAAACCGAGGTAGTTAATAAAATTTTAGGGGTATTGTTGCGTGCTATTATTAAAAAGAATATATAATCTTGGGAAGATTGTCTGCCACATGTTGAGTTTGCATATAATAGGAGCATGCATTCTACTACTAAATTTACACTATTTGAGGTTTTCTATGGTTTTAATCCTTTAACTCCATTAGATTTAACCCCTTTACCTGTTGATGAGCGTGTGGATTTAGGTCGAGCAAATAAAGCCGAATTTGTCAAGGCATTGCATGATAAGACGCGCACAAATATTGAGCGCAAGACTGAGCAATATGCAAGGCAAGCCAACAAAGGGCACAAGGAAGTGGTGTTTGAACCCGGCGGTTGGGTTTGGGTTCATATGCGCAAGGAGCGATTTCCTGAGCTGCGACATTCTAAGTTATTACCGCGAGGGGATGGACCATTCATGGTGTTGGAAAGAGTTAACAATAATGCTTATGAGCTTGATCTTCTAGGTAAGTATGATGTTAGTGCTACGTTTAATGTTTCTGACTTGACTCTTTTCGATGCAAGTGATGATTTGAGGGCAAATCCTTTGCACGAGGGAGGGAATGATGTGGACATCGAGCCATATCGAGAAGGTGGTGCTAGGGGCCCATTGTCTATTCTTATTGGTTCGATTACTCGAGCATGGGCCAAGCAATTCAGGCAAGCTGTTAGCGTCATGGTTCGTGATCTTTTGCGTGGAGATGACTTTAGATCAAATCTTGAAGAATCTTGGAAATCTTTGCGCAATTTGATTATCTGGTCACCAAATATTTGACCAAGTCAATATATATCTTCCTTTTTAGGAATATTCTAGAATATGACGCATTAGATTTCTAGGGTTAGTTTTAGGGTTTGTGTGGCGACTAGAAAGGCTGTATTAAAGACTGATTAAATTTCTTTTGGGGACAGATTTTTTTTTTAGGAAAAAAGTTGAGAGATTCTCTTTTACTTTTTTTTTTTTAGGACTTGACCTTATCAAGGTTCCCTTATGACGGTTGATTTGACTTATCGAGTGAGATAGCAAATTCTTTCGCTCGTGGTGTCTATAACGTTGGTTGGTTGATATGTGTTCGTCAACAGGTCAAGTTCATACCGAGGTTGCCAATCGCAAGTTTGATTGGAGGTCAAGGTTCATAATTCGCACCATCTGGACCTTCGTAGAACGATCTTTCTGCAGCGATTCATATTAGCTCCCCTTTTGACTGCGCTCGACGTCGCTCGGCCCTTTGATGCCCACTTGAACCCTCTCGGCCCCCTCGATGCCCACTTGACGCTGCTCGGCCCGCTCGGCTCCTCAACGCCCTCTCTATGCCTGCTCGACGCCTCTCGGCCACTCAATGCCACTTGGCTCACTTGGCTCCTTGATGCCCGCTCGACGCCCGCTCGACGCCTCTCAGCCGCTCAACGCAGCTCAGCCCGCTTGGCTCCTCGATGCCTACTCAATGCCTGCTCGATGTTGCTCGGCCCCCTTGACACCCTCGACGCTCGCTCAATGCCTCTTAGCCCCTCGAAGGCCCCTTGACGCCGAACAACCCCCTCGATGCTGCACGGCCCCCTTGACGCCTACTCGATCCCCTCGACACAGCCTGATGTCCCTTGATACCGCTTGCCACCCTCGACACCAAAGAAACTCACCTCATCCAGCCTCAATCACATATCCAATCTCTTGTTGTTTCTACTCTTCATCATCAGATCTTAGTTACTTGGTGCTCGGTCTTATACTTGCAATGCAAATATAGCACTATAATTTTCACATGAAAAAAAGTATAGAGCAAATGAACTTTTGTTTGTCCTATGGGTCATTTGATGCCATGATCTTGCTTTCAGTTTGTTTCATAATGAAAAATGATTATGTATGCCAAATTGATATGTAGGGGAATTGTGAATGATACGTACAAGATGGACCTCATTCTTGTGCATCCTCCTCACTTGATTGCATTGGCTTGCATATACATTGCAAGCGTATACAAAGACAAGGACACTACCTCATGGTTTGAAGAGCTTCGTGTTGACATGAATGTTTTGAGTTTAAATCTCTTAAGTTTTCTTCCTTTTTCATATCTATACACACTTTTTAAGCCTAAAGAAGATTATCTTGGTTTTTCCTTGTACTTTAATTTCATGGTTCTTTAAGAAGATATGCAAATAATTTCCAAGGGAAAATTTTTGAGTTGTTCAATCCTTAGATTGCCTGGTAAAATGTGAGCATGTTTTCATCTAAAAGAATAGCTTATAGATAAAGAAAGCTTTACTTAGGCTTTCATCAATTCTTGTCAACTTTGATATCAAGAATGTTTATATAGCGTCAGTTAGTCTTTACACAACTCTCTTGTAGTTCCTCTTCTTTCTTTATTTTCTCTTAGCCAATCAAGGTTATTGAACTTCTCAATCCCAATTTTGTTATCAGCAGTTAAGAGGAAAATATATAGCTTCTTCTTCTTGAGGTTTTGGATTTGGTTGTTGGTACAAATGCCCTTTCCCGTTGATTGTATTTCTTGACAATAAGTCCTCATCATCCAGGTTTCAAGAATTTATAATTGGTCATTGAATCTGGCAACTTGATTCAGTGACGTGTTAATTCAGTTAAAGCTTCCAAGGGACATAAAACTTTACCATCTCCGCTTAGCTACTTTTTTTTTTCTTGCTATAGGTCATTATGAATATGAGAATACGTGCCTTTTTAAGAGATTATAGATAGTGAGTGGCCAGTGTTTCAAAGTCAGCACTCTAGTGTGCATGAGTTCAACTCTTTGTCATGCAAGGTGGAGTTTTGCTTTGTTGTAGCCTTTTCACTCAAGAGTAGCCAGACTAACATGATACTCATAAGTTGAAATTGTTTATGGGAAAGATGTGAAAGGGGAATATGGTGTAAAAGCATTCCTCTGATGCATCAATCTTAAAATCTTAGTGGCATGATTTTTTGTATCTGTTTACTTGTATTTCTAACAAGCTGCTATGAATTGATAAATGATATGGGTGTATTCCTAATCTCCCTTAAAGTTGCGTGGTCAAAAGGCTTAGAACCTTTAATGCCTGCATCAACTGCTCATTGCATATCTAGTCATGCCATTGGTATACTTTGAATATTTTGTTTCCTAGAGGATAACTCTGACATTACAAGGCTCATTTTTGCCACTTGTCATTTCTTGTATAATGTTTCTTTAACTTTTTAACAAACCAAGCTAATGTGTTCATGAACAGGTGAAGAATATAGCAGTGGAGATATTGGATTTCTATGAGAACTATACATCGATCACAGGAGAGAGTAAATGCTGCATTGAACAAGTTGTCTATGAAACCATAAATATTAGGTGAGTCTTATGCTCGCCATGAGAGATCTTGTTGCATATGATACGATTGAAATTTGGTTATTGGTGATATAAGACACTCAGAATAGTTTGGTGATGGCTCTCTCGTATGAAGTGAGACATTTGACACCATTGAATGTTCCCTTCTCTTTTTCTAATTATTAAAGATTGGTTATATAGGATGATAAGAAAGTGGTTGATGATGCCTCTCTTTAATGTACTAAGACATTTACCACCATTGGAATTTCCTTTTATTTTTTCCTGCCAATGCCACAACTAAAAGTTCTCTTGGACTGCTTTACCGTATGACGTGCTGAAAAGTAGTTTCTGACAAATAGTTTGGTGATATCTCTCTTCAATGAAGTTCAAGCATCTATCATTGTTGGAAATTCTTATTGGACATCTTTTCATTAATAAATTGAGTCAAGAGGTAACTTCTGTATCTCATTTTTTTGTTTGAGGGCCGGATCAACGCAGTAGAGTCTAAGAAAATTAGAAAGTCAAACCCATTCATCTATTTAGTTTTTCGTCTATTGTCTTGAGACTTGATATTGTGGAATGCCTTTCTACACGGTTCTAGGTTTTCTCAAGTAGTTGCATCTTTACACAAGTTTAAGTACCTTGTGGTTGAGTGCAGGGAGCCAGCCTCTTCATTATATTGGACATATTGGTAAGATTGTCTGGTTTAGTTGAGATTTGCATCACTCAATAGCAAATAGACATGCTAATATGAACTTTGACTGTGCTGCTGCCTTTTTCTGTCCTTGTTTTTTCTTCTTGTAACTGTACCGACCCTGGAACTTGTGACAGGGTAGGTTCTAGGTTGTTGGTTCTGATGGGTAGGTTCCGGGTTCCAAAAAATGAGAAACCTGTACTCAAGGATAGGTTCCAAGTTCCAGACAGAACCGAACTGGAACCGGGAACCACTCATCCGTACAGGATAGTCCAAGAGAGAGAGGGGTTCTTGTTTTTTTGCAGGTTTTGGTTGAGAGAGAGCAATGAGAGTGTGAGCCCGAGAGAGTGGTCTGCCGTTGTTGGTGGCCCATCCGTTAGCCACCATCTACCATGGCACCCCCACTGAACCAAACCAGGCAGGTTTTCTCTGGTCATGTATGCTCCGTTTTTGTAGGGGATCGGACCAGAGCTCGTGGCCAACCCGTTCGCATGAGCTTTGGTCCCTCCGCCCTTCGTAGGTCTTTAGCCAAGTCTCTATGTGTCTTTGGTTGTTTTCCTAGAATCTTGGTCCCATTTCGTGTCCCGGTTGAGTTGGAAATCTAAACGTTTAGTAATGCTCGCGAACTATTTTTATAAATACCTGAGTGAAGCCCGCATGACTATCCCTTAACTTTTGTCCATTATAGGCCTCCACCATTGCTAGATGTGTTTTCTTGCTGTTCTACATGCTTTTATTTCATCCATTTCGAGTTTACACCATCATGATTATGGTTTATGGCCATATGTTGTGATTTGGGCTTATTGTTGTGGAAGTTGTGTCCCGCCTTCATCTTTGTTCGTATTGGTGAGAGAGTGGGTGTCGGCTCGGCAGTGGCTTGAGTGTGGGTGGTGTCGATGCCGGTGACGAAGGGCAAGGGCGGTGAGGCTCGTTTAAAATGGCGTTGGTATGGTAGATGAGTTTCGGTGAAAAAGAGTGTAGGAGAGAAGGTGGCTTCGGGCGTGCAGAGAACGCACGAAGAAGAAGAAGACCAGAAGGGAAGAGAAAAGTAAAAGGAAAGAAAAAAAGAAAAATAAATAAAAAAAGAGGTACTGAAAAGAAATGAAAAAAGACAAAAAGGAAGATAGGACGGTGGATGGGGACGTTCGGTGAAGAAGGAGTGGAGTGAAAAAGGACAAAGTAAGGAAAAGACGAAGGAGAAAAATAAAGAAAAACAGAAAAATCAATAAAAAACAAAAAAACCCAGAAATTTCTTTCTTTTCGTAATCCAACTGGGTCAGACCTGGGTTTGGATGGATAAGAATTTTGGATTCCTCAATCTTTTTCTGCATAAGTTGTTGCGGCAACAATTTGCAGAGGCTCGTGTAGCAGTTGACTAAACACAACACGTTGCAACTCTTGAGAATTACAAGCTTTGCGGAGGAAAAGCATGCCAAGGAGGATATTCAAATTAGTGGGACATTTGACTATATGAGTATTTTCATGAATGATCCTTAAGTTTTTCCTATCCCTAAGACGTTGTCTAAAGAGTTCATAAGAAAAAGGGTGGTCAACAGCTGATCAAGAATGTAATGTGTTTAGTTTTCCCTAATTTGTCACTTATGGAACCGGTCCTTGAGGAATGGCGCAGTCCTCCTCTTTTGCCTCATTAATTCGATAAGCCCTATCATCTAGTGGACTGTGTTGAAGCTGGGTTGGAAATTTCACCATCAAATTATCCACTCGCCATCTTCGTTTCTTCTGGGCATCCAATCTTGCATGGAGATGATTGTTGGTGGTTTATAAGACTAAGACAACATTTCAAGATTTAGATGTACACAAACAATAATCGATCATCAAGTGTGGCCCTTGAGTGAAAGGTGGTAATTGTTTCAAGTTAAATTTGATTTATTTTAGGAATTACTTGTCTCTTCATTTGTGCAGAATTTCATGGGGCAAATACCTGGCAAGTAACAAGACTGCATGAGGACAACCTGGACAGACTCGAACAAAATAAAGGCCTATCAAACAAAGCGTGGTGGAGTAGCATTTGACTTAGGAAAAAATCTCTCCTTTTCCCACCAATGAAATGTGTTGGGACAAAATTGTCAAATTCATCACAAAAGGTTGTATAGTTCCTATTGAGCCCAATCGAGTACGGAGATAACACATTCCACTTCCTTTTCTCATAGGGCAATAATTGAGGCAAGTCTTGATGAATGAATACATGAAGCAAGATGAAATTGATTCAACACAAAAAGTGCGTATCGTTCTTAAGTCAGTCCAATTCAATTTTGGAATGCAAGTAACATGTCCTCTCTCTTGTAGGAAAAAGGTACACCTTGATTGTAGAAGTAGCGCCTGCTATCAAGAAAGCATGCTAAGAATTGACCGTCCATTTTGGCGTAAAATGATGTATATAGTTCCTAAATGATTTCCAACCGAGTGTGGAAATAACATGTCCAATCTTTTCTTTGTAGGCAATAACTGGGGCAAAGCATCCAACAATCAATCGCCCAATAATTACAAAATGGTATATCACGTTCCTAAAGCTTTAATGCACATTAGTATAGAAATGATGCATCACTTTCCATGTGTAGGGATAAAGGAGATGGATTAAAGAATCACATGGCGAGCTAGATGAAATACAAAATGTTGAGACCTCTCAAACGACACGCCGAGGAACAATTATAGGATTCGTGCAAGCAAATGATATGTTTCTCCCTTGATGTGAAGGGAGCACTTATTGGGCATGATAGACTAAGGTTGAATTGGGATAAAAGATCCAACACAAGTGTGGCAAGGCAACGTGCATCAAAATCAATAGCCAAGCACAGGTGCATTTAATCAAGGCAACGTCTCCACTAACGAAGCATGAGAAAGTACTAGATTCGATGTGGAGCGTGATAAACTCCCTTCATCCCCGCCAAAGAAGTATACGGGGAGAAAGTCATAAAATCCATCCCCGAGAAAGCATTAAATTCAACGTGAAGCATAATAAACTCCCTTCCATCCTCGCTAAAGAAGCATATTGGGACAAAGTCTTAAAATCCATCCTCAACAAATGAGAGGTTGCATTATCATGGGACAGAATAATGCAACCTATAACGGGAGTACTTGTTTCAATGGATGTTAGTTTTTCAACTTCACTGATGTGTCTAACCTCTTGTTTCTTTCATAAGAGGAGCCTTCCTCCAACAAGCCGATAAATTTAAAATAAAAGAAGAAGAGGAGAAAGAAGCACCTATCTATCGAATAAATGTGGGGCTAATCACTTTCTGGACGATGCCTCCAAGCACATGAAAGGAAATGTCCGCACCTAAAGGACAAATGCAACCAATGGGTAACGTTGTATCATTTCCAATTTTTAAACCCTCAAAGGGTCTTTAATTGACATATTCTTTCACATTCTTTATAGGGTTACCGAGTCACCATGCCGCAAGTAAGTACTATATTTCTTAAAATTAAATGAAAAAAATGGAGAATTTCCATTGCCAAAAAAAAAAAAAACCTTTAGCACTTTCCTGCAAACAAACACAAAATGGAAAATTGAGGAAATAAATTTTATACAAACTTAATATCTTCTTTATCTTAAAAATTTTTTCCCATTTTGTGCGTTATTCATTTTGAATGAAAATTCCCCATAAAGGTTAATCTACTTAGATGATCTCAGCAAAGTGAAATGGAGATGTTAATCATGCCAAGCAAAGAATACTTAGAATGAAGAAAGGCAAGCCATTCCCAAACATGTCCTATGAACACCTCAAGAGTTGAGCAAGAAGAAAAAACCTGTGTCGTTTAAGGATGAGGAATTCATTCGCAAGTGATACAAAGACTAAAATGAAAAGAGGCATTTATTTCCTTTATCCTACACATTGCAACTGACAATAGTTAGCCCATTTGAGCCTTTTAATGTGGAGAATTTTCTACAAAATACCCCTGTCAAGAATCACCCCACAATGGGGCAATTATTGAGGTTTTGGTTAACATTATGTGGTGAAAGATGAAAAAGACCTATTTGCCCTCACTTGTATTAATCTTCTTATGATATCTTTTAGGTGAACTGAAATGGAAGTTCAAAATATCCCAAAATGAAGAAGAACATTTGATTCTCTATCTCAAACACTTATATCCCTTGCAAAGCCAATTTGAGCTTATTAATTCATTTCTTGAAACCCAATTGGTGGTCATCTCCTCACATTGGGGCAAAGCAAATGATTTACCAAGAGTGCTGAGTGAAGACAATGATCTCGAGAGTCCATTCTATGCACTCAATGAAAGATCATTATAATCTTTGAATGGTAAAGCCCATAAAATGATGAAAAATTAAGGGGCATGAAAAAGCAGTATGCCTAGTAAAAACAAGGCCAATGTCAGTCAAAAGTCACGTCAAGAAAAAACTCCTGTGGGAAAGAAAAATTGTCAAAGCAAAATGCTTGCATTGAAAAATCATTGCAAATGCAAAACCCATTAGATAAAAGAGCAAAGCTCTTGTGTCAAAATGATCAACAAATGGACTCGCAAGACTAGTCAAATGAGAGAGAATTGAAGAATCTTGGAAAGAAGTTGGTAATGATGTTTAGACGATCACCCACTCTAAAACCTTTTGATACACTTTTTGAACCTATTGAGCCTCTCATTGCTTAACCTAATACCAAGCCTATATTACATCCTTTAATTATGTCTCTTTAGATTGATATCACTCGGGTTGACATGTGAGTGTTGCATTGAAAAGCTATCGCTCGAGGAAGTGGGGGCAAGGTTGTCTTATCTCATCTTAAGGTTTTTTGACTTGTAAACCTGATGGAGAGGATGATTGATGATTGTTCATTTCTTAGCTACTCATGCTTATCCATTGTTAAAGCCATGACCAAGCCCACATATGGTCCTTTTAAAAGACTTTTTAAATTGGTCAACATGTACTTGTTGTGAATGATTCTCAGATCCTTTGACACTACAAGCGTGAGGTCTATCGAGTAATCAAATTACTTCCCACATGAATGGATAAAGATCAAATAGCCCGTATTAAGAGCATGCGATAAGCCTTTCTGACTAAGGAGCTCTTGTTTGGCATATTGAAAATAAATATTTTCATGAGTTGAGTTCATATGGATGACGACTTTTCTTCTAAGGGAATTTGAGGATTGATGATACTTTCCAAGCGTGATAACAATTTCGAGATATTGAATGATATCAATGCTTACCAAATACTTGAAATCAGCTTGATTTGCTCGTGCAATCAATGCTTTCTCACTGCTAGCACTTTGTTGATATTATCTCTTATGACATGTGTTAAGCGACACTGATCTTGCTCGGTACGCCTTCACTACCATAGCATTTGTTATAACACCTTTTGTTAAATGTGCACTGTCCATTTCAGAATATTCTTGAATGATAGGTTTCCTGAGTGAAACCACACAATCTAAAAAGGTTCATGGGTCAACCTTAAACTATGCAATTTCACACGGTTGGTAGGTATATCTTTAAACCATGGGGTTCATGAGTCTATCCTTAAACCACACGGTTGGTTGGGTCTATCCTCAAACCACGGGGTTTGTGGGTCTATCCTTAAACCATGGGGTTAATGGGTCTATCCTTAAACCACACGATACATGGGTCAATCCTTAAACCACACGGTTGGTGGATTTATTTTCAAACCACAGGGTTGGTGGGTCTATCCTTAAACCACAAGGTTGGAGGGCTTATCCTTAAACCACACAATTGGTGGGCTTATCCTTAAACCACACGATTCATGGGTCTATCCTTAAACCACACAGTTGATGGGTCTATTATTAAACCATATGGTTTGTGGGTCTATCCTTAAACCACACAATTGGTGGGCCTATCCTTAAACCACGTGGTTCGTGAGTCTATCCTTAAACTCCGGGGTTCATGGGTCTTTCCTTAAACCGCAAGGTTGATGGGTTTATCCTTAAACCACGGGGTTGGTGGGCCTATTCTTAAACCACAAGGTTGGTGAGTCTATTCTTAAACCATGGGGGTCGTGGGTTTATCCTTAAACCATAAGGTTAGTGGGTCTATCCTTAAACTACATGATTCATGGATCTATCTTTAAACCGTGGGATTATCCTTAAATCACTATGTTGGTGGGTCGATCCTTAAACCACAGGGTTCATGGGTCTATCCTTCAACCACACAATTCGTAGGTCTATCCTTAAATCACACGGTTGGTTGGTCTATCATTAAACCACGAGGTTGGTGGGTCTATTCTTAAACCACACGGTTGGTGGGTTTATCCTTAAACCATATGATTTGCGGGTTTATCCGTAAACCACACGATTTGTGGGTCTATCCTTAAACCACGGGGTTCGTGGATTTATCCTCAAACCATACGGTTCGTGGGTCTATTCTTAAACCACATGGTTGGCGGGTCTAATCTTAAATCATGGGGTTTATGGGTCTATCCTTAAATCATAGGGCTAGTGAGTCTATCCTTAAAACACGGGGTTCGTGGATCTATCCTTAAACTACACAATTGGTGGGTTTATCCTTAAATCACAGGGTTCGCGGGTCTATCCTTAGATCACAGGGTTTGTGGGTCTATCCTTAAATCATAGGGCTGGTGAGTCTATCCTTAAAACACGGGGTTCGTGGGTCTATCCTTAAACTACACAATTGGTGGGTTTATCCTTAAATCACAGGGTTCGTGGGTCTATCCTTAGATCATAGGGTTTGTGGGTCTATCCTTAAACCATACAGTTGGTGGAGTTACTATTAAATCACATGGTTCGTGGGTCTTTCTTTAAATCACGCGGTTGGTGGGTTTATCCTTAAATCATGGGATTCGTGGGTTCATCCGTAAACCACATGGTTGGTGGTTCTATCTTTAAATCATGGGGTTCGTGGGTCTATTCTTAAACCACGGGGTTTGTGAGTTTATCCTTAAACAACAGGGTTGATGAGTCTATCCTTAAAACACAGGGTTCGTGGGTCTATCCTTAAACCACGCGATTGGTGGGTCTATCCTTAAACCACTGGGTTCATGGGTTTATCCTTAGACCACAGGGTTTGTGGGTCTATCTTTAAACCATACAGTTGGTAGGGTTATCCTTAAATCACATGGTTCGTGGGTCTATCCTTAAACCACAAGGTTCGTGGATCTATCCTTAAACCACAAAGTTTGTGGGTTTATCTTTAAACCACATGGTTCGTGGGTTTATCCTTAAACCACAAAGTTTGTGGATCTATCCTTAAACCACACTTTTTGAAAGGTTTGTGAGTCTATCCTTGAATCATACATTTTTCTATCCAGTCAAAACCCATTTGTATATGATGAGACTTTCCCATCTCGGTCGATGACCATTTTTACGATGTAAGACCATCCTTTTACATTGTCATGGCTCGATCCTCGAGCGTGCGCCCATCCATCACTGGTCGATTAAATAGTGATGTCCCAGAATGCATCACCAACCCATTGATTTTAATACGCATGCAAAAGCATATAAATAATCCCCAGACAATAAAACAATGGGATAGGAAAGTATGGCCATAAATCTTGAACCTGAAAAAAAAAACCACACTTATATACAATTGAAACCGGTGTATATATATACAATACAAACTATAGCGGTTCAGTTCCACACAAATAAGTTCAAAAAACAAAGTCTGTATATTGGGGTGGAGGTTTCCAAACTACTCCAGGTCGTCATCCTCCTTGACGATCTCTCCTTCTTCCACGTTCTAGCTGGAGCCCATGGCTAAATACTCCGGAGATTCAGGATCATCAAGACTGGGATCCTTCGCATCCACCACTAATCCATCATTAGGGTCTGCAGTACCTTTTCCAAAAGTGGCCTGCCTCACATACAGAGGTATATCAGATTCCGGTAATGGGCCGTCCCTTTGTCCATCATGATAATGGCGATACCATGCCCGGTATTCATGGGGTACATTTTTGGAAAACCTGCATCAATCCAGACGATGGATTTCACCAATACATATTACAGTCCTTCAGGGTGCCCCTATATCGGAACATGATAATCCTGTTACGTGATTTCCTCCAGTATACCAAAATGCTCAGGAGGAGCTGGGGGTGCTATCATCTAAAGACTTGAAATATTATCCCACAATGGGGTGAGACGACGTCTCAGCGAGTTCCACCCCCTAAGACTCGACTAGGAAGCAAATACGCCCTAAGAGCTGCCTAACACAACACGGGTTAGAGGACTTACCTTGGCCTCAATCTCTCCTTGCAAATTAGTACAATTCATAATTACTGACAATCACATCATCCAATCAAATAGATCGAACCACCGATCGGTGCAAATCAATGGGGATGCGACGGGGCTCAACTCTCTCCAAAGTGGGCCTAGCTTCCGAGGCTAGGAACGACCTCAAAATGGGGCAAGATGCTTGTTGGAAACCCACTGATTTGGGTTCTGTTTGGTGGTTGCAAAAGAGGAAAACGAGGGCTGGTTGGCGACGCAAAACCGACGGAGGTAGCAAGGACACTTGGCGGCCACCGGCGGTGCTTCACAGCGGCTAAATGGGGACGAGGTGGCTCTGGATGGGCTCTACCAGACACGAGAGCACAACTAAGAGGGCGTGAACGTGAGACGAGGCACTGGAGTTGCGCGGTCGAGGTGGAGACTCGCGCGACGCATGTGCAAAGCGGAGGTGGCTGACGGCGACTGTGTGTGGTCCGACGGCGACGAGATGGCATTGACGGTCCTTCTGCTAGGTGCTAAGGTTCGAAAACAGCAAGGTGGAGGGGTGAGGAAGTTGGCCGGCTAGCTGAGAGAGAAAGAGGGAGGGATAAGGGGGCAAGGGGGCTATTTGGTCTTAATTTTCTCTCAAATTGTTCCCCAATTTTCTCTCAAATTGTTCCCCTTGACCATCCTCCACCACCAGTTAGTTCCATGGCTGAAATTCATCCGCCAAAATCCTTCTAGAAGCGAAGTTGAAATGGTCCATAAGTCATGGATGGTCGTCAGCCACCTCTGCATACGAAGTTCATGTGATTTCCTTTAATTTGGACATCAAAAACTTCACAAATCAATTCAATTTGGCCTCTATAAATTCAATCGACAACTCAGCGATCCAATTGGTATTTTTCCTCATCAATTGATCCCACTTGCTTCCCAATTACACGATAAAAAATTATTCATAACTTTTTTGGACAAAAACGGCCCTATGACAACTGTTCTCCAAAAAGTCTCGGTTTGCAAAAAAAACTTCTGAGAATGAGTCGACATTCCTAAAATGATTTGTGACATGACAGAACATTCAATTTTTGAAATTGGATTCAAATTCGCGGTTAATTTTGATTCGGCGCGATTTTAGCGTGACCTAAACTACTGGGTAACTTTCAGAAATTTTTAGTGCAAATGACCCGTGGTTGATTTTCTTCGAGCCACAATGAACCCACTCGACACACTGGCAACTCTCGGTTGTCGTGAAAATCTCGAGGATTCAAATACAGACATAGGGTATCAAAATGATAGAAACATCAGTCTAGTACATGCTTGCGAGAATTTTCCTAATTAGTGGAGTCACCCATGTTTAGCCACACATCTCCGTTGAACGGACCTATCGCTGATCCTTGATCGATTTTTAATTGTGTCGTAATGGCCTCTAAAGATGAGCATAGTCGAATAGTCGATTTTTGGTCGAATTCTCAAGTCTATTGCCTTAAAATTTTTTAATGGCTTCCCCAGATAATCTAGTTATCTCATGAATCATCATCTCCGAGAACAACCCTATAGGTGCATCAATGAAATGCCTGATTTACTCAATAGAAAACATGATTGAAAATCTGAGATGTCATAACTCTTCCCCTCTTATAAAAATTCCGTTGTCAAAATTTAAACCATTACAATACTTAAGCAAAAAGGCGGGGGTACAACTGTCTCATCGACTCTTCAGTCTCCCACGTTGCTCATTCAATACCATGTTGTTGCCAAACCACTTTGACCAAAATAATGGTTTTTGTATGTAGAACTTGCTATTTTTTGTCCATGAACTGAACCGGGCTTTCAACGTATGACACTCAGTCATCCACGTCCAATTCTTCAAAATTAAGCGCGTGGGTCGGGTCAGGCTCGTACTTCCTCAACATCGACACGTGAAAGACGTCGTGCACTTGTGCTAATCTCGATGGCAACGCAAGACGATACGCTAGGGTCCTAATTCTCTCTAGAATTTCAAATGGACCTATGTACCTCGGACTCAATTTTCCTTTCTTTCCAAAGCGCGAAGTTCCCCTCATTTGTGACACTTTTAGAAAAACATGATTACCAACTTAGAATTCCAATAATCTTCGACGCTTATCTGTGTAGCTCTTTTGTCTGCTCTGAGTGGTCTTTAATTTGCCTCTGATCACTGCCATGGCATCCACTGACTGCTGGACCAACTCTAGGCTTGTAATCTTTCTTTCCCCAACTTCATCCTAACACACTGGTGTCCTGCACACTTTGCCATACAATGCTTCGAAATGAGCCATTTGGATGCTCTGTTGATAACTATTATTATAGACAAATTCCACCAGGTCCAGCCGTTCTTCCCAACTTCCTTTGAAATCTAGTACACAAGCTCTTAGCATGTCCTCAAGGGTTTAAATTGTCCTCTCAGAATAGCCATCCATCTATGGATGATATGTCGTACTATACTGCAGCTGGTCCTTAAGGCACTCTGTTAGCTCTTCCAAAGGGCGACGGTAAATCTTGGGTCTCTATATGAAGTTTTTGTAACTGGCACTCCATGAAGGTGAACTTCTGAACGCACGTACAGGTCTACGTGTCTATCCAAACTGAGGTCATTTCGAACTGTAATGAAGTAAGCCGACTTTGTCAGTCTGTTGACCACTACTCAAATTGAATCATTTCTTCTCTAACTCCTCCGTAGTCCAGTCACGAAGTCCATCGTGATATGCTCCTATTTCCACTTTGGGATTTCGAGAGATTGCAGAAGTCCTCTTGGCTTGCAATGCTAAGATTTTACCTGCTGACACGTCAGACGCTTAGCGACATGCTTGGCGATGTCCACCTTCATACCTGACCACCAATAATGTTGACGCAGATTTTGAAACATCTTGGTACTACCAGAATGAATGTTGTAACTGCTATGATGTGCTTTTGATAAAATATCTTCTCTAAGTTCCACATCATTAGGTACAACCAAACATCCTCGGAACCTCAGTGTTCCTTCATTAGAAATCTGAAAGTCAGCTTTCCTTTTCTTAATGTCCTCATGTAGAATCTTTTGGACATTTGAATCTGTTGATTGGAGTAGCTTGATTCTGATCTAGACATCCGGTTCAATTCTGAGGGTGGCTATGCCTACCTCAAACTTGAATACCGAATCTCGAGCTCTCTCGATTAGGTTCCACTCCTTAATTAGTATATGAGTGACTGAAGACTTTTGACCCAAAGCGTTGGTGACCTTGTTCACCTTTCTTAGGTGATATAGGATATCACAATCGTAATTCTTCAACAATTCCATCCATCGGCGCTGTCTCATGTTCAATTCCTTTTGAGAGAACAGGTACTTGACACTTTGATGGTTCGTGAAGATCTGGAATTTTCCTCCGCACAAATAGTGTCTCCAAATCTTTTCTTCTTTTTTCAGGAGTCTTGTCAAAGGCAATGCTAAAGATGAGAACCCTTCCACAAACCATTTGTAATAACCTGCCAAACCCAGAAAACTTATGATCTCTCTCACTGTAGTCAGTTTTGGCCAATTGATCACTGCTTCAATCTTGCTCGGGTCCACAAAGATTACTTCGCCTGAAATCACGTGACCTAAGAAAGCAACGCTATTCAACCAAAACTTGCACTTGCTGAACTTGATGTACAACTAATGAACTCTCAGCATCTGCAATACTAATCTCAGATGACTCTCGTGCTCTTCATCACTTCTCGAATACACCAGAATATCATTGATGAACACGATCACAAACTGATCCAGATATTCCTTGAATACTCGGTTCATCAGATCTATGAAGGCAGCTGGAGCATTCGTCAACTCGAATGGCATCACCGTGAACTTATAATGACCATACCGAGTATGAAATGCTAACTTAGAATGTCCTCATTCCCGATTCTCAGCTAATGATATTTTGTCCTCAAGTCGATTTTTGAAAATATCGACACTCCTTGCAATTGATCAAATAAGTCATCGATCCTCAGGAGTGGATACTTGTTTTTGATCGTTACCTAATTAAGTTGCTGATAGTCGATGCATAAGCGCAACGAACCATCTTTCTCTTTACAAACAAAACTAGTGCTCCTCCAGGTAATGCATTAGGATGAATGAATCCCTTATCCAATAACTCCTACATCTGCACCTTCAGTTCCTTCAACTTAGATAACACCATTTGGTAAAGAGCCTTAAAGATTAGCTCTGTCCCGAGTGCTAGCTCAATCACGAACTCGATTTCTCTCTCTGGTGGTAATCCTGGCAATTCCTTTCGAAAGACATTTGGAAATTCTTGTACCACGATGATGTCTTCCATCTTTAGCTCCTTAACTGTCATATCCACGACAATTGCCAAGTACCCTTGATAACCCTCGTCTGATAAACAAGTTGCCTCTGGCGATGAGATCAAGATAATCGAGGGTCCTCCTCGACTTCCAACAAATGCGAAGTTCTCACCCTCTAATAGGTCAAATCGAATCGCTTTGCGATAATAGTCCATCTTAGCTCATTGATTGGTGAGTCAATCCATGCCAATAATCAAATCAAAGTTGTACATGGCTAGGACTAATAAGTCTATTTTCCCCAATCGCTCACAAATCGCTAACTTGCAACTAGAACAACCTAAAGCAGCTATCACCTTATCCTTCAACGGTATAGATATGCAAACTGCTGACTCTAACAATATAATCCTAACAACTTAACATATTGCTCGGCAACAAAAGAATGGATTGCTCCTAGGTCAAATAAAGTGTAAGCAGGATGGTCGTTCAGTAAAACCATACCTGTGATCACGTCAAGCGCAGCCTCTATCTAATCTTATGTGATGGCATACACCGTGCCTTGAACTGGTGGTCTCAACTGTCCTCCTTGTGGCATGTTCTGCGGTGCATACCCTCTGATTTCACCCATAGGTGGCAGCAGCGGCAATGGCAAACTACAGTTGTCCTCTTAGTCGCCTAGGACAATTTCTAGCCATGTGACCCTGCTGGCCACATTCAAAACAGGCGTCCGTTCTTCGAGGGCACTGGTTTGTACCATGTCATCTTCCACATAGATGACATACGACGTTCTGGCTTGGCCTTAACTTTCCAACTCCACCCTTCTTGTTGGGCGGGATGTGGAATCTACCTTCGAGCATAGGCCTCTTTCCTTGGCGAATTCCTTCTCAATGCGAAGTAAACCTTGATCCAGACGAGGTGACTTGCTCATTCAAACTCCTTTCGAGCAGATGTGCTTGACGGTAAATCTCTTGGTAATCGATCAGGTCAAATGGCACTAGTGGCTACTTTAACTCTTGTCTAAGGCCATTCTTGAACCTTCAAGCCTTCTCCTCAAGGTCTTCAATTAGCCTCAGAGCATACTAAGAAAGCTTTGCAAATTTGACCCCATATTGGCCAATAGTCATTAACCTCGACGGATTCGTAGAAATTCTTCTATTTTCTGCTCCCTGGCATTCCTCGAGAAGTACTATTCATTGAACGCCTAGAGGAATGCATCCCACCACAGAACCACTCTTTTTCGAAACACCATCTCTTTAGTGGCTCTCCACCAGGTGTTAGCATTGCCTTGTAACTAATAGACAGCCAGGGTTACCTTCTCGACCGCAGTGCACATCAAAACTGCAAAGGCTTTCTCCAAATCCTAGATTCAAAGAAACGTGGCCTCGGGGTCTATAGTACCCGTGAACCTTGGCAGGCTCAGCTTCAAAAAATGCTCCACCAGCTTGTGTATCGGCCTCTCTCTCTGCACCACTAAGTTCTCAGGTTGAACCTTGGCAAGTGCAGCAATAGTAGTAGCAACAACGGCTTGATTTTGGGTCTACTGTGCCATCACGTCTCTCATGGCTTCTAGCGCCTACATGAGCCCCTTGATTTTGGGATCACCAGGGATTGCTACCCCGGCACCAACTAGAGGTGGCGCCACTCCACTAGCGCTAGCCTGAGCTAGTGATCGACTTCGGCCACCTCGGGTACTGACTCTGGTCGGCGTCCTACCCCGAGTCACGGCCCTAACGGTCCTCTTAATGGGAGTTCCCTGCTCCTGATCACTCATGGTTGAGCTTTGTCTACTGAAGCCTACTTCCAATTCCACATCGAATTAGAAACAGAGTGATCTAAACTACAAGCAATTCTACCAATTAACTACCATAGATATGCATCAACATGAATTTAAAGGCCATTCCTACCACTATCCCACGAACCATCGCACCTTATCACTCCAATCCTTAACCATTGCTCTGATACCACTTAAACAATGATGTCACATCTCGATCCTCAAGCGCGCGCCCATCCCTCACTGGTCGATTAAACAGCGACATCCTAGGATGCATTGCCGACCCATTCATTTTAATACGCATGTGGAAGCATATAAATAATCCCTAGATAATAAAACAATGGGATATGAAAGTAGGGCCATAAATCTCAAACCTGAAAAACAACCACACTTATATATAATGCAAACCGGTGCATATATATACAATACAAACTATAGTGGTTTGGTTCTACACAAATAGGTTTAGAAAACAAAGTTTGCATATTAGGGTGGGGGTTTCCAAACTACTCCGGGTCGTCATCCTCCTCGATGATCTCTCCTTCTTCCACGCTTCAGCTGGAGCCCACGACTGAGTACTCCGGAGATTCAGGATCATCAAGATTTGGATCTTTTGCATCCACCACCGATTCATCCTTAAGGTCTGCAGTACCCTTTCTAAAAGTGGCCTCCCTCACATACAGAGGTCTATCAGATTCCAGTAATGGGTCCTCCCTTTGTCCAGCATGATAATGGCGATACCATGCTTGGTATTCATGGGGTACTTTTTGGGAAAACCCGCATCAACCTAGATGATGGATTTCACCATTAAATATTCCAGTCCTTTAGGGTGCCCCTGTATCAAAACATGATAATCCCGTTCTGTGATTTCCTCCAGTATACCAAAATGCTTGGGAGGAGCTAGGGGTGCTACCATCTAAGGACCTTAAATGTTATCCCATAACGGGGTGAGACGATGTCTCAGCGAGTTCCACCCCCTAAGACTCGACTAGGAAGCAAATACGCCATAAGGACTACCTAAGCATAACAAGAGTTGGAGGACTTACCTTGGCCTCAGTCTCTCTCTACAAATCAGTACAATTCATAATTACTGACAATCACATCATCTAATCAAACAGATCAAACCACCGATCAATTAACTCAGTCGATTACATGTCATCACGACCTCCCTCCGATCGGCCAAATCAATACTATCTAATAAGTCTGCTCATATCAGGACTGCTCCCTCTAAGCTGATATTAGATAATATAGCTCGCGCCAAGCTAATAAATAGTATACAGCTCGCGATCTAAGCTAACATATTGCCCGTAGGCTACTATAGTATACTAATAATGCTCACTCTAAGCTGATAAGGTATACTGCTCGCAATCTAAGCTCACATATCAGAGCCCGTAGGTTGATATAGTATATCGGTATACTGTTCGCAATCTAAGCTTGCATATCGTCTGTAGGCTAAGATAGTATACCATCCCAATCATCTACTCAATTTACCACTTTTATCATACTAGATAAAAATACACGTGTATGGGTACACGGTCGGCCTTAGTCAAAATACAACATTTTCACTTTTGAACATCCCACCATTTCTAGTAGTCCTAAAATAGATTTTTGGCACTGTAGACCGACGCCCAGTAATTTTCCAATCAATTACCAAAATTAATCAATTTAGGAATAAAGTCCTAACATGCAAATCACACCAATTCAACACAAATTATAGCTCAATTAAATAAATGGACCACACCACAGCGATCAGCATAAGTTTCTGATCACCGGCTATTTTGGTCTAATTTTCGGAAAAAAAATAGTTAATTAAATAATCACAGAAAATATTAAATAAATGCCAATAATGTGACTTAGGCCCGAACCTAATTGAACACCGAGACGGAACCGAAAAATTTTCAAATCACTCTAGATAAATACTAAAGCTTATTTAGGCCCTATAATTGCAATAAATAACCACCTAACATGCATTGGCAAATAATTAAATTTACTAATCTAATCTAACTATCCAAACCATGCTTAACTTAATCTAATCAGCCCTTAAGCATCATTAACCTACTAAACGAGGATTAATGAGTTAAACTCACTTATTAGGTGATCCGATCGGTGCAAAACGATGGGAAACACGACGGGGGTCAACTATCTCCAAAGCGGGCCTAGCTTTGGGGGCTAGGAACGACCTCAAAATGAGCCAAGACGCTTGCTGAAAGCCCACTGATTCAGGTTTTGTTTAGTGGCTGTAAAAGAGGAAAACGAGGGCTAGTTGGCGAGGCAAGATCGGCGGAGGCAGCAGGGACACTCGGCAGCCACCGGCAGTGCTTCACGACAGCTAAACGGGGGAGAGGTGGCTTCGATTGGGCTCTACCAAACACAAGACCGCAGTTGGGAGGGCGTGAAGGCGAGACAAGGCACCGGAGTTGCGCGGGCAAGGCGAAGGCGCGCACGACACATGCACGAAGCGGAGCCAGCTAACGGCAACGGCGTGCGGTCCGGCGACGACGAGATGGCTTCGGCAGTCCTTCTACTGGTTGCTAAAGTTCGAAAACAGCAAGATGGAAAGGTGAGTAAGTTGGCCTACCAACTAAGAGAGAAAGAGGTAGGGATAAGGCGACAAGGGGGCCACTTGGTATCAATTTTCTCTCAAATTATCCCCTTGACCATCCTCCACCACCAGCTAGTTCCATGGCTCAAATTCATCCACCAAAATCCTTCTAGAAGCTAAGTTGAAGTGGTCCATAAGTTATGGATGGGGGGGGCATACGAATTTCATGTGATTTCCTCAATTTGGACATCAAAAGCTTCTCAAATCAATTCAATTTGGCCTCTATAAATTCAATCGACAACTCATCGATTCAATTGGTATTTTTCCTCACCAATTGATCCCACTTGCTTTCCAATTATGCGATAAAAAATGATACCTGACTTTTTCTAGACAAAAACGCCCTATGACGACTTTTTTCCAAAAAGTCTCGGTTTGCAGAAAAATCTTCTGAGAATGAGTTGACATTTCTAAAATAATTTGTGACATGACAAACTGTCAATTTTTGAAATCGGATTCAAATTCACAGTTAATTTCGATTCGGTGCGGTTTTAGCATGACCTAGACTATTGGGTAACTTTCAGAAATTTTTAGTGTAAATGACCCATGGTCAATTTTCTTCAAGTCACAATGAACCTACTCGACACATTGGCGACTCTCAGTTATCGTGAAAATCTCAAGGATTCAAATACAGACACAAGGTACCAAAACGATAGAAAAATCAGTTTAGTACTGGCCGACGAGAATTTTCCTAATTAGTGGAGTCACCCACGTTTAGCCACACATCTCCATCGAACCGACCTATCTTTGATCCCTGATCAATTTTTAACTGTGCCGTAATGGCCTCTAAAGATGAGCACGGTCGAATAATCGATTCTTGGTTGAATTCTCAAGTCTATTGCCTTAAAATTCCTTAATGGCTTCCCTAAATAGTCTAGTTATCTCGAGAGTGATCAGCTCTGAGAATAGCCCTATAGGCGCATCAATGAAGTGCCCGATTTATTCAATAGAAAACAGGATTGAAAATCTGGGATGTCACATACATCCCTTTCTTGTCTACAGCGGAATGACCATTACCTGCTGCTGACAAAATTTAGGTGTCTTTTGTCTTTGAAAGGGACCATTTTGAGCTCCCATTCAAAGAGGGGTAGCTGTTGAGACGAACTCGAGGAGGAGTTTCTCCTTGTCTATGGGCCTGATTATGATCCCAGACATTAGTGTTGGTCACCACCCCATATGAGTTTAAGTTAACCTCGACCTTATTGACACCTAAATTTTACCATTTTAGTATTGCATAGAAAATTAAGGATTAATTGTATACTATTGCGTGCTTAGGCTAACTTTGGCATGAATTTGTGTCCTAATTGAGGCTTAGATTGTTAGCTCACTAAGATTTTTATCTCACCACTATTGTTTTTGTTCTTAAATATTTTTAGGTCCGTACCATGGATCGTCGTTACGTTCATTTTGGATTTCCCACGGACTAAGATACGGTTGTGACCTCGTACGTTGTTTTGAGGATTGACCATGTGCACGAGCGGGCGATCATGACGGTGTGGGTAGATGAGGGGTTAACCCTCAGGTGCCCATAAATTTAAGGCTTGGTTTGTTCGGGATGGTGATATTCGTTGCGGCCCAATTCGAGGTTTTGATGGACCACTCGATAGGGGTATTGGACTGCAAGTTTGGGATGCCATGGACATCAACACCCCTAATGGTGAGGTTGTGGATCAGGAGTCTAACCCGGACGTGGAGGAGTACCCCTTCGACTATGAACCCGAGGAGGAGTTCCTCCTCGTCTATGGACCTGACTATGATCCCAGACATTAGTGCTGGTCACCACCCCATAGGAGTTTAAGTTAACCCCAACCTTATTGACACATAAATTTTACCAATTTATTTAGGAGTTTATTGAATAGAAAATTAGGGATTAATTTTAAACCCTAACAAAAATAAGTTCCATTGAATTGCATGGCATAGCCATTAAAAAAAAGGAAAAAGAAAATTAATTAAAAGAATGATTTTCTTTAAAAAAAAAAAGAAAAGAAAAGAAAAGAGGAGAAGAAAAAAAGGGCGAGATCGGGCTGAGTCTAAGCTGGCCCAGCCTACTTTCTTTTCCTCTTCTTCTGTTCCTTTTTGCCTGGGCCCAACCTGGCCTCCTCTCTTTTTTTTCTTCCCCTGGCCTAACCTCCTTCATTGCTTCTTTCTTGCCTCTTCCCCTCACATTGGCAAAAAGAACGGACAAATTGGGCAAAGAACGACGGAGTATGTAGGGTGGAGTGAATAAGACAAAGGTAGAGTATCGACTGGGAGTTGATGGTTGGGGCTAGCTAGCAACAGCAACTGGCACAGCAGGAGGCACGTGTGCTAGAGCTTAAAAGCAAGAGAGGAGGCAGCTATTAAGAGGGCTCTTCAGCGGGAGTTCAAGGGAGAGAGAGACTAAGAGAAGGAGAGAGACGACAAATGAAGAGTGAGAGGTTCGAGTGATTGAGAAGAGCAAGAGAGGGCATCTCAGTTGATGTAGACATGTCCGACGACCTTCCCGGCGATGTCCTCAAGCCGAACAAGTAAGTTCGGCTCTCCTCATGTTTTTTTGGGGCGTGTTGGGCCGGAGCTTGTGGCCATCCTGCTCACGCGTGCTCCGGCCCTCTTCACCTTCATATTTTGTTTCCATAGTCCTTTTATGTCGTGCATCGAGGCCTCCTATACACATTTGGGTGTTGGTTGAGTCGGACACCTAAGGATTTTGTAGGGCATCTCGACAAGTCAACGAAATGCTAGAGTGAGATCCAGTGTCTATTCCTATTCTTTTGGTAGAAACCGAGTTGTCACTGCTTGTTTGAATTCACAAAGGGTGTCCTTATGGCATCTAATTGGGTTGGACTTGGGTTTGGATCGGGTTAGCGGGTCGGATTCGATTTACCGAGTCTGAGCCCTTTTCCTAAATATAATAATATTAAATTTTAGAAATATATCTAAAAAATTCAAAAATTGTTTAAACAATTTAAAAATTCGAAAATGTTTTAAAAATTCAATAGTAATTAAAAAATAATAAAAGAAAACCTTCAAAAATATATTTTAAAAAATCCAGAATTTTTTGGAAAATTCGAAAATTCAATTTTTCAAAAAATCTGAAAAATTTCTAAAAAATTAAGAAAGAAAAATCCTGAAAAAGTTAAAATTAATCTTTCATGATGTTTTCTCTTAAAAAGTGGAAGTGTTCCAATTTAGAATTATGCTTAGGGTTGACCAAGCATTTAGGGCTCTACCTTAGGATTTCAATTGTCTTTAAAGACTAGTTCCCTTGATTGCATGATTTTGACACGTTGATTTTGGTTTCCTTTTAGTCTAGTTAAGGTTAGTATTTATATTTTCCTCAATGTTAAATCTTTGCTCTTTCACGCAATTTATTTAATGTTTTCTTTGGTTGCTGACTATTACATTAATGATTGTGTACTTGCATGACCACTTTACGCGTTAGTGGATAGTTTTAAAATTAATCCAAACTGCCTGACAAAAATCCTTTTTTATTTTTAAAATATGAACAAATTAGGTACCGAAAGGGCACTAATTGGTTAATTAGTGTAAGCAAGTCCCCGATTCTAAATTCTCTAATTTCACCGAAAGTGAGGCAAGCTCCCATGCCTTACTTAGTTTCTAGTCGATCCCATTAGGCTAGTGGCAACTCCCTATTACAAAATGCTTATGAACCCTCCAATGTTGCGCGAGGTATGGGCTTGAAAGAGCCCTCGATTGATCATGAGCCATAGGCTCGTCTTTTAGGTAATACCCCTAAACCTATATTCCCTCCCTTGAAGGGTAGGTCGCAACAGACCTCCCTGACCCCTTTTTGCCCGATGGTCATTTAAGGAGTTGTTTTATGAATTAGACTTGTAAATATGAAACATCCTGGGTCAATAATTCATAAATAAAAAGTTGTGATTTTGGAAACTGCCTATTGTGTTTACTATCCTTGTTACTTGTTGGTCGACAAGGTGTTTATTTTAAATGATTCCACTTGCATTTAATCAAAAGATAACAAGGTTAGGTCGGCAATGCGTCCTAGAACGTCATAATGTTCGCGTGCTCTGAGTTTGGGATGTGACATCCCCGTTCAAGTGGTATTAGGGCCAAGTCTGTACTTAAGGTGATAAGGTGAAATGAGTTTCGGGATAGTTAGCTAGAAAAAACATTTCTTTGCTTTTGCTTGTGCTTGTGATTGCTTATTATTTTGTGCGAGTTGCTTAGATTTTTTATTCCTTATTGGAATTGGAAAGCAAGTTTTAGTAGGGATCCTGCAAGATGAGCGATCATGACCATATGGCCCCTTAGAGAAGGGCCTAGTGACCTTGACTAGTGCCAAAGGAAAGGCGCCAACTCAAGCGGGTGCTAGAGGAAGGGCACCAAGATGGGTTAGTACTAGAGGGAAAACACCAGCTCAAATTGGTGCTAGAGGTAGGGCACCAAGTGATCCCAAAGTTGATTAGATCCTACAAGCCCAGGAGACATTCGGGAACATGATCGGACAACAAGCTCGGAATCAAGTTGCTGCTGTTTCTGCTACTGTCACTATTGTCGCTAATGTTGCTACTATTGCTGCTGCACTTGTTGAAGTCCTCCTTAGGAATGGGAATGGTGAGCAACCTATGCACAAGTTGGTGGAGCAATTCCTGAAATTGAAGCCGTCTAAGTTTACAAGGGTGGGTGTTCTTGAGGTTGTAATCCCCTGGGCCTGGGAATTAGAGAAGGCGTTTGCACTGCTGAGGTGCTCTGACGAAGACAAGGTAACCCTAGTCGTATATCAGCTGCAGGATAATGCAAGTACGTGATGGGAAGCCACGGAAAGAATGGTGTTTCTTGAAGGTACAATCCCAGAGTGGGATGTTTTCGTTGAAGCTTTCTAGGAAAAGTACTTCTCGGACTATATCAAGGAAAAGAAGATGGTTGAGTTCCAGCGCCTTTGCTAAAATGAAATGTCGATGGACCAATATGAAGTGAAGTTTGCTAAGCTGTTGAAGTATGCATCAAGGTTGATTAAGGACCTGAAAGACAAAGCGAGGAGGTTCATAGACGGCTTGAAGTCGGAGATTAAGGACCTACTAAGGCCTCTGAATCTCAAAGATTATGATGATCTATATGAGAATGCCCAGTTGATTGAGAGGAATATAACAGAAAGGGCAGTCGCATTTGGATAACGGTTTTCACCAAGCAAAGACAACAATTGGTTCTAAAAGAGACTAATGGCGGGAGGAAAGTACTCCATCCTTCCCAACCGAAAGGACATAGTTGGAAAGTCAGCACAAAATGCAAATGGCATGTGTCGCTTCTATGGGAGAAAGTGTGGATCAACCTCGTGTCCTACTAGAATGGGAGCTTGTTATGGATATAGCCAGCATGACCACCAAGTAAAGAACTGCCCACATAGGCCCATGGGAGCACATATACCACTGCCGTGATAGGGCAGTTAGTGTAGTGTGCGTCGCAGAATGCATAGCAAGACATTTTGAACAGGACTCTAGTGCAAGAAAAGGTAGACGTTATCACGGGGACGAAGGTAGAGAACTCGCAAAACGTAGTTACAGGTACGGTCTCATTGCATGACCATTCTACTTATGCTTTATTTGATTTGAGAGCCACGCATTCTTTATTGCTGAGCAATTCATTAAGCTAGTGAGGTTAAGTCTGAAACCGTTGGAAGCGGTTCTTAGTATTTCTACCCTGTTAAAGTATAAAGTGTTGTTTGCGGTAGGATGTTCAGGTTGCAAGTTAGTGATTGGCGATTGAGAGGAAAGTATAGATTTAATTGTGCTGGTGCTGTTTGATTTTGACATTATCATTGGTATGGATTGGCTCACCAAGCAATGAGCTACAATAGACTATTATCGTAAAGCGATTTACTTTAACCCGTTAGTGGGTGGTAGCTTCAAATTTGTTAGAAATCGAGGAGGATCCTCAATCATTTTAATTTCGTCACTAGAGGTGACCCAATTGTTGGATGAGGGTTGCCAGGATTATTTGGCAACCGTGATGGATACGTCAGTTGAAGAGCCAAGGATGGAAGACATTGCAATGAGTGAAATCCCTAGGCCTTGCATAGGGAAGTCATTCACCTCAGAACGGCCTAAATGTGCAAATTATCTATCGATGGTAAATCAATAACAAAGCAACTTGTGCTTTACCTTAACTATATATAGGAACGGTCACTTCACCCTCTTCGGTCATCAGAACATAAGCACATAATCAATTTATAAAACACTTTCCATGCTCAAGAACCAAATCAAATAACGTGCAACATATCATAGTCATGCACATATGCCATGGAATAATCTAGATTATTATGATGCATATTTCATATATGTGTCTAGATTATTACGACCACTCAAGGTCCAAGGCCAACCTGAAGATGAACAATCATCCAACGTAACCGGGCATCATCTTGCCTCATCAAGCACAGCAACGTCCCATATAAACGCATCAAGATGACATTCTTGTAAGGAGCTTCATTCCGAAATCCATCTTGCTGACTTGGGGGCATTCGAACTGAATTGGGCATCATCTCATTTAAATGCATCAGGATGGGTTCACTACCCCTCATAAATGCATTAGGGTCTTTAGGTGATCACACGGGCATACCATCACCCAATTCATGCAATATCTTTCTCATTAATCAATGTGATGCCCATACGATATGCAACAACTGTTGCCATATGCCATCATGTCATATACGTGCCTCATATTATATCACATAAATGCACCATCCAATTCACAAGCCCATGGCATATAGGTCACCCATCAAAGTAGGATAATCCATTACACTTGAACATAAGTCATTAAAATCACTCATCACATGCCATCATAACTATCCAATAACTCGTCTTCTATTAATACAATATATCACAATACCATAACGTATTTTAATGACATGCCTTATCACACCATCATTTTATATATTACATATCATCATAACAAATCACATATCATTACAAAATAATTCATCACCTCATTTTAACATATCACAGCACCTTACCATAATCCACCCATCATATTCTAATAACTTATCACGTTACTATTTATCACATAATCATAACTTATCGAACAAAAGGTGATCACCTATCGGTAAAATTCAATAACCTAGCACGATAATCTATTAGCAAACCTCGATAACCTATGTGGCATCCCAAAATTTCATGACAACCCCTGGATATACCATGAACCATGATTAGGTAATGGAAGTGCCGTTTGATTTCGTATTAGCCATTAAGTTGACGAATTTCAATTAATTTAAGGCCGAGCATTGTAAAGGATGATTGCATGGATGGAGATGTATCTTCAAGTGACCCAAGGATTTATTAAAGTGCAAATTGATATAGAAATCTTATTCTTGGTGGTGCACTTTATAAGTAGAATTTTATTGATTTAAATTATAAAGTTTTGTGGGCTTACAAGTTGAAATTAGAAGTTTATGTAAATAAAGGTTAAATGGAATAGGAATAGGAGAGGGTGGGCTGATTTTTTTAGGCCCAAAAGCCCATCCAACCAGCCCACGCCAGCCCCTTGGTCGACCGGCCCATGAAGGCCCAAGACCGGCCCAAACCTTGAAGCCCATAAGCCTTGCATGCGAGCTGCCAAGTGGCATGGAGGTTGCGCAAGGTGTGGCTGCCCCCATTGACCATCTTGGGCGGCCACATGTAGCTGCAATGATTAAAGGAAAGGGAAATAAAGAGAGAGAGAGTGGTCGGTTGAGGGGGCTGTCGCCCAAGCCAAGTGAGAGAGAGAGAGAGGGTTGCGAGAGAGTGAGGAACCGAGAGAGAAAGGGAGAAGCCGCGCGAGGAGGAAGGTCTGCTCGTTCGTCCGTCCATCTGTCACCGTCCATGTGCTGTTGTTTGCTTGGTTTTGGAGGCAAGTTCGGATCCATATTATGCTCTTGCATGTGTGTTTGAAATGGTGATGAATTTCGGTCGTTTAGGATGTGAGAAACCGAAGCTTAGTGTGTTGTTCTTGAAAATGTGTTCTGTTCTCGACTATACCGCCTGACCCCGAACGTTGTAGAGGCTTGCATGTGGGTTTTTAGTCATTTTTTGGCTTCAAATTCTTCACAAAATTTGTAGAAAACATCTCAAAGTATAACATACTAAAATTTGAGACAAAATGGCTGAGTTTCGAGGGGTAAAACCCTCCCTCTACGAAAGCGCTAGATCTGGAACTGTTTTGTCGACCTCTTAGTAGTTTTGTGTCGCTTTTTACTAAGAATTTCACTTCGACTTCTTTACGAAAGTTGTATAGAACATCCTAATGATTAACATACTCAAATTTTAGGTAAAACGAGTAAGTGTAGCCTAGTGAAACAATTTTCTTTTGAAGACAGTAGATCTGGAAGTACGGTACTGGACTCCCGAGACTTCGTGGACTAAATGGTGACTATCCTTTGTGAATCTCACCTATATCCCTTGATGAAAGTTGTAGCAGACTTCTTGAGGCACAACATATCAAAATTTTATAGGAAACGAAGGAGGATAAGTAGGCGAAACCTCGATTTTTCGGAGACGGCTAAACTGGACTGTTCGGTACTAGGAACAGTAGCTTCGTCCATCTATATTAAATTATCTAGGACGAATATAGCCTTGATGTCTTCATGAAAAATATACTTTAGGGTCTCGACTACCACCTGGTAAAATTTCATAATTTTTGGAGGTCATTCAGGTATTTTAATCTAAATATTTCAAGAACTGCGCAATCTGACTTTATCCGAATTTTGCATGTTGTATTGTGTGAGCTATGTCTTCTTGTGTGAAGCACTTTTGGGCATGTGTTCTTCATGGTGTTGCTACCTTTATGTCCTGTCTATCACATGTTCTGATTTTATGATTTTTGAAGATCATATGGATATTTAATTTACATGTTTTCCGAAATTGTGCAAGCTGGAATTTGGTAATTCTCAAAAGTCATGATGTATGGATTATTCTAAGTTGTATGGACTCCATGAATTGTATTGTCATAAGTGATTGTATCTTGCTGCATGTATGATGATGATTGGAAATGCATATAAGAATCAAATGATGAAAATGATCTTGTTTGCCATCACATCATATGCCATGTTTAAATTGAGCCATAATTGTAAATGTGAACTATCATTAATGAGAAGGCCATCGGAGGTGTGAGCCGACGATGCCCCGGGAGTGTCGGGATGCCTAGCTTGGGAGTGTAAATGCCGGATGTCCGGTTGTATCATGATACATGCGCGGAGGTTTATGCCGGATGCCTGGTTGTATCATGATGCATGTCCGAAGGGTCCTCGGGAGTTTTGAGATGCCCGGTGGTATACGGTACGTAATTCTAGGGGGAAAGCCTAGTGGTATGGCAGTACGTAATTCCGGAAGCCCCGGAGGTGTGTGCTGGGGGGATTCCTCATGATGCTAGTTGGGATACGAGATGCCCAGAGGTGTGTGCCGGATGCCCGGTTTTATTTTGAATACATGCCCGGAGGTTCCTCGCGATGCCAAGTTGCGTGCAAGCGATAAATGTGGGATGCAAATATTGGTCCCGGGAAAGAGAAATGTGGTAGCCCAAAATGAAAGAATAAAATTGGGAAATTGAAATTGAATTATGCATGGTATGGCAACATGTATGCATGAGTGCATGGATGTATGTGCACCTATGGCATGATGGTACATGTGTGACATGATGATGGTGAGTGCATGGATGTATGTGCACCTATGGCATGATGGTACATGTATGACATGATGATGGTGAGTGCATGGATGTATGTGCACCTATGGCATGATGGTAAATGTATGACATGATGGTGAAGGTTATATGAGGATGTATGTACATGTGGTGTGATGACATATGCATGGCTTCAAGGTAAGTTATGCATGGATGCATGAATGACATGTGTTATGCTATGATTGTTATGATTATATTGTGTGATGCATTGAGTGGTTTATTGGGTCATTTACTTGCTGAGTGGCTATACTCACCCCTATGAGGACCAACATTTCAAACTAGATAAGATATCTCTGCTGCCACTGCCACTGGTAGATGGATCGGGTGGTTGGATATGACTGCGAGGAGGAGGATAGCAAAGGAAGGAACTTTTGGACGCCGACACTGATCAATAGACTTTAAGTATATGACTGTTGGAGGAGATGTCGGTCATCCTTTCAAGTATAGTCGAGTATAGAAGACTACGGCATTTTGATGTACCGATGAATGATGTCCATCTGGTTTAAGTAAATAAAAGTATACGGCTTTTACCTATAAATGTTTAGTTGGTGTGTATCGTTTTCTGAATATAGGGAAGGGAGTTGTTTGATGTGCTTCCGTATATGAATTGTGCAAGGAACCTATAAAAAAAAATGTGTAAACCCCCCACGATTGTATGGACAAGCTGCAATTGAAATGATATCAGAGTGACATGTTATTAGGGAAAGTAAAATGTAAGCAAACTGTGGCGACCCTAACGGTTCAGGGGCCGTCGAGGGGTGCCACAACCTATCACCCAAAACCCGATAACTTATCATCAAAAACCCGATGACCTATCGTCCAAAACTCAATGACCTATTATCCAAAACTTGCTAACTTATTGTCAAAACCTGATAACCTATCATCCAAAACTCGATAACCTATTGGAACCCTATGATCACTTCTCATTCAAAACTCACTTATCACACCATCAAAGCACCATTTAACCTTAATCACACCCTAAACTACTTCCTAAATACAACAACAACCGTAATCAAGCCCCTTACACCTAAGTCCAAACTCTAAAAAGCACCATGGGAGGAGCAGCAAGACTGGATAGTAGCTAAGGGCTATTGGTCACGCCTCCATAGCCCACATGGGTGGGCTGGATGACATCTCGGGTGGCGGCACGACGGCAAACGGCCTCTCCTAGGCTAGCGATGTCCAAACCGCCAACAAAGAGAGAGAGGGCTATTGTGAGGGGTTGGACGGCAGCCTTCTCTTCTCCAAAATGCTAACACGATTGTAAGAACATTGGCTCAAAGGGTGGTTTGACGTTGGTGGTGTGACAAATGGTCACCGGTAAGGGAAAAATAAGGAGAAAAGCTTGCAAAAGAGAGGGAAATAAAGATGGGGGTGGTCGGTCACACAAGAGGATAGGGATTATGAGTTTGAGAGCAAAAGTGAGGAATGAAAGAGAGAGTGAGAGTGAAGGGGATGGCTAACAGTAAGAGGGAAGAAGAGGAGAGAGGAGAGTGAGATATCAAATCCTAATAAATGCCTATCCCATCTAAATCTTCTAAAACTCTTCCCCACCAAGCCAAAGGATATACAATTGATGAATACAATGCAAGCATTAATGAGGAGGATTGGCACATGAGAGAATAAGCTTAGGTTAGACTAGCTAGGCTTAGGCTAGGTAGTCTTCAAGCTTCTTCTTTGTTGCCCCTCCATGCATGTGCTGCCCCCTTCCCTAGCCAATTCCATCTTTGCCCTTTTGTCTTTGGTTGAGTGTGAGGGCAACTTGGTCACTTTACCAAGTTTGCACACTATTCACGCACTATTCATGTACTTGAGTACAATTAATGCTGAGATCTTATAATGATGGTCCTAAAGGCTAGGAGAGCTCATAGCCCTCATGGGCTGCCCAACTCACTTAGGCGTATGGCCCATGGGCTGCCCAAGGTGGGCATGGGCCAATTTGGGCCTAGCTTTGCAGGCTTGGGCCCATTAGGCCGCCCAACGTGGGCTTAGGCCTACTTGCATCCTCATTCATGGCTTGCTCCCAACTTTCCCAATTTCTGCGTTCTATCAATGAGAATTTGAGTTTTTACCCCAAAATGGCCTCTTGACATTTTCCTGGTTTGACGAACCCCATTGAAGTCCCGTCCAAAAATTGGCCACCGATGTAATTTCGTTCTGGAAATCGGGCTGGATTGAGGATGTCACAACTCTTCCCACTTTAAAGAAATTTTGTCCTCGAAATTTGCAGTATCAACCACTTCTTCGAACAAATGATGGTATTGGCTTCTCATTATCTCTTCACTTTCCTATGTCACTCCCTCGGTCCATGTTGTTACTAGATGACTGTGATTAAGGAAATGACCTTGTTGCACAATACCCGTTCTTTCCTATCCACGATTCGTATTGGTTGCTCAATACGACACTCTATCGTCCACCCCGATCTCCTTGTAACTTAGTACATGAGTCGAGTCCAGTTTGTATTTCCTCAACATGGACATGTGAAATGCATTATGAACCTGGGGAAGATTGGGTGGCAGTGTCAAACGGTAGGCTAAAGTCCCTATTCATTCAAGAGTTTCAAAGAGTCCAACGAACTTGGGGCTTAGCTTCCTTTTCTTGCCAAATGAGACGTTTCTCTCATTGGCAACACTTTAAGGAACACATGATTGCCAACTTGGAACTCCAGAGGTCTCCATTGTTTATCCACATAGCTTTTTTGGCAGTTTTGGGTGGTCTTTAACCTTTTTCGGATGAATTGGATTGCATCCATGGATTGTTGCACCAATTTAGGGCCAGTAATCTTTCTTTTCCCAACTTCATCCCAACAAACAAGCATTCTACAAGCATGACCATATAATGCCACAAATGATGTCATTTCGATGCTCTATTGATAACTATTGTTGTACACAAACTCTACGAGATGCAATTGGTCTTCCCATCCTCCTTTGAGATCCACGACACAAGCTTGCAACATGTCCTCAAGAGTTTGGATCGTTTTCTTGGATTGTCCATCAGTCTACGGATGAGAAGCTATGCTGAACTTTAGTTTTGTTCCCATGGTCGTTTATAAACTCTTCCAAAATACGACTATGAACTTGGGATCCCAGTTTAAAGTGATAGTCATGGGAACCCCATGCAATTGAATTATCTATCTCACATACAACCTGACATACCTATCCATGGCATAATCTTTTCATACCGCAATAAAGTGGGCTAACTTAGTTGATTAACCACAAACCAAATGGAATCATTACCTTTTCAGCTCCTTGGTAATCCCATCACGAAGTCCATTGTGATGTTCTCTTATATCCACTCCAAAATCTCTAGTGGTCGTAGCAGTCCACCAGGCTTGCAATCTTGATCTTTCATTTGCCAGCATGTCAAGCACTTTGCCACTTGCTTTGCGAAATCAATCTTCACGCCATTCCACCAATAATATTATAAAAAGTTCTTGTACATCTTTGTACTGCCTGGATGGATGCAATAGAATCTCTTATCTTAGTTCTACATTGTCAGGTACACACAATCATCATTGGATGTCATGCCCCGAATCGCAAGTGCGTGCCCATCCCTCGATGGTCGATAAAATTACAACTTTCTAGGACGAGTCACCGACGCTTTTCATTTTATTGCACATGCGGAAGCGAATAACAAATCCCCTGATAGTTACCATCTCGAGATAGAAAAGCAGGACAACAGATTCACAAACAAAACATGCTTTTATATACATATGAAGTCATGTAAAAAAGTCTACAACCAAAAGACTTCAAAAGATCAACTGTTAAAAGAGGTTGTCTTATCTGACCTACACCTCAGATCACCTCAGCTCAGCTCCAGATCCTCCACTCTATGGCCTTGAAAAGAATTGAGCCCACGATGGGTGGGATATAAATCTCAGTGAGTTCACGCTCTAAACCCCAATTAGGAGGGTAATACACCTAGGGCGTCCTAACCACACAATCATACAACCATAGAGACTTACCTCATCTCAGATCCTCCCCGTAGGTCAACATAATTCATATCATAGACAGCCACGAAAACATAAGCAGCAAATAAGCTCATCAACTGGAATGCCACACTTAAATTTGAAACAAGCACAGAGAGTCCTAATTATAAGGCCAAATTGTTATGACACATCCCATACCATGCCACACAATTTTGTCCTATAATCCCGCGCATCTATCTCAATCAATCATGCATTCCAATTGATTATTACTACCCACACAGGCAATTTTACCCGACACACATTGGTCCTCTAGCATAGCCAGGTTCCGTCTCACCCCTTTGAGCACGGCTACATCCTTCGACACACATTGGGGACGGCATTCCTTACGACATTCTCAAATGAGACTCGATTCGAAATCTACTACAATTGGCTTCGCTTGACAAGGGGTGTCGCATATAAGAATAACGTCCACCGACACACACTAGGGATAGGTTCTTCTAACCAGCACACGATCATTCGATTCCGGCCAAGAACATTGTGCTTTGCACTCACATGCCTCAATTAAGATAATGACCTTTACTTGTTTTCTTCATATTTAAAAGATCCGGTGAAAATATATTGTGTGGGTACTCGGTCAGATCGAACCCAAAAAAATCGATATCCTCATTTTTAAAATTCCACTGTTTTATATAGTATATAAAACCATTTTTGGTGTTAAAACCTATGGCACCCCTCGACGGCCCGTTATGGTCGCCACAGATTTCTTATCATTCATCCTACTACATACTAGTAAGGTAACCTTTAAATTTTAGTGAAACCATGGTTCATAGGGGTTGATCAGTATAATACTTTTTCCATTTTTTTTTTGTGTAAAGGTCCCAGTGCAATTCATTAGCGGAAGCATAAATAAGTCTCACCATCTCTCCCTCCAATAACAATAATGCAATGCATACCAACTATGCACTAGAAGAAAAGATAAAGCTGATTCACTTTTATTTATATTTTCATGATGGACATTCAGGTCGATACACCAAAAAGGCCAAGATTTTTAGCTATACTTGGCTATACCCAAAAGAGAACTCGACCCTATATGAAACATGTACATCTCTCCATCAACAAGTGTCGGCTATCCCCAAAAAGAAAACGTCAGCTCCCACCAGTCCTACGTGCCATCACACCCAACCCAGTGCATTGGGTGGCGGCGGCGGTAACATCCCTAGCATCACCCTATTGTGTCGAACGTGAACGGACAAAAACTCTTGAATGATAGGGCCATCAGCTGAACCCACGTCGTACATCACCAATACTCGAACTCAGACATACTCCAGACCAGGTATACTAATACAGGAATGCTTGGTGCACTCCACCTTGATGTCAGTAGGTATGCCATAGAATGTACCACGCACAACTGGTGAAAGAGGCATCTTTCTAATCTAAAATGTTAATCCTCAAAAGGGGTGAGTACAACCACTCAACAGTAAAGATCCGCCACACTACACAATGCATCAAACAGAACAATCAAGGTATCATGAATAAAACACATATCATTCATGAATTCAAGCATACCTTACATTACAGCCATGCATATATCACCATGCCATATATACATATACCACCATGCACTTATCATCAAGCAGTCATGCATATATCACCATGCCATATGTACACATCCATGCGCATGATACAGTCTCAATTTTTATCTTCCCAAGGACCAGTGTTTGCATCCCTCAATTTATCGCTCACATCCAACCCGGCAACGCGAGGAACCTCCGGCACACACCTCTGAGTAGCCAGCACACACACTCCGGGCATTTCGTACCCCAACTAGCATCACGAGATATCCCCCCCAGCACGCACCTCCGAGGCTTCCGGCACATACCACCGGGCATCCTGAAACTCCCGAGGACATCCAGCACACACACTCTGGGCATCCAGCACCCACACTTCGGGCATCTCGAAACTCCCGAGGCGTCGTCGGCTCACACCTTCGACGATCCTATTGTTATCTCAATTTCAACATGGCATTTGATGCATCAATATCAAGAGTCTCAACCAGCTTTTTGATGCCACATAACGTGCCATATGTCATCACATATGCAGCAAAATCAACCACTCAAAGCATGGCATCACATGGAAAAAATTCATTTATTTTTGATAACATATCAATTTTTTTTGATAAAACAGAATACACTCCTTTGGTTAAAACTCTAGGAAAATTAGTGAATGGTATAAATAAATTCTGAAAACTTGACACATTATAGATGAGACCTAAAGGCAGATATCTCATGAAAAACACCATATCAAAAGAATCTCATGCAAAACAGTGCGGTCCATGCATCAAAGTCTTCAAAAGTTTAACACTTTAGTCTGCACAGTTTCGGAAGTAATTTAAATTAAATATGCAATTGAACTCCAAAACTTCTGAAATTTTGATATGTTATAGAAAAGTCCTAAGGGTAAATATCTCATGAGGAAATCGAACCCCAAATCATTCTAGATTAACAGATATAGACGATTAATTCCCCCTGTTCCCGGTGTCGTTTTTTTCCAGATTATCTTCTTTCAAAGGAAACTCGTTTCAGCAATCTAAATATGTCCTTTTCTTCTAAATTTTCAGTATGTTATACCTCAGAATATTATCTACAACTTTCATTAAGGACAGATGATCAAATTTTAATTGTATGATTTTATAAAAATCACAGAATCATACTAGGTCGAGGTAGCATTTTCCCAGATCCAGTTTCTTCAAAAGACAACGATTTCTCCTACCTATTTTTGTTCATTTCCTCTAAATTTTTGATATGTTTTACCTCAAGAAATACACTACAACTTTTAGTAAGAACTCAAAGTGAGATTTTTGCAAGAAAGCTACTTTACAGTCCACGAAATCACTAAAGGTCAGCACAACAAATTCCAGATCTAATCTCTCCAAAGGAAAATCGTTTCACCAGGCAATCCTTGTCCGTTTTGTCTCAATTTTAGTATGTTATTCCTCAAGATGTTCTATACAACTTTCATGAAAAGATCGAAATGAGATTCCAATTAAAAAGTTGCATGCAGCTCACAAACTCGTGAAGGATCGGACTGATTTTTCCAGAAAACAGCATGCTAGGCCAACGAATTCCTCCCCATAGCTTCAACCTTTCATCACATCTACCACAACCGAAATTCACCATCTTCTACACACACATCACAGCAAGCAAATGGTAGGTTTTAGGGCTCTACTTGCCTCTAATCCAAGCACAAACAGCAACAAAGATGGCAAGCAAGGCGGCAACCGAACGACGGCGAGCTAGGCGGACAATCGGCGAACGGCCCTCCTTCTTCTCTCTCGCATGCACAGCCTCTTTCTCTCTTCCTTTCCTTTCTCTCTTTCTCTCCTCTTTCTCTCAGACGACTCTCTCTCTTCCTCTCCTCTTTCTCTCGCTTAATCCGCCCCCCCTCACTCTCTCTAATGTCTTCCCCCTCATGATTAACAATCATGGATCTTTCATGCCGGCGCCACTTGGCAATTGCCTTCCAAGATGGGCTTGAATCCGACTGGGCTTGGGCCAGCTTGGTCGACGGTAGCTCCTCCTCCCCTTTGGGCTTCGCGGGCCAGGACCATATGGCCGAATGGTGGGTGATCGTGGGTTGGTCTTGGCCTAAGAGTTTTGGCCCACTCTTCTCTAATTTAATCATCACCTAATCTCTCATCATATAAATACATAATTTCCCTTATTCACTTGGCCATAAAACTTGATATCATAAATCAATAAATCCCAACTTATAAAACACATGGCCGATAATAGAATTTTCTTTCCTATTAAATAATTATCCACTAAAAGCTTGGCCATAAATCTTATTACAAATTATGGATTAAATGGCTACAATTCAACTTAAGGGTACTTCCATCATCTTTCCATAGGCCTTAATGTATCTAAAGGTTGCCATGAATTTTTGGGATGCCACAAAACCCGACACCCGGGATTTTCTGAATAAATATCGAAATTCACAAATTTTGGAATAAATGACCAAAATTTCATTCAGCACTCAATTTGCACAAATTAACACTCAATTGCAGAAACTAACCACACCATTGCAATCAGCATGAAATTCCGATCACTAGCTATTCCGGTCTAATTTCCATAAAATATTTAATATTTAAATAATTACCAAGATTAATTAAATAATGCAAATTAAATCAATAAATGCAAACTTAGGCTAAAAATTGCTAATCTAACCACCTATTGACCTAATTAAATTATCCTAACCATTCTAACTACAATGCCACATAATAAACTAACTAATTACAAGTTCTAACCACCTAATTCACTAATCTAACTAACCTAAATTAATTAAACAAACAAATAACTACCCTAATCAAATCTTAATTTAATCTAAACACCCCTTAGACGTCACGAGCACCCTAATAAGTGTTTAGTGCATAAACTCACCGGTTTAGTGCAAAAACTAGTTCACTGTGATGGCGGCACGATAGCGGCCGAAACTCAGGCCTACGGCGACGCCGAGGGGAGCTTGGAATGGGCTGAGAAACCTTGCAAGCCCACAGCAAACTGTTGGGCTCGATTGACGAGGCTGAGATGCATGGGCCGGGCTAATTTCGTTGGTTGTAGCGGGGCTTTGAGTGGGCTGGATTGGCGTGAAGGTTGAAGTGCAGACGCTGGCAGCGGGCTGAGGTCAAAGTCGAGGCTTACTGGACGTTGAAGTTGACTCAGTAGTGGAGTTGTCTTTGGACGTGTGGCAACGCGGTAAAGAGAGAGAGGCGCGCAAGTGAGGTGGCTTCGGTGGAGGATGCGCGGCAGGAAGAATCGATGGAAGGGAACACGATGAAGCTACTGGGGAAGATGGAGGGGAAATGGACATGGCAGCAGGGGTCTTCAGTGGAGAGGAGTCAACGTTGGGGAGAAAAACTTCACTAGTTGACTCGGTGGGGTGGGCTGACACGGGCTGATTCGTTGGGGGTGAAGACACGAGGAAGATGGAAGCAGGCTGGTGGAGCGGCAAGATAGGAGGGGAGACGGCTTGAGCTTTGACGGAACAGAAATGAAAGAAAAAGGCAGAGGCCAAAGGAACAAGTGAAATGGAGAAGCAAAAGCCGCGAAGGGGAAAAATGATAGGCAAAGCTGTCGTGCGAAAGAGAGACCGAAGTAGGGGGAAGTCAAAGGGAAATATCTTTAGAATTAATGTTTGGTCCCCCAAAGTCTCCATGCCTATCCGTTGTGTCCCCCTAATTTTTTCTTGCAAGATAATTCCACAAATAACTCAATTTTGATGCCAATGTTGCAGCCCCGATGCCAACCTCCGAATTTCACAACTTTGGGCTTCAATATCTTCACCAAATTCTTCAATTTGATGTCTAATTTTGCTAAGGAAGAAGCTTACACCATTTCTACAACTTCCCTTCACCAAATAGCTCACTAAGGAGGCCAAAAATCCCTTCAATTTGGCCCATCCGAATTTCCTTTCTCTTTCGAATCATCCGAATTAATTTTCCGTAAAAATCCTGAACTCGCTGAAAATTCTTCGGAGGATGAATCGACGTTCCTAATATGAATCGTGACATGAAAAAATTTTAAATTTCTGAAATCGGATTCAAATTCGCAGTTAATTTCAATCTGGCGTGATTTTAGCGTGACCTAACCTACTAGGTAGCTTTTAGGAATTTTATAGTGCATTTGACCTGTGGTCAATTATTTTTGAGCCACAATGTACATCTTCGACACATTAACGACTCTCGGTTATAGTGAAAATCTCAAGGTTTCAAATACGGACACAGGGTATGAAAATGACAGAAAAATTGGTCTAGTGCCATTCGACAGAAATTTTGCAATTAGGTGGAATCACCTACACACTAATCACATACCTCAATCAAATCGACCTATCTCTGATCTTTGATCAATTTTGACGGTGCCGCAATGACTCTTGCAAATTAGTACGGTTGAGTAGTCGATTCTTGGTCAAATTCTCAGGTGTATTGCGTTTAGATTCCTTAATGGCTTCACCTGATAGGCTAGCTATCCCGTGAGTGGCCAACTCAAGGAAAAGAACTATAGGCGCGTTGATGAAAAGCCCAACTCATTCTATCGAAAATAGAGCCTGAAATTCAGGATGTTGGATCCTCAAGATCCCATCATCCGTCACTTGGAAGTCTAGTTTTCTTTCCTCAAGACTCTTTTGCAAGATCTTTTGGATTGCCAAATCCATCACTTACAAGGTTTTAGTCCTGGTTTTCACTTCAGGTTCAATTCAAAGAGTAGCCATAAGACTAAAAAGATGGCCTACCCCGAACTTGAAATCCGAATCTCGTACACCTTCAAGCGGATCCATTCTCAAACCATCATTTGGCAATTGTTGAATTCCAACTGAGTGCATCCGCTACCTTGTTAGCCTTCCCAGGATGGTATAAGATGTCGCAGTCGTAGTCCTTAAGCTATCGATAATCAATGCATAGTCGCAACGATCTATCATTTTTCTTTGCCAACAAGAGAAGTGCTCCCCATGGCAATGCGCTAGGGTGAATGAATTCCTTATCAAGCAATTCTTGCATTTGCACCTTTAGCTCCTTCAACTCAGATAGCAACATTAAATGCAATGCCTTGGAGATCGGTTTTGTCCTAGGGGCCAACTCAATGACAAACTCAATTCCCTTTTCGAAGGCGATCCTAGCAACTCTTTCGAAAAGACATTTGCAAATTCTCGTACCACAATGATATCCTCTAACTTTGCTCCCTCTATTGTCAAATCCTCAACCATTGCTAGATAACCTTAGCAACCATCTTCTAACAACTATTCTACTTCAAGTGACGAAATTAAGGGTGTAGATGGTCTACCCTTATTCTCTATAAAATCATAACCAAAACTACCAACTAGATTGAACTGAATGACCTTACTAAAGCAATCAACCATGGCTCACTGATTATCGAGCTAATCCATCCCAATTATAACGTCAAAGTCACAAATGGCCAAAACAGCTAGATTTATCAACTCCTTCCGCCCATTAATAATTATTTCACACCCTTGATAGCCAAAAACATATAACACTTTATCATTCATAGGGGTGGAGATATTAAGAACTGTCTCCAACAGTTTCAACTCTAACCTAGCTAATTTAACAAACTGATCAACTACAAACAAGTGCATTGCCCCTGTATCAAACAAAGCATACGCAGCATGCTAGTATAAGGAGACCATACCTGTAATTACAACCCTGGAGTCCTTGGCTTCTTCTTTGGTCACCGTGTACACCTAACCCTGAGTTAGGGTCAATTAGAATTATCCTAAGGTGCGGCTCCTGATTGTCTCAAGTGTAGGGGTTGGGGCTATCCTCCAGCTGGTTAGTGTGGGAAATATTGCACTTGATGGCCATGCTGACCACATCCAAAGCACGCTTCCATCTGGGTGCGACGTGGTGTAGATCCATGAAAATTGCCATAGAATCGCAACCATGGTTCTGGTTATGCACCGGCTTTCCAATGTTGTTCCTCTTATTAAGAGGGATAAGTTGCTTTCCTCTTGTCATCAACCTCTTTCTGAACCAATTATTATCCTTATTAGCAACAAACCGTGATCTAGATGCGGTTGCTCGATCGGACATGTCCCTCTCAATCAACTGAGCCCTTTCATAAAGCTCATCATAATCATTCAAGTTCAGGGGCACTAACTGATTGCAGATCTCCAATTTCAATCCATCCCGAAACCTCCTAGCTCTATCCATAGGATCCCCAATCATCCTTGGAGCATACTTTGATAGCTCTGCAAACCTAGCATCGTACTGGTCAACGGATCCCCATTCAGACTTCTACTCTCGGGCGCACTCGGAAAAGTTTTTTCCATTGAATGCTTCCACGAACATGCCCCAAGTTGAGGTGATACCTTCAGGAAAAACTCTTCCTTGAGTGGCATCCCACCAACCATTGCCATTTCCTTATATTTGATAAATTGCCAAGGTCACCTTTTCCTCCTTAGTACACCTCAACAAGGTGAAGGCTTTCTCTACTTCTTTCATCCATGAGTGTAACATCCTCAATTTCGACCCTTATTTTGGTCCCAACTAGGAGGCTTATGTATCCCAAATAATTATTAAAAGGGGATGATGTGGCACCCCGAAACACCTTAGGTCGCCACAGGCACCTATCGCTACACCTAATGGACATTAGTTACATCTCTTAATAGAAACGTCGTAGTTCATAGGCATTTTTTTTTTTTGAAAACGGTCCCAGCGCGACTTATTAGCGGAAGCATAATTTAATATCACCATCTCTCCCTCCAACAATCATGATACACACCACTGATTACCATAGGAAAAGATAAAGCCAAGCCATTTTTAATTTACATATTTTCATGATGGATTTTCTCGGGTCGATACAACAAAAGAAAGCCAAGATTTTTAGCTACACTTGGCCACATCCCAAAAAGATATTTCGACCCCTAAGGTGATCACGTGACATCCTCCATCTAACAGTGGCAGCTAGTCCCAAAAAGAAACATCAGCTCTCTACCCCTCATGCGGCCATCACACCCATCTTGGTGTGTCGGGCGGTGGTGGCGGCAACATCCCCCTAAACACTCCATCTCGGCGGACATGAACTGACAGAAACTCCTGAATGACAGGGCCCTCAGCTAGGCCCACATCCTACATAACCAGCACTCGCACTCGCACAATTGTCAGTCTAGGGACAGTGACGCAGTCGAACTCCGTACACTCTACCTCTACATCCGATGGGAGGCCATAAAAGGTGCCTCGCGTGACGATAGGGAGCGGCATCTTTCTAATCTGAAATGTTGGTCCCCGAAGGGGTGAGTACAGCCACTCAGCAGGTAAAAGATCCAATTAACCACTCATTGCATCACAAAACAATCATAACAATCATAGCATAGTACATGCCAATAATGCGTCCAAGCATAACTTACCTTGCAACCATGCATATGTCATCATATATCCTCATCACAATCATATCACATACATAACATCATGCCATAGGTGATCATCATCATGTCACACACACATATCATGCCATAGGTGATCATCATCATGTCACACACATATCATCATGCCATAAGTGATCATCATCATATCATACACATATATCATCATGCCATAGGTGATCATCATCATATCATACACATATATCATCATCATGTCACACATCCATAAGTATGTCATCATATCACATGTGCATGATTCAATTTCCATTTTTATCTTTCAATTTGATCACCACATCTCTCTTTCTCGGGATCAGCAATTGCATCCCATGCTTTACCACTCGCACCCCAACCTGGCATCGCGAGAAAAACCTCCGGCACACACCACCGGGCATCCGGCACCCCCACATTCCGAGCATCTCGCATCCCAACTGGCATCACGAGGCATCCCCTCGGGCACAAACCTCTGAGGCTTCCGGCACCCAACCATTCCGGGCATCTCAAAATTCCCAAGGACATCCGGCCATGTATCTCAATACAATCCGGGCATCCGGCACCCCCCATCCCGGGCATCTTGACACTCCCAAGGCATTATCAACCGCCTCCAACAGTTTCCTCATTTATCATTGTTCATGTTCACCAAATTTATGTCTCAACTCGGCATGGCACATGATGTAATGGCAAACAAGATCACTTTCATCATTTTAACTCTTATATGCATTTCCAATCATCATCATACATGCAGCAAGATACAATCACTAATGACAATACAATCCATGGAGTCCATACAACTTAGAATAGTCCATATATCATGCCTTTTTGAAATTTACTAAATTCCAGCTTGCACAATTTTGGAAAACATTTAAATTTAATATCAATATGATCCTCACAAATCACAAAATCAGAGCATGTACTAGATAAGACATAAATATAAAAATTTCATGAAGGACACGTGCCCAAAAGAGCTTCACACAAAAAGACATAGTTCACACATTGCAACATGCCAAATTCGGACAAAGTCAGATTGCACAGTTTTTGAAATATTTCGATTAAAATACACGAATGACCTCCAAAAATTATGAAATTTTACCAGACTATAGTCAAGCCAATAAAGTATATTTTTCATGAAGACATCTAGGCCAGATTCGTTCTATATAATTTTCTCTAGACGTTCGAAGTTCCTGTTTCTAGCTCCGAAACGTCCAGTTTAGCTATCTCCGAAATATCGAGTTTTCGCCTACTCATCCTTCTTCGTTTCCTTTAAAATTTTGATATGTTTTGCCTCAAGAGGTCCCCTAAAACTTTCATTAAGGGAACTAAGTGAAATTTTCAAAGAATAGTCACCATATAGGTCTAAGAAATCTCGGGTGTCCAGTACAGTATTTCCAGATTTACCGTCTTCAAAAGAAAATCGATTTACTAGGCTACACTTGCTCATTTAACTCAAATTTGAGTATGCTAGTCTTTAGGATGTTCTCTAAAACTTTCATGAAGAATTTGAAGGGAAATTCTCGGTAAAAAGCAACATGCAATCCTCAAAACTACCAAAAGGTCAGCAAAGCAGTTCCAGATCTAGTGTCTTCGTAGGAGAAGGGTTTTTCCCCTTAAAACTGAACAATTTCCCCTTATACTTTGAGATTTTTTCTACAACTTTCATGAAGGAGTCGAAGTCAAAATCCAACACGAAACACGCATACAAGCCTCCACAAGTTTCTGGGTCAGGCGGTATACACGAAAACAGCAAGCTATTTCAAGAACAAAGCACACTAGCTTCGGTTTCTTACTTCTAAACACTCAAGATTCAACACCATTCCAAACACACATGCAAAACACACATGCAAGAGCAGTAAGTGGATCCTAACTTGCCTCTAAGGTCAAGTGAACGATGGCACACGGACGGCACATGGACGGGCGAACGGACGGCGACGGGCGGACGAACGGCGAGCGGCTCCTTCTTCCTCCTCTCTCGGTTTCCCTCTCTCTCGTAACTCTCTCTCTCTCTCTTGGCTTGGTCGAAGCCCTCTCTCTCCCTCTCTTTCTCACCTTAACTGGCCACTATCCACCCTAATGGTCTTCCCTTCCATCATTAGCAATGATTGCTAATTGCATGATCTACACTTGGCAATGTGGGAGAGACACATGGCCTTCTTCATGCAAAAATGGGCCTCATCTCTCGGCCGGGCTTTGGGCCAACAAGTGCACCGGCGACAGCTCCTTCTTGGGCCTCCAATGGGCCGGCCATTTTTCCTACCAAAAGTCCATGCTATTGGGCCTAAGGCCCAAACCTAATTAAACCCCAACTTTACCTTTAATAATTCACTTTTAATTCTTTTTTTTTATTTCAAGATTTAAATTTCACATGGCCAAAATCTTGTAACATTTTATCTATAGGAATTTAGTCTATAAGGTGCATGGCCAAGAATAAATTCTTCTTATTAATTTATCCTATGATACTAATTTTTAACAACTTATGAACACAATTAAATAACACTTGGTATTAAGAGAGAATTAATGGCTAAAGCATAGACCATAGGTAATTTCATTACCTAATCATGGGCTTTAATTCATCTAGAGGTTGTCTTGAATTTTTTGGACACCATAGATGACTCATGGCCTAAGAGAATGATGACAAGTGATCTCGCAAGCCAAGTAGGGCACCACCTCTCTTTCATAGACTTGCCACTATGAGTTTCATAGGTTTTGACTTCCTAGTTTTTCAAAATTGCTTAAAAGTTATTCAAAACATCTTAGTCTATAACATACTTAAATTTCATATTTTTTTGAGGTGCAATGATTGGGACGAATGTCCAATCAATTACCATATAGAACCTGCCCAGTATAGTGAAAACGGTAACCAAGTTGCTGTCTCGAATATTTATAAAATCTTCCGTTTTGAATTTAAACATGATTCCTTCATGAAATTTTTAAATGACATCCATATATACAATATATTAAAATGTCAAATAGTTTTGTGAATATTTGGATTTTGAAATGAGTCTCTCTCTCTAACCGTTGAATCTACTTGACGGACGAAGTTTTGGTTTGTGGTCATTGAATTGCTGCTCTTTGCACAGCACGAATTTGGCTAAGTTTCCTCATGAAAAATGTTTTTTGAGGTCTCCTCTACAACATATCGAGATTTTATAATTTTTCAAGTCAGTTTGATAAGGTAACAATGCCGATTTCGAGAATTGCTCGAAACTGTCTTTCACTCCGGGATAAGAGGGTCACATGCCCAACTTGGAAGGGAAGGGTGCTGCACGCCCAAATTGAGGAGCAAGCTAATCTAGAGACTTCTTGGCTTGAAGATAAAAATGCATTAAATGCTTTTAGACCTTATGTGTTAAAGAGAAGAAACTTGGATAGCATGTTGGCTTAAGTGAACCATACCATGGAAGGTTCTAGAATGCTTGGCTTAATGAGCAAGAAAAACCATGAAAAATGTGCCAAAGATACAACACTTATGATGGCTATATCTTAAGCATTAAATGAATGAATGAATGAATCACTAGCTTTAGTGGCCATTTGAGGACTTGATCATCATTGCATAAGATCTTCCTTGGATATTAACTTAGGCTAAGTAATGATGAAATGGTGACTCACAAGCTTAGGTTGACCAATTAGGAGTGGCTTGGAGAATAAGTAGCATGTGTTCCTTGGCGACTAGTCCTTAAATGAAGTTATGACTCACTAACTTAGGTGGCAAGAAGAAGATTTGGTAATCATGACGATAGGATTTTCCTTGAAAAATAAGTTAGGGCCACTAATCAAGCTTGGCCTATAAATAGGAGAACCACCCCCATCCATTCTCTCTGACCTTTGGCTCACTTCTCCTCCTCCTCCTTTATTGCATGCCTTTTTCCTTTCTCTTCTCCTTGCATCCTCAACCCACCAAGCTACCTATGTTGGTTCTCAATTTTGCCGGGGTAAGTAAGGTTCCTCGTTCTCCTCTTGGAAGGTAGATTTCGTTGTTGAGGCTAGTCAAGTGCCCACCCATCAAGCCGCAGGTGATGTGTGCAGTCTTTTGTTTGATTTTACTTGCAATTGTGTTTGGCCATGTGCTTATGTCATGTATATTTGAAAATGAAGCTAAGGTTCCCACGGATTGAGTTCATCACAAGGCAAGGCCATCCAAATCATAAGGCCTTAAATTGGCATAAATAGTGTAGGGCAAGAACTCATGGTACATGAACGAATGAGTAGCCCTTTAGGCATGCATGTTTCGCCTAAGAAAAAAGATAAGAACCGACTTGTGTGATGCACTTGTGTGTGTGCACTTAAAGAGGAAAAAGCGTCTACCATCACATAGTGTTGGCAGCGACGCCTTGTTCATTAAAGGGGGTGCTTGGTTGAGCCAGGAAGCCCGTAAAAGTATGGGATGCCTAGCTTAATGGCTGGATGCCCTAGTTGAAATAGAAAGCCCCTAAAAGTATGGGATGCCTGGTTTGATGGCCAGATTCCCTGGTTGAACCAAGAAGCCTCTGAAAGTATGGGAAGTCCCTGAGAGTATAGGATGCTTGGCCTAAGGCCAGATGCCCAGCCTACGGCTGAAAGCCCCTAAAAGTATGGGAAGAACCGTTGATATGGTTAATGAACTTATTGAAAATGTTACTATGTGCCACTAATAAGCTTATTTGGTGAAATGACTTATTTGGTAAGTTGAAAGTGGATTACATATAGATAGTTGAGAGGTTGCAATAGACTTGTGATTGATCTGCCATCGACACTGCTTGCGAGTGCTGTATTTACTAAGTTTTGATGATGAGATGCTTTCCTAGTAGAGAACTAGGAATTTTACATATTGAGTTTCCCCAAAACTCACCCCCCATCTTTTAGTTTTATAGGAATGGAAGTCTCACATTAGTTTTGGGAGTAGCAATCACGCTAGAGGAGATACGATTTCCCTTGGCCTATATGGAAAACTTGTATTGTGATGTAAAAAGAAAGGAGGACCCGTAGAGAAAGGGCTTGTAAAAGCACTTTTATAATATAAATTATTGTTTTTTGCTTGATGTAAGTCCCAGTCTTCCAGCTGTTGTTTGTTTGGGGAGTTATTTGTTCACGTTTCTGCGTGTGCATGATAACAAGATAAAAAGAATTGAGACGGCGATGAGCTTGGGATGATGTGAAAATAACCCTTGTCACTCGTGACCCTGGAAATGGAGTTGGGGTCGTGACGGTTTTGGTATCAGAGTGGGGCTATTATTAGGAGTCATAAGGTGCGCTGGGAGTTATGGGATAGTTAGTTAGGAAAACATCTTTGCATGTGATTATTTGCTTGATTGATTTCTTGTGTGATAGTAGCTTATGACTACTAACCTTTAATTATAACGTGGAAAGGTTTTCTTAGAGTTCCTGTAGTTGTCCTATTAGTAGACAACATGAGTGCTCGGGACCAGGTGACTTCGAAGGGAAAGTCGAAAGGGGACCCCCGACTAGACAGAATTCTGCAAGCATTAGCGACCATTGGAAGCCTGAAGGAGCAGCAAGCTCAACAACAATTAGCCTCTGCTTCCGCCAATGCCTCTGGTAACAGGAATATCAATGGTGACCGTCCTATGCAAGGATTGGTCGAGTAATTCTTGAAGTTGCTTCCCTCAAAATTTGATGGGATGGGAAATCCCGATGAGGCCGAATCTTGGATTAAAGAAATGGAAAAGATATTCGCACTCTTGAGGTGTTTGAATGAAGACAAAGTGACCTTGGTAGTATAGCAATTGCAAGGTAATGCCAGTCATTGGTGGGATGCAACAAAAGGGAGAGTATTTCTTGAAAATACTCCCATAACCTAAGATGCCTTCATCCAAGCTTTCCACGGAAAATATTTTTCCAAGTGTGCCCGTGATAAGAAGATGGTAGAATTTTTGCAACTCCAGCAATGGAAAATGACAATCGATCAGTATGAGGCAAAATTTGTTGAGCTGTCAAGGTACACTTCTACACCGATTGAAGACCCGGTAGATCGAGCAAGAAGATTTCGGGATGACCTAGATTCAAATATTCGGTGTCAATTGGCACTGCTGAACCTTAAGGACTACAATGAGTTATATGAACAAGTTCAACTCATAGAGAAAGATTTGTTGGAGCGAGCCATCATAACAACTTATCAAGGAAGGTCTTGTCCTTCAGCCTCTCAAGTCAACCAGCGTCATAGCAAGAAGCCAATGCAAGGAAGAGAGCGTTTCTTTGCTCCTAATAAGAAGGATAATAGGCCAACCTTCGCTCAAGGAGATATATGCCGCTTTTGCAAAAATCAACATGGCAACGCTCAATGCTCTGCTTGAACAAAAATTTGTTTCGACTGTGGTCGGCAAGGTCACTTGCAAAGGAATTGTCCATAACGACAACCAATGATGCTATTGCAATAGCCGCAAACAACACCCCAAAATGGAGTTCCGCTGCAAGATAATTGTCCTCTAGCCTAAGGGAGAGTATACGCATTCACTCAGGAGGAAGCGGGGAATTTTAGGACCATCGAATGAAGTACTGTCCACTGTAGGCTGTAGAGAGCATAAGGTTGTTATATGTAATAAGAGAAAGTAGTAAGCCTAGTCGTGTTGGCTATGTATGATTTTGATATCATAATAAGAAGGATAATCATCATAGCGTGCAGCGGAACTATGATCAAGTTGGGAGTGCTACAAAAAATTTAGGCACTGCTAGTAGATGGGTGGTCAGACAGAAAAGACCATCCAAACATTGGAAATATGCTGAGGGCTTGTGTGATTGACTTCCAAGGAAGTTGAGACGAGCATCTACATCTAGTCAAATTTGCTTATAACAACAATTACCAGCAGGGCATTAGCATGGTTCCATTTGAAGCACCGAATGGTCGAGCTTGCAGAACTCCAGCCTATCATAACAAGGTCAGGAAACGAAAGTCACTGGTCCAGAGTTAGTTCAACCTACAACAGACACCATGTAAGTGATTGTGTTTCTCACAAGGTACCACCCCCGAAAGGTGTGTCCTACTTTGGTGAGACAGGTAAGTTAAGTCCATGGTATATAGGAATCTTTGAAATCCTAGAAAGAATGGGAATATGGCCTATCGGTTGGCGTTGCCATCGAAACTTGCATAGGTACACGATGTATTTCATGTGTCTATGTTAAGAAAGTACGAGCCAGATCTAGCACATGTGCTCAACTTCGAAGAGATCGAAGTAGACGACCAAGGGTCGTATACTGAGGAGCCAATGTGGATCGTGGACAGACATGAGCAAGTAATCAAAAACAATGCCATCCTTTAGTCAAGGTCCTATGGACGCACTAGGGAATAGAAAAGACTACCTGGGAAAGTGACAAAGTCATGAAGTACAAGTATCCATACCTATTCTAAGTACCCAGGTACGTTAAGAAATTTCGAGGACAAATTATTTTTTAGGGGGGAGAGTTGTAACATCCTCGATTTCGACCCTTATTTTGGTCCCAACTAGGAGGCTTATGGACACTCGAACCCCTGGAGTGCCAAAAATTGGCATAAATGAACACTTAAGTGTCAAAAGTTACGGAAGTGACACTTAAGTACCAAAATCGGAGCAAAATTGATCACTTAATTGTCACTAGTGAGAAAATCCAGCCAAAATGTTGACGTGGCAATTTTCCAGCAAGCTGCACGTAAAACGATGTCGTTTTGCATACTGATGTGGCTAAATAGTGTCAAAATGACGTTGTTTTGGTATAATTCGAATTTTAATATAATAATTAGTTAAATTAAAATTTAAAAAATTAATTAATAAGTGATTATTTTTTATAAAAAAAAAAAGGGGGAGCGGGGGAGGAGGTGGAGGGAGGTGGCAGCGTCGTCGGGAAGGTGGGGGAGCGTCGACCGGGGCTACTGAGCCCTAGCCAGGGGCCGGCAGCAGCCCCCTAACGAGCAGCGGCCCTTGGGTCGATGGCCCTGGCGACGGAGGGGAGGTGGCGGCGAGAAGGGCTGAGCCCTCAGCCTCCGGCTACTTTCGTCCTCGTCCTCCTCACCCTCCTTTTTTTTAATTTTTTTTAATTTAATTTAATTAATCATTATATCAAAATGATGTCGTTTTTGTGTGTGGTTTACTGAGTCAGCCTTTCGACAAGCCATGTAAGCGAAAAAATTAATAAAAAAATGCCACGTAAGATTTCCGGTGAGGTTTGCCAAATGTGGCATTCAAGTGTCCCATTTTTCATAAAAAGTGGCACTTAAGTGTCCATTTCGTAAGTTTTGGCACTTAAGTGTTCCTTTGTGTCAACTTTTGTCACGTGAGGTGTTCTTTTGCTGAGGCTTATATATCCCAAATAATTAATGAAAGGGGATGACTCATGGCCTAAGCGAATGATAACAAGTGATCTCGCAAGCCAAATACGGCGCCACCTCTCCTCCATAGATTTGCCACCTTGAGTTTCATAGGTTTTGACTTCCCAGTTTTTCAAAACTACTGGACCTTTTCTATTTTCCGATTTTATAGAGCTCTTTTTGCTTCGAATTTGGAGAAACTTTCTTCATAAAAATTATCTAAAACATCTTTCTATAACATACTTAAATTTCATACTTTTCTAAGGTGAAGTGATTGGGATGAAGGTCCAATCAATTACAATATAGAACCTACACAGTATCGTGAAAACGGTAACCAAGTTACTTTCTCAAATTTTTATAAAATCTTCCATTTCGAATTTATACATGATTCCTTCATAAAAGTTTTAAATTACATCTATATCTACAACATATTAAAAATTCAAAAAAATTTGTGAAGATTTGGGTTTCGAAATGAGTCTCTCTCTCTCTCTGACCGTTGAATTTGCTCGACAAACAAATTTTTGGGTTGTGTTCATTGAATTGCTGCTCTTTGCACAATACTAATTTGGCTAAATTTCCTTCATGAAAAATGTTTTTTTGAGATCTTCTCTACAATATCTCAAGATTTTATAACTTTTCAAGCTCGTTTGATAAGGTAACGATGCTGATTTCGGGAATTGCTCGAAACTATCTTTCACCCTGGGATAAGAGGGTCACACGCCCAACTTGGAAGGGAAGGATGCTGTAGGCCCAACCTGAGGAGCAAGATAATCTAGAGAAGAAACTTAGATAGCAAATAGAAGAAACTTAGATAGCAAGTTGGCTTGAAGATAAGAACACATTAAATGCTTTTGGACCTTAGTATGCTAAAGAGAAGAAACTTAGATAGCAAGTTGGCTTAAGTGAACCATACCATGGAAGGTTCTAAAATGCTTGGCTTAATGAGCAAGAAAAACCATGAAAAATGTGCCAAAGATCCAAGACTTATGATGGCCATAGCTTAACGATTAAATGAAGGGATGAATCACTAGCCTTGGTGGCCATTTGAGGATTTGATCATCATTGCATAAGATCTTCCTTGGAGATTAAGTTAGGCCAAGTAATGATGATATGGTGACTCACAAGCTTAGGTGGATCAATTAGGAGAGAATTGGAGAATAAGTAGCATGTGTTCCTTCGAGGCTAGTCCTTAAATGAAGGTATTACTCACTAACTTAGGTGGCAAGGAGAAGCTTCGTTAATCTTGACAATAGTATTTTCCTTGAAAAATAAGTTAGGGCCATTAATGAAGCTTGGCCTATGAATAAGAGAACCACCCCCATCCATTCTCTCTGACCTTTGGCTCACTTGTTCTCCTTCTTCTTTCTTGCATGCCCTTTTCCTTTCTCTCAGCCTTGCATCCTCAACCCACCAAGCTATCTAGGTTGGTTCTCAATTTTGCCGAGGCAAGTAAGGTTCCTCTTTCTCCTCTTGGAAGGTACATTTCATCGTTGAGGCTAGTTAAGTGCTCACCTGTCAAGTCGCGAGTGGTGTGTGATGTCTTTTGTTTGATTTTACTCACAATTGTGTTTGGCCATGTGCTTGTGTCATGTACGTTCGGAAATGAAGCTAAGATTCGCTCAGATTGAGTTCATCACAAGGCAAGGCCATCCAAATCATAAGGCCTTGAATTGGCATAAATAGTGTAGAGCAAGAACTCATGGCACGCGAACAAATGAGCATGCCTTTGGGCCATGCATGTGTCGGCTAAGAAAAAAGATAAGAACCAACTTGTGTGATGCACTTGTGTGTGTGCACTGAAAGAGGAAAAAGCGTCCGTCGTCAAATAGCGTTGGCAGCAATGCCTCATTCATTGAATGGGATGCCCTGGTTGAATAAGGAAACCCTTGAAAGTATGGGATGTCTGGCCTGATGGCCGGATGCTCTGGTTGAGCTAGGAAGCCACTAAAAGTATAGGATGCCTGACTTGATGGCTAGATGTCTTGGTTAAGTCAAGAAGCGCCTAAGAGTATGGGATGCCTAGCTTGAGGCCAGATGCCCAACCTATGACTAGAAGCCCTTGAAAGTATGGGAAGAATCGTTGATATAGTTAATGAACTTATTGAACATGTTATTTTGTGCCACTAATAAGCTTATTTGGTGAAATGACTTATTTGGTAAGTTGAAAGTGGATCACGTATAGATAGTCGAGAGGTGACAATAGACTTGCGATTGATCTGCCATCGACACTGTTTGCAAGTACTGTACTTGCTAGGTTTTGATAATGAGATGTTTTCCTAGTAGAGAACTAGGAATTTTACTTATTGAGCTCACCCCTCATCTTTCATGTGGCATCCAAAAAAAAAAAAAAAAATTCAAGACAAGCTCTAAGGTGTATAAAAGCCCATAATTAGGTAATGAAATTACCTATGATTTATGCTTTAGCCATTAGTCTCCTCTTAAGACTAAGTGATATATGCTTGTGTTCATGAATTTTTGAAATTAGTATTATAGGATAAATTAATGAGAATAATCTATTCTTGGCTATGCACCTCAGACTAAATTCCTAAAGATAAAATATTACAAGATTTTGGCCATGTGAAATTGAAAACTTGAAACCTATAAAAGAAAGAATTAAAAGTGTCTAAAGGTAAAATTTGGAGTTTAATTAGGTTTGGGCCTTAGGCCCAATAGCTTGGACTCTTGGTGGGCCAAATGGCCGGCCCATTGAAGCCCATGGAGAGGCTACCGTCGACCAAGGAGGGGAGGAGTGGCCGGCCCACTTCTTCCAAGCCCAATCCCAAGCCCATCTTGCATGCTTTGCCAAGTGGCAAAAAGAGGGTTCCATGCATTGGCTATTGGGGAGGCACCTCATGATTGCCAATGATGGGATTTAGGGGAAACAAAAGGGGGAGAGAGAGTGGCCGGTTGAGGGATTCGGCCAAGCCAAAGAGAGAGAGAGAGAGAGAGAGAGAGAGAGAGAGAGAGAAGGGGAAGCCAAGAGAGGAGGACGAAGGAGCCGTCTGCCCGTCGCCGCCCGTTCGCCGTCCGTGTGTGCCATCCATGTGCCGCCATCCACTTGATCTTAGAGGCATGTTAGGATCAATTTCTACTCTTGCATGTGTGTCTTGCATGTGTGGTTGAATCTTGGGTGTTTAGAGGTAAGGAACCGAAGCTAGTGTGGTTTGTTCTTGAAAAGGCTTGCTGATTTCGTGTAAACCGCCTGAACCAGAAACTTGTGGAGGCTTGCATGCATGTTTCGAGTTAGATTTTGACTTTGACTCCTTCATGAAAGTTGTATAAAACATCTCAAACTATAACATACTAAAATTTGGGACAAAATGGTTGCGATTTACGGGGAAAAACCCTCTTCCTACGAAGACACTAAATCTGGAACTGCTTTGCTGACCTTTTGGTAGTTTTGTGGGTTGCATGTTGCATTTTACGGAGCATTTCCCTTCGACTTCTTCATAAAACTTGTAGAGAACATCCTAAAGACAAACATACTCAAATTTGAGGTAAGATGAGCAAGTGTAGCCTGGTGAATCGACTTTCTCTTGAAGACGGTAAATCTGGAAACACGGTACTGGACACCCGAGATTTCTTGGACCCATATGGTGGCTATTATTTGGAAATTTCACTTAGATCCCTTGATGAAAGTTGTAGGGAACTTCTTGAGGCAAAACATATCCAAATTTCAGAGGAAAAGGAGAAGGATAAGTGGGTAAAAACTCGCTATTTCGGAGATAGCTATACTGGACGTTTCGGTGCTAGAATCAGGAGCTTCGGACGTCTGTAGAAAATTATCTAGAGCGAATCTGGCCTAGATATCTTCAATAAAAATATACTTTAGGGTCCTGACTATAACCTGGTAAAATTTCATAATTTTCGGAGGTCATTCAGATATTTTAATCGAAATATTTCAAGAACTGCGCAATCTGTTTCTATCCGAAATTACATGTTGTATTTGTGTGAATTATATCTTCTTGTGTTAAACTCTTTTTGGCAGGTGTTCTTCATGAAATTGTTATCTTATTGTCTTGTCTATCACATGTCCTGATTTTATGATTTTTGAGAATCATATGGATTCTTAACTTAAAATGTTTTCTAAAATGGTACAAGCTGGAATTTAGTAAACTTCAAAAAGGCATGATATATGAACTATTCTAAATTGTATGGACTCCATGAATTGTATTGTTATGTATGATTGTGTCTTGCTGCATGTATGAATCAAAGGATGAAAATGATCTTGATTGCCATCACATCACATGCCATGTTAAAATTGAATTATAATTGAAGATGTGAATTAAGATGAGTGAGAAGGCCGTTGGAGGTGTGAGCCGACGATGCCCCGGGAGTGTCAAGATGCCTGGCTAGAAGGGTACGGCCAGTTGCCCGGTGGCCTGGAATGGCCAGATGCCGAAGGGTCCTCGGGAATTTCGAGATGCCCAGAGCGTGGGGAGCCGGAAGCTCGGCAGGTATTGTGTTGAGGGATGCCTCATGATGCCAGTTGGGGTACGAGATGCCTAGCAGGTATTGTGCCGGATGCCCGGTAGGTATTGTGCCGGATGGTTCTCACGATGCCAGGTGGGGTGCAAGTGATAAATGTGGGATGCAAACATTGGTCCCGGGAAAGAAAAATGTGGCAGCCCAAAATGAAAGGATGAAATTGGGAAATTGAACTTGAATTATGCATGATGGTATATGTATGACATGATGATGATGAGTGCATGGATGCATGATGATGGTGAGTGCATGGATGTATGTGCACCTATGGCATGATGGTACATGTGACATGATGATGATGAGTGCATGGATGTATGTGCACCTATGGCATGATGGTACATGTGATATAATGATGATGAGTGCATGGATGCATGATGATGGTAAGTGTATGACATGATGGTGATGATTATATGATGATGTATGTACATGAGGTATGTTGACATGTGCATGATATCAAGGTAAATTGTGCATGGATGCTTGAATGACATGTGTGGTTTATTGGTCCTTTACCTGCTGAGTGGTTGTACTTACCCCTTCGGGGACCAACATTTCAGATTAGAAAGATGCCGCTTCCTACCGTCACGCAGAGCACCTTCTATGGCCTCCCATCAGATGTAGAGGTAGAGTGTTCGGAGATCGACTGCGTCCTCATCCCTGGACTAACTTTTGTGCGAGTGCGAGTGTTGGTTATGTATGATGTCGGCCTGGCCGAGGGCCCTGTTATTCAAGAGTTTCTATCAGTTCATGTTCGTCGAGACGAAGTGTTTAGGGGGATGCTGCCACCACCACCGCCCGATGCACCAAGATGGGTGTGATGGCTATGTGAGGGGTAGAGAGCTGGTATTTCTTTTTGGGAGTAGCCGCCACTGTTAGATGGAGGACGTCATGTGATCATTTTAGGGGTCGTAGTATCTTTTTGGGATGTGGCCAAGTGTAGCTGAAAATCTTGGCTTTCTTTTCTTGTATCGACCCGAGAAAAATCTATCATGAAAATATGTAAATAAAAGTGGCATGGCTTTATCTTTTCCTATAGTACTTAGTGGTGTGCATTGTATCATGATTGTTGGAGAGAGAGATGGCGATATTAAATTTTGCTTCCGTTAATGAGTCACACTGGGACCGTTTTCAAAAAAAAAAAAATGTCTATGAATTACGACTCTTCTACTAAGAGATGTAACTAGTGTCCACTAGGTCTAGCAATAGGTGCCTGTGGCGACCTAAGGTGTTTCAAGGTGCCACATTTCAATCTTGTAGGCATGGAAGTCTCACGTCAATTTTGGGAGCTGCAATCACGCTAGAGGAGATATGATTTCCCTTGGCCTATGTGGAAAACTTATATTGTGATGTAAAAAGAAAGGAGGGCCCATAGAGAAAGGGCTTGTAAAAGTACTGTTATAATATGGATTAGTGTCTTTTGTTTGATGTAGGTCCCAGTCTTCTAGCTGTTGGGAGTTATCTGTTCACGTTTCCTTTTGTGCATGATAACAAGATAAAAAAAATCGGGATAGTGACGAGCCTAGGACGTTGCAAAAATAACCCTTGTCGCCCGTGACCCTGGAGATGGAGTTAGGGTCGTGACAACGAGGCAGCAACCTCAAGATCACCCTTTCCTATGACCTAGGGTGGCTTCAACATAATAAACTACTCCATTAACCTTTGGTTCCTATTTCCAGCTAATAGGTCCTCATTGTGAGTAGCAACAACGGCATCTTGTTACTGAGCCTGCTGCCCCATCAAGTTCCTAATGGTCTCTAGGGCCTACAAAATCCCATCAAATCTAGGATTTTCCCACGCCTTACCTCAAGCACTAGCTTGCCCTGGAGTTGCCCTTCTTTGCTACATCCTTGTAGTTGAGCAAAACTCCTCCTACAATGCTAAAACAGCTAATTTCACAATCCCAACAACATAGTTAGGAATTCAGAATCACCAACCAATAAAACAATCAACAATCACATGCATATCGTAAGCATTCCTACTTAACTATCTCAAGGTCTTAATATGCCTTATCACTCTAGGTAATGACCATGCTCTAACACTAACAAAACGGGGATGTCATGCCCCAACTTGCTCCGAACGCGCGACAACCCTCGCTACTATCAGTCACTTCCTTAAGGTCATTTAATTGTGACATCCTAGGAGGCATCGCCGACCCAATCATGTATTTGATTAAATATGTAGGCGGAAGCAAAAACAATTTACCCAATCAACAAATAGGGATAATTTAAATCACACTTATATACATATATGCGTCAGAAGGTCATCATAACATACAAGCCATATATACATAACTTTAAACACACCAGCTTAAACTTAATAACTTCTCCATGTTCGATTATCCCAAAAGTGTGGCCACGACCTTCACCAAAAAGGGGCTTAGGGTAAACCTAGCAACTCTAGTACTACGAGGGCAGTTCCTAAAAGTGTTACTAACCCCACTACCACATAACTAGCTAAGGGTTCCATAATCTAAGGCTCTGGCTCAATGATCATATCGGGGTTGAGCTTAGCGTCGGATACCTCCCTATCGGGCACATCGACATCCACGGTATCCAACTGATGCCTCCCGCTAATCCTTCGGCACTCGGTGGACCATTGAAACCGCGAATGAGTCTGTGGCTCTCATCCCCTACCCAAAAGTACAAAGCCATGAAATGATGAGCCATTAAATTAGGTTGCCCCTCATCAATCCAGATGGTCGTGACATAGCGCTTTTAACGTGCATCAGCCTTATCGAATACTCAGTCACCTCCTGGTTATGCTCTATGAGGAGTCCTAATCGGATTTGGCAAAAAGACTCAGCCATTCCTAGGGCCTATAAACGTTCAACAAACAACAGTAAAATAAATTCAGTGAGTGAACTCCCTAGACCTCGTGGGAGGAAGTCATTCACCTTAGAATGGCCTAAACGTTCAAGCTATTTGTTGATGGTAGATCAATAGCAAAGCAACTCGTGCTTTACCTTAACTATACACAGGAATAGTTAGCTCACCCTATCTAGTCGTCATAACATAAGCACATAATTTCATAACACTTTCCATGCTTAAGAACCAAATCAAAGAATATGATATATGTCGAAGTCATGCACATATGCCATGCAATAATCCAGACACAATCATATCTCAATCTCATGTGCATTTCACACGTACATATCTAGATTATTCTAACCACTCAGGGTCTAAAGCCAACCTGAAGGTCAATAGTCATCTAGCGTAACCGAGCATCGTTTCGGCCCATCAAGCATGGCAACGTCCCACGTAAACACATCAAGATGGCATTCCTATAAGGAGCTTCATTATGAAATCCATCCGCGAATGGTATCCCATTTACTTGAGGGCATCCTAACATAAATGGGCATCGTCTCGTGTAAACACATTAGGATAGGTTTACTACCCCACGTAAACACATCAAGGTCTTTAGGTGATCACACGGGCATACCATCACGCAATTCATTCAATATCTTTCTCATAAATCAATGTGATGCCCATACGATATGCAACAACCTTTGCCATATGCCATCATGTCATACTCATGCCTCATATTATATCACATAAATGCACCATCCAATTCACAAGCCCATGGCTTATAGGTCACTCATCAAAGTAGGATAATCCATTGCACTTGAACATAAGTCATTAAAATCACTTATCACATGCCATCATAGCTATCCAATAACTCGTCTTCTATTAATATACTGTATCACAATACCGTAATGTATTTTAATAACATGCCTTATCATAACATCATTTCATATTGTGGCACCCCTCGAACGGCCTCCGATCCATTAGGATCACCACAGTTCACTTACCTTTCCCTTTTAGTCAAATTAAAATGTCACTCTGATACCATTTCAATTGCAATGGGTCCATACAACCATGGGGATTTACATATTTTAGATCGGTCTCTTGCGCAGTTCATATCGCGGAAGCACATCCATCAACTCCCTTCCCTATATTCAAAAAATGATGCACACTAACTAAACATTTATAGGTAAAAGCCATACACTTTTATTTACTTAAACCAGATGAACATCATTCATCGGTACATCAAAATGCCATAGTCTTCTATACTCGGCTATACTTCAAAAGATGACCGATATCTTCTCCCATAGTCGTATACTTAAAATCCATCGATCAGTGTCGGCGTCCAAAAGTTCCTTCCTTTGTTGTCCTCCTCTTCGCGATCATATCCAACCACTTGATCCATCTACTGGTAGCAGTGGCAGCAGAGGTATCTTATCTAGTCTGAAATGTTATTCCCCAAAAGGGGTGAGTACAACCACTCGGTAGTAAAGATTCACCAAACTACTCATTGTGTCAAACAAAACAATCAAGGCATCATAACAAAGCACATATCATTCATGCATTCAAGCATAACTTACCTTACAGTCGTACATACGTGCATATACTATCATGCACTCATCATCAAGCATTCATGCATATATCACCATGTCATATATGCATATACCACCATGCACTCATCATCAAACATTCATGCATATATCACCAAGCCATATGTGCATATACCACCATGCAGCCATGCATATCTAACCATGCCATCGTGCATATACCACCATGATTCATATCATCTATGCTATCAAGCATACATCACCAATGAGATCCATTCATGCCTTCATGATCGCATTTTCAATATCAAATAGCATTAATTTACTTTCATAAGCAGATCACGCATCATGCCATATGTATACACCCATGCACATGATTCATTTTCAATTATCATCTTTCACAAGGATCTCATCAGTTTTTCTTTCCAGGGACCAATGTTTGTATCCCACAATTTGTCGCTCGCACCCAACCTGGCATCGCGAGGAACCTCCAGCACACACCTCCAGGCATCCAGCACACACCTCCGGGCATCTCGTATCCCAACTAGCATCACGAGGTATTCCCTGGCACACACCTCTGGGGCTTCCAGAATTACGTATCGACATACCACCAGGATTCCCCTCCTCTGGAATTACATACCGTATACCACCGGGCATCTCAAAACTCCCGAGGACCCTCCGGAATTACGCCACTAGGCCACCGGGCATCTGGCAACCCCACATTCCGGGCATCCCGACACTCCCGGGGCATCGTCGGCTCACACCTCCGATGGCCTTCTTATCACCACAATGCATATTCCCATACATCTCATTTTTAATTTCACATTTGATGCAACAATGCCAACGATTTGACAGCAGCCCTTTTTAAAATTATATAATATGCCTTGGGAAAAGTATCATTTGATGCAATGGTTTTAAAAACTTCATTGAGTTCATGAAAATCCATCAATCCTTTGATGTCACATGAAATGTATGAATGTCATCATGTCATTGTACGAATAAAAATCCAGGATATCATGATTTACATAATAAATCTAATAAACAGTAAATAAAACAATTTCCAGCTTAAACAAAATGCATGCTATTCATGAAAAATTCTAGAAAATTAGCAAACGATGGAAATAAATTCTAAAAATTTGCCACAATGTAGATAAGATCTAAGAAAACATATTTCGTGAAGAACACCATATCAAACAAGGCTTTACAGAATACGTACAGGTCAATGCATCACCGAAAAAGGATCTTAACATCATCCATGCACAGTTTTGAAAAAAATTTCGACTAAACCCCTAAATAAACTCAAAAATTTCTGAAATTTGGACACACTCTACTTAAGACCTAGAGGTACAAGTTTCATGAGGAAATAGTAGTTCAATTCGTTCTGGATTAAAAGATAAAATCGATTTACGTTTCCTATTCTCGGTATCCTTTCCCAGATCTACCCGTGTTGAAGAAAAATCGTTTCCTTGGCCATTACTGGTCCATTTACTCTGAAATTTTAGTATGTTGTTCCTAAAAATATTTCCTACAACTTTTATTGAGGAAACATGATCAAATTTTAGCTGTATGATTTTATAAAAATCCAAAATCATACTAGGTCGAAGCAGCGTTTTTCCCAGATCCAGTTTCTTCAAAAGACAACGGTTTCACCGACCTATTTTCGTTCATTTCCTCTAAATTTTTGATATGTTATACCACAAGAAGTATACTACAAATTTTGTTAAGAGACCAAAGTGAGATTTTCAAAGGAAAGTCACTTTACAGACCACGAAGTCACCGGAGTTCAGTACAACATTTCCAGATCTATCGTCTTCAAAGGAAAAATGGTTCACTGGGCTATACTTGTTAGTTTTACCTTAAATTTGAGTATGTTAGTTGTAGTGATGTTGTCTACAACTTTCTTGAAGGGGTCGAAGTGAAATTCTCAGTAAAAAGTTACATGCAACACACAAAATCACCAAGAGGTCAACAAAACAGCTTCAGATCTAACATTTTCGTAGAGGGAGGGTTTCACCCCTCAAAAATCATTCATTTTACCTCAAATTTTAGTATGTTATACCTTGAGATGTTCTCTACAACTTTCATGAAAAAATCGAAGCAAGATTCCTACTAAAAAGTCACATGCAACACACAATCTCATGGATGGTCGGACTGGTCTTTCCAGAAACAGCATGCATGGCCAACGAATCTCTCTCCATAGCTCCGAAATTTCATCCCATCTACCACAACCAAGACTTACCATCTACTACACATACACACAGCAATTCAAAGTGTAGGTTTAGGACTTCACTTGCCTCGAATTTAAGCACAAAACAGCGACAAACAGCGGGCAAAGAGGCGAAGGAACGGCGGCAAATGAGCTCTTCCTTCTTCCTCTTCTTCTCTCGCACGCTCGCTCTCTTTCTCTCTCAATTTCCCTCTCTCTCTCCCTCAACTCACTTCCCTTTCTCTCTATCTGCCCACTTCCCCTTTTGCCTTTTGGGTTGAATAAAACCCTTGCATGCTCCCATTTTTGCATGTAAGAGACAAGTGTTCTCATGAGGAGAACAAGTGGCAAAAGGAAGATAACAAATGGCAACATTGAAGACAAGTGTTGGAGGACATGCACTTCCCCCCCCCCCTTCTTGTTTCGTGTGACACCCTTGGGGTGTTTCTTGGGCCTGCTTGGGCTCGAATTCTTGGGCCCAAGAGTCCATGAAATAAGGCCCTAATTCCCCCCCTTTTATATATATATATATATATATAGTATTTTATCTCTATCAAATTTAATTTAATAATAAAAATTCAGATTGCTTTATATACAAGTATATACACACATATATATACTCCAAATTCTTACGGCCCGCTCAATATCCTCAAGTTCTAATTCTTTAATTTTTAGTGCATGTACTTCTTATGCATGATCAAATCCCATCCTTTTGGTTCAAAGAATAAAATTGAAATACTATTCCAAATGAACAAATACAAATCAATGCTTATAAAATAAAAGCAAAGCCACGGTTCAGTGACTATCACCTATCCGAGGGTTGTCTAAGATTTTGGATGCCACACATATATCACAAATCACTGTAACAAATCACACATCACATATCATTACGAAATAATTTATCACCTCTTTTTAACATATCATAACACCTTATCATGATCCACTTATCATATTCTAATAACTTATCATGTCACTACTTATTGCGTAATGATAACTTATCAAACAAAATGTGATCACCCGTTAGTAAAATTCGATAACCTATCACATTAACCCATCAGCAAACCACAATAACCTATTGCCCAAAACTCGAAAACAAATTGTCAAAAAAATCAATAACCTATCGTCCAAAACTCGACAACTTATCACCAAAACTCAATAACCTATTGTCCAAAACTCGATAACTTATCATCCAAAACTCGATAACCTATCGAAACTGTATGATCACTTGTCATTCAAAACTCACTTATCAACAACCATAATCAGGGTTTAGAAAGCCACTCACACCCAAGTCCAAGATCAAAAATGTCAAGGGAGGAGTAGTAAGGCCGAACAGTAGCTAGGAGTTGTTGGTCACGGCTCCTTAGGTCAAGTGGGTGGGCTAGACGTCATCCTAGGCAACGACACAGTGTCGGACGGCCTCTCCTAGGCCAACGGTGTCCAAATCGCCAAGAGAGAGAGAGAGAGAGAGAGAGAGAGAGAGAGAGAGAGAGAGAGAGAGAGGGCTGCTATGAGGGGCTAGACAACGGCCTTCTCTTCTCCAAAATGCTAACACAGTTGCAAGAATGTTTGCTCGAAGGGTGGTTTGACGTCAATGGTATGATGGACGGTCGCTGGTAAGGGAAAAATGAGGAGAAAAGCTTGCAAAAGAGAGGGAAATGGAGATGGGGGTGGCTGATCGCACAAAGGGAGAGGGAAAATGAAAGTTTGAGAGCAAAAGTGAGAAAATGAGGGAGAGAGTGAGAGTGAGGGGGGTGGCAGATGGTAAGAAGGAAAAAGAGGAGAGAGAGTGAGATATCAAATCCAAATAAATGCCCATCCCATCTAAATCTTCTAAAACTCTTCTCTACCAAGCAAAAGGATATGCAATTGATGAGTAATATCCAAGCATTAATGAGGAGGATTGGCACTTGGGAGAATAGGTTTAGGTTAGACTAGATAGGCTTCGGCTAGGTAGTCTTCAAGCTTCTTCTTGGCCACCCCTCCTTGCATGCGTTGCCCCCTCCCCTAGCCAATTCCATCTTTTTGCCCTTTTGTCTTTGGTTGAGTGAGGGGAATTTGGTCACTTTACCAAGATTGCACACTATTCAAGCATTATTCATGCACTTGAGTGCAATTAATGTCGAGATCTTGTAATCATGGTCCTAAAGGCTAGGAGAGCCCATAGCCCTCATGGGCCGCCTAACTCCCTTGGGCGTGTGGTCCATGGGCCGCCCAAGGTGGGCATGGCCCATTTGGGCCTAGTTTCACAGGCTTAGGCCCACTTGGGTCCTTTTACGTGGCTTGCTCCTAAATTTTTGAATTTCTGTGTTCTATCGATGATAATTCGAGTTTTTACCCCAACATGGCCTTTTGACATTTTCATGGTCTAACAATCCCCATTGAAGTCCTGTCCGAAAATTGGCCGCCGATGTAATTCCATTATGAAATTTAGGGCCGGATCGAGGATGTCACACCCTAACACTACAATACCCTACATAGAGCCCGAAGTCAAGAGAGAATCGAGCTACCACTCATTTGAGCTCATGTCTATCACTTATGTACCTACTAGTACTGTCAGGAGGGAGCCTCAGTTCTCAAAGGCATCCCTGATGTTTAGCAAGGTAATGATCGAGAGTGGATTCACCGTTGGCAAAGGTTTAAGCAAACTTGCCCAATGCATCTTAAACCCCATTGAAGCAATTAAGAGGAAGAAGCATGAAGACTTGGGTTACCAAGGTGACCAAGAGGGTCAAGGTAATGAAAAGGGCCTGAACATCAAAGGCAAAAGTTACCAACGCCTTCTACCCATCCATTGAAAGATTTCTTTCTCGGACTGTCGAAACTACTGCAAGATGAAGAAGCCATCATCCATTACTTTGTCAACCTCTTTGAAGATGGCCTTGTTGGTGCCATTGGTGAAGATGAAGAGCCTGTCGATCCCGCTGTGTAAGGGATGTTCCTGTTTCTATTTTCTTTCCAGTTGTATTCTCCCCTGTGAGGGAATTCCATTTGTTCATTTCATTCATATGTTGTAATAGTTTGGATCACAAACTTTGATGGTTCAAGACAATATACGTTGTAATGTAATTTTTGCATATCAATAAAACATTCACATTTTTTGTTAATAAACGTGTGAGGTATCCCAAACCAGTCCTATAATAATGCTTTGAGGCCTAGGCCTCCACACGACTTATAGTTTCAAAACAATTTATTGGAACGAAGATGTTCAATGACATGAGGACAAGTCCTGATGAATTCTTCGAAAATCAGGCATTCGAAAACAAACTTTTCATGACATTTGCATGTATTGCATTTCTTATCTGTACATACTAACCATTTGTGGTTACATCTCAGGCATGACACTTTTGCATTATCATGATAGTCATATACATGGCTCAGATTCGTGTCACCCTTAACGATGAAGGTCCATATATCGTAAAGAATGTGCTACCTAGAAGAGCACTGATTCTTGTAGAGATGGATGGCCGAGAATTACCAAAGCCTATAAACATTATTGCTGTCAATAAATATTATCCATGAATAAAGTGAAAAGGCCTTTGAGCCACTTTTGGATTGAATCCAAGCTACTTTAGGGCATTTGCATCATGCATCTCATTCATACATGGCATATTTGCATGTTTGTTTATCTTACAGGTACAGAATGATCCCTAAGCAAGACTACTTCAATCCTCAGGAGATCAACATCAAGAAAACAAACCTCCAATGTTCAATTACCTTCCTTAGAATTTAGGAATGGTCTCGGTAGTTAGAACACTTGACGAGTTAGTTAGAACCTTCAAAAAGTGACCCCATTGCAAACAAAACCAATTTTGTACAAAAATTCTCAATCTTGTTTCTAGAACTTTCCCCAGAGGAGTCGAGGGGACATATTTTCTTGAAAAACATTCTTCATATCTTAATTCCCCAGGGAGAGTAATTTGACCAATTGATGTTTTGAAAACTAGAAGAAAATTGTTAAATATGCCAAATGGTCGTGTCTAAGATAACGAGAGGCAAGCCTTTGATCAAACACGTCATTATGTACACTTCGAGAGAATTGGGTGAAAAGAACTATGTCTTAGGAGATAAGATTCATTCACAGTAAATGTATAGATTGAAATGATAAAGGCATTTCTTTCTCAATCCCAAACACTAATGATATCTATTGCAAACCACTTTGAGCCAAATAGGAAATATTTTTTAAATAACCCTATCAAGAATAACCCCACATTAGGGCAAAATATGGGGTCTTGGTTGAAAACTATGGAGTAAAAGATCAAGAAAGATTTTATTGCCTTCACTTGCATCAATCTTCTTGTGATGACTCCTAGTGAATTCTTATAGAAGCCTGAAGCATCCCGAAGTGACAAAGAGCATTCAGTTCACTATTCAAAGACAATTACCCATTGCTTAGCTAATTTGAGCCTGATGCAATCCTTTTTAAAATCCAAGTGATGATTATCTCCCCACATTGAGGCAAAACATGTGATTTACCAACAAACCATGAAGATGTTGTGATATTTGCGAAACCACTCGAGAGTCCTAGATACTCAAAAGAGAGTAAAATTATGAGGCATGAAAAAGTAGCGTGCCTGGTAAAAGCAAGACCAGTGCCCATAAAAAATTCATTGAAAAGAAAGATTAATGTTCACACAAAAGTTCATTCATCAGAAAATACCAAAAGAAATACTTTGCATAGAATGTATTGCAAGCAATGTCATTAGAAAGAGAGCAAAGCTCTCATGTCTCAAAGCAAAATAGTCGAAAGAACTCTCGAGATAGGTTAAATATCAAGAGTCAGACTTCTAAAGCTTGTGTAATTGTAATGATGCCAAGATAATCACTCACTTTTATACCCTTCATATCAAAAAAAAAAAAAAAGCAAGCCTTTCAAGCCTCACCCAAACCAACATTACAACTCTTATTTGAAATCTCTTCTGATTAGAATGGTTCGAATCGAAGTTGTAATTTCATCTAGGATTGAGAAGATATCAACTTGGGAAAGTTTGTGAGAAGATATTGATTGGGGAAAATTCCTCAGGAAAGAATTTTAACAAAATGACATTTGATTAACCATCTAAGGGTTAGATCAAATATGCCAAATTGAAAATAACCTAATCAAAATGGTCTTTCACACTAACTCTCAAGAAAGGCTTTTATTTCCATCCTTTTGATGTCGGAAAACTATTATATTCTCACTAGAGAAGTCTCACATAATCTATGTCGAAGGTTTTTGGAAATGTTCACGGTGAATACAAGTTCAGTGATCAAAAGGTCTCTTAAAATGACCATCATGGGCTTACACAAAGCGTACTTGCTTTGAGGCCAAGAAAAGAATAATCAATCGATATCTTCATCGGATTTGTAAGTCAAGAACCTCGAAGATAAGATAAGATAGGATTGCTTCCACTCAAGTAGTGGAAATTTCAACATTACAATCCTTATCTAAAGTGACCTCGATGCCCAATTTGTTCAATTTTGCATATAGTTTCAATTACTTGACTGTTCTTGATTGTCTTGTGTTTGTGATTGTTTTTGCTTTGAACGACTATTTCTTTCATATTGTATGTACCTAGTCTTGGTTTTAGATTAGGATTAGGATAGATCCTTGAAGATGGAAGTCCTTCATGACATGAAGACGATGGAAGGTCAATGTTCGATCCAACCCTGTTTTGTATCCATTTGTTCCTAATATATGCTTCAAGTCATTTCAAGTTGTATAAATATCTGATGAATTGCGGATTAATTTCTTCCATTTCATTTTTGTTCACGGCTTAGGTTGTATGCTAGATTTATCGCTTTCCCTAAAATGTTCACTTGAGTGTTTATTTACCGTCTTATCTTTAAACTTCAATTGTTTGCCCTCTTTTTCTTTTATATAAATAGAATTGCATGAAATCATCCATCTATGCATGATCACTTAGTGTAATTGTAACATCCTCGATTTTGACCCTTATTTTGGTTCCAACTAGGAGGTTAAGATAGATAGGCCAATCTTCTTAAAGAACAAGAGTCAAATGCATTAAATGATAATAATGAGTGTGATGAGTGTGGAGACTTATGTATCCCAAGTAATTATGAAAGGGGACGACTCATGACCTAAGAAAATGATAGCAAGTGATCTTGCAAGCCAAGTAGAGGGCCTCCTCTCCCCCATAGACTTGCCACCTTGAGTTTCATAGGTTTTGACTTCCCAGTTCTTCGAAACTGTTGGACCTTTCCTACTTTCCAATTTTTTGTTCTTTGAATTTGGAGAAACTTCCTTCATGAAAGTTATTTGAAACATCTTACTCTATAACAAAATTAAATTTCATATTTTTATAAAGTGAAATGATTGGGACAAACGCTCAATCAATTACCGTATAGAACCTGTCCAATATAGTGAAAACGGTAACTAAGTTGTTTTCTCGAATTTTTATAAAATCTTTCCTTTTTAATTTGAACATTATTTATTCACAAAATTTTTAAAAGACATCTATATCTACAACATATTAAAATTTCAAAGAGTTTTGTGAAGATTTGGATTTCGAAATGAGTCTCTTCCTCTACCAGTTGAATCTGCTCAACGGATGAATATTTTGGTTGTGTTCAATGATTTGCTGCTCTTTCCACAGTACGAATTTGACTTGACTTTCTTCATAAAAAATTTCTTTTAAGGTCATCTGTACAACATATTAAAATTTCATAAGTTTTTGATTCTGTTTGATAAGGTAAAGACTCTGATTTTGGGAATTGTTCAAAACTATTTTTCTCACCCAAGAGGTATGAGTCACGCCGAAGCTTGGACTCACGTTCTTAAATGCCATGTTGAGGTGTCCCAAGCTACAAAGCTAAAGTCCTATCCCACCTTGAGACTCGGTAACTAAGTTACCTTGCATTTAATGCTTCTTGACTTAGAGAGGAAGTCTTGACTTTTATTGCTTGGAGAACAAGTTGTCCAAAGTCCAAGTTTCTTGATGACAAGTCTAAGCCATTAATGACTTTAGAGACTAGTCATTAATGAAAGAGGGTGACTAAACATTTTAGGTGTACCTAATGATCTCTTCATCGGCCCCAGAATCAACTTGGATGGTAGACTTTTCTAGATTGCCTTATTGAGGAAGAAAAATTTGCCTTCTTAAAGAAGGAAAGAAAAATAGAAAGAAAACTCTAGAATTCCTTCATGAAGAATGTGAGGTGTCCCTTGACTTTTCAAAGGTCGTGATTGTGGTCCAAAATATCTTGAATATTCTAGAAAAGTGGCATACACATGGACCAATTGGAAAGCAATACACGGGCCCTCATTAATGACCGAAGATTCTAGAATTTGCCAAGTTGATAACTTTGATGTTATTATTGTCAAACTTCATTAAATGCTCATTTGATGCGGGGTATAGGTGGACCAATGGAAAAGTGAAAAGCGGATCATCATCAATAATGCCTATGAGCTTAGGTTGCCAAGTAAGGACTTTTAGCCTTCCAACTCATCATTTAGGCTTCAATTATTGGACCCATAGCCTTGCCACCCAAGGAATTTAGGCGGGACACTTGGAAGTATTGGAATGGACCACTTGGCATGGTAATGATGGCTCCAAGGGCTATAAATATGAGGAGCTCTCTTCATTTTCCTCACTTTGCTCCCATTTTCTCCACCCTCCATCTCCTTGAACGCCCTCCACCTCACCTCCCTCTCTCTCGGCCTTCAAAGTAAGCCACCCTTCCTTTGTAGTTCATATGTTAACTCAAGGTTCATCGAAGGTAAGTAGATCTCTAACTCTCAGCTAGGGCGATAGCCTACGTTGTCGAGTTTCGTGGTGCACTCACTTGTGTAAGCTATGTGTAGTAATATTCTTTTGTGTGTTTGCTCATGTTTGCATGTTTGAATGTGTTCACACCTCAAGATGAGGTCAAGGGTTGCTCGGTTTGTAATCGACATCAAGTCGCAATGGCCTAAGCATGCGACTCAAGCCACAAACCAATAATCCTTCCCTACATATTTTATAATATGATGTTGAGGGTCATGGCATACTTACTTGAATGAGCACGCCCTCAGGCCTTGCATACGTTGGCTAAGATAAGAGATGAAAAATCGGTTTGTGTGATGCACTTGTGTGTGCACCTAAAGGGGAAAAAACGTCTCTCGTCACACAGCATTGGCAACGATGCCTTGTTCATTGAACGGGATGCCCTAACTGAGCCAGGATGCCTGGGTTTGAGCTTGGATGTCTCGGGTAAGCTAGTCCCAGGATACCCTGGTTGAGCCAGGATGCCTGGGTTGAGCCTAGATGCCTTAGTGAACTAGCAATAGGATGCCTCGATTGAGCTGAAATGCCCTAGTTGAGCCAGGATGCCTAGCTTGAAACTGGATGCCTCAGTTGAGCCATGACGATGATAAATGAATTTGCATAAGTGACAACATATACACAAGTATGATATGTTGATATTTTCATTGACAAGTTGAACGTAAGCATGCATTGAAGTATGTTGCAATGGGCATCTGCATGTAGTTGAGGTGTAGCAATAAGTTTGCTAATGATCTGCCATCAATATTGCATTATGAGTGTTGTACCTACTAGATTTTGATGATGAGATGTGGCACCCCGAAGCACCTTAGGTCGCCACAGGTACCTATCGCTCCACTAGTTACATCTCTTAGTAGAAGCATCACAGTTCATAGGCATTTTTTTTTTTTTGAAAACGGTCTTAGCTCAACTTATTAGCGGAAGCACAATTGAGTTTCACCATCTCTCCCTCCAGTACCCATAATGCAATACACACCACCTACACATCATATGAAAAGATAAGGCCGAACCATTTTTTATTTACATATTTTCATGATGGGTTTCTCAGGTCGGTACATCCAAAAAGAAAAGCCAAGACTCTTAACTACGCTTGGCCATAACCCAAAAGGTATCTCGACCCCTATATCGATCGTGTGTCATCCCCCATCTACAAGTGTCGGCTACTCTAAAAAAACGTCAGCTCTCTACCCCTCACGCGGCCATCACACCCATCCTGGTGCACCGGGTGGTGGTGGCGGCAACATCCCCCGAATCACTCCATCTCGGCGGACGTGAACCGACAAAAACTCCTGAATGACCAGGCCCCCAACCAGGCCCACATCGTACATGACCAGAACATGAACTCGCACAAACGTCAGACCATGGATGGTAATGCAATCTACCTCCGAACACTCTACCTCCACGTCAGATGGGAGGCTATAGAAGGTACCCCGCATGACAGTAGGAAGTGGCATTTTTCTAATCTGAAATGTTGGTCCCCGAAGGGGTGAGTACAGCCACTCAGCAGGTCAAAGATCCAATAAACTACTCAATGCATCACACAATACAATCACCACATCATAGCATAGTACATGTCATTCATGCATCCAAGCATAACTTACCTTGAAGCCATGCATATGTCATCATACCATATGTACATACATCCTCATGTACTCATCACCATCATATCATACATGTACCATCATGCCATAGGTGCACACACAACCATGCACTCATCATCATCATATCATACATGTACCATCATGCCATAGGTGCACACACAACCATGCACTCATCATCATCATATCATACATGTACCATCATGCCATAGGTGCACACACAACCATGCACTCATCATCATCATATCATAGCCATGCATATGCAATCATATCATAAGTGCATGATTCAATTTCCACTTTTTATCTTTCAATTTGATCACCACCTCTTTCTTTCTCGGGATCAGTAATTTCATCCCACATTTTATCACTCGCACCCCAATCCAGGCATTGCGAGAAAACCTCTGACACTCACCACCAGGCATCCGGCACCCCCACATTCCGAGCATCTCGCATCCCAACTGGCATCACGAGGCATTCCCCGGGCACAAACCTCCGAGGCTTCCGGCACCCAACCATTCCGGGCATCTCGAAACTCCCGAGGACATCCGGGCATGTATCTCAATATAACCGGGCATCCGGCACCCCCATCCCGGGCATCCTGACACTCCAAGGGCATTATCGGCCCACCTCCAACAGTTTCCTCATTCATCACAATTCATATTTGCCAATTTATGTCTTGCAATCAACATGGCACATGATGTAATGGCAACAAAGTCAAATTCAGCATTTGATTCTATATGCAATGTCAAATATCATCACATGCTTAGCAAGACTCAATCACCTCAATCAATATAAATAATAGGGCTCATCCAAAACAGAATAATCATAAACTTCAGCTTTTGAAATTTGCACAATCCAGCTTGCACAGTTTTAGAAAATATTTCCATTAAATACCCAAATGGCCTTTAAAAATTATGAAATTCGAACATGTGATAGTCAAGAAATAATGGCAGATATTTCATTAAGGACACTGCACCAAAATATCCTCATCTCATACGGTATAGACCCAACATTACAGCACCATTATCATAATCACTTAACTTGCACAGTTTTCGAAACAATTTTTGTTCAATAAGCAAATGAACTTCAAAAATTATTAAATTTAAATATGTTTCAGGGAAGACATAAAGAAGAATACTTCATGCAGAACACTTTGCCAAAAGAGCTTCATACAAAATGATATGACCCATGAATTGAAACTGATTAAGTCCGAACGCGTCAGATTACAGGGCTTTAGAAATATTTCCGATTAAATACCCTAATAACCTTCAAAATTCATTAAATTTGACTATGTTGAAGTCAAGGTCATAAGGTATGTTTTTCATGAAGAAACTAGAGTCAAATTCGTTTTAGATGATTTAATATAGACGGTTGAAGCTTCTGTTTCAATACCGAAATTTCCAGATTCAACACCCTCCGAAAGGCCACGAATTCACCTACCTATTCTTGTTGGTTTTCTCTAAAATTTTGATATGTCAATCCTCCAGATGACCTTTACAACTTTTTTTAAGTGATCAAGGTGAGATTTTCAAAGGAAGATCACTTTATAATCCACGAAGTCACTGGAGCTCAGTACAACATTTCCAGATCTAACGTCTTCAAAATAAAAATCGTTTTGCTAGGCTATACTTGTTATTTTTATCTCAAATTTGAGTATGTTAACTTTCAATATTTTCTCTACAACTTTCATGAAGGATTCGAAGTGAAATTTTCAGTAAAAAGTTACGTACAGCATCCAAAATCACCAAGAGATCAACAAAACAGCTTCAGATCTAATATTTTCGTAGAGGGAGCGTTTCACCCCACAAAACTCAACCATTTTGCCTCAAATTTTATTATGATATACTTTATGGTGTTATCTACAACTTTCATGAAGAAGTTGAAGCCAAAATACGACTCAAACATCACATGCAATCCACTACAACATTCTGGGTCAGATTGTTTACTCGAGAACAGATTACTGCTTGGAAACAACACCCTTAAAACTTCGGTTTTTCATACCCTAGACACCCGAAATTCATCACCATTCAATAACACATTCTAGATACAACATGAAAGAGCAGATCAAAGGATCTAACTTGCCTCTAAATCGAGTGACGGTGAGCACAACAGTGGCGAGACACGGTGGCGACGAGCGACGGACGGGCGGCTTCCTTCTCCCTCGCGCGGCCTTCTCCTCCTCTCTCTCGGTTTCTCTCGGTAACTCTCTCTCTCTCTCTCTCTCTCTCTTTTTGGACGACACACCTCCTCCCTAAACCGGCCACCTTTTCTTTTCATTTCTCTCCTACTCATCATTAGCAACGATTGATTCTTGCATGGATGACACTTGGTTATCAACTTGGGACAAATGGGGGAGGACATGCAAAACCGGTTCCCCCCCCTTCCTCACGGTCGACGGCCCCTCATGGCTCTAATGGGCCAGCCAATTGGCCCATCTTAGGCCCATCCCTCTTGGGCCTAAGACCCAAGTTTAATTAAATCCAATTTTAACCCATTTTTAAAACTAATTATATCCCTATTTAATTAAAGCACTAAATTGCAAATTAAGATAACTATATACTTGAAATTATAAATCCATAAGTTCCCATTTATCATACATATGGCCAAAGATAATACTTCCTTTCCAAATTTCATCCATTAAAGATTTGGCCATACATCTCATTCGCGAATCATGGATTAGAAGGCTACAAAATACAATACCAGTACTTACATTGCCTATCCATAGCTCATGGCATATTTAGGGATTTCTATGAAATTCTAGGATGCCACATGAGATGTCTTCCTAGTAGAGAATTAGGGGTTTTACTTACTGAGTTTCCCCAAAACTCACCCCTCATCATTTTAGTCTTGTAGGCATTGAAGTCTCACGTCAATTTTGGGAGTTGCAATCTCGCTAGAGGAGCTAAGGTTTACCATGACCTTTTGAAGATGTGGTAGTTATAAATATAATGATCCATGATAGAAGGGCTTGTAAACGTAGCTAATGTAATTGTGTGTTTGTAAATTGTTGTTTTCCTAACTGCTTGTTGGTGTCCAAGTGTTGTATGTACACTTCCGCATAAGCTTAATGAAAAGATCAAAAGAAATGGGACAGTGAGAAGCCTAGAACGTCGCGAAAATAACCCTTGCTGCTTGTGACCCTGGGATAAAGTCGGGGTCGTGATAGTAATCAACCCTAACAAAGTAAAAAGACGTGCATGGCCACCTTAGGAAACACGACACACCATTAGGTACCGGAAAAATGCCAATAGAAATATTAGCATAACCCAAGTCCCCGAAACTAGAATCTCTTGTTGCATAGGAATCAAGGGACCACTCTAGACCATCGATTGGGTTTTCTAACTGACCCCCAAAAACAAGGCTAGTGGCAACTCCTGTCTTTTTTAGTTTATTCTAAATAACTAGATAATAAAAAAACCCATTTTGAGGGTATAAGTCTCGACAAGACTCACAGTAGATTTAACATACCCACTGTGGAAAGCTTCTAATGGATGAAGTGACGCCATCCATAAGGAAGAGAATACTATTGGGAGGGCTATTATGGTAAAGATACCCCTAAATAGATATTCACACCCGATTTCCTCCTTTGAGGTGTGTCACCTGTGTGGGTATGAATCACAACGCCTATTGGGAGGGCTACTATGGTAAAGATACCCCTAAATTCGAAATTCACACCCGATTTCCTCCTTCAAGGTGTGTCGCCGGTGTGGGTGCGAATCATGACACCTTCCACTGTCACGCAAGGTACGAGCTTGGGAGAGCTCACCACCATGAACAAGCGAACTCACAATGGTTCATCTCGAAAGATGAGGTGATAACATCTTTTAGGAATGCAAACTGTGAAGGAACTCTCATGGTCAACTACCCTTAAACTCGACTTTTTCCCCCTCTCTGTCAAAAGAGAGTTGACAAGGTAGGGTCGCAACAACTATGTACTCAACTTCTTTAAGCCATACCCAAAAAGTAGCACTCCCAAAAGTTTCCCACCAACGACGCTCTCGCTCTACTTGCTGCTAACCGAGGAAACTCAAAAAATTGAAAGACAAGTGGAATGAGCAACTACGGCTCAGTGAATAGTACATATCTTCTACCCAAAGCAAACAACCACTATGTATTTATTCAAAGCAATCTCAAACTTCATAACTTGAACTCAATGTATAAAATACATATTGAATCATATAAGAAATGTTTCTTATTATCGAAACTTTATACTAATATGAAAAACTCATTTAAACCACTATCACAATTTAAGTATCAATGGTCTAGTCCATTAAATAATCTCCATCAAATATCACACATTAATAGTCCATCCATTAACTAATCTACTACTCAATACCCTATTATGATCACCACACAATTCCTAGTGATAAAGCGATCAAGATTCTCCCCTTAGCAAGGTCTCTACCTACAAAGTTGGTGACTTGGCCCAAAAGGGCATCCTAAACCAGTATGCATACCCCCAAAAACCCCTAATTGAGTTGACACTCATATTGAGCATAAACAACCATCCTCAAATACCAGTAAAACTAATCCAAAACTCGATCTCATGAACCAAGAAAATAACATCTCTCAACATAGCCATCTGCCATTTCTCAACCATTTATGAAATCATTCATGAAATTTCCATAAACCAATAACAAAGCAATTACATATGCATTAAACCGTTCTCAAATAATCAAGAGGCAGCGAATACTCGATCCCACTTCATGCAACAAAAATGCTCTTTTTAGTTCAATACACACACACACACACACACACACACACACACACACACACACACACACTTCAAGGCATAGGTTTTACGAAACCAAAGAAGATATAGTACTACTCATTTCATCACTTGTGACCAAATAATAAATGATAGTTGTATCTTGAACTAACAACCCTATCAAATAATCGAGGAAAAATGTTAAAATCAAATAAAACTCTACCTTAATTATAGAATGACTAAGCTACACCGTAATGCTAATCAAATGACTCCTACGTGCTAACAAATTGCATGCCCAAAGAAATTATTCAAGCTGCTCACAACGTGGAGTTTGAGACCAAAACTTGGTCATGCCACAACTTTGTCCTCTGAACCCCATTCCGAACATATTAACAGTCAATAGAAAGTTCTTTCAACGTACTACAAGAACCTCAACTTGATCATCCCAAAATCAAGCCAAAAATTTCAACAAAATATAGGCCTGAAGTTGCTGGACACGCACTATTTACCACACGCGGGAAATTTCGAAATTTTGTTTTGGGCAAACCGTAAGCTCAAATCAATATCTGTAAAATCTTACAGCTCCACAACACCCCAAACTATCATTTGTATATATTTATGCAGCTCAACAGCTTAAAAACAAACTCCACCGCTCGATTTTCCCAAAATTCCGAAGTTGAGCCCTAAACCCGGAAAATACCACGGTTGGACAAATGAGGGGCACGAGTACTTACCAAGCATTGTGTTATGTAGTCGAGTTGGCTTGATGATGCATCCATAGTGTGCATGCACCAAACCACCTTCTTCCTTGTTGCTTCTTCTTCTTCTTCTTCTTCTTCTTCTTCTTCTTCTTTCTTTTCTTTTCTCTCTCTCTCTTCTTTTCTCTCTCTCTTGAACTGCTTCAGGCTCTCTCAAGAAAGCTGAGCAAACCCTTCTTTTTCTTCTCTCTTTTTGACTTTTCAACCTTCCTTTTATTTTTTTTATTTTTTTTTAAAAAGTGGGAACCACCACTTATTTCACTTGGTCAAAAGAAGTCCAACTATTACACTTAGAATCTCCATGATCGTCATATCTCCATTTCTGTTGATAACACAACTGTCTTCATCTCACTGTTGATATAGTTTCCACTTAAGTCAACTTTTGGAAATGGTTATAACAATGATAACACAACCAGATTCTCCGAGGAACCAGATATAATCATGCTAAAACCAACTAAATTGTTCAGCTTGCATGCAAAAAGGCACCCAATCTACAACCAACTTAGTGATTGACTGTAAATCAACAATGTCTTGGCTAGTCGCGGAATTTGCAAGTTTTCAATTGTACACCTATCATTAAAGAGTCAGCCACTCCAAATGAATAGCATACGGTAGAGCATGAAAAGCGACATTGAAAATGCATTAAAGGATATCGATGAAAGAATCCCTACCATCAAATTACATATCAAAGGCTTCATTAAGGAACTTCGGCAATTTATGCAAGACAACAATATGGGAAAGACCAACATCTCCAAGGCCTGAGTTGCTTTAAATCTAGAAGTTGCTTCGAATAGTTTGGAATTTCAAGAAATTATGTCTACCAAGCCTATCAACTATGGAAATTCAATATTGCTTCTTTCACAATCTTGACTTTCTCAAAATTTCGGAGTTTCCATCTTTAGCCCATTGTGAATTATGATTCTTTCTTTGCAAGTCTGGAACACTTGGAGTGCCAAAACTTGGCACAAGAAGATACTGAATTGCCAAAATTTAGGAAAGTGACCTTTAAGTGCAAAAATCGAAACAAGATGGATCAGTTAAGTGGAAAGGGTGAGAAAATCCGGTCAAAACGGTGCCGTAGTGATTTTTCGATGAGCCAAGTGCAAAACGACTTTGTTTTGCATGCTAACGTGGCTAGACAAGTTCTAAAACAATGTCATTATGCTGCTGACGTTGATAAATAATTAATAATAATAAATAATTAAATTTAATTTAAAAACCAATTTTTTTATAAAAAAAAAGGAAAGAGGAAGATGAATGTTAGCCGTCGGCAGCTAAGGGCTCAGCCCCCGCCGTCGCCACCTCCTCGACGTTGTTGGAAAGGTGGGGGGGAGGGTTGGCCGAGGTTGCCAAGCCTTGGCCAGGGGCTAACAACCCCAACCGACCAGCGGCGAGGACCTACGAGCCCTCGCCTAGATCTAGGGCAAGGGTCGCGGCCCTCCCCTAAATCTGGCAAAGGTCGCTGGCCTTCACCTGGTTGGGCTAAGGGCCGCCGCCCATTAGGGCGGCCACAACCACCGACAACCTTTGGCCTAGCCGAGCGAGGGTCGAGAATCCTTGCCAGATCTGGGGGAGGGCCACGACCCTCGCCCTAAATCTGAGCGAGGACTCTTAAGCCCTCATTGTTGGTCGACTAGGGTCGTTGGCCCCTGGCCACGGCTTGGCAACCTCGGTTATCACAACCCCAACTCCATCGCCAAGGTCACGAGAAGCAAGGGTTATTTTTGCGACGTCCTAAGGTCGTCACCATCTCGATTCTTTTTATCTTGTTATCATGCACATGTAGAAATGTGAATGAACAACTCCTCAAACAAACAATAGCTGGAAGACTGGGACAAACATCACACAAAACACACTGATTTATATTATAATTGCTTTTACAAGCCCTTTCTCTACGGGCCCTCTTTTTTTTCTCACAATAGAAGTATTCCACATAAGCCAAGGGAAATCCTATCTCCTCTAGTGTGATTGCAACTCCCAAAACTAGCGTGAGACTTCCATTCCTATAAGACTGAAAGATGAGGGATGAGTTTTGGGGAAACTCAATAAGTAAAATTCCTAGTTCTCTACTAGGAAAGCATCTCATCATCGAAGCTTAGCAAGTACAACACTCGCAAATAGTGTTAATGGCAAATCAATAGCAAACTTGTTGCTACCCTTGACTTCGTGCAAATGTCCATCACAACATGCTTCAATATATACTTACCTTTGGCTTATCAATAAAAATATCAACACATCATACTTATGCAAACACCAGCACTTATGCAAATTCATTTAGCGTCGTCCTGGCTCGACTAGGCCCTCCCGACTCGACCAAGGCTTCCAGTTTCTTGCTAGGCTTCCTGGCTCGACCAGGGCATCTCGGCTCAATTGAGACTTCTTAAGGCTAGCTTCCTGAGGCTTTTGGGTTCAAAACCCAAGCATCTTGGCTCAACCAAGGCATGTCGGCTTAACTGAGGCATCCTGTTAAGTGAACGAGGCATCGCCATCAACACTGTGTGGCGGCGGACACTTTTTCCTCTTTAAGTGCATGCATAAATGCATCATGCAAGCCTGTTCTTATCCATTCTCTTAGTCAACACATGCAAGGCCCAAAGGCATTCTCATTTATTCGTGTGTATCATGAGATTCTTATACTTTACTAGCAAACATGTCGAGAATGATTTTTGGTCTGTAACTTGAATCGATCACTTAGCGCCGATCCTTGCATCGGATAAGGCTCGGAAACAGTATGCCCCAATACTGATCCAAGACCTCGAGGCTTGGGTACACCTCGTTTTAGTGATGATCCCAAGCTTGACAGACCTCGGCTCCAACCCGATGTGAATGCATATATATTGAGAATGACCCTCGGCTCGCGGTTTCATTCAACGCCAAGCACAAAGTCCTTGTGTCCATTTAAACTATGGAAATCGGCATGCTTGGTGCCTCACCGAGATCTCGTGGATTTGGGCGATCCCCGTACCAATCAAAGCATAAGATCGACACGCCTCAATGTCAACTTAGGACCCTGCGGCCTTAAGCGATTCGCGTACCAAACGAGGCTTGGACCCGACATCCCATTTATGCCGAAACCAAGGCTTTATGGCTTGGGGCAACCTTGCCTTGCGATGAACTCAACTCGAACGAACCTCGATCTCATTCCGTGTGTGAACAACTCAAGCACACGTTCAAGCACCGACATGAGCAAAACTATACAAAAGATCCAACATCCTACCCACGACTTGACAGGTGAGCATCTAACTAGACTTGACAATGGAGACTACTGCCCTAGAGGAGACATAGGGATCTTACTTACCTTGGCAACCTTGAAGACTAACTTAGATTAGCTTGAGGGTTTGAGGATGCAAGGCCGAGAGAAAGGAAATAGAGGCGGAAATGAGAAAGTGAATGGCATGATGAAAAATGAGGAGGGATCCTCCTATTTATACTACACTGCACCATCATTACTTATACAAGTGGCCCAATCACATTTCTTGAAGTGGCACGGCTATGGCATCAAGGTGGCAAGCCTAGTTTGCAAGGTGGCACACCTAGGGTCCTAAGAAGACACTTGCCATCTTCTTATTCGACCACTTATTGATTTGTTTTCCAAGGCTCAATTTAGGCTCATGATAACCTAAGATTTTAAAGGACACCTAAGCATGAATTACTAACTTCTTCTCCAAGGAAAATCTCAAGCCATCATTACCAAGCCAAATGGTCCACTCTAATTTTTCTAGATATCTCGCCTAAAGTCCTTGGGTGGCAAGTCTACTTTGCCTCATGATTGTACCTAGAAAGTGAGTTGGCCAAGCTAAAGGCCTCGTTAGCAATCTAAGCTCCTAGGCGTCATTGACGATGGCCTACTTTTTGCTCTTCCATTGGTCCACCTATATGCCACATTTAATGGACATTTAATGAAGTCCAATGATGAAGCTACTCTAGGTTGCCAACTTGGCAATTCTAGAATATTTAGTCATAGTTAGGGCTTGTGTAGCGCGTTCCAATTGATCCACATATACGTCACTTTTTTCTAGAACTTCCAAAGATATTTTGCCATCATCATGACATTTGACCTTTCAAGGGGACAACTCATCCTTTCATTAAATGAGGAGATTCTAGAATTCTCTTTGTTTTGTCTTTTTCTTCATTAATGAGGAGATTCTAGAATTCTATCGTCCAAGTTGGTTCTGGGGCCAGAGAAATGATCATTAGGTGCACTCGAGGTTCGGCCATCACGCCCCATGCTTGCCGAAACTGTTCCTTTGGATGGTCAATCGATCAGCCAATAGGTTTGGTTGTCCTTTGATTGGTTCGAGACCAATCCTAAGGCTTCCCATGGCCTAGCACAAAGCTAAGGCACTCAGGGACCTTAGAATTTGTGACGGAATAGCCCAGTCTATCCCTGGACTCATTCCAGTCGGCACCCAATCCACTAGTAGGGTTCATGGTCGGTGCATTATCAATCCATGATCAGACATCACCAATTCAAGATTCCATTCCAATCACTAAGAATTAAATAGGGAATGATGCATTTTTGGTCGGAAAGAAGTCACATTTGGTCCATTTGGATTGTCCGTGTATCAGTGCATAACCGGGTGGAATCACCTGCGACCAGAAACTACGACCAGTCAAATCGACCCATGACCATTCACCGATCCAAAATCATCTTGTGACCAATTCCCATGATCAAAAATTCATCTTATGAGCTGGTGATCCTATCCCTCTGGTATGGTCAGTAGAAATTCATGGCCGACACCTCGACCAATTCGTGACCGGTCAGTCGATCAGTTGTGATCAATCCATGATTCCTTGCTAATTGAACTGATCAATCCATGGCCAGTGGCCCATGATCGATCCTTTTAGGACCTTCTGGCCAATCTTTATGGGCTCAAAATCGAGGATGTTACACCAGCCGACCCTCTACCTACCTTTCTGACGACGGCAGGGCGGCGGTAGTAGTGGGGGTTGAGCCCTCAATCGTCGGCTGCTGTTCATCTTCCTCTTTTTTATAAAAAAAAAATAGTTTAATTAATTTTTATGTTAAAATGCTAATTATGCCAAAACGATGTTGTTTTTGTGTTTCTTTGCTGAGTCAGCCTTCCGAGGAGCCATGTAAGAGAGCAAAATTAATAAAAAATTGCTAGGTAGGATTTCCGGTGGGGTTCGCCGGATTTGGCACTCGATGTCCCATTTTTCTAAAAAAAATGGCATTTAAATGTTACTTTCCTAACTTTTAGCACTTAATTGTCCATTTGTTCCAAGTTTTGGCACTTGGGGTGTTCTTTTGCCCTTTCTTTGCTATCTGTCTAGAACATACATTGAAATTCATGAATACTTGTACTTCTGACAATGCACTTCAATTGGCAATCACGCACATTGTGTTCATCTTGAGTTGTAAGGGCCTACAATTTTGTCTTTTAGAATAGGTGACTACCAATTTTATATAAACCCTTCATTTTACCTTTTTCACAAGAATGAATGAATGAGTCAATTATTCCGCGAGAAATTCCTACTGGAATGATTACAACCTTACCATCTCAAAGCATCATCTTGCATATCAGCCTGTGAAAGCAACTGAATGAAGAAATAAAATTCAAGCATGTCTTTCTTGAAACTCACTAGCCAAACATTTTGAAGCTAAGGCATAAAACCTCAGCTCCAAGGGTCTATTTGAAACACTTAAAGTGCTTTCTAAAGAATAATGATATTCATAAAATCGAATTTCATTACTCAAAAATGTGAGTTGCATGATTTACACAAACATCGATTGGGCTCACAGTGATAACCCAAAATGGAAAACATGATTTCTTAACAAGAATGAAGACAATGATAAGACACAAAAAAATCTAGCATAAATAAGCGTAAAAATTAATTCTCTTCTTAGCTTAAAGGTCTATTTACTTATGTGGTTAAGCAAGAAAATGTTAAAGAGTGGCCATCATTCTCATCCTACAAGAGGAAGACAATGTCAATATGTGGATGAGAAAATGATTTTTCAATGAGGTCCCCCCTTACAACGAAATCGAGGTGACGGTATATGCTCCATAGTCCCTATCACGGGGTTTTGGTATTACACCAAGATTTTATCATAAGAGAAGGCATCATTAAAAGATCAATCCACGGCTATCAATCGAAAGTTCATATTCCCAAAAGTTTCACGTGCAAAATGTGGCATTGATTTTAGAAAGATTGATTTGTGATTTTATTCTTGCAAAAAAAAATGAGGTGATTTTATTTTGAGAAATCTATTTACAAAATGTGATATGAATTTCAATACCAAAAGGTAAGAAAGAAAGAATTTGATTGAAAATGTGACCTCAATCTTTGTGCCCTAAAATATTATCTTGACTTGAAAAAATTTTTATACATAATGTGATTTGATTTTACACAAAATGTGATTTGACGCCCATAATTGAATTTTTAGACAAAACCATCAATTCTGCAGGGTCAAATCAAAGTGTTTGAAATTTATGTTCAATGTTCCCTTATAAAGAATGATTGCCAAAACTTTCAATTACAAACCTAGACACTTAGGGTGCATTTGGTAACCATTCTATTCCAGGGAACAATTTTTTATTAGAAATTGTTATTTCTGATTCGGTTCCTAAGAGCAATTTATGAGCAAAAAAATGTGCTTGGTAACAGTCAAAAATTTCTATTCCCGGGATAGAAATGTGTGTTGGTAAAATTCTTAAATTCTTTTGTTTCTTTTAATTTTTTAATACTTTTATTATATTTTTCTTCTTTTTCTCTTTTTTTTCTTTTTTGTTCTTTTTTCTTTTTCTCTTCTTCCTCCTTCTTCTTTGTAGCCAATCGCCGGTCACGGCAGTGGCATGTGACTGAGCCTCGCCAAGCCAGGGCAAGGTTTGGCGAGCTCGCTTGGCCATGACAAGCCTCAGCCTCACCAAATCTGGGCGAGTCCGAGCCTCATCAGTGGCTAGGCGACACTCGCCTATCCATTAGCGAGGCCTAACCTCACCCAGGCAGCGCGAGGTTGGCCTCGCTGTGGCTCAACGTCACTCGGGGCTGGTGAGGTCGCCGAACCTCATCTAGCCAATCGCTAGCCATAGCCAAGGCCAATGATTAGCCAACGGGAAGAAGAAGAAGAGAAAAGAAAAGAGAAGAAAAAAAAAAAAAAAAAAGGAACTGGCTCTAGAAATTGTTCCCGGAAACAAGAAGTTACTTTTTTCTACTTCTTAATTCTGTTCTAAATCTATTCCCAAGGACGTTAAAAAATAGATTTTTATTCTCGGGAACAAAAATTTTACCAAATAGATTTCTAATTTTTTTCGTTCCGGAGAACAAAATAACATAAATAGTTGTTCCTCGAAAGGTTACCAAACAAGGCATTCAATTGATTTTCACGAATTTCGAAAATGAAAGTTCCAATCATGACTGGACAAGTAAAGTGAGAGATCATATTTATAGTGCGTTGGTGAGACAAATTTTCAATCATATAGAAATGCATATGAACTTATGAGGTTTTGACGCCTAATGGGTAGGATAGACCATAAGCTCAAGGGTCCCATCTCAATGAAAATAGTAAGCCTTTCCTAATATCACGAATTGTGGGTGAGTCAAACTTATTTCTTTCGAAGAAATGAACTGGATAAAAAATGATTGTCCCATAGGTGCAAATGGCCTATGGTCCGATCAATCCTCGACACTTCCTAAGTGTTTCTTAAGGGTTCAACTGGGGTTTGACCGCAAGTTGTGTGTGCCATAGATGTAGTGCTAGAGCATGTATAAAATCAAGCATAATAGTTTATATCCAAACAACACTTCAATGTCATTCACATAACCATTCATTCCTTACACCCACCTATAAAACAAAATTTTAATAAAGACTCCTCCCCTTATTACTCATAACTTGTACCAACATATAACACGAGGTTAATGGACATACCTCACATTCTCAAATGTGTTGCCATAAAAACACATTAGATTACACACAATCAAGTTAATCAAGCCTTAAGTCTTCCAATCCTAAGTGGAGTTGCCAAGCTATTGTGACCTAACCCCTCGTGGGAGCTATTAGGTTTAGGGGTATTGTCAACTTAAGGCCAATGATCTTTTATTGACTTGGACTCTCCCAAGTCCATATCTTGTGTGACATCAGGCATTCAAAATTTTAATCAATTAAGCCTTTGCAAATTTTAACTAAGGAGTCGCCATTAGCCTTTTTGGTCAGCTAGAAACCCAGTAGCCTTTTTACGTTAACCCTAAGACTAATGCTCTTTCAATACCTAAGTTGATCACATGCTAAGTAACGCCATAGCAGCCCATCTAGAAGAAATCTAATTTTCATCCTAACCATTCTAGAGTAGGAAAGTAACATCTGAAATTAAAAAGCACAATCAATTATAATCATAATAGAAAGCATGCAAGCATTCTAAAATTGTCCCTAAAAGAGAAAAAGACAATCAAGAAGGAGAAGCCTATTGTAAAGCCCTAAAGGCTTGTCCAATTTTAGGTTTTAATTTATAAAAAAAAAAAGAATTTTTTGAAAAATTTTAGTCAATTTCTTGGATTTTTATTTTTATTTTTTAATATTTTCTAAAATTCTAATTAATTTTTTTACAAATTTTAATATTAAAAAAGAAGAAGAATTCGGTCGGGTCAGGAGACTTGGCTTGACTAACTGGCCTAGATCCTATTGATCCGGGTTGGACTAAAAAACCATATTGGCCCTAAGGTCCCCTCAAAATTAATCAAAAAGGCCCACCAACATTTAAAATAAAGAAAGTGTCTTAATCTCCAGCTCACTTTCATTTTCTAATTCATAGCTTAAATCATGGATAAGCTCATAACCGGAGCTCAAATCACTATCGAACCGTTCACCGTCGGCAGTTTATCTTGACTCCACCAGCCACCATCCTTCAAATTTGTCGATCAAGGAATGGTTTCCTGGAAACATGGCACGCACACAAAAACATCAAAACAAGAACATACAAAACGAAGGGTAGTAGCGGGGACCTGTTAAAACTCAATTGACAAACCACGAACTAGAAACTCATAGAGGACTAAGAACAAATGGATATATTTCAGTTGAGCATTTCATCAGACACGCGAAGGGCATTAGCTAAAAGAGAGCTTCATACTCATTAAAGACACAGACTTAGACTGAAATCAGTAAGCGAGGTTTGGCTTTGGCAAAGAGAAAACTAATTTATACTCAGTACAAGCAAAAAAATAGCAAGCATCAATCCAAAGGAAGACCAAAAATGTGCATGTAACGTAGGCATTTTATCAAACATACAACGTACACTAAAGAAACAAGAGACCTATAATCCATCCATGGCTCAACTCAAACCAAGACTGTGAAAAGACATACTAGCATACACAGAAAACAGACTAGAGTGTACAGCAAGCTTAGCAAGACCAGCGAAGCCGGAGCTTGCGTGATCAATGTACGAGCGATGGGACACCTACTTGGTTCAAGCACATTGCTATGGGGGATGACAATCGAAGGGCTATCATTCATTGAATGTGGACCTCTTCCTCTTTTGGATGGCCTTTTCTCTGTCTCAGACTCTTTCCCACTAGCCAAGCACTCTCTAGTTTCAAATGAAGAGAATCGGAGCAAAGGGAGTTCCCCGAAATCTCCTTTCAACCTCTCTAGAACTTGCTCTCTCTATCCCTTTTGGGATCCTTTCTAGTTTCTCTCTAGTGGCTTCTCTCGATAACTTTGTTATCATCAAAAAGGGGGAAATTGTTGGAAAAAATATCTTCAAGTGATTTTGATGATGTCCAAACTATCCTTACAATAATGTATGCAAATGTTTGGACTAAAGGACTACGCAACATCCATTGGAAAAAAATTCGCAAATGTCTTGTTATGGCAAACGGCACTAGTCAACCTAAGAGATCAGCTATTGATGATGCTTATGTAGAAGTTGTAAAGATCAGGTCGATGGTAATGTAACAACTGAGTATATATGATGATGTTCATTAAGTTAGCTATGTAGACATTGAAAAACTTGGATTCGCACAACAGCATTGTGACATTCGCAATTGACCCCGATTTTCAAAATGGAATCACATCGACATCCAATTTTTGAACAGCATTACAATAAAGATTGGTAGACCCGAAAAATGTTGAAAATGCCACCTTGAGATGAAAACTCAATTTTTCATCGGCAGGACGCAAAAGTTCGAAAAAGTGTAAACGGGCCATGGGTGAGGGCCCAAGTGGGCCCAAGCCCATGATTAGGTAGCTCATGGGTCAAAGCTGATCATGGACGACCCGAATGGGCCTAAGCCTTAGTGGGCGGCCCAAGGCCCACACGCCCAAGAGGTGGGCTGCCACGGTGGGGCCATGAGTCCTCTAAGTCCATCAAGCCATCAATGCAAGATCTTGACATTTAATGCATCCCATGTGCGTGAATAGAACCCAATTTTGGCAAAATGACCAAATTGCCCTCTCATTCAACTAAGGACAAAAGGGTGAGATAGGAAAGGAGCCAGGAAGGGGCACCTATGTGCTAAAGATAAGGGAGGTGATGTCATCCCCTAACCTCGTCTAAGTCTACATATCCTATCTTCTAGCCTAGCTACGAGTGGTTCATTAAATGGCATTAATGAGTGTCGCAACCGAACCTCAGGTGAACCATCTAGGATATGGTTAATGGATTACTAAGCTTAAACTTAGCTTGAGCTCTCCCAAGCCCATACCAATTCACCACTTAGGTTCAAGTTCTTAACATGCAAATGATTTTTCAATTAGGAAATTGTCATTAATCTATTTTTGGTGGGTCGATTAGCAACCCAAGTAAAGTAATGGGAGATTTACCTTACTCCTGCGAACTAGAGATTGTGAGTTCGGGGACTTGATTATGCTAGATTTCTCTAACGCCCTTTCAGTACCTTTCTCTATTATTTCGAAAAAAATGTTTTGCAGGCAGCTTGATTTGATTTTAATTTACTTCCCTAACATGTGGGGTGATCATACGGGTACACTAACCACCAATTTAACACCCAAGAAAGCAATAAATAAATTACGGGACTTACCTCGTAGCAACGAAAGCATCTGCACTATTAGATTGAAATTCATACCAACAATCCTAGATATGATTTCTAATTAACACACAATCATTTATTTTTTTAAAAAAATTTCTCTTATTTAAATGAAGTCTAGAAACTACGTGCAATGCCATGCAATGACTTAATTTATTTAAAAAACTAAAATGACATGCAACATACAACCTAACATGCAAATTATATGTCATGCGACATTTATTAAATGACCTAGTGATAGGAAAAACTATTCTAACATTTTCACATTTAGATGATGTGCAATTAATGACCTAATTCTACATGACATGTGCATGATAATTTTTATGTTTTCTTTTATTTTAAATTAGATTTCGAAATTAAAATTACTCAATAATTAAACATGCTATTTAAATTAATGCAAGGAAAAACCAACTTCCTAAATTAATGTTTTTAGGATTTTTATTTCAAAAGTTCGAAATAAATAAATTTCCTATTCTAAACATGCAAAACTATCCTAAAATAGGCAATGTTCTAGCATGAACCTAATCTAACTCAAATATATTTTTGGGATAAACAGAGCAATCAAGGCGAGATGAGCACCAAGCCATCCAAAATCATCAAAGATATCATATACCGTCCAAATTAGGAAACAATATCTTAATCAAACTTGATTATTTCGCTAATAAAATCGATAAATTGATCTTAAGCCTTAAAGATCAAGATATTAATTTTATTCCTGCGTGATTAATTATTCTATCTAAAGCCTTATACATGGAATAAAAATCAATGTGTGGTTGCGAATTAGGCAGTAAACCCTAATTGGGAAATACGTCTAACACTTATAAATGTGCACATTAGATACAAATAGACATGTATTAGGCAGTGAATATATATTAGGCACGCGTGTCTCACATAAATAATCTTTCCAAATTTGGGCCAACAACGATCGAACCAGGATCGCAATCAGCTCCTTTGGCAAAGGGCAGCGACAAGGACGACGCGGGGGCTCTGGTTGCTGGTGTCATCAGTGGCGGTCGCTAGTGCTACCGTAGGAGCGGGTGAGGGGTGGCTGAGGTGTGGTGGCTGGTGCAAGCTATAGCAGCTGGTTCGTAATTGAGCGGTAGTGCCTAGCGCAGGTTGCTGCAGCTGGTTCGCAGGTGGAGACGATGGCAGCGGCAGCTGTGGCATCCCAAAATTTCATGACAACCTTTGGATGCATTACGACCTATGAAAAGGTGATGGAAGTGTTATTGATTTATGTTATGGCCTTTAGACCAAAGAATTTTAATAGATTAATGCCGATTATTTTAATGGAGAATTATTTGGGTAGAAATAAATCTTATGTTAATAGATGATCAATGTTGGTGCTATAGGACAATTTGATAAAGAAGACTTTGTTCTTGACTATGCACTTTATAGATTTGATTTTATGGATTAACGTCACAAAGTCTTTTGGCCATTTTATTATGCAATTAGGTATTTATTTAAATGAGGATTAAGATGTATTATTAAAAATAAACTTGGGCCATTTAAGATTGGACTTTAGGTCCAAGAGTGTTGGCCTAAAGTGGGCCAAGAGGCCCCGCCCATGGAGCCCATGGGGTAGCCAACGCATGAAGGAGGTGAAGCATGGTGGACACTTGTCTTTGAATTGCCTCCACTTGTTCATTATTTAAAGCCACTTGTCCATGCATCTTCCACTTGTCTCTTACATGCAAAATGGGAGCATGCAAGGGTTTTATTCAACCCAAAAGGAAAAGGGGAAGTGGGCAGATAGAGAGAAAGGGAAGTGAGCCGAGGGAGAGAGAGAGGGAAATCGAGAGAGAAAGAGAGCGAGCGTGCGAGAGAAGAAGAGGAAGAAGGAAGAGCTCATTCACCGCCATTCCTTCGCCGCTTTGCCCGCCGTTTGTCGCTGTTTTGTGCTTAAATTCGAGGCAAGTGAAGTCCTAAACCTACTCTTTGCATTGCTGTGTGTATGTGTCGTAGATGGTAAGTCTTGGTTGTGGTAGATGGGATGAGATGTTGGAGCCTTAAAGAGAGATTCATTGGTCATGCATGCTGATTTCGGAAAGACCAGTCCGACCGTCTGCGAGTTTGTGTCTTGCATGTGACCTTTTAGTTGGAATCTTGTTTTGACCTCTGTATGAAAGTTGTGTAGAACACCTTGACGTATAACATAATAAAATTTTAGACAAAATGGACAAGTATTGTGGGGTGAAACCTTTTTTCTACGAAAACATTAGATCTGGAAACTGTTTTGTTGACCTCTTGGTGATTTTGTGTGTTGCATGTGACTTTTTACTAAAAATTTCACTTCGACCCCTTCAAGAAAGTTCTAGAGAACATATTCAAGACTAACATACTAAAATTTGAGATAAAACGAACAAGTATAGCCTAGCAAAACGATTTTTATTTTGAAGACGTTAGATCTGGAAATGTTGTACTGGGCTTCACTGAATTCGTGGACTCTAAGGTGACTTTCCGTTGAAAATCTCATCCTGATTCCTTAATTAAAGTTGTAGTTAATATTCTGAGGAATAACATACTGAAGTTTCAGAGTAAATGGACCCGTAATGTTCAAGGAAACGATTTTTCTTCAACACGGGTAGATCTGGAAAACGATACCGAGAATAGGAAAAATAAATCGATTTTATCTTTTAATCCAAAACAAATTGAACTAATATTTCTTCATGAAACTTGTACCTCTAGGTCTTAAGTACAGTGTGTCCAAATTTCAGAATTTTCTGAGTTTATTTAGGGGTTTAATAGAATTTTTTTTTCAAAACTGTCCATGGATGATGTTAAGATCCTTTTTTGGTGATGCATCGACCTGTACGTATTCTGTGAAGCCTTGTTTGATGTGGTGTTCTTCACAAAATATTTTTTCTTAGATCTTATCTACATGGTTGTAAATTTTCAGAATTTATTTCCATCGTTTGCTAATTTTCTATAATTTTTCAAGAATAGCACGCATTCTGTTTAAGCTGGAAATTGTTTTATTTACTGTTTATTGGATTTATTATGTAAATCATGATATCCTGGATTATTATTCGTGCAATGACATGATGACATTCATACATTTCATATGACATCAAAGGATTGATGGATTTTCATGAACTCAATGAAGTTTTCAAAACCATTGCATCAAATGATACTTTTCCCAAGGCATATTATATGATTTTAAAAAGGGCTGTTGTGAAATCATTGGCATTGTTGCATCAAATGTGAAATTGAAAATGAGACGTATGGGAATATGCATTGTGGTGATGAGAAGGCCGTCGGAGGTGTGAGCCGACGATGCCCCGGGAGTGTTGGGATGCCCAGAATGTCGGGATGCCAGATGCCTGGTGGCCTAGTGGCGTAATTCTGGGGGGTCCTCGGGAGTTTCGAGATGCCCAGTGGTATACGGTACGTAATTCCAGAGGGGGGGAATCCTTGTGGTTTGTCGGTATGTAATTCCGGAAGCCCCGGAGGTTTGTGCCCGGGGGGATGCCTCGTGATACTAGTTGGGATGCGAGATGCCTGGAATGTGGGGGGCCGGATGCCCGGTTGTATTTTGAATACATGCCCGGAGGTTCCTCGCGATGCCTGGTTGGATGCGAGCGATAAATTGTGGGATGCAAACATTGATCCCTGGAAAGAAAAACTGATGAGATCCTTGTGAAAGATAAGAACTGAAAGTGAATCATGTGCATGGGTGTATGCATATAGCATGATGCATGATCTGCTTATGAAAATAAATTGATGCTATTTGACATTGAGAATGCGATCATGAAGGCTTGAATGGATCTCATGGTGATGCATGCTTGATAGCATGGATGGTACGAATCATGGTAATATATGCACGATGGCATAGCAAGATATGCATGACTGCATGGCAATATATGCACGACTGCATGGTGATGTGTGCTTAATAGCATGGATGATATGAGTGCATGGTGGTATATGTATGTTGCATGGTGATATATGCATGAATGCTTGATGATGAGTGCATGGTGGTATATGCACCTATGGCATGAGTATGCATGAATGCTTGATGATGAGTACATGGTGGTATATGCACATATGATATAGGTATGCATGAATGCTTGATGATGATGGCATGATGATATATGTATGGTTGCGAGGTGAGGTATGCTTGATATGCATGACTGATATGTGGTTTGTTATGATGCCTTGATTGTTCTGTTTGACGCAATGAGTAGTGTGGTGGATCTTTACTGTTGAGTGGTTATACTCACCTCTTTTGGGGAATAACATTTTAGATTAGATAAGATACCTCTGCTGCCACTGCTACTAGTAGATGGATCAAGTGGTTGGATATGACCGCGAGGATGAGGATAGCAAAGGAAGGAACTTTTGGACACCGACACTGATCGATGGACTTTAAGTATACGACTGTTGGAGGAGATGTCGGTCATCTTTTGAAATATAGCCGAGTATAGAAGACTACGGCATTTTGATGTACCAGTGAATGATGTCCATCTGGTTTAAGTAAATAAAAGTATACGGCTTTTACCTATAAATGTTTAGTAGGTGTGCATCGTTTTCTGAATATAGGGAAGGGAGTTGATGGATGTGCTTCCGCCATATGAACTGCGCAAGGGACTGATAATAAAAGATGTAAACCCCCACGGTTGTATGGACCCGCTGCAATTGAAATGTAATCAGAGTGACATGTTATTAGGGAAAGTGAATGGTAAGCGAACTGTGGCGACCCTAACGGATCGGGGGCCGTCGAGGGGTGCCACAGCCCAGTTTTGGTATCAGAGCTATGGTCTATTTGGAGTGATAAGGTTTCTCATATGGAAATGAGAATAGAATGATGCACACCATAGGATACTAACTTGAATGGTTGACTAACTTTGAACAACGGGTGATGAATATTCACTCGTAGATCCCTGGCAACTAGTGTAATGTTGCTTTTCTGTGTCAGTAACATTCTATGTTACTTATGTGACTTTAGTAATAACCTTAATTAATGATCTAACTAGTGACACCGAGTTGCAAATTATTCTTGAGGTAAATGCTTAGAAAACTGTAGGAAAATCATGGTACAAACTGGAAGTGGTCATCCATTGAGGGTTGAAGCCTCTACAGCAAGGGCTGAACCCTGAATGGAAGATATCCTGCAAGCATTGACTAATATTGGAAATATGATGGGAAGGCAAGCGTAGCAACAACTTGGAATGGAACGTCGCCCTCAAGGACTAGTGGAGCAATTTCTGAAGTTGAAACCACTTAAGTTTAGTGGAATGGGAAGTCTTGAGGAGGTGGAGCATTGGATTGATGGAATGGAACGAATTTTTCTGTTGTTGGACTGCTGAGAAAATAGTTTTGGCAGAGTACCAGCTGGAGGGAAATGCAAAGTTTTGGTGGAGAGCTTCGAGGGACACGATCTTTCCACCAGGTACTGATGTTAATTGGGACGAGTTTGTCAGAGCTTTCGATAGGAAGCATTTCTCTAATTGTGCTAAGGATAAGAAGATCACTGAATTTGTTCAGTTGGAACAAAGTGTCATGCCCCGATCCTCGGGGATGCGCCCATCCTTATTATTGGTTGATTTTAAAGTGCGATATCCCATGATTAAGTATCGCCGACCCTTTCATTTTTATTTTTTTTACGCAGGCGGAAGCAGTTATAAATGCCCAGACAATAAAACAATGGAATAGAGAAGCAGGCCATATTTTTCATATTGAAATTCACAACCACACTTTCATTAACAGCACAACTCATAGTATATTTACAATACTATTCACAACATACTTGTCTTACACCTATCTACACTAAGACAGGGTTTACAAAAGGGATGGGATCTCAATCCACATCCAGGTTATACTCAAGATCCCTCTTTGGATCTTCTTCTTCTTCAAAAGTCTTTCTTCTCTTTAGGTTCCTCCTCCTCAGCTTCTCCTTAGGGTCCTGAAATGGTTATTCAATAACCAATGAGACCACATCTCAGTGAGTCCTACCCCCTAAGACTCGATTAGTAAGCCAATACACTATGGGCTGTCTAAACATGGCACGAGTCGGAGGACTTACCTTGGCCTCAATTCCATATGCATATTAGTATAGTTCAATAGGTACTCGAACAATCACATCACTGATCAAAGCATCGATCAAATCGACCTAGTCGATTTCATGTCAGTCGGACCATTTCTAGGTCATTCATCCCACACCAAGCAATTCCTTAGATTTAGTGGCTTTACGGTTCCACCCAACCCTCTCAAGATCTAGTGGCTTTACGATCCCACCCGACCCTCTCAACATCTAGTGGCTTTAGGGTCCCACCCGACCCTCTCAACATCTAGTGACTTTACGGTCCCACCCGACCCTCTCAAGATCTAGTGGCTTTAAGGTCCCACCCGATCCTCTCAAGATTTAATTTAGGAATAAATCTTAAATTCACTCCTAAATTACTTTAGCACCAAATAAATCTCAAATAAATAAACGAGCTGCACTGACAATCAAAGCACGAAATTCCGAAGAACCGGTCATCCCGGTTGAATTTCCGGAAAAATAAATAATTAAATAATTAATTTCTAAAATTAAATAAAAATAAAAAATCAAATTTATGTGACATCCCAAAAATTCAAGACAACCTCTAGATGAATTAAAGCCTATGATTAGGTAATGAAATTTCCTATGGTCTATGCTTTAGCCGTTGATTTTCTCTTAATACCAAGTGCTATTTAATTGTGTTCATAAGTTATTAAAAATTAGTATCATAGGACAAATTAATGAGAAGAATTTATTCTTGGCTATGCACCTCATAGATTCAATCCCTATAGATTAAATATTACAAGATTTTGGCCATGTGAAATTTAAAACTTGAAATATATACAAAAGAAAGAATTAAAGATGAATTAGTAAAAAGTAAAATTTGGGGTTTAATTAGGCTTGGGCCTTAGGCCCAAGAGTATGGACTTTTGGTGGGCCAAATGGCCGGCCCATTGAAGCCCAAGGAGGTGCTATCGTCAGCCACAAGGGAGAGGCCGGCCCAAATCCTTCCAAGCCCACTCCCAAGCCCATCTTGCATGTCTTGCCATGTGGCAAAAAGAAGACCCCATGCATTGGCCATTGAGGGTGGCTATTAATCATGACTAATGATGGGGTTTAGGGGAAACAAAAGGAGGGAGAGTGGCTGGTTGAGGGGTTGTAGCCCAAGCCAAGAGAGAGAGAGAGAGGGACCGAGAGAGGAGGAAAGGAGCCGCTCGCTCGCCCGTCGCCGTCCGTTCGCCAGTCCGTGTGCCGTCCGTGTGCCGACGTTCGCTTGATCTTAGAGGCAAGTTAGGATCCATTTACTGCTCTTACATGTGTGTTTTGCATGTGTGTTTGGAATGGTGTTGAATCTTGGGTGTTTAGGAGTGAGAAACCGAAGCTATTGTAGTTTGTTTTTGAAATAGCTTGCTGTATTCGTGTATACCCCCTGACCCAGAAATTTGTAGAGGCTTGCATGCGTGTTTTCGGTTGGATTTTGGCTTTGACTTCTTCATGAAAGTTGTAGAAAACATCTCAAAGTATAACATACTAAAATTTGAGACAAAATGGTTGAGTTTATGGGGTGAAATCCATCCTCTACGAAAAGACTAGATCTGAAACTGTTTCGTCGACCTCTTGATGGTTTTGTGTGCTGCATGTCGCTTTTTACCAAGAATCTCCCTTCAAATTCTTCACGAAAGTTATAGAGAAAATCATAAATAATAACATACTAAAATTTGAGGTAAAATGAGCAAGTTTATCCTAGTGTAACAATTTTCTTTTGAAGACGGTAAATCTGGAAATACGGTACTGGACACCCGAGACTTCTTAGACCTATATGATGACTATTCTTTGAGAATATCACTCAGATACCTTAATGAAAGTTGTAGGGGACCTCTTGAGGCACAACATATCAAAATTTCAGAGGAAACAAAGAAAGATAGGTAGGCGAAACCTCGATATTTCGGAGATAGCTAAACCGGACTGCTCGGTACTAGAAACAGGAACTTCGAACGTCTACAGAAAATTATATAGAACGAATATGGCCTATATGTCTTCATGAAAAATCTACCTTAAGGTCTTGCCTATAACCTGGTAAAATTTCATAATTTTCAGAGGTCATTCGGGTATTTTAATCGAAATATTTCAAGAACTGCGCAATCTGATTTTATCCTAATTTACATGCTGTATTTGTGTGAACATATCTTCTTGTGCGAAACTCTTTTAGGCATGTGTTCTTCATGAAATTTTTACCTTATTGTCTTGTCTATTACATGTTCTGATTTCATGATTTTTGAAGATCATATGTATATTTAATTTACATGTTTACCGAAATTGTGCAAGCTGGAATTTGCTAAATCTCAAAAGGCATGATATGTGGACTATTCTAAGTTATATGGACCCCTTGGATTGTATTGTCATTTGTGGTTGTATCTTGCTGCATGTATGATGATGATTGGAAATGCATGTATGAATCAAATGATCTTGTCTGCCATCACATCATATGCCATGTTAAAAATTGAGTTATAATTGAGAATGTGAACTAAGATAAGTGAGAAGGCCATCGGAGGTGTGAGCCGACGATGCCTTGGGAGTGTCGGGATGCCTGGCTAGAAGGGTAAAGGCCGGTTGCCTGGTGGCCTTAAATGGCCAGATGCTGGAGGGTCCTCGGGAGTTTCGAGATGCCCGGAGAGTGAGGGAGTCGGAAGCCTAGCAGGTATTGTGCCAGGGGATGCCTCGTGATGCCAGTTGGGGTATGAGATGCCTGGCAGGTATTGTGCCGGAGGGTTCTCGCGATGCCAGGTGGGGTGCGAGTGATAAATGTGGGATGCAAACATTGGTCCCGGGAAAGAGAAATGTGGCGGCTCAAAATGCAAGGATGAAATTAGGAAATTGAAATTGAAACATGCATGATGATATGTATGACATGATGATGATGAGTGCATGTGATATGATAATGATGAGTGCATGGATGCATGATGATGGTGAGAGCATGGATGTATGTGCACTTATGGCATGATGGTACATGTGACATGATGATGGTGAGTGCGTGGATGTATGTGTACCTATGGTATGATGGTACACGTGACATGATGATGGTAAGTGCATGACATGATGGTGATGATCATATGAGGATGTATGTACATGCGGTATGATGACATGTGCATGGTATCGAGGTAAATTGTGCATGGATGCTTGAATGACGTGTTATGCTATGATTATGATGATTGTATTATATGATGCATTGAGTGGTTTATTGGTCATTTACCTGCTGAGTGGCTGTACTCACCCATTCAGGGACCAACATTTCAGATTAGAAAGATGCCGCTCCTTGCTGTCACGCGGGGCGTCTTTTACGGCCTTCCTTCGGACGTAGAGGTCGAGTGCGTGGACATCGACTGTCCCACCATCCCTGGTCTTACATTTATTCGGGTTCGTACGATAGTGATGTATGACGTGGGCCTAGCTGAGGGCCCTGTCATTCAGGAGATCATATCCGTTCACGTTCGTCGAGATTGAGTGATGCATGGGATGTTGCCGCCGCCACCGCTTGATGCGCCAGGATGGGTGTGAGGGCCCGTGCATGAGAAATAGGAGCTGCAACTTTTTGGGAAATATCCAACACTAGTTGATGGAGGGATTAGCACGATTGTCATAGTGGGTCAAGTGTCTCTTTTTGGGGGTTATGGCCGAGTATAGCTAAAAGTCTTGGCCTTTCTTTTGTCGTACCGACCCGAGAAAATCCATCATGAAAATATGTAAATAAAAGTGTCTTGGCTTTATCTTTTCTTATGATGTTAGTGGTGTGCCATGTATCATGGTTGTTGAATGGGGAATTAGTAAGACTCGATTATGCTTTCGCAAATAAGATGTGCCCGTTTAAAAAAAAAAAATGTATACCTAGGAACTTAGGTACTTCTTTGGTAAGATGTGGTGACCTTGGGCGTTTTGGGGTGCCACAATTTAGGCTCGTAATGCCGAATTGGATGCCGAGACGAGCCTGTAAAATTACCGAGACTCGTTCCATAAATAACATGGCATGTCTACTTGCTAATGTCTATTTCTAACCACCTAACATGCATCATTAAGTCTCTAATTTAATTGATCTAAACTAATCTAACCACTTAATTGCATTTAATTAAATCTAACCAACCTTAAGTATAATTAGCAAACTAAGAAAGCATTAGTGAGTAAAACTCACTTGATAAATGCGGAGATTGGGACACCGTGACGGCGACGCGACGGCAGCCGAAATTGAGTTTTCGACAACATCGGCGGGCTTGGACCAGGCCTCGACTTTGGCCTAACAAATCTCAGCCCAACTGAGATTTGTTCTTGCTTTTGGGTTTGACCCAAATAAAGTTGGGCCTACTGAAAATGGGCTGCTCTTAATCAACTTGGGCTAGCTTGCGGGGAATTGGGCTTAATGGAGCTGCTGGATTTTTGGGCCTCAAAAACTGGGCTTGCGAATTCACTTGGGCCTCAATTGAGCTGCTGGGCTGCCCGCAAGAGGAATCCAGCGAAGGAGTCATTGACTTGGATTTTTGCAGGGCTGAATTTGGACTGACTGAAGCTTGCAGATCTCGCTGGCTTCGTTGGGCCGTTGATGCTGAGATGGGCCTCGACAATTTCGTGAGGGCTGAGGGCACACCGCTGGAGAAGACCGAAGATTGGTGTCGCTGTAGCTACTGACGTCTTCAATCGTGGGCTTGCTGCAGACGTGTGGCGCACAGCCTCGATCAATACTCGGGCAGGAGGAGACCACGAAGTGTCGTTGTTGTTGTGGAGTTCGCTGGCAACAGGAGACGGCAGGTGGTGTTGTTGGTCAACTAAGGGCTTCATGGAGAGAAGTGTTGATCGAAGGAGCTCCAGCTGAGGACACGTGGAGGCCAGCTTCGACGTTGGAGCAGCTTCTGCCGTGAGTTGTCTTGATCGGTGAAGATGGAATTGATTTGCTGCCGACAAAGCCTAGTGGAGGATGCAGCTTCGGTCTTCAGTGGAGCTGGTCGTGGAAGCGGAACGGTGGTGTGTTGGCGCGGCTTCTCTGGACGTCGTGGCTATGCGGACGGCAGAATTCGGTGGAGCTGCTGCAGGGGTCTTCGCTGGGGGACGAGGCGTGGGCTTCAAGCGGTCAATCAATGGCATCGCTTGTTGTTCTTATTGACCGAAGCAAGCCAATACGTTGGCAGGTGGCAGCGGTGACGTGCAGTCGGTAGCGGGGGTCTTCAGCAAGCAGCTTCGTCTTCTTCAGTTGGGAGTGTCGCACGAAACGAAGAGGGGAGAGAAAGGCTATCTGCTGAAAATGAGGGAAGAAAAAGAGATGGATAGAGATGAGGGGTGCGGGCCCCTTAAGCTTGATCTTTTTCCACATAAATATCTCTTGCTCTTATCTCTCCACATAGCTGTCATCCACTAGTCCATTTTCATCCCAAATTGCCCTTTCTAGAGAGTTGAATTGGTCCATAAGTCACTACTCATGGGGGCACACGAATTTTCTAGTAACATGGCATCAATTACACATCAAATCTCTCTCAATTCATCCTCAATGGGCTCTCATAAAAAAATCAATCGACGCCTCAATGTCTCAATCGTTATTTTTATTCACCCATGCATCCAACATGCATCTCAATTTTGCAACTGAAAACCATCTTCGGCATTTTCTGCACTAAAACAACCCGGCGATGACTTTTTCCCAAAAAGTGTCATTTGTCAAAAAAATCTTATGAGAGTGAGTTGACACTCATAGAATTTATTGTGACATGGCCGAAACTTCAATTTTTGAAATAGGACTCGAATTGGCGGTTAATTTTCATTCGGCGCGTTTTTAGCTTGAACTAGACTATCGGGTAGTTTTCAAAACTTTTTAAGGCAAATAACCCGTGGTTGATTTTCGTCGAACGACTATGAACCCATTCCACTCAATGGCAACTCTCGATTATCGTGAAAATCTCAAAGATTCAAATACGGACACAAGGTACCAAAATGACAGTAAAATCATATTAGTGTCGGTCGATGAGAATTTTCCAATTTAGTGGAGTCACCCACGATCGGCCACACATCTCAGTCGACCAGACCTATCTCTAGTCTTAAATCAATTTTTAACTGTGTCGTAATGGCCTCTAAAGATGAGCACAGCGAGAAGCCGATTCCTGATCGAATTCTCAAGTTTATTGCCCTAAAATTTCTTAATTACTTACCCAGACAATCTAGTTATCTCAAGAGTGATCGGCTCTGAAAATAGCCCTATAAACACGTCAACAAAATGCCCAATTAATTCAGTAGAAAACAGGTTGAGAAATTCATGATGTCACAACTCTTCCCCTCTTATAAAATTTTCGTCCTCAAAATTTAAACCTTACAAGACTGGATCAAAAGGGTGGGGGTACAATTCTCTCATTGACTCCTCAGTCTCCCATGTTGCTCCTTCTGTACCGTGGGGTTGCCAGACCACTTTGACCAATAGGATGGTCTTTGTACGCAGAACTTGCTCTTTGCGATCGACAATCTGGACCGGTCTTTCGATGTATGACACACAGTCATCCACGTCCAACTCCTCGAAATTGAGCACGTGGGTTAGGTCAGGCTCGTACTTCCTTTACATCGACATGTAAAAGACATCATGCACTTGCGCCAATCTTGGTGGCAACGCAAGACAATACGCTAAGGTCCCGATTCTCTCAAGAATCTCAAACGGACCTACGTACCTCGGACTCAATTTGCCTTTCTTACCAAAGCACGAAGTTCTCCTCATTGGTGACACTTTCAGAAAAACGTGATCACCAACTTGGAATTCCAAAGACCTCCGGCGCTTATCTGCGTAATTTTTCTGTCTGCTCTGCGCTATCTTTAATCTGTCTTTGATCACTGCCACGGCATCTACTAACTGCTAAACTAACTCTGGGCCTGTGATTTTTCTTTCCCCAACCTCATCCCAACACACTGGTGTTTTGCATGCTCTGCCATACAACGCTTCGAATAGAGCCATCTTAATACTCTGTTGATAACTGTTATTGTAGGCGAATTCTGTTGGAGAAATCTTTCTAGAATATTTTGAAGCTGACAAAACGTTTCTATCAGTCTAGTCTGGATAAATGCAAGTCTTCTGTTTAGCGTCTGAAGACTTTCGAATCACAAGACTCAAGACTCAAGACTCAAGACTCAAGACTATTCTCATTGATAGTTCTTCTAATCCAGTGACGAAGGCAATCCAGAGCCAAAGTATTTGGTTTAGGATTTAGTTCTATCCTCTGAAGAAGATATCTTGGCTGGATGATTATAACGGATTTCTTTCATTCGTAATCAAGATCGTTTGAAGATCCGATGGTCGACGAAGAATTCTTGGAAGGTTCTATTCTTGAAAACCAAGATCCTGATTGTATGGGCGAACAGGATTGATGGGCTATCGTCAAGTTCCTTTAATAGGTTGAATGATCTTCTTAATTGATTCCGTCCAACTGGTAGATTGGAGGAATTCATTTGGTAAGTGCCAACGGGTATGATGGCATAAAGGAGTATAAAAGGAAGACGTTCTAGTTGCTTTAGTGCATGATCGATAGAGAAATTCTAGAGTCTGAAGCACCTTGATTATTAGTCGATACATTATGAGCGAAATTGTACACACAGAGAGTGTCTATACTTAGTGATACCTTGAGCGAGTGTGGTAGATTATCTACACCGAGAGATCAAGGGAGAACATCACTGTAACATCTCTTTGTTCATAGTGGAATCCAGCCAATAGGCTGTCAGTGCAGAAGAGTGGACGTAGGCTTGAAATAAGCCGAACCACTATAAACCGCGTGTTCAATTTTCTCTTCCCTTCTCTCAATCTTACTTTGATTATTGTTTGTCTCAAATCTGTTAACTGTCTAATATTGTGCAATTATCGAGAAAAATCTTGCATATACCTATTCACCCCCTCTAGGTACTTATTCTAGCTATATCAAATTCTACCATATGAAGCTGATCTTCCCAACTTCCTTTGAAGTCTATTACACAACCTCTCAGCATATCCTCGAGAGTCTGAATTGTCCTCTCGAACTGGCCATCCGTCTGAGGATGATATACCGTACTGTACTGAAGTTTGTACCAGGAGCACTCTGCAAGCTCTTTGAAAAAGCAGCAGTAAATCCCGGGTCTCTATCAGATGTTATCGTAACTGGCACTCCATACATTCGAACTACCTGACGCACATATAGATCTGTATGCGTATCCAAACTGAGGTCCTTTCGAACTGCAATAAAGTGAGCCAACTTTGTCAGTCTGTCAACCACCACCCAAATTGAATCATTCCCTCTCTGACTTCTTGGTAGTCCAGTCACGAAGTCCATCGTGATATGCTCCCATTTCCATTCTGGGATTGCGAGAGGTTGCAGAAGTCCTCCCGGCTTACAATGTTGATCTTTTACTTGTTGACATGTCAAACACTTGTTGACGTAGATTCTGATACATCTTAGTGCTTCCAAGATGAATGTTGTAACTACTACGATGTGCTTCAGATAAAATTTCTTCTCTAAGCTCGACATCGTCAGGTACAACTAAACGTCCTTAGAACCTTAGAGTTCCGTCATCAGCAATATGAAAATTAGCCTTCCTTTTATCTGCATCTTCCTGAAGAATTCTCTGTACATCTGGGTCTGTCTGTTGGAGTTGTTTGATTCTAACCTGGACATCCGGTTCAATTCTTAGGGTGGCCATAAAAAGTCGAGAGGTGGCCTACCTCAAATTTGAATACCAAATCCCGAGCTCTCTCGATTAAGTTCCACTCCTTAATCAGTATATGAGCCACTGAAGACTTTCGACTTAAAGCATCGGCGACCTTGTTCGCCTTTCCTGAGTGATATAAAATATCACAATCGTAGTCTTTCAACAATTCCATCAATCTGCGCTGTCTCATGTTCAACTCCTTCTAAGTGAATAAATACTTGAGACTTTGATGGTCTGTGAAGATCTAAAACTTTTCCCTGCACAAGTAGTGTCTCCAAATCTGCAGGGCAAAGATAATGGCTGCGAGCTCTAAGTCATGCGTTGGATAGTTATGTTCATAAGGTCTCAACTAGCAGGAAGCGTATGCAACAACCCTACCATATTGCATCAGCACGCAACCCAACCCTCTAAATGAAGCATCACTATAGATCTCGAATCCTCCAGGCCCAGTTGGAATCGTCAGTACCGGTGCGGTAGTCAGCTTTTCCTTCAGCTCTTGAAAATTACGCTCGCACTTGTCTGTCCGTATGAACTTCTTGTCTTTCTTCGTGAGCTTAGTTAGAGGCGATGCTAACGCTGAGAAACCTTCTACAAACCGTCTGTAATAACCTGCCAATGCTAGAAAACTTCTGATTTCTATCACTGATGTCGGTCTCTGCCAATTGACCACAGCTTCTATCTTGCTCGGGTCAACGAAGATTCCTTCTTTGAAAATCACATGACCTAAGAACGTAACACGAGTCAACCAAAACTCGCATTTGCTAAACTTAGCATACAACTGATGCGTCCTTAAAGTATGGAGCACTAATCTCAGATGATTCTTGTGCTCTTCGTCACTTCTCGAATAAACCAAGATATCATCAATTAACACGATCACAAATTGATCTAGATATTCCTTGAATATTCGGTTCATCATATCCATGAAGGCAGCTGGAGCATTCGTCAACCCGAATGGCATCACTGTGAACTCATAGTGATCATACCGAGTACGAAATGTTGACTTAGGAATATCCTCTTTCTTAATTCTCAGTTGACGATATCTCGTCCTCAAATCAATCTTCGAGAATATTGACGCTCCTTGCAACTAATCGAACAGATCATCCATCCTTGGGAGGGGATATTTGTTTATAATGGTTACCTGGTTGAGTTGTCGGTAGTCAATGCACAAACGCAACGATCAATCTTTCTTCTTAACAAATAGAACTGGTGCTCCCCAAGGCAATGCACTAGGACGAATAAATTCCTTGTCAAATAATTCTTGCATCTACACCTTCAGTTCTTTCAATTCTGATAATGCCATTCTATAAGGTGCCTTCGAAATTGGTTCTGTCCCTGGTGCTAACCCAATTACAAACTCAATCTCTCTTTATGGCGGTAATCCTGGCAATTCTTTTGGAAATATATCTTGAAATTCTTAAACAACAGTAATATCTTCCATTTTCAGTTCCTCAACTGTCATATCCACGACAGTTGCCAGGTACCCTTGACAACCCTCGTCTAATAGACGAGTTGTCTCTTGCGACGAGATCAGGACAATCGAGGGTCCTCCTTAATTCCCGACAAACTCGAAGCTCTTACCCCCTAACGAGTCAAATTGAATCGCTTTACGATAGCAGTCCATTTTAGCTCTTTGCTTGGTGAGCCAGTCCATGCGAATTATTAAATCGAAATCATACATGGCTAGGACTAAAAGATCTATTTTCCCTTCTCGCTCACCAATCACTCACTTGCATCCCGAACAACCCAAAGCAGTAATAACTTTATCTTTCAAGGATGTAGATATGCACATTGCCGACTCAAATAATATAGGACTGACTCCTATCAACTTAACATACTGCTCGGCAATAAATGAGTGGGTTGCTCCTGGATCAAACAAAGCAAAAGCAGGTTGGTCGTTGAGCGAAACCATACATGTTATCACGTTAGGTGCAGCTTCCGCCTGACCTTGTGTGATTGCATAAATTGTGCCTTGAGCTGGAGGTCTCTGCTGTCCTCCTTGTGGCACGTTCTAAGGTGCATACCCTTCGATCTATCCTCGTGGCGGTGGCGGTGGTAGCTGCGGTTGTCCCCTTGGCCTCTTGGGACAATGTCTAGCTATGTGGCCCTGTTGGCCACATTCATAACACACACCCATCCTAGTTGGACATGGTGCTGACCCATGTCGTCTCCCACAAAGGCGACACGGTCCCATTCTGTCAATCATCGACCTACCATATCCACCCTTCTTGCTAGGTGGACCTTGGAATTTGTTCCCTGGCATCGGCCTCTTCCCTTGCTTGATCGCTTCCCGATTAACACCAAATCTCGACCCCGACGAGGTAGCTTGTTCATTCAATCCTCGCTCTATCATCTGGGCTCGACGATAAACCTCTCTGTAATCTTTCAAGTCCCATGGTAGTAGAGGTTGTTTCAATTCAGTACGAAGACCGCTTTTGAACTTCCGAGCTTTCTCTTCAGGGTCTTCTATCAATTTAGGAGCATACTATGACAGTTTTGTGAACTTGACCCCATATTGGTCAACTGTCATGCTCCCTTAACGGAGACGGTAGAACTCCTCTATCTTTTGTTCCCGAGCAGTACTCAAAAAGTACTAATCATTAAAGGCTCTGAGGAAGGTGTCCCACACTTGGACCACACCTTCCGAGAATACTATATCCTTGGCGGATCTCCACCATATATTGGCATTACCTTGAAGTTGGTACACAGTTAGTAACGCATTTTCATCTTTATTGCACATCAGAAGTGCAAATGCCTTTTCCAAATCCTGTACCCACAGAGACGCGGCCTCAGGGTCTTCAGTACTCATGAATTTTGGCGGATTCATCTTTAAGAACTGATCCACTAACTGGTGAACCAGCCTCCCAGCGGCCACAACTCCTGGTAGTATTTCAGCAGGGGCGACGGTAGGTGTAGCTACACGTGCGATAGCAGGTATGGCGGCAGTTGCGGTAGCAATGGTAGCGTTGGCAACGGCAATGGCGGCGGCTTCAACAGCGGCAGTAAAGGCAGCAGTTTGATCTCGGGCCTGTTGCCCCATAATCTCCCACATAACATCTAGAGCTTGGTTGATTCCGACAGTTCCTTGCTCACTCGGGGCTGCTACCCCAGCACCAACAGGAGGTGGTGCTACTCTAGCATCTACAACAGGTGGAATCATTCCACTCGCGCTAGCCTGTGCTGGTGCTCGACCACGACCTCCTTGGGTACTGACTCTAGTCGGTGCTCTTTCCCGAGTCACGGCCCTACTAGCCCTCTTTGCAAGAGTCCTTGGCTCCTGATCACTCATAGTGTCACTTTAAACAATTGACACCTGCTTCCAATTCAACACCAAATTAGAAACGGAGCGATTCAAATAACAAACAATTTTAACACTCAGCTAACATAGACATGCACCAACATGAATTTAAAGACCTTTCCTACTAACTATCCCATGGTCAACACTCCTTATCACTCCAGTCTTGAACTTCACTTTGATACCACAAAAAGGGGATGTCACGCCCCAATCCTCGGGGACACGCCCATCCTTATTATTGGTCGATTTTAAAGTGCGATATCCCAGGACTAAGTATCGCCGACCTTTCATTATTATTTTTTTTTTTACGTAGGTGGAAGCAATTATAAATCCCTAGACAATAAAAGAATGGGATAGAAAAGCAAGCCATATTTTTCATATTGAAATTCACAACCACACTTTCATTAACAGCGCAACTCATAGTATATTTACAATATTATTCACAGCATACTTGTCTCACACCTATCTGCACTAAGACAGGGCTTACAAAAGGGATGGGATCTCAATCCACATCCGAGTTATACTCAAGATCCCTCTTTGGATCATCTTCTTCTTCAAAAGTCTTTCTTCCCTTCAGGTTCCACCTCCTCAGCTTCTCCTCAGGGTCCTGAAATGGTTATTCAATAACCAATGAGACCACGTCTCAGCGAGTCCTACCCCCTAAGACTCGATTAGTAAGCCAATACACTATGGGCTGCTTAAACATGTCACGAGTCGGAGAACTTACCTTGGCCTCAGATTCCATCTGCATATTAGTACAGTTCAATAGGCACTCAAACAATCACATCACTGATCGAAGTATTGATCAAATCGACCTAGTCGATTTCATGTCAGTCGGACAATTTCTAGGTCATTCATCCCACACCAAGCAATTCCTTAGATTTAGTGGCTTTAATGTCCCACCTGACCCTCTCAAGATTTAATTTAGGAATAAATCTTAAATTCACTCCTAAATTACTTTAGCACCAAATAAATCTCAAATAAATAAACGGATTGCACCACGACAATCAGCACGAAATTCCGGTCACCGGCCATTCCGGTTGAATTTCCAGAAAAATAAATAATTAAATAATTAATTTCGAAAATTAAATAAAAAATTATAAAAAATCTAATTTAGGCTCGTAATGCCGAATTGGATGCCGAGACGAGCCTGGAAAATTACCAAGACTCGTTCCATAAATAACATGGCATGTTTACTTGCTAATGACTATTTCTAACCACCTAACATGCATCATTAAGTCTCTAATTTAATTGATATAAACTAATCTAATCACCTAATTGCATTGAATTAAATCTAACTAACCTTAAGTATAATTAGCAAACTAAGAAAGCATTAGTGGGTAAAACTCACTTGATAAATGTGGAGATCGGGACACCGCGACGGCGACGCGACAGCGGCCGAAATCGGGTTTTCGACAAAACCGGCAGGCTTGGACCGGGCCTCGACTTTGGCCCAACAAATCTCAGCCCAACTGAGATTTGTTCTTGCTTTTGGGCTGGACCCAAATAAAGTTGGGCCTACTGAAAATGGGCTGCTCTTAATGAACTTGGGCTGGCTTGCAGGGAATTGGGCTTAATGGAGCTGCTGGATTTTTGGGCCTAAAAAACTGGGCTTGCGAATTCACTTGGGCCCCAATTGAGCTGCTGGGCTACCCGCAAGAGGAATCCAGCGAAGGAGTCGCTGACTTGGATTTCTGCAGGGCTGAATTTGGACTGACTGAAGCTTGCAGATCTCACTGGCTTCGTTGGGCCGTTGATGCTGAGATGGGCCTCGACAATTTCGTGGGGGCTGAGGGCACACCGCTGGAGAAGACCGAAGATTGGTGTCGCTGTAGCTGTTGACGTCTTCAATCGCGGGCTTGCTGCGGACGTGTGGCGCGCAGCTTCGATCAATACTCGGGCAGGAGGAGACCACGCGGTGTCGTTGTTGTTGTGGAGTTCGCTGGCACCAGGAGACGGCAGGTGGTGCTGTTGGTCAACTAAAGGCTTCACGGAGAGAAGTGTTGACCGAAGGAGCTCCGGTTGAGGACACATGGAGGCCAGCTTCGACGTTGGAGTAGCCTCTGCCGTGAGTTGTCTTGATCGGTGAAGATGGAATTGATTTGCTGCCGACAAAGCCTAGTAGAGGATGCAGCTTCGGTCTTCAATGTAGCTGGTCGTGGAAGCGGAATGGTGGTGTGTTGGCGCGGCTTCTCTGGACGTCGTGGCTACGCGGACGGCAGAATTTGGTGGAGCTACTGCAGGGGTCTTCGCTGGCGGACGAGGCGTGGGCTTCAAGCGATCAATCAATGGCTTCACTTGTTGCTCTTGTTGATTGAAGCAAGCCAATACGTTGGCAGGTGGCAGTGATGACGTGCAGCCAACAGCGAGGGTCTTCAGCAAGTAGCTTCGTCTTCTTTAGCTGGGAGTGTCGCACGAAACGAAGAGGGGAGAGAGAGCCTATCCGCTGAAAATGACGAAAGAAAAAGAGATGGATAGAGATGAGGGGTGAGGGCCCCTTAAGCTTGATCTTTTTCCACACAAATATCTCTTGCTCTTATCTCTCCACATAGCTGTCATCCACCAGTCCATTTTCATCCCAAATTGCCCTTTCTAGAGAGTTGAATTGGTCCATAAGTCACTACTCATGGGGGCACACGAATTTTCTAGTAACATGGCATCAATTACACATCAAATCTCTCTCAATTCATCCTCAATCGGCTCTCATAAAACATCAATCGAGTCCTCAATGTCTAGATTGTTATTTTTCTTCACCCATGCATCCAACATGCATCTCAATTTTGCAACTGAAAACCATCTCCGACATTTTCTGCACTAAAACAACCCGATGACGACTTTTTTCCCAAAAAGTGTCAGTTGTTAGAAAAATCTTCTGAGACTGAGTCGACACTCCTAGAATTTATTGTGACATGGCCGAAACTTCAATTTCTAAAATCGGACTCGAATTGGCGGTTAATTTTCATTCAGCGCGTTTTTAGCGTGACCTAGACTATCGGGCAGTTTTTAGAACTTTTTAAGGCAAATAACCCGTGGTTGATTTTCTTCGAACCACTATGAACTCATTTGACTCAATGGCAACTCTCGATTGTCGTGAAAATCTCGAAGATTCAAATACGGACATAGGGTACCAAAACGTCAGTAAAATCATATTAGTGTCGGTCGACGAGAATTTTCCTATTTAGTGGAGTCACCCACGATTGGCCACATATCTCAGTCGACCAGACCTATCCCTAGTCTTAAATCGATTTTTAACTGTGCCGCAATGGCCTCTAAAGATGTGGACGGTCGAGAAGCCGTTTCCTGATCGAATTCTCAAGTTTATTGCCCTAAAATTTCTTAATTACTTACCCAGACAATCTAGTTATCTCAAGAGTGATTGGCTCTAAAAATAGCCCTATAAACCCGTCAACGAAATGCCCGATTAATTCAGTAGAAAACAGGTTGAGAAATTCAGAATGTCACACAAAGGGAGCTGATAGTAGATTAGTATGAGGCAAAATTTTTTGAATTGTCTAGGTATGCTCCTAGGTTGGTTGAGGATCGAGAGGAAAAGGCTAAGAGATTTCTGAAAGGATTAAAGACTGATATTAGAAAACAACTAGTGCCTCTAAATATAAGGGATTATAATGAGATTTATGAGAGGGCACAGTTGGTGGAGCAAGAGTTAGTGAGAGAGCAATCAGAATCTAAGAGGCAGATGGGCTTTAATGATGTTCGAAGGGGTAAGAGACCTTATCCTGATCAAGGTCATCCCTAGGAATATAAGAAGAGGAATAATTTTGGGAATTCTAGAAAAGTCAAGAGTGGCCCGGCTCTAGGGAGAGTACCTTACCAAAATAATTTTTTTGCCAGAGATATGGTAGACAACATGGGCCAAGACGTTGTAATAGCCAACTAAGATGTAATGGATGTGGGCAAAAAGGACACTTTAAGAGAAATTGTCCACGCAATGGGTCGCAACCGAATGTTAGCTCGGTGCAACAGGTACAACAAAGTACTGGTGGACTAAACCTACCAAGGAATCCACAGAGGCCACCAGCACAAGGAAGGGTGTATGCGGTCACCCAAAAGGAAGCAGAAGCTTCCAAAAGTGTTATCTCAGGTACAATTTTGATAGATGGATAAGAAGGCATATGCGTTATTTGATATGAGTGGCACACATTCATTTGTGTCCGAAAAATGTAGATGATTGTGAGAAATAGGAACCAATCTTTAGATATGCCTCTTCGTATTTCTACACCACTGAAAGACATGTTGTTATCTACGTTAGCTTGTGAGATGAGTGAGATAACCCTAAGGGAATGAGATCTGGAAATGGACTTGATAGTGATAGTTATGTATAACTTTGACGTCATCGTAGGAATGGACTAGCTCCGTAAGCAATGGACTAGGATGGACAAACGTGAGGCTAAGAATGGGTAATTACTATCTCCTAAGATAGTAATTACCCATGCGCTAAGGATAAAACCGTGAGGCTAAGAATGGGATAGGCCAAAGTGGATAATATCTCTGTAAGTTAGTCCCTATTGAAACGAGACCCTCCAATGGATGCGTAGTTTGGGTTCGAACTAGGCGAAAGCTAGTGTACCTGTAACGACCCAATCCGATGAGGGCGGGGAGTGGATGCTGAGGTCAGAGCGCCTGAACAAGGAGCGGCAACTGGCAGGCTTCTAGGATGGCAAAAGGGGGCAGGAATGAACCGAACTATGAACTGAACTGGGAAGGCAGTGTTTCTAGGATAATTTTATCAAAGTGGCGCAGCAGAAGCATGGTTAAGCTTGTAGAACTCTTGTTGTAAAAGAGAAGGATGGGTCGATACGATTATGCATTGACTATAGACAATTGAATCAAGTGACTATTAAGAGTAAGCACTCATTACCTAGAATTGATGACCTATTTGACCAACTGCGAGGAAGTTCGGTCTTTTCTAAAATTGACTTGAGGTCAGGATACCATCAACTAAGGATTAAGAAAGAAGATATCCCTAAGATTGCTTTTAGGACTCGCTATGGACACTATGAGTTCCTAGTTATACTATTTGGATTGACAAATGCCTTAGCTGCATTCATGGATTTAATGAATAGGATATTTAAGCCTTATTTGGATGAAATTGTGATTGTCTTCATTTGATGATATCCTAATATATTCTAAAGGACCTGAAGAACATGCGCAACATCTAAGCGTAGTACTGCAAACAAGGTTTAAGAAGTGAATTATGGAGAGTGAGTTATGAATTTGAGGATTAAGTTATGATCCTTTGAGCTAAGTAGTGTCTTCCTATTAAAGGATCTCATTGGAAGTCTTGATGCATTACATGGAAGCATTTAGTATATATAGATTGATCTTGGAAGTCATGAGTTTGAGTGGTCATATGAGACATGAAATTATTTGTGGTTTATATCTCAGAATAATAGGCTTAATTGATGATGGTCAACTTTTAATTTTAGGCGAAGATCTTAGTTTGAGAAGGTTTTGTGGAATTAGTGGATATGATCAATTGTGGTTATAGTCTTTCTAAGGTGAAAATGTGAAAGTTCAAGTTGTGGATTTGATGAATGATTAGTCCAAGTGATGATCCTTTAGGGTGAGACATGAGATATACTCGATGGAAACTAGACAAGTTTTATTTTGGTGGATTGTCGATCTTTGAATTGAATAAGTCTTGGTGGACTATCGATATTTGAACCGAATGAATGGTATTATATTTTAGGCTTGAATCTATGTTGCAGTGAAAGCGTAGTGAATGTCTTTGTTGGACTGAACCAGATGAATTGTTAATGGTGTCAATTTTGATGGTTCTAGGCTTGAATTGATGGTGACAAAGGTATAGGAATAATTTGGCTAAATGGTGTGTTAGATTGAGACCGTTAGATATACCAGAATGGAAAAGGGACCATGTGACGATGAATTTTGTGCAAGGATTACCAACGACATTAAGTGGTCATGACTCTATCTAGGTGATAGTAAATTTGCTTGACTAAGTCTACCCATTTCCCTAGTAGTTCGCGTAGATTATCCGATAGATAAAATTGCCGATATACGTGTAAGCCAAGTGGTACGCTTACATGGTGTTCCTATAACTATCACATATGATCGAGATTCAAGGTTTACTTCAAAACCTTTGGTGAAGTTTTCAAACTGCCTTAGGGACTAAAGCTCTAGTTTAGTATTGCTTTTCATCTACAGATGGATGGACAAACGAAAAGAGTGATCCAAGCATTAGAGGACATGTTAAGAGATTGCATCATTGACTTTAAAGGAAGTTGGGATGAAAAGTTATACCTAGTAGAATTTGTGTATAACAATAGCTTTCATAAAAGTATAGGCATGGCTGAGGAAGTATTAGCCAGACCCTGGTCACATACTCGATCATGAAGCTATCAAAGTGGATGAGGAAGTGAGGTACATTGTGGAGCCTGTGCAAATGTTGGATTGAAAGGAACAAGTCCTACGGACGAAGAGAATTCCATTGGTTAAGATATTATGGCGATATCTTGATGTGGAGGAAGCCACATGGGAGAGTGAAAATGAAATGAGGGAAAGGTACTCTCACTTATTTCAAGAGACATAGGAAATGTCTAATTTCGAGGACGAAATTCTCTAAGGAGGGGAGAATTGTGGCATCCCCAAATTTCATGGCAACCTCTAGATACATGATGACCTATGAAAAGGTGATGGAAGTGTTATTGATTTATGTTATGGCCTTTAGACCAAAGAATTTTAATAGATTAATTGCGAATATTTTAATGGAGAATTATTTGGGTAGAAATACATCTTATGTTAATAGATGATCAAGGTTGGTGCTATAGGACAATTTGATAAAGAAGACTTTGTTCTTAACTATGCACTTTATAGATTTGATTTTATGGATTAATGTCACAAAGTCTTTTGGCCATTTTATTATGCAATTAGGCATTTATTTAAATGAGGATTAAGATGTATTATTAAAAATAAACTTGGGCCATTTAAGTTTGGATTTTAGGTCCAAGAGTGTTGGCCTAAAGTGGGCCAAGTGGCCCCGCCCATGGAGCCCATGGGGTAGCCAACGCATGAAGGAGGTGAAGCATGGTGGACACTTGTTAATTATTTAAAGCCACTTGTCCATGCATCTTCCACTTGTCTCTTACATGCAAAATGGGAGCATGCAAGGGTTTCATTCAACCCAAAAGGAAAAGGGGAAGTGGGCGGATAGAGAGAAAGGGAAGTGAGCCAAGGGAGAGAGAGAGGGAAATCAAGAGAGAAAGAGAGCGAGCATGCGAGAGAAGAAGAGGAAGAAGGAAGAGCTCGTTCGCAACCGTTCCTTCGCCACTTTGCCCGGCGTTTGTCGCTGTTTTGTGCTTAAATTCGAGGCAAGTGAAGTCCTAAACCTACTCTTTGTGTTGCTGTGTGTATGTGTAGTAGATGGTAAGTCTTGGTTGTGGTAGATGGGATGAGATGTCGGAGCCTTGAAGAGAGATTCGTTGGTCATGCATGCTGATTTCGGAAAGACCAGTCCGACCGTCCGCGAGTTTGTGTGTTGCATGTGACTTTTTAGTTGGAATCTTGTTTTGACCTCTTCATGAAAGTTGTATAGAACACCTTGAAGTATAACATACTAAAATTTGAGACAAAATTGGCAAGTATTGAGGGGTGAAACCCTTTTTCTACCAAAACATTAGATCTGGAAACTGTTTTGTTGACCTCTTGGTGATTTTGTGTGTTGCATGTGACTTTTTACTAAGAATTTCACTTCGACCCCTTCGCAAAAGTTGTAGAGAACATATTGAAGACTAACATACTAAAATTTGAGATAAAACGAGCAAGTATAGCCTAGCGAAACCATTTTTATTTTGAAGACGTTAGATCTGGAAATGTTGTACTGGGCTTCAGTGACTTCGTGGACTGTAAAGTGACTTTTCATTGAAAATCTCACCCTGATTCCTAATGAAAGTTGTAGGTAATATTCTGAGGAATAACATACTGAAATTTCAGAGTAAATGGACCAGTAATGATCAAGGAAACGATTTTTCTTCAACACGGGTAGATCTGAAAAACGATACCGAGTATAGGAAAAGTAAATCGATTTTATCTTTTAATCCAGAATGAATTGAACACAATTTCTTCATGAAACTTGTACCTCTAGGTCTTAAGTACAGTGTGTCCAAATTTTAGAATTTTCTGAGTTTATTTAAGGGTATAATCGAAATTGTTTTCAAAACTGTGCATGGATGATGTTAAGATCCTTTTTCGGTGATGCATGGACCTGTACGTATTCTGTGAAGCCTTGTTTGATATGGTGTTCTTCACGAAATATGTTTTCTTAGATCTTATCTACATTGTGGTAAATTTTCAGAATTTATTTCCATCGTTTGCTAATTTTCTAGAATTTTTCATGAATAGCACGCATTCTGTTTAAGCTGGAAATTGTCTTAATTACTGTTTATTGGATTTATTATGTAAATCATGATATCCTGGATTATTATTTGTGCAATGACATGATGACATTCATACATTTCATATGACATCAGAGGATTGATGGATTTTCATGAACTTAATGAAGTTTTCAAAACCATTGCATCTAATGATACTTTTCCCAAGGCATATTATATGATTTTAAAAAGGGCTGCTGTGAAATCATTGGCATTGTTGCATCAAATGTGAAATTGAAAATGAGATGTATGGGAATATGCATTGTGGTGATGAGAAGGCTGTTGGAGGGAGCCGATGATGCCCCGGGAGTGTCGGGATGCTCGGAATGTGGGGATGCCGAATGCCGGGTGGCCTAGTGGCGTAATTCCGGAGGGTCCTTGGGAGTTTCGAGATGCCCGGTGGTATACAGTACGTAATTTTAGAGGGGGGAATCCTGGAGGTATGTTGGTATGTAATTCCGGAAGCCCCGGAGGTTTGTGCTCGAGGGGATGCCTCGTGATACTAGTTGGGATGCGAGATGCCCGGAATGTGGGGGGCCGGATGCCCGGTTGTATTTTGAATACATGCCCGAAGGTTCCTCGTGATGCCTAGTTGGATGCGAGCGATAAATTGTGGGATGCAAGCATTGATCCCTGGAAAGAAAAACTGATGAGATCCTTGTGAAAGATAAGAATTGAAAGTGAATCATGTGCATGGGTGTATGCATATGGCATGATGCATGATCTGCTTATGAAAATAAATTGATGCTATTTGACATTGAGAATGTGATCATGAAGGCTTGAATGGATCTCATAGTGATGCATGCTTGATAGCATGGATGATACGAATCATGGTGATATATGCACGATGGCATGGCAAGATATGCATGACTGCATGGCAATATATGCACGACTGCATGGTGATGTGTGCTTGATAGCATGGATGATATGAGTGCATGGTGGTATATGCACGTTGCATGGTGATATATGCATGAATGTTTGATGATGAGCGCATGGTGGTATAGGCACCTATGGGATGAGTATGCATGAATGCTTGATGATGAGTGCATGGTGGTATATGCACATATGGTATGGGTATGCATGAATACTTGATGATGATGGCATGATGATATATGCATGGTTGCGAGGTGAGGTATGCTTGATATGCATGAATGATATGTGCTTTGTTTAAGTAAATAAAAATGTACGGCTTTTACCAATAAATGTTTAGTAAGTGTGCATCGTTTTCTGAATATAGGGAAGGGAGTTGATGGATGCGCTACCGCCATATGAAATGCGTAAGGGACCGATAATAAAAGATGTAAACCCCCATGGTTGTATGGACCCATTGCAATTGAAATGGTATCGGAGTGACATGTTATTAGGGAAAGTGAATGGTAAGTGAACTGTAGTGACCCTAACGGATCGGGGGCCATCGAGAGGTGCCACAGTAGCATCGAAGTGGTCTAGAGCTGTAAGGGACGAGTTGCAGGCATTGCAATCAAGCGAGCAATGGCGCTGGATACAGTGACGTCGGCGCTTAGGTGGAGGGACAGGTGCGGTGGCCAATGCAAGTTGTTGCAGCTAGTTTGCGGTTGAGGGGTGGTGCCCGGTGCGAGTTGCTACAACTGGTTCGCTGGTGGAGACAGTGGCAGCGGCATCGGCAAAGTGGTTCGAAGCTGCAGGGGACGGGCATTGAGTGGTCAGAGGCACGGCGGCACCTGCGGCTTCGAGCTATAGGAGACGGGCTGCAAGCATTACGATCGAGCGAGTGGTGGCGTAGGCTGCTGGTGTCAAGCACAAGTGACGCTAGCATTAGGGATAGTAGCACAGGCTGCAGCGTTGTCGGTGCTCGGGTGGAGGGGCAGGCGTGGGCTGGCGCAAGGGCTCGTAAGTTGTTAGTGGAGCAGCGGTGGCGTGTGCTCACGAGTGAGGCGATGTAAGGACCCAGGCCTCCTACTGTGTAATATTGTCTGCTTTGAGCCTTCAGTCCTCACGGCTTTAAAACGCGTTATACAGGTTAGAGAACCCAAGCCTTATAAACTAGCCCAAGACTCCCCACCTAAGCAATGTGGGATAGGAGACATGCCCCCCTCCCTGCTCATGTCCGGGGACCAAAGCACAGACGCACCGCCATCCCTCCTCTCCATACATCACCACCTGGGCCGTCACACTCTGCCCCCCTTAAGAGCACAACGCTCTTGCTGTGGCCCTACACGTGGTCGGGAGTCAATTCTGATACCATTTGTAAGGACTTAGGCCTCCCACTGTGTAATATTGTCCATTTTGGGCTTTTAGCCCTCATGGCTTTAAAATGTGTTACACAAGTTAGAGAACCCAAGCCTTATAAATTAGCCCGAGACTCTCCCCTAAGCAATGTGGGATAGGAGACACGCCCCCCTCCCTACGCACGTTCGGAGACGGAGGCGCGGACACACCACCATCCCTCCTCCACACGCACTGCCTGGGTCGTCACAGGCGGTGACGCAAGCTCGTGGGTGAAGGGGAGCTCTGATGGCTAGCGGAACAGCGACCAACTCGAGTGGGCTGACGGAGCGGCAGTGCTGCTCAGAGACTGGCTGAGGATGGCTCGGAGTGGCTGCATAGGGGATTGGCCACGGCAGCAGAGGAACTCGTAAAGAAGAAGAACAATATTTTTGCTATTTCATTTTTTCATTTGTTTTTCTCACTTCACACGTCACTCTCATGTCCCTTCTCTATTGCACTTTTCTCCCCTCTTTCGAAACTTCAATACCCCACTTTTTTTTTTATTTGACCCAAAAAACCAAAGAAAACCCTAAAAAACCAAAAATAAAAACCCCCTACGAAGTCATCAAAAGAGAAGTCGCCCCCCTTTTCCTCCATACACGGCCCCTCTTATATAAGCGAAGAACTTGATTTTTTAGCACATATTTTTTATTTTCCTTTCCTTTTTGGCTCACGCACGAAATCCCCTTTCTTATTTTGAGCCAAAGAATATATTTACTCAATATATGCCCCACGTGCAATATTCCATCTTGATATTTCATCCTTAAACTTCCAATCTTCAATAATATATCACTTAATATATAAATCTCGTGAATATATGAAATATTTACCAAATATTGGAAGAATAATATGAATCCTTTCTGAAAATACCGAATTGTCAACTCGTAAAATTGAAGCTCATCTGCCGATGATCAAATGCAAAAATAAATAAGTGCAACTAAAATTATACGCTGTGCAACTAAAATTATATACTATGCAATTTTAATTCTATTTTTTTTAGGGGTAAAAATTAATCCCCCATTTTTTATTCAATAAATAAATGACTAGATCGTCAAAATTTAGATGTCAACAACTACCCCTCTTTAAAGGTGAGCTTGTAGAGGTTACCTTCAATCATCTTCAAAGACAAATTGAGACCTAAATTTTGATCATGCACATGCATTTAATGATTTTTTTGTTGGAAAATGAATTCCATTTTGGAATGCAATTTATATGATGCATGGAAATGCTAATGCAAATGATAAAGGAACCTACCTGGAATAACTTACCTTTAAGGAGGGTAGAGTAATTCAAAATAGTTGATGTTACATGTCCAGGACCCGTATCTTTCTACGATCACCCAGCATAGTAACAAGGCTTTGGAAAGAGATTGGTTTTCTAGGACCCGTACCTTTCTACGATCACCTAGTATGACAGTATTTGATTGTTTAGGACTCAAACCTTTCTTCGGTTGCCTTAAAGGAAAAAATGGCTTTTCCAAGACACATACCTTTCTACGGTCACCTAAACGGCAAATCACTTTTCAAGACCTGTACCACTTTACGGTCGCCTAAACGGAAAATCACTTTCCAGGACCCATACCTTTCTACGGTCGCCTGAATGAGAAACAGCTTTCCAAGACTCATACATTTTTACGGTCGCCTGTTGAAGCAACACATATTGTTTAGGATCCGTACCATTCTACGGTCGCCTAGAATGAGATTTTGCTTGACTACAACCCGAATCTTTCTTCAGTCGCCTAGCATTGCGACATGAATCATCTGACTAGGACCCGAACCTTTCTTCAGTCGCCTTGATCAGACTAAATTTGGAGAAAAATCTTTGGGGGACAACTCAACCGAGTGGAGTGTCAATGCACTTGAGAGAGAATACTAGACCAATGGAAAGAAACGCTGGGCTACAAAAGCACACCATGTCGATTAAGAGGAACTTCGGGCTACGGAAGCACGCCGATTTGGTAGGAAGACTCTAGGCTACAGAAGCACGTCATGTCGACGAAAAAGACTCTTGGCTACAAAAGCACGCCAGGTCAAAAACTCTAGGCTACAAGAGCACGCCATGTCAATTAAGAGAGACATCGGGTTATAAAAGAATGTCGAGTCAATGAAAGGGACTCTAGGCTACGAAAGCACGCCACGTCAATATAAAGGGACACCGGGCTATGGAAGGACGACGAGTCGATAAAGAGGGACATCGGGCTATTAAAGCACATCGAGTCGATGAAAATGACTCTAGGCTATAAAAGCACACCGAGTCATATCAAAGAACACCAGGCTATGGAAGCACGCCGGGTCAATAAAGAGGGACATTAGGCTATGGAAGCACATCGAGTCGACGAAAATGACTCTGGGCTACAAAAGCACGCCGGGTCATATCAAGGGACGCCGAGCTATGGAAGCAAGCTGGGTCATTAAAGAGAGACATCGGGCTATGGAAGCATTCTAAGATGATGAAAAGGACTCTGAGCTACGAAAGCACGCAAAGTCATATAAAAGGGACATCGAGCTAAGGAAGCATGCCGGGTCAATAAAGAGGGACATCGGGCTATGTAAGCACGCGGAGTCAATGAAAAGGACTTTGAGCTATCAAAGCATGCCAAGTCATATCAAGGGAGACCGGGCGATGAAAGCATGGCAAATCTTGAGGCTTCAAGGAGCATCTTGAACATCAAGTATTACTTAGTCTTCAAGGAAATATTATCTGTCAGACACGATTAGAGCAAAAACTGGTATGCATTCATCAAAGAGGTAGACAATCTAAGCTACTTTAAAATCCACATTTCAAAATTCAATGAGGTAATCATCAATTCAATCAAGGTTTATGCATAATGACTTTACCATATTTGCATCACCTAAATTTCCACAGGAGAGAATTGTCGTTCAAGACAATGACATGGATTTCTTAAGAATACTAAATGAGAGACTCTCAGTTAGAAAGGACTTTCACTCACTCTCATCAGAATGGCTATTTTAGGAGAATCACTATATCTCACTATCATCATACCAACAAGGGTCCGAGTATTCTCGCAAGCAGTATGACCTTACCAATCTGAGAGATCTTTAATAGGGACCATAATGTGGGCTTGGTCAATGGCTTAACAAAGAGACTCTTTAAGTCAAGGCAATTGAAAGAACAACTACACAATCATCTTCAAGTTTACAAGTCAAGAACCCTACAAAATGAGAAAGAAATGATCTTGCCTGCACTTCTTCGAGCGATGCTTGGGACATGTGTTAATTCAAGTACCCTAATCTAAAGAGACTTTTTAAGGGACGTAACATAAGCCGAGTTCATGAGTTAAGAAACGAAAGATTGTTAGGCTTAAAAATGTGTATAGTAGTCAAAGTTGATGATCATCTAGGCATTGTCATCAGTCTTCTCCTTCACCAAGGATTGTCATTATAAATGCACTATTGGTCTTGACTCTTTGAGTACTACTCCATTCTGATACAATTTTTGCAATTGACAGTCTTTTTTTCATTTACTTCTATGGGCATTGACCTTACTTTTACCAAGCACACTGCTTTTTCTTTTTTGCCCCCAGTTTTCATTCATTTTTTTCACTTCTTTTTCATGGGCATTAGCCTTGCTTTTACCAGGCACATTGCTTTTTCATGTCCCTTAGATCTATTTTTTATTTCGATTCTTACGCATAATGCATATGTCAAGCAATTACATTTTGAATGACACTCGAACTTTCAAGGGTTTTCATCTGCCTTTTGCCTTGCCCCAATGTGGGGGATGATCACCAACTAGGTTTGAAGAAATGAAATTGCAGGCTCAAATGGGCTATGCAAAGGATATAAGTATGTAGGATAGAGAAAGAGATGCTCTTCATCATCTTGGGGCACTTAAATTACCACATGAATTCAATGTAATAGCACGACTTGAAGATTGATGCAAGTGAGAGTAAAAAATTTTCTTTTCATTTTCCTCACCTCATGATGCCATCTTACCTCCCGTTTGCCCGATGTGGGGTGGTTCTTGACAGGGATAATTTGAAAAACAAAATCTCCATAAGTGCATGGGACTCAAAGGGGTTATGCAATGGATCACTTGCAATGTTTGGGATAGAGAAATGAATTGCCCCTCATCACTTTGGTCATCGTACCTTTTGCGAGAGAACTCTTTACCTTGCGGATATGGAACTTTTTACACTCATCTCATAAGTGTATAGGATAAGGTTTGCCTTTCATCATCCTGACACGTCTCATTTAGCATGCTCAATCCATTCCACATCACTCATTAAATCAGTTCATTTTGATGTTCTTTAGTGGAATTGGTGGACTAAACATGTAGCAGTCATCATGCAAAATCCTTTGCAAACTTCAAAACAAACAGATTACCACACTCAAAAATGTTTTTGTAAACATGATTTTGAGCGTTCATTCAAGGAACTGCCCCACAAAAGGACTGTCTCAACAATGGTGTTATTGGATTGCCCCTATCAATCAAGATTGGAAATCCGATCTTTGATTTGACAAATACTCCATTCTTGATTTTGCCCACCAAAGAACTAGCCTAGTCGATCTGCTATCACCATTAGAATTTGACATGCTCCTAAGTTCGTCATCTGCAAGGAAAAAGAGAGAATATCATTTCCATAATTGATTAAATTCATGAATGAGATACACGTTTTCCTCCAAAATTGGGTGATCCTCTCTTGACTTGCCCTTATTGTCTCATCAATGCACAAAGAAAATAGCTACATCAAGCATGGAGTTGAGAAGGGTCGAGCACTTCTTTTGCCCCTTTGGGGTTAATATCTCACACAAGTAGTAATGAGAGTTGCCCCACATATGTTTTTTTTTTTTTATTGAAAGTGCGCTCTAAGCCAGTTGATCATCAGTCAAATCAAACATGATACACTATTTTCTAATGTCCCAAGTTATTGAATTATGCTCCGAGACAATAAGTAAATGAGTTAGACAAACAAACAAGCTTTAGGAAAATGTTCTTTAACAGTGAAATGCTTTTGTTTTCAAAAAGGTTTTTGGGAGGAAGCATGAGAAAGTCCAACCCTCAGAATTTCTCTGTGGATGATATTTTCTTCTCATTGTTGGATATCGTCATTGGACTAGTTTGGTGTACCCCATCATGCCCTCAAAATTGGGAATAAAATTGTAATTTTATTGAATAGAATCAAATGAATTACATTATTGGAATGGAAAACGCAAACAAGCAAATCTTAGAAACGAAAGCAACAATTGAAATTTCAGAAAGTAGGAAATCCTAAAAAAACTTGAAATCCTAGAAAGCATAAAAGAAGACTCCTTCGTAGAAGAGTGTGAAGATAAGAACTTCTTCACTCAATGACAGCATTTGTGCCTCCGTCGTGGTTGGGCTGAGGGTTTATCTGATTACTGCTGAAAGAGAATGCCTTTGTATCCAATAGGTCTTAGACCCTATGCTTCAAAACATAGCAATCATTAGTGGAGTGACCAACCTCTCCCATGTGATAGTCACACTTTTCGAAGGGATTATATGTAGGATAATGCTCGGGATTTGGTCGCTTCGGCTTAGTAGAGAGTGATCCCTTCTTTTGGAGAACGAGCAAGACTTTAGATAGAGGTCCAAGAAGAGGTGTGAATTGTCATTACGTCATCGACCAGAGAATTGATGTCCTCCGTCTTGTTACATAGTAGAAATCTTAATTGCTAGAGTGTGATTGAATGCATCACGATTCAGTTGAGAATATGCCACACTAATCTCAACTTCAAGGTCCTTCTCCTTCTTTAGGGTAAATCTTTTGCTTGTAAAGGTTGGCTCATTAAACCATCCATCTCTCAATCCTATCTCAATCTGCTCACCCACTAGGATGAGTTGATTAAAGTTCTTGACGTATGTGCTGGCCATTCAGTTACGAAACTTAGACGGTAGAGTCCTAATGAACAACTTTATCAACTCCTTGTCAGTAAGCTCAGGAGTGATTTGAGCTGCTAGATTTCGCCATCTCACGGCATACTCCTTAAATGATTCACTCCTTTTCTTCTCCATTCTCTCAAGATCTTCTCGGGAAGGTGCAATGTCCATATTGAACTTATACTGCTTGAGAAATGCGTCGGCCACTACATTCCAAGTGTCAAGGAGGTTCACATTCTTCATGATGTACCAATTTAGTGCGGGCCCGGTCAAACTCGTATGAAATGAGTGGATCATAAGGGGCTCATTCTTAACATATTAAGCCATATGTACGTGCTACATCTGCAAATGAGCTTTTGGGTAGGAAGTACCAACATATTTCTCGAACTCCGGCATTTTAAACTTCTTTGGCATCTTGACCTTCACATAAACTGACAAATCGAACGAGAGTGAACTCTGTGACTCTTGTAATTGTTTCACTTTCTCCTCGATTTTTGCAAAGCGTTCATCTTGCTTTGTCTTAGAAACATTGTCAAGCTTAGCCTTTTCAATGGGGACTGGCAATGGGTCATCTTCCAACTCAGGCATGTCGTCATCACCCATTTGGGCCTTGCTTGCCTACTTCAGGACTATTATCTCGGGGAGAGCGGGTACAGGATCTGGATTCACTCAGAGGGATTGGATTTGAGCTGACATAAGTTGCATGAATTGAAAACAAATTCTCCAAATTTTTTTTTTTTTATTTTCCAAATGATTCATTGCATGGCAATTTCCTTATTTCATTTCTAATTGACAAAATAATTAAATCAATGATTGACCTAGATTGTCATGGGCAGACCAAAAGTATGACAAGGTAAGTAAATTGCATAGTATAGGGATAGAAGGCTTACTTCACCAAGGGAAATCAACGGCAATCACATAAACATGCACATGAGATGTGAGGCTCAATTTCTACTCTACACAGGCTTGGCAAGATGAATTTAGCAGGGTGGGATGACTAGTTGCAGCCTCACATACTAAGTTAAGTCCTCCTAACTCTAGCTCAATCAAGAATGATACCTAATGCGGCGCAGCCTCGCGGGCAAAGGTAAACATTCTTGACACCAAGAAAGAATTTTTTGGGATTGAGTTGAGCAACCTCTACTACGTGGCCTCACGGTCGAAGTCGTATCCAACTCAATACCATCATAAGTATCCTGATGTAGCCCAGGTCCAGCGGCAAGTTGTGTGTGTGATAGTGTAGTGCTAAATGCAATGCATGCACAACAGTTTATATCAAACAACACTTCAATAGTTTGAATTCAAAACATTCATTCCCAACTCCAAACCTACAAGCCAAGGGTTAGCAATCACTACTCCCCTTATACCTCTACATCAACAAGAAAATTTAACATCTCAAATGTTAGGGACATACTTAGAATCCTCGCTACCAAACAAAAGTATTTTTCAAAAAAGAGAAAATTAGCCTAAGTCCACTAAGAGTTTTAACTCACGTCCCCAGTGGAGTTGCCAAACTATCGCGACCTAACCTCAGGTGAACCACCTAGGGTTTGACTAATGGATTATTAAGCTTAAACTTAACTCGAGCTCTTCCAAGCCTATACCAATTCACGACTTAGGTTCAAGTTCTTAACATGCAAATGACTTTTCAATTAGAAATCACCAATAATCTATTTTTGGTGGGTCGATTAGAAATCCAAGTAAAGTAATGTGAGATTTACCTTAATCCTGTGAACCGGAGATTGTGAGTTTGGGAACTTGATTACGCTAGATTTCTCTAACGCCCTTTCGATACCTTTCTCTTTTATTTTGAAAAAAATGTTTTGCGGGCAACTTGATTTGATTTTCATTTACTTTCCTAACATGTGAGGTGATCATGTGGGTGCACAAATCACCAATTTAACACCCAAGAAAGCAATTAATAAATTATGGGACTAATCTCGTAGCAACAAAAGCATCTACACAATTAGATTGGAATTCACATCAACAATCCAAGATATCATTTCTAATTAACACGAAATCATTTAATATTTAAATATTTTCTCTTATTTAAATGAAGTCTAGAAACTATGTGCAATGCCATGCAATGACTTAATTTTTTTTTTAACTAAAATGACATGCAACGTGCAACCTAACATACAAATTATATGTCACGCGACATTTATTAAATGACCTAGTGATAGGAAAAACTATTCTAACATTTTCACATTTAGATGACGTGCAATGGATGACCTAATTCTACATGACATGTGCATGATAATTTTTATGTTTTCTTTTATTTTAAATTAGATTTCGAAATTAAAATTACTCAATAATTAAACATGCAATTTAAATTAATGAAAGAAAAAACTAACATCCTAAATTAATGTTTTTGGGATTTTTATTTCAAAAATTTGAAATAAATAAATTTCCTATTCTAAACATGCAAAACTATCCTAAAATAGGTAATATTCTAGCATGAACTTAATCTAACTCAAATATATTTTTGGGATAAATAGAGCAATTAGGGCGAGACGAGCACCAAGCCATCCAGAATCATTAAAGATATCATATAGGGTCCAAATTAGGAAACAATATCTAAATCAAACTTGATTATTTCGCTAATAAAATCGATAAATTATTCCCGCCTTATACATGGAATAAAAAATCGGTGTACGGTTGCGAATTAGGCAGTAAACCCTAATTGGGAAATACGTCTACCACTTATAATTGTGCACATTAGATACAAATAGACATTTATTAGGCAGTGAATATATATTAGGCACACGTCTCTCACAAAAATAATCTTTCCAAATTTGGGCCAACCACGATCGAACCGGGATCGCAATCAGCTCCTCAGGCTGAGGGTCGCGACGAGAATGACGAGGGGGCTTGGGCTGCCGATGTTGTCAGCAGCGACGGCTGGTGCTACAGTAAGAGCGAGTGAGGGGTGGCTGAGGTGCGGTGGCCGACGCAAGCTATTACAGCTAGCTCGGCGTGGGTTGCTGCATAATTCGTCGATGGAGACGGTTGCAGCGGTAGCAGCAGTGTGGTCCAGAGCTGCAGGGGATGGGCGTCGGGCGATCAGAGGGGCAGCGGTACTCATGGCTTCAAGCTGCAGGGGACGGGCTGCAGGCATCACGGTCAAGCGAGCGATGGCGCGGGCTGTAACAGCGTCGACGCTCGGGCAGAGGGCCAAGTTCGGTTGCCGGCGCAAGTTGTTGCAATTGGTTTGCAGCAAAGGGGTGGTGCCCGACGCGGGTTGCTACAACTGGTTCACTGGTGGAGACGGTGGTAGCAGCAGCGGTGAAGTGGTCCGGAGCTGCAAGGGACGGGCGCCGGGCAGTCAGAGGCACGATGGTACTAGCTGCTTCAAGCTGTAGGGGATGGGTTGCAGGCATTGCAGTCAGGCAAGCGGTGGCGTGGGCTACAGCGGCGTCGACACTCGAGCAAAGAGGCAGGCGCGAGCCGCCGCAGGGGCTCACGGGTTGCTATCAGAGAGGCGGTGGCGCGAACTCGCGGGTGAGGTGATGACGCGAGCTCGCGGGTGAGGGGGAGCTCTAGGGGATGGTGGAACGGCGGCCGACTCGAGTGGGTTAACGGAGCGGCAGTGCTGCTCGGAGACTGGCTGAGGATAGCTCAAAGTGGCTGCGTAGGGGATTATCCATGGTGGCGGAGGAACTCGTGAACAAGAAGAACAATGTTTTTGTTGTTTTTTTTTGTTATTTTTTTATCACTCCCTCACATCACTCTCACGTCCCTTCTTTGCTACACTTTTCTGCCCTCTTTCACAATTTGAAAACCCCACTTTTTTGTTTTCTTTGACGCAAAAAACCAAAAATAAAAACCCCCTACAAAGTCATCAAAAGAGAAGCCCCCCATTTTCCTCTATACACGGCCCCTCTTATATAAGTGAAGGACTTAATTTTTTGGCACATATATTTTTTTTCTTTTCCTTTTCGGCTCACGCACAAAATCCCCTTTCTTATTTTGAATCAAAGAATATGTTTACTCAATATATGCCCCACGTGCAATATTCCCTCTTGATATTTCATCCTTAAACTTCCAATCTTCAGTAATATATCACTTAATATATAAATCACATGAATATATGAAATATTTACCGAGTATTGGAAGAATAATATGAATCCTTTCTGAAAATACCGAATTGTCAACTCGTAAAATTGAAGCTCATCCGCCATTGATCAAATGCAAAAATAAATAAGTGCAACTAAAATTATATGCTATGCAATTTTAATTCTATTCTTTTAGGGGGAAAAATTAATCCCCCATTTTTTATGCAATAAATAAATGATTGGATCGCCAAAATTTAGGTGTCAACAATGAGACTTGGGCGAGAAGTAAAGTGAGGAGTGATCCAAGCCCTTGATCTTGGATGGTACATGATAAGATGTAATCTTGGCCATCCAATAGCCCAAGCATGGGCTGCTCTTCCTGTGACATCCAGATTTTCAACCCTGTCTTCTACTGAATAAATCGGGCATTTCATTGATGCGTCTATAGGGCTATTCTCAGAACTGATCATTCTTGAGATAACTAGACTATCTGGGGAAATTATTAGGAATTTTAAGGCAATTAGACTTGAAAACTCGATCATGAATTGGCTTCTCGACCGTGTCCATTTTTAGAGGCCATTACGACACAGTTAAAAATCGATTCGAGATCAGAGATAGGTTTGTTCGACTGAGATGTGTGGCCGATCGTGGGTGACTCCACTAAATTAGAAAATTCTCGTCGACTGGCTCTAGACTGATTTTCTTATTGTTTTGGTACCCTGTGTCCGTATCTGGATCCTCGAGATTTTCACGACAAGCGAGAGTCGCCAATGAGTCGAGTGGGTTCATAGTGGCTCGAAGAAAATCGACCACGAGTCAATTGCCCTGAAAAGTTCTGAAAACTACCCAGTAGTCTATGTCACGCTAAAAGCACGCCGGAGTGAAATTATCCGTCAATTTGAGTCAGATTTCAGAAATCGAAAGTTTGGTTATGTCACAAGTTATTTTAGGAACATCAACTCAGTCTCAGAAGATTTTTCGGAGGTATCAAGATTTTTACGAAAAATCATTGAGGACGCCGCGGAAAATCAACAGAAATTTGGATAGGCCAAATTAAAGGAAATTTGGATTTCTAGGCTGAGCCTTTGAGTGCTAGGGACTTGTAGAAGATTGTACGAGATTTTCCTTCAGAGAAATTTGACCTCAATTTGGAGAGATTGGAATTGAAATTTAGTTCGAACTTAGTTAAAATCGAATCTTAAGATGGGGGTGTGCAACATTGGTATCAATTTGGATTTTTGGTGGATTCTTGAGTGAGGAAAAATGCAGAGCCGATCAATGAATGATCTATTGAATTTGTGAGAATCAATTGAGATGAAATCAAGAGAGAATTTGAGTTCATTTAAACCAATCCTCCCCCAAATTCGTGTACCCCCACCTAGCCACAACATTTGGACCATTTTGGCTTCTAGAAGAGGGGGTCATGTTGGATCATTGAAGACCAAGTAATTATACATGGCCTATAATGATTTTTGGAAGATATTTGCAAAATATCAAGCTTAAGGGGCCCTCACCTCTCATCACAATCCTCTCTCTATGTTTGCCCCTTTTCTCGAGCGAGACCCTCACGCCATCTACTCGTCTCTCTCTCTCCATTTCTGCTCTCTCTCACGCCCACGGTCGAAGCTGCTTGAAGCCCAACGATTTTTCCTCCAAGCTGCCGAATCTTCAAGCTGTTCGGTCAAAGTTCTCCAAAACCGAAGACCAGGATCGTGGTCTCTCCTCACCGCCGTGGCCACTTGCCTGCTTCTCCTTCTACTTCGGTCAACAAACGAACTAGCGAAGCCGTTGATTAACCGCTTGAAGCCCACGCCTCGTCCGCCAGCGAAGACCCCTACAGCAGCTCCACCGAAGCTTTCTTTCTTTTGCTTCGTTGAAGATTGATCACCCATGAAGCAAGCCCGTGAAATCCAGTAGCTTCGGTCTCCTCTTGAGTGTGTCTACAGCCAATTGAAGTTCTCGAGTCCAGCGGCCAGCACGTCTCCGCTTCTACCTGCAGCTGCCTCTTCTTCGGTCAACACCGCAATCCATCGAAGACCAACAAAACTGCCACAGCTGCTTCGCCGTCCACACGTCCAAGCTGCTTCTGCGTGGGCTCTCTTCATCATTCGGTCCAAGTCTCCAAGCTTGGTCAGCATTCAGCGAAGAAGACCGCCTGCCAGCTACCGTCGTCCGCGAGGTCTTCCACGAAGCAGATCCGTGGCCGCGTCTTCCCCAGCTCAACCACCGAAGCTGCTTTTGTCTTCGGTCCAACAGCCCAACAGTTGGGCCATTGAAGCCCACGAATTGATTTCAACAAAACCAGCAGCTTCTTTGGGCCTTCTTCTTCAGCCATGAAGCCTGCGAAGTCTAAGTCCAACAGCCCATCAACTGAAATTTGAGGCCCAATTTCCAG